>CM067369.1:256366179-256993679 GCA_034401795.1 Chaetoderma sp. LZ-2023a
AACGGCTTCTGCAGTAGTCTTCAGAAATGCCCATTTGCATACCAAGAGCAGACAATTTTTGAAAATTTACAACTGGAATGACTGGCTCGATAACCGAGCCTATCATTCTAATGGTAAATTTTTTTTTTAAATCGTCTTCTCTTGGTCTGCAAATGGACATTTTCTTCATATCAGCCAAAAACGGCTTCTGCAGTAGTCTTCAGAAATGCCCATTTGCAGACCAAGAGCAGACAATTTTTGAAAATTTACAACTGGAATGACTGGTTCGATAACCGAGCCAATCATTCCAGTGGTAAATTTTTTTTAAAAATAGTCTTCTCTTAATGCAAATGGACATTTTCTTTGAGAAAATTGAAATTTTCCTGACCAAATTCAAGAGTTAAAGGGTTAAACTATTTAAGTTCTAATTCAAGCAAGCTATGTACTCATTTCCTGACACAATTGATTGTGTGATTGGCTCCAGAGACAGGGAAGCACAAGTGATGACGTATTATCCTTAACCAGTTAATGGCCAAGAATTGTCAAGAAAATTTAAATTAAGTCAATTGGCTACCATTTGTAAGCAAAATGGATATTTTTGTTAAATTTATTACATGGGTGACTGGCTCATTTTGGACACGCTTGACCATACCCTTTCAGGGTGAAGGTGGTCTTTGGGAATGTTCATTTGCAGGCCAAGAAAATTCTTTTTGAAAACTTTAAAAAATAGTCTTCTCTTGGCTTGCAAGTGGACATTCAATAGGCAAATATTTAAATTTTCCTGACAAAATTTAGCTATTAGTGTTAAAATTAATATTGCGTTGAATAATTATCATGCTTTCAGTGCCTACTGTCAACTGAACATTGGATTTAAAGCTTTCGACTTCATATTCATTTAGTTAGGTGTTTTTCATTTGACAAAATCTAGATACAAAGAAAATATAACACAACAATTTCAAATATCTATCTTGAGCCCCTGGCAATAAGTAACATGCCATTCATATACAACTTTGTTAACTCTGTGATGGAGATACAACTATCTTAATTTAAAAACAAAAACAGATCATAACTCATAAGCTGCTGCATATTTTCAAAATACTTTCACTGGAAGTGGAGGTAGCAATAGATTCAACTCATATTAGATTTAAAATATTCTACAAAACATTAAAGTTATTGTAAAGATATTTGGTATTTAGTTATTTAGATTAAAAATTCTAAACTTTAATCAACTGTGGATACGTGTGGCAAGTGAAACCGCTCAATATGTTGTCACCGGGTACAACCTGATTAAAAACAGTGATAAGATCAAAGAATCTGCACAAACAATATGTAAATATTAAGATTACAAATTCAAACACAGTACAGCGCATAAATAAGTTAAAAATATTAGTAGAATAAAAACAGAATCTCGTTAGTCAGCATAATTTTGAACACAATATCAGATATGTTCTGTTGATTATTTGGCAGCTATGTCTTCCAAGCAAATTTTGTTTAAAACAGTCAACAGTAAATTTTATTTAGCTTTAGAAACATTCAAAGTTATTTCTGAGCTGTACTGTATAACTGGATATTACATAATGACATCTGTAAATTAAGCTTATTCATCATCAAATTAAACATTTCAGTGAGCCACAAGGACCCCCCCCCCCCCGACATATACAATATATATATCTATATATCAGAGCATGACAGCTGCTGTTCATTTTCCTTGTCAAGTTAAAACCTGCCCTTTCTTCTTCCTGTATATGGATGATATTCCCTGTCAGCTTGCATTGAGTGAGACAAGGGAGATAAATATCCTCCTGTATTATTATATAACAGACCACATTGCATGATTAATGCTAATGATGCAGCAGCAGCAGCCATTGCAGGAATCAATATGGATTTATAACACAGCTATTATTCCTCACTCTTTATTAATTACCCTTTGCTAGAGGATACTTGATTATTTATACGCTAAGCACCTTGAGCAATACCTGCCTGGTCAATATTTGTATCTAGCTAATAGTGTGCTCTATGTATCGTCATAATCACAGCTCATTCCCTTATAATGGATGAATCCTGTTTTAGCTATGGCCTGCCCATCTCCAGCTAAGCTCCGCCCACGCTTTCACTATGTTGGGATCGATCAATCCTTGCAATCCTGTGAATCTCATCCAGAAAACTATACAGGTAGAACTCAGTCAAATTAGTTTCAAAATATTCAACATGTTTATTAAATAGTAACGACACACAATTCGTACAACAACACTTAGTCAGTCATCAATTAAGCGTTTGCGACTAAGTTAGCAATGTCATGAATGACGTTAATTGATTATGACGTCAGCCTACACGTCATATCTTTGATTCTAACGTCATATTCATGATCGACTGACAAACTGGAATGCTCCATTCACAAGCATGGTGATCAAAATAGAGCCAATGTGTACATTCAGTTTATCCTTGACATATATATATATATATATATATATATATATATATATATATATATTAGCCTATTATAGTTCCTCTATATGGTTGTCTTGAAATCCAGATACTACTAAGGGACTTAACCCTGGAATAGACATACTACTCAAGATTGGTCAAGAAAAAACTTCTGCTAGTTAGTGAATGTTTTTTGAAAATGTATAACCTAAATGACTGGCTAAGTTATCAGAATGAATGTCAATGGAGGATTCCAGTTTATCCGTCAATCAACTTTATCACATGATGTCATAATTAACTATGTGATGTGTAGGATGACATCATAATCAATGACATAGCTGTTCGTCATGAATGCTTAATTGATGACGGACTAAGTGTTACTTGTATGTTTTTACTATTAAATAAACATTCTGTTGAATATTTTGAAACTAATTTGACTGGCCATTCAAAATATTCAGCAGCTTACCTGTATAGTTTTCTGGAAATTGATAGTCACGTAGTTCAGGGATCGATCGATCCCAACACAGTGTTGGTGTAGGATAGCTAAAGGTGGCCGGGGCATAGCTAAAACTGGATTCCACCATTTGCCAGCAGGAAGGATGTTTTTGGAAATTTATAACTGAAATGAATGGTGAAGTTATCGGACCATCAATTCTAGTGCCAGTGGTACATTTTCATGAATGGTGAAGTTATCGGACCATCAATTCTAGTGCCAGTGGTACATTTTCATGAATGGTGAAGTTATCGGACCATCAATTCTAGTGCCAGTGGTACATTTTCATGAATGGTGAAGTTATCGGACCATCAATTCTAGTGCCAGTGGTACATTTTCACCAATATTCTTCCTTAGTCTGAAAATGGACATGAAGCCATTTTTTTAGCCAACTTGAACATCAACCCTTTACCCCTTACAGGTGAGAAAGCATAAGTTCTTTATGAGGCACGGAATATTCAGCTAACTCTTTAAAGCCTTAAATTTGTTCAAGAAAATTTCATATATGTTCACTTTCATACCAAGACTATTTTTTAAAGTTTAGCACTGGAATGACTGGCTCGGTTATCGAAGCCAGCCATTCCAATGGTAAATTTTCAAAAATAGTCCTCTCTTGGTCCGCAAATGGACATTTCTCAAGACCACTGTCAAAGCCGTTTTTGGCTGATATGAGTGTCAAAGGGGTAAACAAGCCCAAACTGGCTTCTACAGCGTACATTTGCACACCAAACGAATATTTTGGAAAATTTTTCACTGGAATGGCTGGCCAGTCTTTCCAGTGACAAACTTTCAGACATTCCTCTCTTGGTCTGCAACTGACATTTTCTATGAGAAGATTCAAATTTCCTTGAACAAATTTTATGGTTAACGGGTTAATTTAAATGGGAGCTATTGCCAAAATGATGTCAAAATATTCACCAGCTTTGCTAGCTGTCTTGAAATAAGACACCGGAATCAGAGGGAGGGGGGGGGGGGGAGGGGAAATGTTTATAAAGTGTTACAGGTAAATCGCTAAAGCAAATATTCATCCTAGCTATTAGAACATGCACCACAGTGACATATTAGTTAACTAGCCGCTTGAAACCAACCTTTGCAGTGGTCCAAAGAAATGTCCGTTTGCAGGTGACGAGAATGGTATGCTTGAAATTTTTCCACTGGTATAACCGTCTCTTCAAAAACAGTTTTCTCTTGGCATGCGAGTACCAAATGTGACTAAAAGCAAATTTTAATTTTCTTAATTAAAGGGCTAAGATGTTTATGATTAGATATTCTGTGTGCTACAGTACAGCTCAAATATAACTTGAGAAAACCCAGAAACCTGTTAGTGCAATTTTGAACATGTAAGAAATGTTCTGTAGACTGTTTGTGACTTAATTCGATTGGAAGACTAAGGCAGAAATGTCTTCCAATCATATTATGTTCACAACAGTACATTTTATTTAGTTCTGTAAACACATTTACTGTTTAATGGCCAAATATGTTCAAGAAAATCTAATTATTTGCTTATTGAATGTCCATTTTCACGCCAAGAGAGGACTATTTTGGAAAATTTACCATTGGAATGACTGGCTCGGTTATCGAGCCAGGCCTTCCAGTGGTAAATTTTCCAAAATAGTCTTCTCTTGGCCTGCAACTGGACATTCCCCAAGAGCACTGGAGAGGCCGGTTTTGGCCGGCTTGAGCATTAAAGGGTCGTGACTTCTGAACTATAACAGATTGTCTAGCACGGCCAATGAGACACAACTGACGAACAACGCACATCTATCATTCATGATAACATAAACAGCAACTAGCTATTACTGCTTGTACTCTCAGGATATATATGACCAGCCAGTGGACCGGCAAAATCAATACATTCTGGGTCATGAAGATCATGGAGTTGAGCGGTAATACAATAGAAGCAAATGGCAGCTAATTAGAATGCTCTATCCCGCCATCAGTATCAGCAGTGGAGCAGGAGTTATTACATATGTCGTTATTACATACACGCACATTATCAGGCAGCACCAACTCTTATTGTCATAGCATTGTAGCAATCAAGATGTTTAAATATTACATATATACTGTAGAACGATAGACCAAAAAATCTAAACCATTATTTTAATACAGCATTAAATTTAAACGTTTTTAAAACTATAAATGGTCAAGATTTTTCACAGGAATTGGAAATTTTCCTTTGTGTTTTTCGATTTGCAGGCCATGACAAGGGAATTTTTGAAAAGTTATCACTAGATTGACTGGCTCAACTATCTAGTCAGTCATATCGAGCCAGTCATTCCAGTGGTAAATTTTAAAAAATAGTCTTATCTTGGCCTGTAACTGGACATTTCACCAGACCACTGTGCAGAGGCCTGTTTTGGCCGGCTTGACCATTAAAGGAAAGAAATTAATTCAAGGTTTGATCCAGATAATGTTAATATTTCCTATTATTAACAGGTTTAGATTAAGATTTATTTTATATACATCGAAACTTTAATCCCCAAATATGTTCAAATTTCAAATTTTGTCACAGAAATTTAATGTTCATTTGCGTATACCAAGAGCGTCTTATTTTGCAACATTTATCACCACTTGAATGACTGGCCAGCTAATCCAATGAAAAATTTCCAAAAACGTTTTCTCTTGACTTGGGAGATTGACATTTCTCAGGACCTTTGTAGAGTTGGGTTTTGTCAGGCTTGACCATGATATGTTGAAGTTTTATCAGCGTAGTTGCACATCCATCACCGACTATCAACTGTTATCTGCCATATCTGCTTTATGGGTGTTAACTATGCTGCAAATGCAGTTCAATATTATCAGAATAAAGTTGCATAACAACACTATAAACAGTGTAAGCTGAGATGAAGGGAGTTTACAAAATAGACTCTGTATGCATACGCACACACTCATAGAGAGTGTGTTATCATCATATATCAGAGCTTAAGTATATATATTCTCAGAGAAGTATAATACATACTTAACATGTTTCCAAACGAACACACCTGTTTTGGAAATATCTTAACTTATTTTCTCGCTGTACAGCGTATTGTATTGTTTTCTCTTGAGTGGTAGTTGTGGTGCTAGGGACATAGAGGTATAATATTGAGCACACTTGTCAACAGTAAAAGCATGTAGTTATGGCAGAATTTACTATATTATTAATATGTGATGAAAATGACACTCAGCAAACAGTCTATCTATCCACTGGCCAATGTCATGTGAGACACACGGATATCCGGAACACATAATTTACATAACGTACAGCTGGTCGGTCTAACAAAGTCCAATTCTAAGTAGTAGCATAGATATTAATTCAAATTTAACCATTTACTTTAAATATTTGTTTATTGACTGTCCATTTGCAGGCCAAAACAAGTAGATTTTTGGAAATTTACCACAGGAAGGACTGGATCGGTTATCGAGCCAGTCATTCTAGTAATAAATGTTCAAAAATTTCTTCTCGTGGCCTGCAACTGGACATTCCTCAAGACCGCTGCAGAAGCTGGTTTTGGTAGGCTTGCCCATTAAATTGTTCATTTCGCATTGTATATATATATATATATATATATATATAAAATATATATATGTATAAGTACAGGCTGTACAGCTGGGAAATAATTTAGAATGTTTACAAAACGAACTAAAACAGACTGTTGAATGTTTTGGACTTAATCTGGTTACATGTGGCCTGGTTTACAAATGGACATTTACCAACACCGCTGCAGAACCTGTTTTTGACCGACTTGAGAGTTACATGTAATGGTTAGCACCATGAATTCCAGTACTGGTCTGTGCCTCAATTTTCTTAAACAACTATAAAGGTAAGCAGTTGAATATCGCGAAACCAATTTGAATGGAATTGGAGCCTGTTGGCAGCAAGCAACAACTCCCAATTAAACGTGTTTCAAAATATTGAACAGATTATTTTGTATATCAAGAAGAATTTCTCATTTGTAGTATTTAAGGTTTAACCCCTTAACACAAGCTGACCATAAACAGCTTCCGCAGTCAGCACAGTGGTCATTTCAATTCATTCAAGTAAATTTCAATTTTCTCATAGAAAATGTCTAGATTTACAAAACAAGATTATTATTTTTAATTTACCACTGGAATGACTGGCTTGATAACCGAGCCCAGTGATATAGTTTCAAAGTTAATCTTCTGTTCTGCAAATGGAGATTTTCTCTGAGAAAATACACATTTTCTTGAACAAATTTGAGCCGTAACCTTTTAATACTCAAACTGGCCATAACCTGCCGCTCTAGTCGTCTTGAGAGAAACGTTGATTTGCAGGCGTTGGTCTGAAACTTGACCTTTTCTTAGAGAAAATTGAAATTTTCTTGAACAAATTTGATCCCTAGAAGGTTAAACTGATAGTTATAGAACAGCAGCTAGCAAATGACTGACAGATGAATTGTAATACATATTGACAACATACCATGTAATCATCTAATGATGACTGAAGATACAAAGTAACATCAAACTACCAAGATCATTATCTCAGGAGAACTGATGCAGCAAGGAAATAACTATTAGTCACAACTAAAAATAACCAGTATAATTGTCGGAAATATATATATATATATGCAGCGTGATCACAGAAACATGTGCACAATTGCCAGATGGTTAGTTGACAAAACACCTGAATAATAACAATTTAAATCACAATATTGCATAAGAATCATAGCCATTAAAAGAACCCCAACAGCATGTCACTGATTATTCTAGTCTGGGTTACGCTAGCTAGCAGAAGCTAGCAGCGGATTGTATTGCTATGTTTCCATGGCAGCATCTCCCTGGGGATGGTGTATGAGGATGAGTAACTGCTCCTATGGCGTTATTGCTACGCTGATCTCTGAATCACATGCGCACACACCTTATTGCACTACTGACCAGGAATACAGTAACATTGCAACAAGACCAATCATCAGAAGCTAAATGATCTGTGAAGGCACATGATCTTGCTGGTCAATTAAATGACAGAATCCACAATGTGATGAATGTGTGCCATAGATATATTATTGTTATTTAATGATTTAAGTCTACAATCAATACAACTGGCGTAAAAATGTTACATTTTCTACTGACCTAAAGTGTAACCGTCACTAGAAAATACATCTTTTTAACCCTTTAATGGTCAAGATCTTTCACAAATTTTTTTTTTCCTCAGTGTCTGTCTGTTCATTTGCGAGCAAAGATACAGCAATTTTTTTTAGTTTATCACTGGAATGACTGGCTCGGTTATCGAGCCAGTCATTCCAGTGGTAAATTTTCAAAAATTGCCTTATCTTGGCTCACAAATGGACATTCCTCAAGACCACTACAGAGGTCAGTTTTAAAGGGCTAAGCTAGTTGTATTGATAGTAGAATGTTTTTAAAAGAAAAATTAATAAATAGAGTTAGCTCTCTTGGTCTAGGTGAGTAGTTTGTGTATTTACTAATGACCTTAGATAACCTGTGACTAGCCTATTGAGGAAGATGACATCACCATAAGGCATAAGGTGAATGGACTATAGGCCAGTGTCATGACAACACACTCAGACAAACACTTGTTATTTGCA
The DNA here is from genome assembly GCA_034401795.1 of Chaetoderma sp. LZ-2023a. Taxonomy (NCBI): domain Eukaryota; kingdom Metazoa; phylum Mollusca; class Caudofoveata; order Chaetodermatida; family Chaetodermatidae; genus Chaetoderma; species Chaetoderma sp. LZ-2023a. Next base: position 256,374,619 of record CM067369.1, read on the forward strand.
CAAAGTCTACAAAACAGATTAGATAAGGCTGAATTTATATTGACAGGTAAAAAGAGCATATCCTGCTGAACACAAATACATTAGGGGGAGGGGGTTGTATGAGCCCAAGAAACAGCAGATAGAGTGAGTGACCAGTGTGTTTAAACAGAAAATGTCTGCTGTTTAATTAAGATAGTACTGTGACCAGTGTGTTTAACTCTCTAACACTCATATTAGCCAAAAATGGCTTCTGCAGTGGGCTTGAGAAATGTCCATTTGCAGACCAAAAGAAGACAATTTTTGCAAATTTACTACTGGAATGACTGGCTCGATAACCGAGGCAGTCATTTCAGTGGTACATTTTCAAAAAGTCTTCTTTTGGTCTGCTACTGGACATTTTCCATTAGATTTAGACAATTGAAATTTTCCTGAATAAATTTGAGGGTTATAAAAGGTTAAACAGAAAATGACTGCCTTTTAATTAAGATAGTAAGAGTGACCACCGGTGTGTCTAAACAGAAAATGACTGCCTTTTAATTAAGATAGTAAGAGTGACCACCGGTGTGTCTAAACAGAAAATGACTGCCTTTTAATTAAGATAGTAAGAGTGACCACCGGTGTGTTTAAACAGAAAATGGCTGCCCTTTAATTAAGATAGTAAGAGTGACCACCGGTGTGTCTAAACAGAAAATGGCTGCCCTTTAATTAAGATACCACAAATCATGTTTACAGAGCATAATTTAAAAACAAACATAAGATTTCATGCACAAATGAAACTAAATCTGAGGATTAACAGTTAGAAGATTAATTAATGGTATTTACACTTCAAAGCAAGTGTGGATGCTGAATATTTCTAAATTAATTTGAGACAGCAGCAACAGCGTCCAGTTAAATTGGTTTCAAACTGTTCTGCTTAAATTGTAAAGAATACTCTTTTTGGGTTGAGTGTTAAAAAAATTCATATATATAATATTATTTGATCAGGTAAGACTTGCGCCTGGTACCTTATTCCTCAATACTAAACCCTTTCACCAACAAATCCCTGAGAAAGTAAATTACGATACAAAACTTATTCCAGTCTTCCAGTCAAATTAATTTCAAAATATTCAACAGTTTTCCAATATGGTTGCCTTGAAACTGAGATATTGGGAATTCATCAGTGAAAGGGTCAAAGTTAATACGAGAACTTCAAAGAAAAGCTATTAGCTGTAAGCTAATTAAAGTAGATATTATTTAGACACATGCACACCTTCAAAATGCTATTAAGATTGCAGGAGAGCAATAGATATACTAGGCAATTGGGTGATCATTATAAAATGTTGTCGCCTGAGGGAAACACAAAATAATCCAGAAAAGATCAAAACAGAGTCAAGTCTCAATTTAATAAACCTCTCGATTTGTCTAAGAAATTCATTGACAGAAAGTAATATTGGTCACTTAGTACTCGAGACATAACCTCACCCCATATCACAAGTTTAAGCTGGTTACTACAAACAAATAATAATAATATAAGGATGTACAGAGATGTCCTTGATCTACGCAATTCAAATATTTACACACACACCACTGGCATGTACACTGTACACACCCACTACGAAGGACTTGGAAGAAGGGTGTGTCAGTTATTCATTCCAGTGGTAAATTTTCAAAACTAGACTTCTCTTAGTCAGCAAATGGACATTTCCAATGAAGACCACTGCAGAAGGCGTTTTTGGCTGATATGAGTGTTAGCATTAAAGAGTTAAAACATCAGAGATCATTCTAGGGTAACAATAGGTGGGAGGGACAAATGGCCCATGTCATCCAAAATCTGGGGGCATTGGCACAATATAGGGGGAACACACTATTTCTTTATCATATTTTAAGCACAAAAATAATTATGTCCACTTTTCCTGTGAACGACCCGATCTTCCGCAGTAACCACTGCTGTCCGATCTTTATCATTAACCGGAACTGTTGCGTTTTCGTCGGCCGAGGTTTTAATCGGTACTGCAATATCAGAATCATCTCCATTAGCATCGCTGGGATAGATTAAGCAACGCGGACTCAGTGGCAGGCTGATTTTCGGTAATAGGCAAAAAATTTCAACAATGTGATATGTTTCGAATCTACCACCCGCCCCCGCCCCCCCCCCCCCCCAACATCAGAGATCGAATTTCACTATTAAATTGGCCATTTTTTAATTCATAATTTATGTGGCTACGTCATTCCCCAGTTGGTCCAATCAAATTATCGGAATTAACTGCGTTCAGGGTTGGCAAGTTTTGGACAATAGTCGTTTAAACCAGGTTTAAACCGTCTGCCCAAAATAGGTTTTGGACACTTTAAAATGTCTAAAACTGTCCAAAACCTAAAATTTTAGTCCAGACTATTTCCTTTGAAAGTGAGATGTATGGAACTCATGATTGTTGAAAGTGTTAACATACATAGATTAGTTTGAACACAATTTAACTCAGTTATCTTAGAGAGTGTAACTACATGTACAGTCAAATCTTTAATAATACTATATCACCTATTTATCCAGCAAAATAATGTATGTATGATAGAAAAACTGTTGAATATTTAGAGAATAATTTGATTGTTTATAGCAACAGCTTCCAGGCAAATTGATTTCAAAATATGAAAAACTGTTGAATATTTAGAGAATAATTTGATTGTTTATAGCAACAGCTTCCAGGCAAATTGATTTCAAAATATTTAACAGAAAATTTGCTGTATAACAGTTAAATTGTAAGGAATATTGCTATTTCTGGTCATTATCATTGAAAGTGTTACTAACTACAGGCTGTAACTCAATTGTAACTTCTGTTCCTTGACTGGGGACAGCAAGACAGTGACTGAGTGAACTAACAATGGGTTATTTGTGTGTCAACGTGTGTGTGTGTTGTAATATTTAAGGCGTTTATATGCTAGTTCCCAATGCTAGGGTCTAGACTCACGCTTGTGTGTCAACAGATCTACATTCAGATACATGTAACCAGCAGGCACTTCTGTAGATGTTATTTTATAACACTCACAGCGAATGAGCCTATAATTAGCTGCTAGTATAGTTAAAACTAATCCTGCTAACCCTTTCACCCCTGTGCATTCCTCTATACTAAATGGACTAAACCATAAAATCTGTTAAATCTTTGAAAATAATTTGACAAAGCTTTTTCTGACTTTGGTAGAAATACCTTCCAGTCAAATCATTTTCAGAATATTTCTACTTGTAAAGTAACTGTTATACTTTGTCTGTGTCATTGAGAGGGTTTATAGACAGAAGGGTAGTTGTATTTATCTCTCTCATCCAAGAATCCTATTATTAATGAAATAGGTTTTGGAAAGTTTAGGACTGGTTTAAACCCTTTAAGACATGTTTTAGACAGGTTTTGGACAAAGTCTGTTCAAAATTAGTTTTGGACAGTCCAAAACCCAACCCTGACTGCGTTCTCTGCAAACTCTTCTATCTATACAGAATGCTACATAACTACATAACACATGGTTTCATTGGCCTAGGATTGTACGGGCGAGTTGTCATTGGCTAAACCGCACACGTATGGCTTTGTGTGAAGAGTTTTCCGACAAGGTTAAAAAATCTGAGTTTGACAGCTATGTATTGTTTTCGTGCAAATATTTTATGCGGCCGGCCGTTTGAGCGGCAATGGTGCGTCCTGGAATGAACACTGAAGCATCATTAATAATTTCAAGTTAGTTAAATTATTTCAATCCATGGGAGTATTTGACAATCAAATGAAGGAAAATTTACCCAAATTAAGTGGGCATGACAATAGGGTATTAGAGTAATGTATATGGTATTTAGGAACTATCAAGTATGTACATTAATAATCGATTCAAGTCATAATTATTAACTGTCTCTCTGTTGCAAGCCAACAGACAGCAATTTCAATGGGAAATAACTCTACCTATTAAATATTTTGAAAACAATGTGACTGAAAGTTGTTTGTGGCTAAGCCACCAGCAACTTCCAGTCAAATTGTTTTCAAAATATTTACAATTAAACCCTAGATGGAAAACAGACTTCAGAAATTCAGCAAGCAGACACGTAAATAACTAAATAAGAGAATTATGAAGAACAATTACTTGTGAATGGTCTTGAAGCCAGTCATAAGACGCCTCTGAAATAGTCCCTGATAAAGGGCCATCTGCAGGCCAAGAAGACTCTTTTTCAATATATGCCATTAGAATCCAGTGGTTAATATTCTACAACTTTCTTCTCTTAGTCTGCAAATCGACACTATGTTAGCAATAACTTATCATGACCAGTATTGACCATGTAAGATTTAATGATGATGGAATAATAGTGAACAATTACAAGCCTGGTTACAGAGCATCAATCTGTGACAGATACTGGATGAGAGAAATCATTACAAAACCTGTTAGAATCATGAGGCCCAGACGGATTGCTAGGTCATAGATCTAATGCTGGCTGCAGTTTCACCCTTGAAGGACATTGTACCACATACACTAATCAGTTTGAGAGTACATTAAGAAGAAGACTTCATAATGTCAATGTCATCGATCAGCCGATGAACCGGAAAGCTGACTACTGCGTAATTACTTTAGCATGTTGATCGATTAGATAGCAGTACGATCAATCACATAGTCTCACAGACAAATGCAATTAATTGATTTTATTGCCAGCTTTCCTATAGACATTAAACAGATAGAGAATCCCAAGTCAATCTATACTACAGGGTTTGTACACCTTTCAGTATTTGAAATTCCATGACTTTTCCATGACTAAAATTAAGAAATTCCATGACCTCCAAGAATCAATAGCTAGGTCAGACAGTCAAATTAGTTTCAAAATGTTCAACAGCACATAGTGAATCATATGGAATTCACTTTATCTAGGGCAAAGGGTGAACATGTGAGAATATCCGGTACATTTTTAATAAAATCTGAGGTTTTCACATAAAAAATTGACGAATAAAAATTCTGAATGGAAGTTCTAGAGCCTACGATCATACATGTAGTATCCTTTCAGCCTAACTTGGTTGAAATCGGTCAAAATGGTAATAAGAAGCAATATGGGCATTTCTAGTAAAGATTTTGACTCCAAAAATTGTCTATTAACCCTTTAACACTCATATCAGCCAAAGCCGGCTTCTGTCATGCGTGGTCTTGAGAGATGTCCATTTGCAGACCAAGAGAAGACTATTGTTGAACATTTTTTAATAAAATGAACAAAAATCTACTGCCGAATGCATACGCTGATTAGGAAATAGTGAATTTATTGCTCAAATTGTTTTAAAAACATTCTCTTCTGTACATATTTATTATTAATTTGGGATATACGCATTCGCGGCGTTACAAAACCCGTTTTTATTTGGGAGGCCTCCTTCCAGTCCAGATATAGTTCAGTGGAATGTCTCCAATCACAAGAGTTTAATATGGCCTACCAACATAAGAAGGGATTTAACCTCATGTTATTTCTTACGTTGTTTTGGGTCATTTTATTTTGGTTGGACATATGACTTTGATAATGAATGAAATCATGTGATCGCCGCGATAAAGATATGGAAATACATTTCGCGCTTTATTTCCCCATTTCACATTTGTATGCCATCAGATTTTATTTTTATTTAGGGAGATTGCAGGAAATGTTAATTTCCCTTTCTCCGAGATCTAACAATACTCACCATTCTGTTACTTCTGATATACAGCTGGCCTTGACAGCGGCTCTAGGATTATAGACTTAGAAAGCTTTACCGACTCCTGGGAACCGGGTACTCGGCTCCCAACAGCCGAGTACCCGCTTACCATAGAGCTGATATTATTTGCTTAGCCACCAAACAAGAGAAAACTATGGCTTGCCTCCGTGGGGCTGGGAGGCTGGGTCCGTAACAGAATGGTGAGTATTGTTAGATCTCGGAGAAAGGGAAATTGACATTTCCTGCATTCTCCTTCGATCAATACTCACCATTCTGTTACTTCTGATATACACCAGATTTGATCAGTAACCTGGTGGGAAGGGGCAAACCATAAATGCTAATTTTGCCCCTTGGAGAAAGATTTTAGACTTCAAACTTGACTAACGGAGACCTAAAAGGACCGTCAAGTTCACGGAACCGAATCACATTCGCGTCACGGCCCCCCCCCTTTTTTCCTCCTAAGAAAAGGGAGAGAACTAACGAACATGTATCTCGCCTGAAAACACAAATATGCCAAGAGGGTTAACTACTCCCTGCATATTCCATGTATTAGCCTGGGAATGAGCATGAATATATAAGATGAATGAACATGATACATATATACATAATACAAAAAACTCTCACTATTGAATTACCTTATGATAATTGGACTTCAGACGTACCGCCTCCAACCATTCACCGGTTCGGCCATCAGTGACACAATCTGGTTGACATCCTCTCGCCTGACAATGCCTGCTTTAGGTTCTTTTCTTACCAAAGTGTAAAAAGGGTGAAGAGCAGTGTGGTCACTAACTATCGTTTCAAAACAGCTAAGGCGAGTGGATTGGCTGACACCTTGCACCTGGTGCCCAGTCGCCATCTCGTGAGTAGTCTGAATGCATTCGACCACCCAACGAGAGATAGTATCCATGGATGCGGCGCCAGAAGGCTTTTTATGGCAGATCCACAGATGTCTATCGTTCGACCGTAACGAGTCAGTCCGTTTCTTGTACTTAGTCAAAGCACGGACCGGGCACCAGACACTGGCATCACGATCAAACCTAGTTAACCTCGGTATAATGTTCGGTTTGCCGGGATATCTCAAAGATTGATTCTTTGACATAAACTCTGCTCTAGGCAGAAGACGCAGACCCTCTCCAGAAACAATAAATCGGTCCCTCTCTGCAGAAAGCGCATGGATCTCACTGCGCCTTCTAGCTGAGGAAGCTGCCAATAGAAAGACCGCCTTTAGAGTCAAATGCTTTAGACTAGCCGAACGCAACGGTTCGAAAGGGTGCTTGGCCAGTACATTAAACACTAAAGATAGACTCCAGGCCGGAATGACTACCGGTTGTCTCGGTCGGAGATTGCTCATTCCCTTCAACATCACATTTAACTGCGCCACCTATGGACTATCCCTGTTGGCTAGACAAGGGATAACTGATGCCAAAGCTGACTTGTATCCAGCAACTGTGACGGGAGCTAGTCCTGAAAAGAACAGCTCACAGAGAAAGTCTGCTATTTGCTGAATAGTGGATTGAAAGGTATCAATAATCTTTTCTTCACACCAGTTTGCAAATCTGTTAACCTTGTTGTTATATGGATTGAAGATTGACCTCCTTCTCGCAGCCGCAATGAAATCAGCAGCCTGTCGAGAAAAGCCTTCTGACGTGGAACGTTGTTTGATAACATCCACGCAGTCAATTTGAACATTTCGGGACGCTCGTGTAGGAAGCGTCCCTTGGCCTGGAAGATTATGTTCGGAATCTCGGGCACCTGCACAGGATTTTCCACCAGCAGATCTAGAAGATCCGTGAACCAGGCCCTGCTCGGCCAATACGGCGCTATTAGCAGGACCAGACACGGTTCCTCCCTGACCTTCACCAATACCTTCGGTAGAAGAATGGTGGGTGGGTACGCGTAAGCGTGCATCCCTCTCCAGCTTATCACCAGAGCGTCTGTATCGACGGCATTTGGATCTGGAATCGGCGAGACAAACGTCATGATTTGAGCATTTTCCTTTGTGGCGAACAAGTCCACGTTGGGTTTGCCCCAATGCTCGAAGATCCGTCGCAGAACTGGAGGGTTGAGGGACCATTCTGTTGGCAGAATTCTCTGTCTGCGAGACAAAGCATCCGCCTGAATGTTCAATCGGCCAGGAATGTGAGCTGCTTTCAAAACAACCGAGTAATTCCTGCACCATTGAATCAAGTGCCACACTCTGATACACAGAGTGGGCGACCTGGTCCCGCCTTGGCGATTTATATATGATACTACTGTCGAATTGTCCGACCGTATCAATATCACCTTGCCCCTGATCATCGGAAGGAACTTTTCCAACGCCAGTTCCACTGCCATCATTTCCAACAGATTGATATGCAGCTGACTCTCCGGGAGGCTCCATGTGCCCGAGACCTGGTGTTCTCCCAGGAAGGCACCCCACCCTTCCAACGATGCATCCGTGTAGACGGACAGCTGGGGGTGGGGTAGGTGCAGCGAAACCCCTAATAGGAGATTCTGACGCTGTTTCCACCATAGAAGATGCGATATTATCGGCTCCAAAACTGGCACCAGTTTTGACAGGGGTTCTGTTCTCTGTTTCCACCGAGACATCAGATACAACTGGATAGGCCTTCGCATTAGAGCAGCGTATGGGATAACCTGCTCCATGGAGACCATCATGCCCAGCATCTGAAGGAACCGCCTCGCCTGAATGTGGTTTCCCACTCGAAAACTCTTGAGGATGGCTAACAGAGACACCACTCTGGGCTCTGACGGGTAAACCCTTCCCTCCTCGAGGTCGAATCGCATCCCCAAATAAACGAAATGTTGAGTGGGCGTCAACTCGGATTTCTCCTCATTGACTATGCAGCGTAGATCTGAAAGTAACTTCAGAGTCAGAGCAGTATCCACGTTCAACCTGGCTGCCGAGTCTGCCTTGAGCAGCCAGTCGTCTATGTAGGTGTATAGCGGCACGTTCTCTTTTCCGAGAAACGCTGTCACCGCAAGGACCACTCTTGTGAAAACCCTCGGAGCTGTCGACAGGCCAAACGGGAGAACTGTAAACTCCCATACTTGATTCTGAAACGCAAATCTCAGAAACCTGTGCCAACTCCGATTCATAGGAATGTGGAAATATGCATTTTTCAGATCGATCGATACACACCCCATTCCTTTCCTCAATCCCGCCATTACCGACCTCGGCGTTTCCATCTGGAACCGAGGCGTATGGATAAACCAATTTAATGGCCTGAGATTGAGTATGGGTCTCCACCCCCTGTGCTCTTTGGGACAAGGAACATGTTTGAATAGAAGCCTGGAGTGTTTCGGTTTGCTGGTTTTATTGCTCCCTTCAGAAGCAAACCCGACACTGCCTTTTGAACGGCTTCTAACTTGTCTGGCTCCCTTGGTACGGGTGTCCAGACAGGTGCCAAAGACAGATTTTGTGGTGGAAAGTCCCACGACTCCGGCATGTAACCCTGGGATAACCATCCCAGGACCAGACTGTCTGACGTCACACCTTGCCAGGCCTCGACGAAACGCATGAGCCTTCCACCCACCATAGACGCCTCAACGTCTAACGGGGTTGTCCGGCTCGCAGTCCGCCCCCCCCCCCCCCCACCCTCTTTCTTAACGAGAGAGAACCATTTCGTTCTAGGCACGACGGGTATAACTGGCACCGCTGTTCCTGTCGCACAGGCGCGGTCCAGGCGGATATGAAGGGAGCTTCCGTACCCTCAGGTACGCTTCGGCCCCTTCTGTCCGCCCTTTGAGGCCTTACCCTTACCCTTCCCGCCTCTAGGGCGGTCAGGAGCAACATTGGGGAGGGTAGGCGCCTCTACAACCTTCCTGGGCTTCTTCGCCGGCGGCGGCTCCGAAAACCCAGCTGAAGCAGAAGTCGCAACAGGCCTAGCTTTCGCCTTGCCCATATGCTTCTTTGAAGGTTGTCCCGTTAGCGGTTTCCCCACAGCCCCTAGTGCGTGCGCTTGCCGCACTAGCTCTAGCTGTAGGTTTACCGCTAACCGATTCTGCGCGATACTGGCGGTATCCTCTAAGATGGCCCGCGCTTGGCCACCGAAGATGCTAGGCCCTGTCAGGGGCGTCCCAAGAAGACGCTCCCTGACTGGATTTCGTCACACGCGCTTGCACCCTTGCCAATGCGTCCATCGACAGCACCAGGCCGTCATTGACACATGAAAGCGCCACAGGTGGCACAGGGTGGCCTGCCCCCGCTTCAGCCCACACCGACTGAAGGAGACGATAAGAGTGGTTGACAGCGCTCATCGCTGCCCTCACACCCTCATCGCATAGGGACAGGACTTCTTCCTGGTGTACCTGAGACTTGTCCACAAGTGCCGGACCGGGGCGACCCGCCACGGCACTCTGGACGCCCAGTACCCATCGGTCATCCTCCGTGACCGACGGGACTACACCATACCCGTCGTATTCCCCCCGCGGAATATGACATCTTGCCCGCACCTCCCTGGAGGCCGCAGGGAGCTGACCCTTGGTCATCAGTTGTTTGCTATAAATAGCATCCAACAATTCTATGAACCGTGGATCCAGTCCCACTGACTGGATCCGGGCCGCGGGCAAAATCCCCGTCCTGATCGACGCAACCGACGGACGGGGCGCATCTTCATCGGCCGTGGCCGAAACCACAGACGGGTCAACCCTGGCTAGCCACCCCAGAGCATCTGACCAATCTACCTCCGATGAAGACACCCCAGCAAACACGTCACCCGTTGACGTGCTCACGGGTCTGCCAGCCACGGCCTCCCGGCAAGGAGCCACGGCTGACACGCCAGGCACTCCGGTACCACACGGTTCCGCCGCCACCCCATGAAACACTCCGGTCCATGGGGTAGGTCCGCACGGAAAACCGTACGGACCCGTAGCAGTCACGGAACCATAGCCGGACACGGGCGCCAACGGCACCCCACGTCCGACTGCCGGACCAGGCGAGATAGGTGAGTACCACGCCTGGCCCGGCACACCCGTTCCCGTGACGGCTGGTGCCAAACCAAGCCGCACGGAACCGGTGCACGGTAACGGATTTGCCTCAGCCAAAGGCGGAGCCGCTGACCTGGCTTGCGCCAAACCAGACAAATGGAGGCCGGTTCCATCCAGGACGGAATCAACCTCCATATTCTCCACCTGCGGCTTCATGGGCCGCAGCAACCTCTCCTCCTCGGCCTCCTCGTCTTCAGACTCCGAAGAGTCGTCACTAGACGAGTCAACCGTGGAACCGTCCTGGCGGACGGCTCCCACACCTGACGGACCGGCCACCGCTACTGGACCAGAAACCCGTCTGGCCGAAGCCAGACGGGACTGCCAGGGGGCCGTACGAGACGGCCCCCTCGGTAACCAGTCCAGAATCCTGTCCGAGGACAGGATCCGTACCAGGCATGGGGAGAAACTGCCCCCCAACCTTTGGTAGCAGGGACGACACCAGCGTGGGCAGAACGCTATGCAGAAAAACCCTGCATAGCCGGACCAAACCACGCCGGCGGTGCCATCTCCGCCACCTCCAGCTGGGGACGTGGATCACCCCCACCGGCCGAACCGGGCGCTCCACGATTTACTCTCGGACCGCCTGACCCCGCGTCAGACCCAGCCAAGTCCTTCTGGCAAGGAACTTAACCATCATCTCAACGGACCACAATGCACAAACATTACACCTATGATCAATATTACACAGGGAACACCTAAAACAGACATGGTCCTTGAACACGACACGGACAAACTTATGGCATTCGTCACATGATGGCGGGGCTGGCTTGGCCTATAACATAAGCACAAACCTACAATAAACAAGCGGAACGAGACCCGGATGGAAGGCAGACAATTAATTTTCAAATAATTTGACTCATAAATTAACTGTAACCCTCCCGCACCCCACCCCGCCACGTTACAACAACGATCGCATTGATTATGACGACAAGAACGAGGCGGGCATTAAACACACCCATAATAGATCCTCCAGGATGTGTAACGGCTCCAGGAATCATATCGCATAGCATTCGGGGTATATTTACTAATCAATATAAATTATACTCCTAACGAAAGCAGCACGATATGTGAAGAAAACAACAAAATGTATAACAAACTGCTGTATCACATGGTAAAACCGCAGACCACGCATCTACTCAAGAATTTTGAAACCACCGATCATTGCAAACCGATCGTGATCGCACGTAAACTTGATCATTCTAAAGTTTCCGGTACCATTTTTAGTACGCAGCACCCAGAACAAGATGCGCGAATTAATGAAAAATTTTTCTTCACATAAACATCCTAGCGACCGGGTGTGACGTCACCCGCTCGGATCCTACGGAGAACGACGTCAGCCGATATTCGTGTTAGAAATACCGTAGCATAACACCTATTTTCATATCTGTCGATCACCTGTTGGGGGTTAAAGAAGGCGATCGTCTGGCATATATCGTTGTTAGCACACGTCCCAGATTCTATGGGGTCAGAAATTGGAACATGCGACACAGCGAAATTTAGAGACCTAAGTCTTTTAACTATGGATAATAAAGAACGATACAACCTGGTTATCTTTGGCGGTATTCTCCATAGTATCCTTTAGTTAATCCTTTCACGAACACACAAACTATCACAGATTAAAGACTTAGATTTTCTTTCACAAAAAACACTAAAATCCTCAATGCAGAAAGCATGTATTGCTCTTGTTGCTATGCAAACAAGAATGAGCTCTATGGTAAACGGGTACTCGGCAGTTGGGAGCCGAGTACCCGGTTCCCAGGAGTCGGTAAAGCTTTCTAAGTCTATAATCCTAGAGCCGCTGTCAGGGCCAGCTGTATATCAGAAGTAACAGAATGGTGAGTATTGATCGAAGGAGAATATCATTTTCCATGACTTTCATCAAATTGACAAATTTCCATGACTTTTCCAGGCCTGGAATTGAGATTTTCAAATTCCATGACTTTCCAGGATTTCCATGACCCGTGCGAACCCTGATACTAGTAAAACGTGATAAGCCACGTCACTGAAGTATAGCTCGTCTTCGGTTGGAGGACGAAAGTCAGATGCCTGACACTGGTGCAGTGCCTCCTATTTATAGGCCACGGAACCCCGGCATGGGTCCCTAGCTCACTGGTTGTTCTTACTTGGGAACCCTTGATTAGCTGGGACCCTTGACTCAGTGTCCCTCTTTCACTGATTGTACTTAGCTGAGGACCCTTCATTAGCTAGCGATGCTTGATTAGCTAACGACCCTTGATTCAGGGTCCCTGCTACTGGGCATGTGCGTGCACATGCTCACTGATTGTTCTATTCTGAACCCTGTATGTAGGGCCCTACGACTGACGAGGGTCAGCATTTGAAGGGTAAATGGCTTGGGTGTGCAAAACAATGGCACACCCAAGCCATTTACCCTTCAAATGCTGACCCTCGTCAGTCATAGGGCCATTAGCCATGTCCCCTACCCCTATGTTCCACCCCCATCCGACGCTATAAATTCTCCAAGTCAATCTATATATAATCATTAGATGTTTCCGTATTGATCTTTAGCAAGCGCATGAGGTGTGTATTGCTGGTGATTGGATACAAGAGTTGGATTCAAATCCAATTAACCCGTAACTCTTTAACCCACGAAATTGTTCAAGAAATTTCAATTTTATCATTGAAAATGTTAATTTCCAGACCAGGAGAGGAATGTTTTTGACAGTTTACCACGGTTATCGAGCCAGTCATTACAGAGGTAAATTTTAATATATAGTTTTCTCTTGATTTTCACTTGGACATTTCTCAAGACCACTGTAGAAGCTGTTTTGGCTGATATGAGTGTTAAATGGTTAACGCTCAAGCCAACCAAAAAATAGCTTCTGCACTGGTCGTAAAACATGTCAATTTGCAGACCAAGATAAGACTTTTACAAGGATTAATTTGTTGTCCAATATCTGCATTGTCGATATATCTTTTCCGCTGGGCCGCCATAGGGTCAAAAGTGTTTACTTCGAAAACAATCTTGATGAAAGCTGCTGCGTTTTAGTTTTTGACTGCAAAATTGGCATACGTCTTCGGGAAACCACAGACAAACAACAACCCAGTCGGCCTATCTGCCAAATGCTGTTTCACAACTTGTGCACTTGTTCTAACAGAAATGGAAATCTGTGCTTAGTGTTTTCATTCATGATACTACCCTTTCCAACCCACAATGACACCAATATTAACACAAACCCTCAGATTTGTTCAAGAAAATTTAACTTTTCTGAGAAAATGTAGATTTTCCGGCCAAGAGAAGAATATTTTTGAAAATTTATCACTGGAATGACTAGCTCGGTTATCGAGCCAGTCATTCCAGTGGAAAATTTTCAAAAATATTCTTCTCTTAGTATGCAAATCAACATTTCCAAAGGCCACTGCATAAGACGTTTTGGCCGTCTTGAGTGTTAAAGGTTATGGCTACCTAAACCAGGCTGTTATCTTTTGGAGCTAGCCCTGCAGCAGGCCTATATATCTCACTCAATCCCATACAGTAACAGTGCCCATAAATAGTGTTAGTTGAGCAAAATATGAGATAGTTATCTGTTTATGTACACGTTAAACACCAAGCAACTCATTCTAGAGGTCTGAAATGATTGTTAGAACAGCTTGAGAATTTTTCAGTTAGTCAAGAAAATAAATAAGAGCTAATACGCCAATACGCTGCAATTATGGACATTGAAAGTTCGTTAAAGCACTGCACATAGATCAACAAATATAATATCCCATACATAGGCATACACATCTAAAACAAATTCTAGAGTATTTATTAATACATCGGAACTTTAAACAAATACCAGTAAGCATGACTATAAATACCAAATTACCATCCATGGCAAATTTGATGGACAGCGTGAATGAAGGTGACAAGTTAATTGTACATGTATCATATAGACAGCTGAGCATATATTATAATAACATACATTGAATGTCAGATTGACACTGCACAATGGGCTACTGGAGGGGATCAATTAGGCAACTGACACATACAAGTAGTGTTCACCTTTGCTCTTTTTCTATATTAACCATTTAACCCTCAAACCCTCGAATTTGTTTTAAAAATCTACTTTTCTCATAGAAAGTGTCCATTTGCATATCAAGAAGACCATTTTTCAAAATTTACCACTGGAATGACTAGCTCGGTTATCGAGCCAGTCATTCCACTGGTAAATTTTCAAAAATAGTCTTCTCCTGGTCTTCAAATGAACATTTCTCGAGACCACTGCAAAAGATGTTTTCGGCTGATATAATTGTTAAAGAGTTGACACTCGAACTGGCCAAAAGGTCTTCTGCAGTGGTCTTAGAGATGTCCATTTGCAGATCAAGAAGGCGTAGTATTCTTTTAACTATTTACTATTAGAACCGGCTGGAAAACCAGGCCACGGTAGCGAATAATTCTAGAACGTTTTTAAAAAATAGTCTTCTCTTGGTCCGCAAATGGAAATTTTCTGAGGGAATTGAATTTTTAAAAACAAATTTAAGTGTTAAAGGGGTCAAGTTGATCATAGGATAGAAGAATAATGATTAAATGGATCTATGTAAACTATACAGTGGCAGCTCTCCAAACCGAATACCCACAAGTTTCCGCTTTACAGAGGTTAAATTCCTATGTAAGAACTGAATCTGGACTACGAAAGTCAGCTTTTTGACTTTGAGGGCTCCTTTAACTTTAGGGAGGTTTCACTGTATTATACAGCACACACGCATTATTTCTGTCTCCTATGCAGGTGCGCCCAGGGATACATGTGTATTTATTAGTATTACACCTAGAGGTGGTATTATTATTATCATCATCTGGTATGACAGTAAAGGCTGTTGAGGCCTATTGTTGATCTAAAAACCACAATATGATTTACATGCCCTGAGAGTTGGCGCTATTTTAATTTAAAAATTATCTTCCAATGTTTTCAGTTGTGTCTATTCATCAGCTTGCTGTACTATGATATCTGTACACGTGTCTTGCAAGGGCCAGTTGTATGTACATTACATTAGCAATTTACAATAAATACTTTTCTTTTTATTTATATTTTCTTTGTTTAACCCGTTAACCCTTGAATTTGTTTTTAAAGATTTCCATTTGCCGACCATGAGACTATTTTTGAAAACTTACCAATGGAGTGACTGGCTCAGTTTTCAAATGTATTTGAAAATATATTCAATATATTTGATGAAGATACCACTAAATTATGCATTTGAAAATCCAATCTAATTATTTGAAAATACAATTCCAAATACAACTATTTGGAAATCCAATCAACTGTATTTTAAACACAAAACATTGTATTTGAAAATACATTTAAAATGCATTTGAATATACAATTACCAATTTTTTGAAAATATATTCAAATTATTTGATAATACAATTACAAAGGTACTTAAAATTATAATCAAACTATCTGAAAATACAATTACAGATGTATAATTTGGAAAATGACCATATGTACAAATATTTAAATACCAGTAGCGTAGTCTCATACTTTTCAAATCGACGACTGGAGATGAAAAGACAAATGGCTCATACACAATGACGATCCTAGACTAACATATCACTCAAACAGCATCCATCATCCGATTATCGAGTGTCAATATGAAATCAGACTGTAAAATTGTATAATTATGAATAAGTGACAGTTCAGGAGCAAACTTGGGAATAGACCATCATCATCATAAAATCAAGCAATTATGATTATATGAGCTGTCAACAGAATACAGACAATGCACGGACAGAATCGCTTACCTCATGTTTAATAAAAGTTTGCTTCTGCCAGAAATAGTCTTAAAGGGAATCACCAGACCCTCTATACTACTGTGTATAAAATGAATCTACAGACCGTAACGTTTTCAAAAATATAATTGTAAGATCTGTGCTCAAATTAGAAATATATATCTTCGTTATTTAAATATGTGGTACATGGGTTAAATTTCTATTCCCGGCTGAGGCGTATGACGTCATAAGTTGAACGTTTTTCTCGCTGTCATCCAACGCTATCGCAATAAAATTGCGAATTGCGTTTTTGTAAGGGGATTCTCTTCAGCGGTTTTAGGAATATATACACTATATTTGCGGAAATGTTGAGGAATATATACTAACAGTCCTTTGTCTGATTTCTCTGATGGTGCCAATTTTGACATGAAGTTTTGATCTTGAGATAAATGAATGACGCGATAGTATAGGCAATTCAATATAATTGCCACTATTGAATCAACACTCTTACTGGGGCTACGGCAGATAATGTTATTAAAGTTTCATCTATTAATATGAGAGTTTAAATAGTTTGTACATACATCCAGTCCATCTTTAGGTACTTATGTTTTCATACTAGCCTCAAAACTTCCTGAGATTTTGTAATGTTAATGTAATTGGCAGGTATCTTCATAGAAAATGGCCATCTTAAGGTTCGGCAATTGTGTGAAAATAACAAATACATTCCATAAATTTGCGATAGTGTGATACACGTCTTAATCTCTTCAATCTGTACATATATAAATGATGTCGATAGCATTATCACCGATAGAGATATCACCATCCAAATGCATGCACTCCTGTCTTCAGAGTGCCGTTATTATGGTTCTTGTCGGATGGGATTCAACCTATGACGTCATAGGTTTAATTAACTCGCAGAAAATTATAGCAACATAGCGTTTTTTTAACACCATTTTACTCGGATTTATATACAAATGTCTGGGGAAAGCTTTATACAGTAGCTTAAATGTGGGCTCTACAATAGAACTGCGTGTTTTATGCAAACGATGGCGACCCTTCTTGTGTTCCCCTTTAATGGTCATGTCACACAACTCAGAAACTAACAGCCCAATCATGGTGATTACTCACTGCTGTCAGTGACCGGTGAAACAACACAGATTATTCAATGCTACCAAATTAAAATGGCTGCCTACAGTCGGTTTCGAAATGCACGTCGAAGGTTACAGAATTATTACCGATTCGGAAGATATAGAAACATTCTAATGGATATCTATCTAAAATATGTTTCAACGTTATATCTCTTACCTTTAATTTGTAATCAAAGTGCGATTACTTCAATATGAAAGGGAAATTGCAAGGGTTTTATGGACCTGCATTTGACCGATGTAGACAGTCACAGTAGTGAGTAACTGAGTTGACGGAAGTAGACAGCTCACAGCTCGATTTGTTTTCTGCGAACGCGTCGATATCATGGGAGAAAATTCGACGTCGCACTAATTTAGTTAGAAAATAAGCCTGAGCTACTGATAGATACTAAAATGCACAACTTACCTGTTATTATTTGCGAAAAGAGCGAGAAATTCCAGAAATACCCACAGAGAACGACCGACATGAAGCGTCGATTATGCAGATGCCCTGAAGAAAATCGTACCGGCGGCTGTTACGCTAAATACAACTCCCGCCGCATATTCTATTTTAATAATTAATTTACATTTTCATTTACATTACTGCTCGTTGCTATGTTGATTACTTGTTGTCTAAATATTTTATTTATTTCCCCCAACATTCTAATTTTATTGAAGCGCAAACTTGCAATCAAAACTTACTGCCGGGCGAACATTAGAGGTTGGTCTAACTACTCAGGTAGATTATAACCTTGCGATGTTGATTTTAGGGCTCGCAGAGTTAACTCCCCCTTGAAATGCGTTAAATCGCATTCTATGTGAGAGCAACGAGCATGTTGTGAGCAAAAAACAACAACAGTTTTAAGAGGAATACAGTCTTGATGAATGATGATGACAAAGTCGTATAAAGCATGATTGAATACGCCATGGAAGAAATTTTTCGTATGGGCTATTATGATATACAGTTTCCGGTCTTCACTCCACAGTAGACCACCTGTATACTATTGACCGCACTCTCTCATCCGGTGTGTTATGCCAGTTCTGTTCTGATTTTGGATCTTCCTCCAATTGGTTGGAGCACCCACTTGCTTGGTAGTTGTATATCACACTTCTATTAAATTGTTTTTCTTATCATTATTTTATGTTATTGAAACCTTTCCCAGAACGGCGAGTCGCCGTTTTGAGAATTATTAAACTGTACACCGTACTGTTGTATGGTCACGCTGTCTCAGCAAAATAGCTGAGACTGCTTGACACTTTAATATTATAAACATAACATATATTTTTATATTATTTTATATTTTATATTTTATTATTGTCTTTTAAGCATCCTATTGCACCATAGGTCCTGACAAACTTCTATTATTGTTACTGTTCAAACTGTAATAAAGTACGCACCACACAAAAAAATAAAAGGCCTGGGCTAAAAAACCCTGGGCCAAACGTAAATCAAAAGCATGCCAACCTCTTCAGTAGTAGGGTCGGAGTCAAAATGATACCACTGCCCTCCACTGGAAGCTGTTCAGCGATCCACGCGCACACACCCCCCCCCCCCCCCCGGCTCTTTCAATTCCTGAGGCATAGGGATTTGAGACATGGGCACCACAAATACATACTATGCCTCATGTCTCTAAATAGGAAGGTGCGAACACCCATTTAGAGACATGTATCCGCAGTGATACACCAACTTCTGAACATACATATTCTACAATGTAATACACATTACATGGTTTGAACGCCCATCTAGAGATACACCTTCTCAGTGATATACCAGCCTCTGAACATAAATATCCTACAGTGTGACACACATTATGAACACCCATTTAAAGCCACACATCCTCAACGACATACCAATTTCTGAACATACATGTTCAATTGTGTGACACACATTACATGATTCGAACACCTATTTAAAGACACGCATCGTCAGTGATATACCAACTTCTGAACATACTATTCTACAGTGGGAGACACATTCTGAACACCCATTTAAAAACACACATCCTCAACGATATACTGATCACCTGTGATCAACCACACATTACATGGGCCAAACGCCCATTTAGAGACACACATCCTCACCAGCATGGTTACTGTATCACAGTTTCGAGCGATTGCAAATCGATCCTAGAGGTCACTCTCAGGCCTGCTCCAGATGCTTAGACAGGCCCGTGCCGAGGAGTTGCAGAAGCGACTCTCCCGGGTACAACAGATGGGGAGGTTCACAGCGATCATCTTTGGTGATCCAGAGAACTCTCATAAGAAAGCACAGCCCGCCTCGACCTAGATAATATTGATTGACCCAACACCAATGGGCCTTCATCCGATTAATCCCAGTTGTGGTCAAGGCTGTCATTGACCGCCAGCCTCTTCCAGGGACAAGCCCACTCCCAGACCGGCTACGACAGAAGAAGAGTATGGCGGCACTCAATGCCGACAAGGACAACATGTGCCTCAGGAGATGTTTAGCCATCCAGCAACGAGCATGACCTGATAGAAATATGGCTCCTGCGCGAGAGCTTACCAAACAGTTCTATGTAACTGTGATCGATGTACCACAAACCTCGCTGGATCAGTTGGACAAGGTAGAGTTCTTTGTCAAGACAGGGATTCATGTGTATGAACCCACTAAGAGGGCAGCTGGCACTTGACCAGGCAACCAGCACACTATCCGAACATCATGACCATCGGAGTGTACTGTAGTGCGGATCGGCCGGACAGGTACAGACCGTCCAAGCTCAGCTGGGTATGGGGCGGCTGTCCCAGGTATATTCCGAGCACGCCGCCATTAGTAGGACAGTACGCATATATATATATATATATATATATATATATATATATATATATATATATATATATATATATATATATATATATATATATATATATATATATATATATATATATAAAGCCATATAAGAGGCTTTCTAAATCGACTAAGTCCGTAAGATCACGTAGCACGCATGCACGCATGCACGCATCAGAGCTTCCCCAGCAACGCATGTCAGCGTTGGGAGAGAATGCATACCAAAAATGTACAGAGTTGGTGCATATAATCTCTTTAAATTATACCATCCTCGTCATTCTTGGTACCTATCAGGACCGGAATGAAACGAGGAATCCAAACCTGTTAACCGTTTTAAAATCGGATCAGAAATGAGTGAGCTATCCTTAATTTACTCCTTAAATTATGCTCAAAATATTGAAAATGTTATAAATGCGTGCATGTACTGAGTGAATAGAGAGGACGCCCATCACATGATAATCTCCTTGCCCTTGGGGCTCACATGCTGATTGGCTACAGATCATGCGCTGATTGGCTGGGCGTTCTGGCTATGACGTCACGAGGAGTATAAAAGGAGTGAAAAACTGAGAATCGAGACCACACTTTAGACGAGAGAAAGGGTGGAATGTTGTGTGGCCAGAGAATTACGAGATGCTGGTATCTGCCTGCTGTATCTGTTTTCATTATAAGCGCAGTGCGGCAGCTCGTCTTAGAGATCTTGAATCTCTGACCTGCAACCTCCGGATCCGCATCTAATCTTTTGAACACTCTTGGGAGGACAACACTTGAGGGCAACTAAACCAAACAAAAAGAAGGAGCCCTCCCTTCCAACAACTTCAGAGGAGCCTTCCTGTGGATGGGCCTTGCGGCCCTGATGTAAAGAGCTCGTAGTATGTAGAACAAGTGGTGGTTCTTGGTGGACGACTCGTCAGATTTGCTGGACCACACTAAAAAGTGGTAATCATACTCCATGCAATGTATTGTGTGTTACCATTAACTTTGAGACCACAGGTACTCATCTAACTGTATTTTTCTATAATTGTATTTTTGTACTTATTTGTAGGTACTGAAGACTTAATAGGTACCGACTTGTCATCTAAGACCGCATTTTATAGTTTATATTTTTACTGTGTATATTATTCTTATTTTGTGCTTATGACTAACGAGCACTGCAAGGTCGTGTGACCTTATTGTCAATGTGTGATAGTTGGTGAAAAAGTGATGCTGGGGGCAGCAGCCATCTTATTTGTTTGCTTTGTTTATTTTATATAAAATACTAGGACTGCAGTACGCTATACAGTAACAAGAAATCTGCATCACCTTTTTCCCCAGCATCACTTTTTCACTGAGGTCACTGATCAGATTCTCACTAAGTGAACCTGACATGAGATCGACTAAACCTGGCTATTCTTTCTCGATATGGTAGGTTTAAAAGTATGTAGGGATGATCGCTCTTTAGGAGTCATTTGTGTAAGCCTCTTTTCTGGATGTAGCGGATATGTAATACTGCACACCAGCTAGGTGGTATAAATTTACCATATACCTTAGGGCATCCTTATATGAGCGAGTGTCTCTTCCTACACTCCTCCAGCTGTAAGGCTTATAATTGTCTGGAACTCCCTTCGACAGGTTGGTGTGATCCGACTCTGGAAACTATTGGGATTTCTGAGCGATGAAGACTAAAGTGTCGATTCCGCAAACACCCCCTCTGTATCTTTGGACACCAGTTAGCATAAATATCAATGCCAAAGTAGGAAGCACTGCGAAAACATTATAATATTTTAACCGGCGAGCAGTGCATCTCTGGGCATTCTTAAACATAAACCCAATGACAGGTAAATGTTAGTCCCTGGGTTCGGATCTTACATGGTCTGTTCCGACACACCAAGTGACGGATGGGACGCAGATCTCCCTCTAACTCTTCACAGTGACTGGGTGCGGTCTTGGAACCGACCACACCCTCACCCTCCTTCTCCCCACCATAAAGTATATATGCGCTTTTCAATTGCTTATATAAATATGTCTTGTCCTAGTGATGTTGTATGTGGTTATGGTGTAAGCCGGATCGCTATGTGATTCTGGTACTGCCGCATCATGACATGTTCTCCCGCTGTCTATCTGAGGGGAATGCTCACTAAGGTGACCATATGGAAACCGTACATTTTCGACAGTCAGGCTCATGTATCTAAAGACAGGTAGAAATCCCTGCCACTTGCAGCCTAAGCATAGAACATGGACCTAACAACTAAAGGTTACTTTAGGATGTAGCAGAAGGACTGCATAAATAAAGCCGCAACTACCAATGCAATATCTTTAACCTACATAAGATGACGGTATTGAATTCTCCAGAAATCATCCACCCCATCTTCACGTAATTGTAGTTCGGATCGACTGGTCGGGTACCAGTCGTACCAGCTAAGCTGGGTACGTGCCGCCCATCCTGGATTCGTTTCCTGAACATGCCTTACAGTAGAGCCATAAGCGTATATGAGCCTATGAGAGAGATCGCGTTGCGAAAACGACTAAGTTTGTTAAAACGCATGATGCGCGCGTCTAGATGGTGGTTTTTTTTGATAGAGCATGTAGTTTACGACCAAGATAGGATGGCGCTTTTAGTGTACCGAGATGGTACCCTGTAATCCTTTTTGATTACCTATTCCCGTTAAATCTGGCATTAATCAAGACCAGATTTTGACGGGCTTTTGAAATCTGTAAACCATTTCAAAATCGGTTAAGATATGGCTGAGTTATCCACGGAAAACCCCTCTTGATTATCTTCAAAATATTGCCGTGACGTCATAACCACGTGGATGCAGAACTTCTAGAATGTTCTAGAACATTCGGCTGCATTATTATTAGCTATGCGCTGATTGGCTGTTGCTCGAACGATGATTGGTTGGAGCCTGCGCCTGTGACGTCACAAGGAGTATAAAAGGAGACGCGATCAAGAGATCGAGAGCATCCTTAGCCAGGGGCTGAACAGGTTGGATCTGTACCAGCTACTATCAGCGCAACAGACAATACGCGTATTACTTCGCTATGTGTCAGATTTTTCTCCTGTAGTGTGCAGTTTCCCAACCCACCGCACTAAAACAATTTTGTAACTCCCTACTTACGGGAGTAATTTGGAACTTTCAGATTATTGTTCACGAATATCAATATCTACTTCGGAACACGAATTTGCTGTGAGGCCTTTACGGCCTGAATATGTGATTCTACAGATGTAGAGGCAGGATGTTCTTTGATGGACGCCTAAAAGTGGTATTTCAACTGTCACTGCACTAATATCGTGTAGGTTCTTCTGACTTTCGACTGCAGCAAGTAAACTCTGCCCGGTGCGTCTTCAGAGCTGGCTGACGTACCCAGTACCGTGAAGCTTTGTTTTGTATCTTCATTCGCATCTAACACCCCCGCTTGTGATCGGGTTGTTTACAACTTCCATCCATGCCATCTATGTACGAGAATTTTCTTCACCACAGTAGTACTATCGTATCTTTTACTGACTGCTCGTTAGACATCCTATTTGGGCTTACAGTGCTGAGCGATGTACCCCTCCCGCGATGAGTGTTCTTGCGGGAGTCTTGTTTGCGGAAAACAGCTTGCGGGAACCAACCTGCGGGAACTTTCCAGCTTCCTGAGAATGCATCAACGCACATCAATTACGGAATGACGTATCACTTTCAGTAACACAGTAACCTAACTTAAGGATGACTACCAAGTATTCAAGTAACTATACTTCACATTTTAATTATTTCTCTATATGTATTTCGTTAATTATATTGTATCCGTAAGAACGGTCCCGATGACTAAAAGGTACCGTAACGGTCTTAGGACCGCTCGTTATAATTTCTGTATTTGTTTATAGTTATTCTCATTTTCTACAATGTGTTGCTAACCGCACTATAGTAGGTTCGTTAACCTGTACTAAGATATATAACTTTGATCATTTGATACCGTATTGATTGTTCTGGTTAGATTATGTATATATATGGCCAGTGGCCATCAGTTCATATGTTTTGCTTAGTTATAGAAAATGTAGGACTGCAGTGCACGTAGGAAACACTATACAGCAACACTTATATATGCAGCACCTTCTCCCGCCACCAACAATTTTTCACTGAGGTCGCTGTCCGTGCTATAACTCTGTTTATCCTGGCATTCTACCGACTAAATCTTTTCTATTCAGCTCGATAGGATAGGTTCAAAATGATTAGAGACACTTTTTTCATTACATACTCTGTAATAATCCAATCTAGCCCCGCACTCCGGTAAGACTCATAACTCCAAGATTTTGTCTTTCTTCATGCTCCACTCAGCCTTGTGGCTTCTTAATTGTTTCAATGTCCCTATCCGCACCATGGGCTGATCCAACTCTGGGAAACTATTGGGGTTTCCGAGCGGTGATAATTAATACATGTGTTTTCGCAGTGCTTTCCTACATTGGCTTAAAGTGCTAATTACTAAGTATCCGAAGATACACGGGAATGTGTATGTGACACCACACCCTAGCCATCACCGCTCGGAAACCCCAATAGTTTCCCAGAGTCAGATCACCGCAAATTTGTGTTCCGAATGTAGATGTTGGTATTCGTGAACTATTATCAGAAGTTCCAAATTACTCCCGTAAATTGTTTTAGTGCAGTGGGTTGGAGAACTGCATGCTACGGGATAAAAACCTGACACATAGCGAAGGAAGACGTGTATTGTCTGTCGCGCTTGTAGTAGCTGGTACAGATCCAACCTGTTCGGCCCCTGGCTGAGGATGCTCTCGATCACTGGATCGCTTCTCCTTTTATACTCCTCGCGACGTCACCGACGCAGGCTTCATCCAATCATCGTTCGAGCAAGAGCCAATCAGCGCGCAGCTAGTAATAGCGCAGTCGAACGTTCTAGAACATTCTAGAAGCTTTGCGTTCACGTGGTTATGACGTCACGGCAATATTTTGAAGATAATCATGAAGAGTTTTCCCTGGATAAGTCAGCCATTTCTCAACCGATTTTAAAATGGTTTACAGATTTCAAAAGCCCGTTGAATTCTGGTCTTGATTAATGCCAGATTTAATGGGAAAAGGCAATCAATAAGGATTACAGCGTACCATCTCGGTACACTAAAAGCGCCATCCTATCTAGGTCGTAACTACACGCTCCATATAAACAGCGTCCTAGCGTGCATGCGCGTCATGCGTTTTAACGAACGTAGTAATTTTTCGACTTGCTATCTCTCCCATAGGCCTATATACACTTATGTCTCTACCAAGAGGGGCGTGTTCAGGAAACGAATCCAGGACGGGCGGCACGTACCCAGCTTAGCTGGTACGGCCGGTATCCGACCGGTCGATCCGAACTACACCACCCCCTCCTAGTTTGGCATCCGGGGCAAACGATCCCGCATGGCGGATCGACGCACGGACGTACACTAGGCGGAAATTATAGACTTCCTGAGTAGGCGCGTGGCCGGAGAGGAGTAGTGACGCATTAGACGCGTATTCAAGAGACAGAGCACATAGGGGTGCCAAGAGCAGGGAGGCATACTTTTAGTTTTTAATTTTGATCTGGAATTAATTTTCCAGGCGTTTCTTCTTTTCTTTAGTTTTATTACTAATATTACGGTGCGTGCTATAACTTTATTTAGTAGATGATTCTAAACAATAGCTCGCATGGGTGTTCTCTTTGAGTGCGGATAACCATGATCTCCACAAAGAACACCCAAGCTCCAACGTACCACAATTCAAATTTGTAAATATATATATATATATATATATATATATATATATATATATATATATATATATATATATATATATATATATATATATATATATATATATATATATATATATATATATATATATATATATATATACACCTGTGCAAAAGTTAAGCACCACCCTATTTTTACGCACATGCGAGGGAATATTCATGTGCTATGAAGAAAGCAATAGCATAAACATTTATGGACCCATCCATCTTAGTGCAAGAGGTAATAATGCAACTAGAGGAATGCTGGTTATGATGGTGGGGAAACACTGTATGTTTTTGTTTGAACTTGAAAACGAGGCCTGAATATGGTTACGTTGACACAACTGACAACTATTGCCCTACAGTTGACACACGTGGCTAGATTGTCATTAATGGTGTCTGAAAACGAAGTTTAACATCTGTGCACGAGTTTGAGACTGTCATTATAAATACCGGGTATATCCACCTTGTGCCTGGATGACGGCCTGGACACGACGTCTCATGCTGGTCACCAACCGACTGATACGCCATTGTGGTATTCGTTGCCATTCAAGATGGAGTGCGTCTGTTAATTCCTGTAGGTTCTGCACAGGAGGATCCCTCCTTCTCACCATGTTTCCAAGAATGTCCCAGATATGCTCAATAGGGTTCATGTCAGGGCTCCTTGCTGGCCATGGTAGGGTTTCGATGGCATTCTGGCGGAGGTATTCATGAACAGCTCTAGCACGATGTGGTCGGGCGTTGTCATCCATGAATATAGGGTGGGTTCCCGGTGCATGATTTACAAAATGAGGGACCACAACTCTATCCAGTATGGAATCTTGATATCTTTGTCCATTTAGTGTTCCAGGTACAGTCAACAGATCCAGCTTACAATCAAATGAGATGCACCCCCATATCATAACGGAACCTCCACCAAATGGAACTTCTTCCACGATGTTACGTTGGTCGTACGCCGTGCGTCTGGACCTCCATACACGAGTTCGACCATCTGTGGCATGAAGCAGGAACCGACTTTCATCGGACCAGTGTACCCGTCTCCAGGATCTCATGTTCTAGTGTCTTCTTTCGTTGCACCACCTCAGACGCTCCTCTTTGTGGTGTGCAGTGAGGAGAGGACGTCTGACAGGTCTCCTAGCTTTCATGCCAGCAGCATACAGTCTCCTTTTGACGGTAGACATTGACACTCTATTGCGCGTTTCCCATTGCTGGCTGAGCACTCTGCTGTTGGTGAATGGAGATCTCCTAACAAGGCGTACTAGGGCTCGATCATCACGGGCAGTAGTCTTCTTCGGTCTTCCAGATCTAGGCCTGTCCTTCACCTCGTTAGTTTGCCCATGTTTTGCAATCAAACGACTGATTACAGTATGGTTAATGTTCAGCTGTCTGCCAATCTCTCTGCATGACATACCAGTGGTATGCATGCCTATGATTTGCCATTTCGCACGATCACTTAACCTTCGTCTTGCCATAGCGGTTCACAATCAAGAGCTAATTCTCTCTGTACAAATAAACCACGGTCATGAACACAAAATTCCCAATCTTGTCGCCTAAATCTGTATGTAATGTTCTACACCTCAAACTGGACTTTTATATAACTGAACACGTGTGCTGTTTCCCGCCACGTACGGACATCAAGCGGCGTGAAGTCATGCATGCATGTGCATTTCGTACTTGGAATTATGTCAGCTAACGCAGGACAAAAAGTATGGCAGCCTAGATGTACCATCATGTTTCTACGTTCTATTGTTTTTGCTGGTGCTTAACTTTTGCACAGGTGTATATATATAACAAGTACACATATTGATGCAAGGCATCAATGGTTAATAGCATGGCTATTATAATTCAAGTTGAGCTTCAAATTCATTTTATATATAATATACAATTTGCAGTAGCACAACAGGTTCTCCACCAAAGACAGTGACTATATCTAGACCTTGGGCCCCTACATGGAACACAAAATAAATTATACATGTAGAACTGGTACAGTCACTATACACAATAAGAAGACATGGGATTCGAGTTAAAGTCAATGTACCATAAAGACATAGCCATTAGACAATGTGATAAATTGACAACATATTTGCAGGACAGAGAGAAGCGTGTTTATCTTGTTATATTAAGATTCAATGTTACATTGGTTCTTACTATCATTTACAGTTTCTTACCTGTGCTATGTAATGCTGATGGTGATTGGAATCGTGATAATGATAGTTTCTTGGTAGTGTGATATACTTAAGATGGCTGTAATGACATCAGCCTTGGATAGGATTAGCTATGGGCTATTGGAAGAAGCAGATTATATTTTGGGGCCGTCCGGCCATCTTTCCATCCATCTTGTTGACGATATGTGTAAATTCTGTGGGTTTTGTTTGATAATTCAGATTCTATCCGGAGCTAAATTATGGGATATATAGAAAGATTTTCACATTATTACAAGAAATATTTGATAATAGAATCGTGCAATATCTAGTGAGTTCTAGATGGTATTATGTTCGAAAGCCTGGTTATAAACCGAGTACAGAGATTCTGATACAGAATATATAGTAAATTGTTACCATTTCAAAACTGTAAGTTGTGACTAAATTGCATGTTTCGAAATTACTCCATTGTAGAAATTGTTAAAATTCTATACTTTATTAGCGCATTCATATATATCTAGCTAAACGTATGGATGAAATTCTGGAGCCGAACCTATTACAAGCGATATGTCAGGACATACTGACATCTATCCGATTGTGGCTAATGTGAACCAACTATCTTTCAATGGGGACATATTGCGAATAAGTAACCCCATGGACATACTTGGGAATTATGATATTATTTGACATTAGAATCGTGCAATATTTCGTACAGCACTAGTACATAATAATAGATATTGAGTTCTGTATGGCTAGATGTTCAAAAAGTGGTTACAAACAGAGTACATAGATATCGGTATGTAAATTGTTAGCATCTGACAACCTTTGGTCGTTACTAAGGGGCCTAACCTATTGTAGACAGTATGGTACAGAAACTCACTGATCTGTCAAAATTTTTCCCCAAATTTTGGGTATGGAATTGCGGACTATGGCACTATTTCATTGTAGAATTTGATTTAATTATGAATATAACTAGCAATGATATGATATCATATTGTTTACAGCTGAGAGGAAATTTTGGCTGAATTATACTTTTTAGTTAGATTGCTTTTTAAACAGATGGGTCACAGCAATTCCGAAAAGTAAAGATATGGGTCATATTACATACAGTCATAATTTTTCATAGTGTATGTAGTGCAAGTTAGGGTAAGTTTTAGTCTGGTAAAACGAAGAGACTGGTGTTGTTCGACCCACTGCCTAATAGTGATAATATATACATGTAGCATTGTATGTGGTATAATATAGACTGATGTGATTCCACACATAATTGACTTGTAATAGAATACTATTGATACAATATAGACCATGGTGGCCTTCCGCACATCTATTTGTAATGCAATATATACATATATTAATATTTTGGGTACAGCACAGATCGGTGTGATTTCACACACAATATATTATGTATGATTACTGTATTCTGTGGCTGTAGTAACAGAAACATCATACAGCTGCAATCAGTTATTCTTCGCCAATGTGTCTTGTCCTCAGCCGAAGTCCTTAGCTTCCTCAAGTCCATTTTTGACTTGGGTGTACCAAGTCCTGCTTTCTTGAGGTCACCTCGTAGGATGCTTAGCAGATTTATGCAGTGGCGTCATCTCCTGGCTTTGTATTTGCTGGCTCTGAGTAGAGCGAATTCGAAGCCTCTCTGTGCATGTGTCTCTTTTGGCATCCTAAGCACGTGGCCAAACATGGACCATCTTTGCTGGGTGACTTTTACAGACAGCGGTGACATATTCCACATCTTGCATAGTGCATCTGTGGAAATTATACTGTCTGGCCATCGGTGTCCAGTGTTGGTGCATAGGTGTTTGCGGTGGCAGGCATCGAATTTGTCTAGAGCTGCCTTCTGAGCTTTTAGATTAAATTGTGTACTACGAAATTACTTCATGGTATAAATCTTTTAAACTCAATACTTCATTAACATATCCATACACATATGTAAACATGTGGCTGTCATTTTGGTGTCGAAGCTATTACATGAAATATGCCAGGACATATCAACAGCTATTGGAATGTGGTGAATGTGATGAATGTGAACCAACTATCTTACAATCGTGACATATGTCGATTATATAACTACATACTATGAAATTACTTGGTGGTAGAATCGTGCAATATTCCATACAACACTATAAAGAGTTATATATGTAAATACGTTTGAAAGCAGAGTGAAAACAGATTATGCAGATATTGGTACTTAAAATAGTAAATTATTGACATCTGATAACTGTTGGACGCAACTAAATTACGTATTGCGAGATTACTTTATGGTAAACTATTTTTAAACTCGACATTTTAAAAGTGCATTCATATACCTATCTAAACACATCAGTGGAATTCTGGGACAGAATCTATTGCAGACAGTAGCATACCGAAAACCGTGGATCTGACAAATTACTTCGCTGTAGAATTTCTTTTGAATTGGCAATATTATGTGTCTGAAATACTGGGGCCGAATATATTACAGACAGTAGAGCACTGAAAAGCATGAATGAGATACAATTTTCACAAGTTTTCAGTATGGATTTGCATACTATGAAATTACTTCATCTAGAAATCTTTTTATATAGCTAGAATAATCAAACTCAAGTCTATGTGGATGAAAATCTGGGGCCGAGCATAACCTACAGACAATAGGGCAGTGAAGAATCTGAATTGGCTAAAATTTCAGCTAATTTTCAGTATGAAGTTGTGTACAACGAATTAGATTACTTCATGGAAAACATTTTTAATTCAATACTTCATTAGCATATTCAAATACATATCTAACCATATGGGTGGAATTTTTGGACTGAACACATTACTAACTTAGCACATTCATACCCTTTCTGTTGATTTCTGTATCTAAACCACCTGCTACAATGTTATTGACGGCTGTTTTGACTGGAATTTCAGAACATCAGTTAACTATCCATAGTGCTAAATAATTGCATGCATAGCTCTTTTCCCAATGAAGGATTAAGGACAATAAATTACTAATGAAAATCCCAAGTACATTATTTTTAGCGAATTTTGTCTACTTTTTCATGCTCTACAATATTATTATACATGTTTTACTTTGAAAATTTACCACACATATCGTGACTAGTAAAATGTGTCCATGATATTAAAATAATTGCCCCGACGCTCTACAAGACATAACAATGGAAATGTATTGACTATCTCTATGGTACAGCCTATGGTACAGCTCGCCGCCATCACCACTACAGCAACAACGACCACCACGACGGCTACAACCACCACCACGACAGCCGCCATCGCATCAGCAACATTGGCAGCCACTAGTACCACCGCTGCTATACGGATGAATATATTGGAACCAGCGGTAATAATGGACACGCATATTTCCGCCACCATCACTTCGGATGTTTCAGACAGTGCCAATAATGATAATAGTGAAAGCATCTCAGCAATGACAGTGCATCCACCGCGACCCACCACCTGTCAGTCGCGGGACCCAGACTCAATGGGGAAATTTCGCTACAGAGGTGTGATCATATGTAATTCAGCAGAAATATCAATAGGCGATTCGTGGAAATGTATTAATTATTACGTTGTTTTTTAAATACTTTTCTTCTTCTTATATATGTTAGATCAATTGAATCCTATCCTTAGGATGACTACGGTTATCCGACACAACTGCACACTTCAGTGCCCGGTTGTGTCTCACACGAAATGAGCACTGCAGATTCCGAGGTTGTAAGAACGTTGTGTGCGACGTAAAGAATGCAACATTCCGCAGTGCAATAATGTCACAATCCCATCATGCAGTCTCAGCTACTCTGAGGCTGCCTGATAAACCAATTCTTATGTTATTATTATTATATATATCTTATTTTTCTTATTATTTTTCTTCCTGTCTCAGACATCAGGACGGATATGAGGCCAGCGAGAGCTGACCGTTGTGGACCCGCGATAACGGGCCGCAAATAGATATTTTATATAATGATAATGCTGAGTGATACGTGTTGCGTACCCCTTTATTTACCCGGGGTGCACAAGTAATATGGTGTGATTAATAAATAAATACCTCATAAGGGTATGTTACATGGTCTAAATATACCTTGTCCTTTTCTTATTATATTTTTGCGTGGCCGCTCGAGCGGTCACGCATATATGTGCTTGTGTCTAGGATTGCCCATAGGTGCGGCCATTTTGCGCAAGGGATTGTGGTCACCAACTGCTAACTAGAGAGAGAGAGAGAGAGAGAGAGAGAGAGAGAGAGAGAGAGAGAGATCTTTATTTTTAGATTGTAACCATAGATTTAGGCAGAGTTGCCCATATGCGTCCTTTTGTGCGTATATACGCATAAAAATGGCAGAGGGACGCATAAAAATTAACCCTCTGCGTCCCCGAGGACGCACGAGTGACGCAGGGAAAAGGTGTGACAGAAACTGGTAACTTTGCGTGTGCTTAATTATCGATTATATTATCGTGTGTGTATATTTATTTGTGCATGTTTTTACTTTAAAAAATATACCCAATGTATTGTGTGTTCAATAACAACGAACTTACTGTGTTGTTTAAGACTATGATTTGTTGTAGGTTTTCTTGCACAACTCAAAGTTGTTAATGCCCATAAATCAGATTCAGCCACCACATTTAATTGTAAACATAATCCCCAAATCATCCTTAGTATTCCATTTGATATAACTTTTTTTCCATAAATAATGAGTTTACAAGCCCGATGTTAGTCACCTTGTTTGGCCTACAAATTGCAAAAATACCCGCCATGTTTCTGTCTGTTGTGCTAAACGGCAGTGTGACGTGTGAGTATTTGATTGGATAACAGCGGAATCTCCCTCTAGAGGAACTCACGCTTGAGAAATCCAATACAACTGATCAAGGGTATACAAACGTGTCTCAGCGTCTTAACCCTTTCACAGCTCAGAACATTGGACAGATCACAACGTTGTTATCACTAATCTGCTGAGTATTTTGAAATTAATTTGTGCATGCATACTTGCCTAAAACAGCAACGACTCTCAGATATCCTGTGTGTGGGCAATCCGTCCCTTTCCCACGTGTGAACGTTCCGTCGTGGTTCCCTTTCTGATTGGGGGGTCGGAAAGGCGAGGAGGCGGATGCTGAAGAACACAGGTCAGAGTTACACTTATTGTCACAGGCTGCGACGGTCCTGGTCCTTCGTCTATGGAAAGTTTGGGTGGAGATGGAGACTGCGGGTAACTTGGAATGTCTATCTCCGCAGGTGTCGTAATTACCACTGAAATCGGTTGACTGGCTAACACTGTTTGAGATCCTACAGTGGCGGGTGTAATGACCGTAGCCGGATGGCTAATAACCGATGCCGGATGCTGTCAAACTGGATTCTGCGGGAGATTTTCGCTTCTTACTCTGCTTCAGGACCTGTGTGGATGAAGTGACAGGTACCGGCGTAACACTTCCAGATGCGGCTGCGAGCAGGAATTCATGTCTGGCTGTTGGTACGTTGCTTACTGTAGCCGCGGGAAGACGATGGCCAATGGGATATCCACGAGTAGTGTTCTTCGTGCAGGCCATTTTCTCGGTCGGGAGCTGAGATTCGAAGCGGGTGGCTAAAATGGCACGATCCTCATTCTCTTCCCCGGGAACTAACGTCACTTCCTACACACGGTGATGATAATGGAGCGTGTGTGTCACCCCGTAGCGAGTAGCGGCGTAGAGATACTGGCATGTCACACAAAAGGCTGACTGGAAAAGATGATCCATATTAACATGAAGGGTGCGGTCGGATTTCCTAGTGAAAGTTCTGGTACATGGCTCTCCGCTATCTAACAATGAGGTACACAGGAACCGCTTTGGAACTGGTACCGATTCTTCTTCAGATGAATCTGACAATGCTAAATCTTCAAGGAGTGACATCTTGTTCGCGCATGGTAGTTAGTTGCGTGAACTTTATTCAAAACCTAATGCCCTATCTCTTCATGGTTTATACTTTCCAGACGAAATATAATAATAAAATAATGATAAGAAAAACTGCAGAATTTTGTTTGCGACACGAAAGAAGCCTAATGCTATGTCCTTCCCTGGTGTCAAGTTTTGACGGGAAGACAAAGTTTCAGAGCGCGCTTCCTCCTTTTATACTATTTGGTGATGTCACAGGTGGTGGATGACCACACCTAAAAGGTTTAACAGGTGATTCGGCCATCCTTATATGAATGTTTCCTCGTTTTCCGGCCTGGACGTCATAGGATTAATTCCTCCCATACAAAGGGAGTACTTTTAATTATCGGAAGAATGGCTCATTAAACTTGTCTTTATTTCGCACATTTAACAGCCTCCGATCAACATGAAAACTTGGTACTACTTTTTCTTTGCGGAACCTCACCTTTTAATTCCTGATATCCATATGATCAGTTCTACCATAACTGGATAAGAAGGTGTGTGCGGGAGATTGTTGGCTGCTGTCTGTTGATGATAATGCTGTTGTCAGGATGTCCGGGATGCTGCATGATGCCAATGTTATAAGCGAAGTGGGCGCATTCCAGATTTCCACGCTGGTGAACGCCAAGTCTGTTGTTATTTACGGGAGGTGTAGTCTGCGGGAGGAATTTGTTGCGAGAATATTTATGTCTCTAACGGTAATTAATTAAGACCGGTAGGTGCTGCTAAATGCTGTTGTTGCAGATGTTGAATGTCTCCGTTATGCTGAGTATAACCGAGCAAGTATGTGATGCACGCGCAATGATGAATTGACGCATCCAGTCTTGAAGGCAGGTGTGTTCTTGTAGGTGTTGACATTCTGTCTGTTGTGTGATGACCTGACTGCTTACGGGGGAGTATGGTAGCACTTGCACCCTTTGGCCTTCCCGCTGTGGTTCACTGTCCCCGTCACGCTGGACGGATGCCCAGTTCCCCACACAGGATGCTGCTTAGGCTAGGTGCCTTTCCGTACATGCCTGAGATAAAGACCTGTCCAAGTTATGGGACCATAATCTGGGACAGAGTCAAGATGCACACTGACGACTCCCGAGCCGAGCGAACACAGTACTGGGTGCCAATAGGGTCATCTTGGCAAGGGGCCGTAGCCCCACATAGACGATACCACAGAAGTGATGTCCACTAGACACATTGCAACTAAGGCCCTCACGTAGATCGTACTTTGACGTCATTTTAGCTGAGAGGCCCTGTGCAGATCGTACTTAGACAGATCATCCACCCCACGGGTACCTGGGTGCCAGACTGCTCTACCTGTCCGGCAAGTGACAGTTTACATCGTCTCACACACATACCCTCCTGCTTCCCAAAGAATCACTTTTCATGACCTCTGATCACTGGAGACATGACTCACAATACGAACACTTGCCATGGCCTGACTGTACATTGAGCCATCTTGACCACTCATAACCAGTGACAGGTTGATGAACTGACATGTTCAAGACGACTGGTCGGTGACCCAGTCGATAGCGATCACCATCTGAGCTCATGCTCAGGGGCAACCGACAGTCTGATCCGTATCTATCTGCCAACAGAATATGAACTTTGACCGTTTTCCTGGGCCTTGCCTGCAGGCCACCCATAGCAAAAACAGGGGACTTCTAGTTCGCTAGAGATGTCCTGGGTGTGGACTGTAATCCACGTACCGCGCATGTCCACTTACTGAGACAGGATTACCCCAAGCCTCAGCAGCCCGAACATGGCACCGACTAGACGGTACCAGAGTAGGATGTTACTTCATGCTTCATTAGACACAGAGGCCTTCAGTGTCTCTTCTGCACTATAACCCCATCTCCTTTTTTATTTACGTGTCCCCGGACCCTCGCGGGCCCACTGCCGCCTGTTTTTGGCACCCATTCGAGGAGCCTATCCCTCTCTGGTGCCAAATGGATGGGGCGGCCTTTGGATAGGGGGATGTGGTCATCTCCCATTACACGACGGTTGGTGTCCTGTCATAATTTTTAGACAAGGGGAAAATTTGAGCCGAGAGTCTGCTGAACAGGCTGCTTCCCTGCCCACCGCGGGAGGTAACGTTTGTCGGTGCGGTGCGGGATACCACCTCCTCTGTTGCAGCAGTCTCTCTCATATCTGAAGATTGATGGTCAACAGACGACGAGTGGAGTGTGAAATGGACTGGGCTGGTGATGTCCGAACTTGGTGTTTAGATAAGGGACGCGAATTGGAGTGATGACGGTGGTGGGACTATTGGAGAGGATGCCCCTTGGGAGGGGCGTGGTTTCGCGATTTCGGGAATTGGTTGGGTACACCTTGTTGTACGGTTCTGTGGTTCTAAACACGCCAAGGCTTCATCCAGCCTCTTCACTTCCATGCTATTCACCACATGTTCCACCCCACAGGAAGCATGGCTTGGGTCCGCCTCAGTTTCTGCTTGTGGTAACTCTATGAGGGGGGGGGGGCATAACATGAAGTGGGTGGGAATGGGAAGAGATCAGAGGAACAACTTTCCATCCGGTCCCTTGGACAAAACAAACACGAAATTCTTCAGATATGACTTCCCAGATCGAGTATACCCATGCTGAGGAGGGAGAGGGCGAGTACATATCTCGTCATCGTCGTCAGCGTTAGCTGCCTGTTCATCCACATTCTGGCTTGGTAGAATGGGGGCTGAACTAGCACCGCAGTGCTTTGCGCTAACTGTGGGAATACTAATTTCCATAGAAATATCTGTCTGGGTACCGATGTCATGAGAAACTCCCAATCCGAGCTCTGGTGCTGGGTCATCACTGACACAAGGTTTAAGTCGATCGAAGTGGATGACTGAGGTCAGGCCATCCGAAGCACGGATGCGGTAGGTCAAGTCCGACGTCTTACCTACTACCACATAGGGGCCTTTCCACTGGTAACTCAGCTTACTTGGCACGTTTGCGGACTGTCGGGAATCCTGTATCCAAACCATTCTTCCTGCTTCACATGGATCTCCATGCACTCTCCGGTCATGCCATGTCTTTTGCCACTAGTGTGCAGTGGATAGAGTTTCTCTTACTAAATCATGGGCTTGTTCTATCCTTTGCTGCAAGAGTTCGACATAGAGAGATGGTGAATTTCTCTCTCCTGGTATTCGTGGCATGGCCAGATCCAGGAGTAAGGCTAATTCACGGCCTAACATTAACTGAGCAGGGGTGTAGCCCGTGCTGGAATGTTCTGAAGTGTGGTAAGCCATGAGTACATACGGGAGCCATAGATCCTAGTCTCTACAATCAAGGTGTGTTTCCTCGGTAAGCATCTCCGTGAGAGTTCTGTTGAATCTCTCTACCATCCCGTCGCTCTGGGGGTGGTATGGAGTTGTCCCTGTTTTGACGATATGGAATAATTTGCAGAGCTCTGATATGAGCCGGCTCTCAAAATTACTTCCTTGATCGGAGTGCAACTCATAAGGCATACCAAAGCGGCAGAACACATTGCTGGCCAAGACCTCCGCTACGGTGGATGCCTCTTGGTCCGGCAGAGCAAATGCTTCTACCCACTTCGTAAAATAATCTTGTAACACGAGGATGTATTTATGGCCATCATCCATCGTATTCAAGGGTCCGAGCACGTTGATAGCCACTCGCTCCCATGGTGCACCAACAATCTTAATTTGAGATGGTGCGATATGGTGTTGGCCAACAGCACGTTTTTGGCATGTGATACATTTGGCAACCCATGCCTTGACACTATCGCGAATCCCGATCCAGTGGAATCTCAGTTTGATATGGGCAACAGTCCTTTCCACGACTAGATGTCCGGCATTATCATGTAGTTGTTTTAATATAAGTTCACGATAACTTTCTGGAACTACCAAACGGTTATTAATGTATAGAACGTTGTTTATTAATTGACATTCTTCGAACCATTGGTAATAATATTTTGTCATGGTGGATAAGGGTGTTACCGATTCCTTAGGAGGATGTACCACCTCCTGAATCTACGTGTATATATTCCGTGTTTTCACATCTGTTGTTTGGTGGTGTGCGATTCTCTCCAGATTCCACTCTGTGCACCGCAATTTGGGGAACTCCGGAGATGACTGTGTTGACTGTGTCACGGTGGCGGCTTCTTTGTGTTCAGCCTCTGCGCTGATTCTGCTAAGGGCATCGGCATTTCCATGCAATTTGCCGGGATGGTGAACAATGTTATAAAGGTATAGGCCTGCAGGGATTCCTGCCATCTCGCTACCTGGCCCTCCAGATTTTTAAAGTTCCTGAGCCACCGTAGCGAGGCATGGTCTGTACAGAGTGTAAAAGGGTGCCCATACAGAAAGTGCTTATAATACTTGACGAAATGGACCACCGCCAATAGTTCTCGCTTAGTGGTTGCATATCTTCTCTCCATTTTATTCAGAGTACGTGAGCCATAACCCAACACCTGCTCTGTTCCATCTTCGGTGACCTGAGATACAACCGCGCCTATAGCGAAAGCTGATGCGTCAGTGTCTAGGATGAAATCGAGGTTTGGATTAGGATGAGCAAGAATTGGGGCGGTCGTCAAGTATTCCTTCAGCGCCCTGAAGGAGCCTTCACACTCACTCGTCCACTCAAATGGTCGATCTTTCTCAGAGATCTTGTAGAGGAGTGACGCCATACCGCTGAAATGTCGGATATAACGGCGATAGTACTGGCATAGGCCAAGGAAACTCCATGTCTCCGTAACTGAAGAGGCCCGAGGCCACTCTGCTACTGCCTTAGTTTTCGATGGCTGTGTAGCCACTCCATCACTGGATATGACGTGTCCCAGGAACTCAATGCTCTGTCTGAAGAGATGACATTTCTTCGGTTTGAGTTTCAAATTGGCCGTGCGGAATCTTGAAAGCATGGTGTCCAAATTTATTAAAGTTTGCTCAAACGTAGGTCCAAAGACTATTACGTCATCGATGTAAGAGAGACAGCTCTCCCATTGCAGCGTGGTTAATACCTGCTCAATGAGTCATTCAAAAGTTCTGGGAGCGTTGCACAACCCATAGGGCATCTTGCAGAATTGAAAAAGGCCGTCCCTACAAACGAATGCCATCTTTTCCATATCACCTTCATCCATGGCTACTTGCCAGTAACCGCTAGCTAAGTCAAGGGTACAAAACCACTTGGCTCCGGACAAGGAATCCAAGGCCTGATCTATTCGTGGTAACGGATAAGCATCTTTAACGCTAAGATCATTAAGGTGGCGGTAGTCTATACAAAACTGCAAGGTTCCGTCCTTTTTGCCTGCTAGCACTATAGGGCTAGCCCATGGGGATGTTGAGGGTTCAATAATACCAGTCCGCGACATGTCGTTCACTTGTTGGTGTGCTTCCGCTTCCTTGTGAATGGGAAGACGTTGTACCAGTTGTCATACTGGGTGATTATTGCCTGTATCGATGGAGTGTCGTACGAGATGGGTTTCTCTGAGATCCATGTCTCCGGAGGAAAAACTATCGTGATATTTATGTAGTAGTTTCCGAATTTCTCGTTTTTGTGATTGCAGTAATCGGTGGCACGTAGATATAAATTGTGTAAATGTTCGGGTAAATCATCAGTCATTTGCAGTGTTGTGTCAGAAAGTGCAGGTGATTCCAATGAGATTATGTCCACTAAATGGCCACAGCGTACTCCGGGTTCCAGAGTGATGGGATCTGTGGTACCACCGAACACTCGAAAAGGTATTTTTTCCTTATTAGTACTGTCCACTATTATGCATTGTGAGGCGATCATATAATCAGGGTCGGGTTGCTTCCTAACTGTGGTGCGGTGGCCCATAAGATCTGTTCCTGTCCCGGCTCAACTGTGGTGGTACTCGATAATATTACCGCACATGTGTCATATAATGACGACACTTGTCCGAGAGGTATTCGTCGGCCATGTATGTTGAGTTCCTGTTGTCTGGAGTGTATGATGGCTTCGCTGGCACTGAGGAAATCAGAGCCAAGTAGGGCATCGTTATGAATAGAGGTGATGACAACTCTCTGAATGAATTGCATTTCCTCTATTTGGATAACTAAATTAACTACACTGGCTGCGGGTACATCGGCTCCCATAGCCATCTGTAGGTAAATATTTATAGGCTTACGGGGGGGGGGGGGCTTCTTATGAGGTGGGATGCTCCCATATAAGCGCTGGTTAAATACTGTGATAGAAGCAACGGTAGCACTAGTGGAAACGCCTCTAAACAGACAGGCACATTTGTAGATTACTTTGCGATGTACCTGCGGAAGAGTTTCCAACGATGCAGTCCGTGATAATGGTATTGGAACAGCATCACTCTGTATATATTCCGACTGTTTCCGTATTGCTTCTTGTATGCCTGTGGATGGCTGAGTGAGAAAACGGCCAGCCCGTCATCGCCACTGGTGTGAAGATGGTGGTGAAGACGGAGCTGGGGGTAGCAATTGTGGTGGTCTTGTTGCTGTTTCGGTGTAGGCGGTTTTAGTGTAGACGGCGGCGCGTACGAGATGACGGATAAGCTCTACCTGTGCAAGCCATTTCCTACACTGCTTCATAGGATGCTTTGGTGAAGCGCAGAGGAAACAATGATGTCGCCAAGGACGTGCGTTCCTCCGTTTATGTCGGCGCTTGCGGATCCATGAGGCAGAGTGAATCGTTTCTCCTGAATTGCTACTGTCTGTGGATGTGGAAGATGATGCTGGCGGGGGTGATGATCTGCATACCACCAGGGGCACTGAGAATCTAGTGCCTTGGTGGCGGGGCATGGTGCTTTCAAAAACGTTATCTCAGCGGAGGTGCTACAACCTACCACTGCCGTTTTACATAGGAAAGAAGGCTTGTCATGTGCGGAAAAAGAGGGGGATGTCCTTGCTGCGGATGGGCGAGGCATCATAGGCACTGACATATGTGAAGCCGTGCATTTTGGTGTTGGTGTGAAAGCTGATTTCTGTGGATGATGGAAGAATTTCGCAGTTGAGCTGGGAGGCGGATACGGGCAGCGAAGTGGCTCCATGTGATTCGGTGCCCTTAGGAGTTTGACTGTTTCTCCGGTTGCTGCATGCTACGGTCTGGAGCAGGCATTGTAGAGGGAGGTCGGTTAGGACACCGCTCCCTCCAATGTCCTGGTTCCCGCACCTGGGGGCTCCATTGTACCCTCCTCTACGGGCATGGCCCCTTCCTCCAGGCGCTTAATTTTGATTGGAATTCTGCACATCCGATGGTGGTGGTGTTTGTGTGGTTGGTGTTGATGATCTCGGGGGAGCTCTAGTGGGCGGGGCATCTCGTTGATAGGATGGAGTTGGCATCGGTTATTCTTTTTCCGCTCCAGAAAGATCTCAATGCATACCGCGGTTGCCGTTAATTGGGCCAAACTTCCGTGGTCGCCAAGAAACAATTTTTCTTTCAGGGCGGGTTCACTGCTTAATGCATCGATGAAGGTGTCGAGATGCAAATGAATTACGCCCTCCGTATTGGTGCTCGGATAGGCGCGGGTGACTAGCCTCCTAATTCAGCTAGCTAGCTCAGGAAGAGTTTCTCCCACGTGTCGTCGAAGATTTTTAAGTTGAAGACAACTGGTTTCTCCGAGGGCTGTGTCGCCAAATCGCTCCGTCAGTGCTCATTCCAACTGTGTGTAGGTAGGTGTGTAATCCGTTCCCAGATCCGTCAATCATCCCAGCGGTTATGTGGACTTATTATCTCGAACTGTATCTTATAATTGGTCCAGTCATTCTCCCCACTAAATTCGGGAGGGAGCATGATTCGGCCAAGACCCCGCGAAGAATGCAGTGGTTGAAATCTGGGTGGTGCAGGTATCTGGGAAGTTGAGGATTGTACTGAGGTTGGTCGTAGTGCAGATGGTGGTTGTGTCGGTGCTGCTCGTCAAAGCTGATGCAGAGGAGCCAGGACATGCATACTCCAATTTAATGAGTCCGCCATGTTTGTAGAGCCATAGACCGGCATGGGTCTATGGACGGGAGGCAGATTATTGTGAAGATTGTGCAGTCGTTCCTCCCGAGGTGAGGACTGGTGTTCCTCTTATGGTGGTGGTGCTGTCGGCTGATGGTCGTGATGTGTCACATGACTGATATACCGGCAAAACGGTGGTGCCGATTCCTCCCGATATTGTCACGGTAATCCCCTTGAGTATGTTGTTTCACTAGAAGGGGGCGGTGCGGGAGGTTGTCTATGTTGTGGATTATCACCCGGCCATACAGTTTCCGTAGATGACATGGGTGAATGATAGTAGTCTGAAGGGCTGTAGATATGCCCATATGCAGGTCTTTGTCGGAGTCATCCATGATTCGGGCCTGTTGGTGTTGGCCTGTCGCGGATGTCCGATATAGTTCTGAATTCTGTTCACGCCTGTGAGGCATCTCGAAAGCTGCCATCGCTAACAGGCGAAAACAGGTTATGATGCGGAGTTGTTGATTCCGCTGAATCTCTGGCATAGTCGGTGAGCATGTGTGCTGAAAATCCGTCGTATGAGGCTACCTCTTGATCGAGGGAGCCCTCGCTAAACAGAGATGGTATTGAAGTAAGCTCACTATATGGTGTGGGCGTGAGTTCGCTGCGCTTTACTGATGTTCTTCGAGCCCCACATCGGGCGCCACTTGTAGCTCGCTGGGTGGTGTCGGGCCATTCCGGTGTATCATGTCAACTCGCTGCGCAAGTGCATGACGAGTGATGACGCTGGTTAGCATCTGGTCTCGGGGTGACAGACCTTGTACGAGACTGCCCTGCGGGAAACAAAATCCTACAAAAACTCCTAATGCTGGTGGAACTCAATTATTCCGGTGGGGCCGTGCGACCATCGTCGCGAATGTTAAACATAACGGTCTCATCCCACGAGTTTGTGTCACCAGTATGCCTGTCCATAGCAATTTCGTGATCTATGGACTTACAAGATTTGACTTGGTGACCTAAAATATGTCTACACAATGAGTTTACCTAAACAATTAAAAATATGCTAGATAAAACTACAATACGAGCATACGAAAATACGAGACATAGAGACAGGTAGATGAACTTTTAAACATGGGCTCCTGGAGGTACCACACAGACCCGTAGGTCCGCAGAGGTATCCCCACAAAGGAGGCTCCCATACACGAGACTTAACTAGTTAACTTAATATAAGTTATTATACCTCTAAGCTGAAAGGAAGAAGGTTATCTCAGACGAAAAGTGAAGTGCCTCACGCGGGCACTATTCCTAATGCAAGTTTTGGGTGAGGAGTATTATCCTGGCGGGGACCATCGTCGCTGAATCCTTGCGAGAGGCCAGTGCCTCACGTGGGCCTCCGTCTCGGGAAGGTGTCGCCACTGCTTAAAGCGGAAGAAGAAAGGTAGATAAAAATAGGCCTACCCTAATATTTCAATCAAAAATGCTTTAGAAAGAAAAGACCATACCTAGTGAGATTATGACTATAGGGATGCGCACTGCTTTACGTGAAGACAGGATGGATGATTCCTGATGGATTCCCTTGTCATTGTCTTATGTAGTTCTTGGTTTGCTGTATTAGTAGTTGCCGCTTTATTTCTGCAGGCCTTCTGCTTTGCTTAATTCCTTTTAGTTGTTTTTAGAATGAGAATTAGTTTAGGCTGCGACTGGCTGATATCTACCTAGCTATTAGACACGGCTGTCACGGAGAACAGATGCCCCCAGACATCAATA
This sequence comes from Chaetoderma sp. LZ-2023a, assembly GCA_034401795.1. Taxonomy (NCBI): domain Eukaryota; kingdom Metazoa; phylum Mollusca; class Caudofoveata; order Chaetodermatida; family Chaetodermatidae; genus Chaetoderma; species Chaetoderma sp. LZ-2023a. Next base: position 256,418,264 of record CM067369.1, read on the forward strand.
CTAGAGACAGCGCTCATACATGTTACGTAGCAGGATCTGCGAACTGGGTGAGAATCCGGACATCCCACCCCGCAATCACATAAAACATTTCAAGACATGGGTTACATTTCACAAGAGCATTATTAAACCATTTCTCCTATCGTTATGGTGGGGGTAAGAGAGACGAATACACACCGTAAATGTCCTTCCCGCAAGGGCGTGGCAGATATAAATATCATGCCCAGACATTTTAACAGAATTCGGTGAGAATGTGCATCTCGCTCGTCACTGGGTCCTATTGAACTAACCGTTTTACCTGTCATTAGGTTGATATACAAGTTGCCAGTTTTGCCTGTGGTGCGGGAGGATTGTTAGTAAATAAGATAATAATTAATACATGTGTTTTTCGCAGTGCTTTCCTACATTGGCTTAAAGTGTTAATTACTAAGTATCCGAAGATACACAGGAATGTGTATGTGCCACCACACCATAGCCATCACCGCTTGGAAACCCCAATAGTTTCCCAGAGTCGGATCAGCCCATGGTGCGGATGGGGACATCCAAACAATTAAGAAGCCACAAGGCTGAGTGGAACACGAAGAGAGACAAAATCTTACTTATGAGTCTTACTGGAGTGCGGGGCTAGATTATCGCACTACCGGAAGAGAAGAGTATATTACACAGTATGTAATGGAGAAAGTGTCTCTAAGCATTTTGAACCTATCCTATTGAGCTGAATAGAAAAGGTCTAGTTGGTAGCATGCCAGGCTAAACATTGTTATAGCATGGACAGCGACCTCAGTGAAAACTTGTTGGTGGCGGGAGAAAGTGTTGCATATATAAGTGTTGCTGTATAGTGTTTCCTACGTGCACTGCAGTCCTATATTTTCTATGAATAAACAAAACATATGAACGGATGGCCACTGTCCATATATATATACATAATCTAACCAGAACAATCAATACAGTGTCAAATGATCAAGATATATATATAACAGTACAGGTTAACGAACCTACCATAGTGCTGTTAGCAACACATTGAGGAAAATGAGAATAATTATCAGCAAATACAGAAATTATAACCAGCGGTCCTAAGACTGTTACGGTTCCTTTTAGTCATCGGGACTGTTATTGCGGATACAATGTAATTAACAAAACCTATATAGAGAAATAATTAAATGGTGAAGGATAGTTACTTGATACTTAGTAGTCACTCCTAAGTTAGGCTACTGTGTTACTGAAATTGATGCATTGATCTGTAGTCAACGTGAAATGATGCGCTCTCCGGAAGCTGGAAATTTCCTGCAGGTTGGTTCCCGCAAGCTCATGGCGGGAGTGCACCGCTTAGTGCTGTAGGCCTAATAGAATGAGCAGTCAGTAAACGATACGATAGTACTACGTGGTGAAGGTTCCCATACACTGATGGCAGAGATGGAAGGTGTAAACAACCCGTCACTAGCGGGGGTTGTCAGAGGCAAACGAGGATACAAAACAAAGCTTCACGGTGCTGAGTACATCAGCCAGCTCTGAAGACGCACCAGGCAGAGTTTACTTGCTGCTGTCGAAAGTTGAAGGAACTGACACGACATGTGCGCGGTGGCAATTGAAATACCACTTTTAGGCGTGGCTGGCAGATCCAGCGAGTCATCCATCATAGAACATCCCGTCTCTACATCTGTAGACTCACATATTCAGGCTGTTAAGGCCTTACCGCAAATTTGTGTTCCGAATGTAGATGTTGGTATTCGTGAACTATTATCAGAAGTTCCAGATTACTCCCGTAAATGGGGAGTTACAAAATTGTTTTAGTGTGGTGGCTTGTGGAACTGCAAGCTATGGGATAAAAACCCGACACATAGCGAAGGAAGACGCGTATTGGCTGTCGCGGTTGTAGCAGCTGGTACAGATCCAACCTATTCTGCCCCTGGCCGACGATGCTCTCGATCACTGGATCGCTTCTCCTTTTATACTCCTCGCGACGTCACCGGCACAGGCTTCATCCAATCATCATTTGAGCAAGAGCAAATCAGCTAGAACATTCTAGAAGTTTTGCGTCCACGTGGTTATGACGTCACGGCAATATTTTGAAGATAATCATGAAGAGTTTTCCCTGGATAACTCAGCCATTTCTCAACCGATTTTGAAATGATTTACAGATTTGAAAATCCCGTTGAATTCTGGTCTTGATTACTGCCAGATTTAACAGGAAGAGGCAATCAATAAGGATTACAGGGTACTATCTCGCTAAACTAAAAGTGCCATCCTCTCTAGGTCGGAACTATGCGCCCCATATAAACAGCGTCCTAGCGCGCATGCGCGTCATGCGTTTTAACGAACTTAGTCGTTTTTCGACACGCTATCTCTCCCATTAGCCTATATATGCTTATGGCTCTACCCAGAGGGGCGTGTTCAGGAAACGAATCCAGGACGGGCGGCGCATACCCAGCTTAGCTGGTATGGCCGGTATCCGACTGGTTGATCCGAACTACACAAGCAAAGCAGAAGGCCCGCATAAATAAAAGCGGCAACTACTAACTCAGCCTACTAAGAATCACATAAGATGGTGATGAGGGAATCCATCGGGAATCGCTCGTCCTGTCTTAAACGTAAAACAGCACGCATCCCTATAGTCATAATCTCATTAGGCATGGTCTTTTCTTTCTCAAGCATTTTTGATTGAAATATTAGATTCTTGCCTACTACTCCTCTTCCACGTTAAGCAGTGGTGACACCTTCCCGAGACGGAGGCCCGCGCGAGGCACTTGCCTCTCGCAAGGATTCAGCGACGACGGTCCACGTGAGGATAATACTCCGCACTCAAACTAGCACTATGAGTAGTGCCCGTGTGAGGCACATAACCTTTCATCTGAGATAAGCTTCTTCCTTTCAGCTTAGAGGTATAATAACTTATATTAAGTTAATTAGTTAAGTCTCGTGTATGGGAGCCTCCCTTGCGAGGATACCTCTGCGAACCCACGGTTCTGTGTGATACCTCCGGGAGCCCCATGTTTAAAAGTTCATCTACCTGTCTCTATGTCTCGTATTTTCGTATGCTCTTATCTTAGTTTTATCTAGCATATTTATAATTGTTTAGGTAAAATCGTTGTACAGACTTATATTTTTAGGTCACCAAAATCAAATCTTGTAAGTCCATAGATCACAAAATTGCTATGGACAGGCATACTGGTGACACAAATTCTTGGGATGAGACTGTTGTATTTAATGTTCGCGACGATGGTCCAGCCCCACCGGAACGATTCAGTTCCACCGGCCTTAGGAGCCGGTTTTTGTTTCAGGCAGGTCAGTCTCGTACAAGGTCCATCACCCCGAGACCAGATGTTAAACCAGCGTCATCACTCGTCGTACACTTGCGGCGTGGCGAGTTGACATGATACACCGGAACGGCCCGACACTACCCGGCGAGCTACATAATTCAGCATGGAGCACAGTAGCATACAGTTTCACTGGGTTGACACACACTATACACTTAGCATATGTTTAAATAAGAGAGTGGTCCTTTTTGCCAGCTCTCTTCCTCCGCTTCAGCATTGAAGGCATTTTCCTGTGACGGAGGCCCATGCGATGCACTTTCCTCTCGCAACAATAATATTTTGTCATGGGTATAATGGTTTATATTAAACCTCATAAGTGACCGCGTTAGGACTCTCCCTTGCAGGGATACCTCGTGGATTTAAAGATCTGTGAGATACCTCTGACGAGCCCATGATAAACAAGACACCAAATTTAGTTCTATGTACTATATTTTCTCTCTCATACTAGCAAACAAGTAGCATTGTTTGTCTGTATATTACTTTATTAATTATGTCTAGACTCCTAAATTGAGTAATAGACCACCATACCGGTGACACGAAAAGTTGGGATGAGACAGTGTGTTTCAATCTCGGCGGCAATGGTCACACGGCCCCACTGGAACATTATCAGTCCACCGGCTCTAGAAGTCTGTCTTTGTATATTCTGGAGAGTTGCGAAACAAGATCCGTAACCCAGAGAATCGACGCTAACCAGCTACACCATGCATCATGTACATGTGGTCCAGCAGAACAGAATATTTGGCCGGACAGCGAATAACCCCTGAGGCTACACTACGACCACCATGCATTCTTCAGTAAGGACATCTCAAAGCTGGCTCAGACTTTCATCTTCGGTCACTGTCAACAGCAGTTCACAAAAGCATGTAATTTCCATCGCCATGCTGACTGCTGTACACGCGGAAAAACAATCATAAAGTGCCCCGGGGAGAAGGTTGAGACACCACAATCAGCATATGAGAAAGCCTACTATCCATGCCAACCAGCCAGTTCAGCGGCCACTCTTTGAATCAAATACGAGTCGAGAACCAGCAAAGTGTAACCACAGTGGTGAGCGTTGGATCGAGGGTGCTGCTGTAGATGGCTATGCTCCAATAACCAACACCGTTTACCAGTTCTATGGCTGTCACTGGCATGGGTGACTGCAACACCGGCGAAGTGAAGATGCTGAACAAAGATACCACAAGACAATCACGAGAGATGACAAGTTGAGAGCATCTGGATGCATGCTTGTCATACAGTGGGAGTGCTGCATAAACCACTCCACCAGTGCGGATGGTACCATACCCACACTTCATCATTTATGACTTTGAAGCGCTCCTAGATGGTATCAAGACCCATCTGATGGAGACTCTCACAATCGGGAATACTCACATACCTATCTCAGTGTTAGTCGGCTGCTCCTTAGATGGCAGCGTGAGATAGCCACCTGACCTCTGCAATGCTGACCCCAAAGTGCTGATCTCAGAGTTCATGTGGGTGATCCAATTATAAGCATATCGAATTCGGACACATGTCCGGGAACAGTACCTACCCACAGACGTCAACAAGCTACCAAAACACCAGCAGCGACTCATCAATGAGTGGTGTGATCAAGTGCCTGTGCTCGGGTTCAACTCTGGATGGTATGACCTGAATCTCATCAATAATTACTTCGTAGATGAGCTCACTGACAGTTCAGGCACAGTGAAAGTCGCTAAGAAAGCTAACCAGACAATGTTCATCACACCCGAGCTGAGGTTTCTCAATGTGCTGAACCAACCTCGGTCCTGGGGTCTCCTACGAGGTGTGGATCAAAGCCTACGGGTGTACACAGCAAAAGATCTGATTCCCGTATGAATGGTTCGACATGTCCCAGAAGTGTGACTATCCATGGCTCCCTAACTACCCAGCATGGCGATCTAAGCTCAAGGGTAGCCACCTCCTGACACTATCAGAGTAGAAGCAATGTAAGCAGACCTTCAGAGAGCAATGGATGCAGACACTCACCGGCTACAATAACCTGGACGCCAGCCCATTCATTGAAGCCCTAGAGCAGATGCAACAGTTCTACACAGAACAAGGTATAGACATCCTGAAGGATGCAGTGACCCTCCCACGGTTGTTGCTACAGTATCTCCTTCGTGGAACTGCTCAGCACATACCTGATGTAGGCCTCTACACCCCAGGCAAGGAAGCCTATCAGATGCTGAAGGGCGCAGTTGTCGGCGGACCCTCATCATGTTCACAAGACACCATAGGTCCTGCCTGACCCAAATTCGTCTGTCAGCGTCTCCTAGGGTATGATGTGAATGCCCTGTATCTATCAACCATGGGCAAAGAGATGCCATGCAGTAAAGAGACAGTAGGGCAGTGGTTCGGTGCTAGCAATATAGAACGGTTTAAGGAGGATCTCCTAGCAGATCACTGGTTCGGGTTCAATGAGGTGGATATAGAGGTTCCCAAGGCCCTGTGGACAAAGTTTGAGGAAATGCCTCCTCTCTTCTACAACCATGAGATCCTGGTAGAGACGATACATGCACGACGCCCATGGATGATGGCTAGCTCTCGGTCTCGGGGTAAATGATTCCGAGTGACGCTGACCTGTGGGGAACAAAGACCAGCTCCTAAGGCTGGTGGAACTCAATCGTTCCGGTGGGGCCGTGCATCCATTGCCGCTAACATTAAATTGCACAGTATCTGCCCATGAGTTTGTGTCACCGGTATACCTGTTCATACCGATTTTGAGATCTATGAACTTATAAGATTTAGATGGTGACCTAAAATAATTGAAGAGTAACTAACATATATCTCTTATACAATTGTTGAGATATAATATCATAAGAATAATACATAACATAGAACAGCCATATGAACCTTTCAACGTGGAGTGACCGGAGGTACCACACAGACACGAAGGTCCACACAGGTACCCCTACAGAGGAGGCTCCCGCATATGATATCACTAATTAACTTAATATAAGTTATTAAACCTCTAAGCTGAAAAGAAGGAAGAGAAAGAAACTCTTGAGTGGCGAGAGGCTTTGTGCCTCATGCGGGCATTAGTCCTAGTGCTGTATTCTTAGGTGATGAGTAGTAGCCTCGCACGGGCCGCCGTCACTGGATCCATGCGAGAGGTAAGTGCCTCACGCGGGCCTCCGTCGAAGGAAAATGCTGCCACCACCGAAGTGGAGGGACAGAGATAGCCACAAAAGCGGCCATCCTGTGTTCAACCAAAAAGTGCTGCAAGAAAAGACCATCCTAGTGAAACTATAACTAAAATTGTTGCGTGCTGTTTTACGTGAAGACGAGACAAGCGATTCCCGTAGGATTCCCAAGGCACCGTCTTATGTAATTCCAAGAATACTGAATTAGTAGGTGCCGCTTTTATTTATGCGGGCCTTCTTCTATGCCTAACCTACCATTTAGGTTTTAAAAAGACAAGAACTAGTTTAGGCCGCAAATGGCGGGTACCCTACCTAGCTTTAGATACGGCTATCGGTGAGTGCAGATACCCCATGGCATCAGTGCTCAAGACAGTATGCATACATGTCACTTTGCAAGATATCCAAGCCTGATGAGAGTCCAGACATCTTGCTCCGTGACCACATAAAACATCACAGGACGATAGCTACCTTTTCACACAAGCAAATTTATTCCAACTGGACTGTCATTACGGTGAGGATTAGAGAGATGGATATCCACCGTAGATGTCCTTGCCGCAAGGGTGTGGCAGATTTCATAATCCTGCCTAGACATTTGTACAGAATTCGGTGGAGATACATATCTCGTCCGTCACCAATCCTATGGAGCTAAGTTATTGACCTAACATTAGGTTTATATCCAAGTTGCCTAAATATGCACTGCGGTGCAGGGTATATATCCTAAGAAAGATAAAGAGAAATAATAATAATAATAATAATAATAATAACAATGTTTTCGCAGTGCTTCCTACATTGGCACGGGTAACTAACTGACAAGTATCCTAAGATACAGGGGCGGTGTATGTGACACCGTACCTTGGCCATCACTGCTCGGAAACCTCCTATAGTTTCCCAGAGTCGGATCAGCCCATGGTGCGGATAGGGACATCCAAACAATTAAGAAGCCATAAGGCTTAGTGGAACATGAAGAGAGACAATAACTTTATAAATATGAGGCCCTATAGGTAAATTGGCCAATTTTACACAACCTTGCCGGGGTGCGGGGCTAGATTACCACAATGACCGAAAAAGAGGCATACACTATAAGTCTCCTAACGAAGAAATTGTCTCTAATCACATTAAACCTATTCTATCGAGCTGAATAGTCAGGTTTAGTCGGTAGCATGCCAGGCTAAACAGAGTTAATAGCATGGACAGCGACCTCAGTGAAAGATTGTCAGTGGCGGGAAAACGTGATGCATATATAATGTTGCTGTATAGTGCACTGCGGTCCTAGGTTTTCTACAAATAAATAAAACATGTCAACTGATGGCTACTTGCCATATACTAAATTGACCTAGTACAGAACGGTAATAGTGCATACATCGATTAGAACAGTAATAATACAGGTTGATAGACCTAATATGGTGCGGCTAGTGAAACAGCTTCCAGTGAAACAAGGATAATATGAACAGTATTAAAGAAATTATAACTAGCGGTCCTGAGACCGGGACGGTACCTGTTAGTCATTGGTACTGTTTACAGAGGAAAATACAGTAATTAAGGTATAATTAAATGAATATCTTAAGAATTAATTAAATATATCATGTATAGTTACTTGAATACCCAGTAGCCATTTCTAATTGCGGCTGGTATGTTACTGAAATTGATACGTCACTGTGCTCGTGACGTGAGTTGACACATTCTCTGTAGACTGGATCAGTTCCCGCATGTAGATATTTTGCAGGATACTGTCTCTGTAATGCTGGTCCAGGACGGAAGCGGTACAAACTCAGAACAGTGAAACACAGTATAAGAATAGTCTACTGATTATCCAGTAAGTTCTACATGATGCGTTATGACTAAGGTGTCCGTTAATAATAATGGTAAGTAGTATAGTTAAAATAACCCATTAACAGGGAGGGTGATTGATAGTTGTAATTGAAGCGTGCTATTTAAGCTTAACGGTGCCTGGTGTGTCAATTAGCTCTTAAGGTACACAGAGCAAAGTTTACTTGGCTGCGGCCAAAACGTTAAATCATCACATACGACATGCAGTATGGCGGTTGAAGGTCAACTTTTCGGCGTGGCTGGCACATCCTGTGAGTTATCCACCGAGGAGCATTGCTGGCTTTACGCTACACAGAATTACATATCGGGACCGTAAAGGTCCACCGTAATATTAGTTCCTATACAGTTAGTAATTAAAACAGGAACAATGTAACACTATGAAGATGTTGTCCACAATACGGTGGCCCGATTTCTCTTTCTGTCCGAGCGGTACTGGTAGTTGAAGTTGTGCCGAGATGATGTTGGATTCAGTCTTTGGCACTCCAGTTGTTCAGTCAGGTTTCCGTACTTGGAAAGCTCCTGACTGGTCGGCCGGTGGTCGATGACGCTCTCGATCTTCAGAAATCATCCCCTTTTATACTCATGGTGACGTCGTTACTGGCTGCCTCAAGCAATCAGAATTGGCTGAATCAGCTAATTAGCGTGCTGTAATCCTGTGACATGTACACAATTATCTAAATTGGGGCGCATTCACGGAACGAATCTAGGACGGCCGGTGCGTATCCAGATTAACTGGTACGGCCCGTATCTGACCGGTCGATCCAAACTACACCACCCCCTCCTAGTTTGACATCCGTTTGAGATCGACACACGGAACGCACGCTAGGCAGGAATTATAGACTTCCCGGGCAGGCGCGTGGCCGGAGAGGAGTAGTGACGCAATAGACAGGTGTGTATGAGAGACAGAGCACATAGATGTGCCGAAGAGGAGAGGGGAGGCAAGCTTTAAATTTTAATTTTTGAATTGGAATTATTTTTCCAGGTCTTTTCTTTTTTTGTTTTTCCTTTAATATTTTGGTGCGTGCTTAATTAATCTTTATTTATTATTTTAGACGATCCTAAAACAATAGCTCGCATGTGCGTTCTCTTCGAGTGCGGATATCATTATCTCCGCAGAGAACACCCAAGCTCCAACGTACCGCAATTAATAAGGTTGAAGATAATAGTAAAATATAGGAATAAAAAAACATATGTGATAATGTCCATGTAACATACCCTTATTAGGTATTAATTAGTGTGTAATTACTTTGCACACCCCGGGTAAATAAAGGGATGCGCACATATATATATATATATTGATTAGAAGTGTATATTTGCGGCCCGTTAGTGCGGATCCGCACGGGTAGCTCTCGCTAACCCCATAACCGTCCCAACATCCTAAGACAGGAAGAAAAATATTAAGAAAAATAAGATATAATAATAAGCCAAAAAGCTAGTTTATCAGGCAGCCTCAGCATAGCTGGGACTGCATGACGGGATTATGACATTATTGCACTGCGGTGTGTTGTTTACTTTACGCCATACATAACGTTCTTACAACACAGGAATCCGCAGTGCTAATTTTTGTGTGAGACACAGCTGGGCAAACGTGTTGTGCAGCTGTGTAGAATAACCGTAGTCAACCTGGGGACGGGATTCAATTAAACAAACATATATAATAAGAAAAATATTTAAAAAATAAAGCTAATAAAAAGGAATGTTCCATTCCTCGTATCTCTCCAGAATCCTGCTACATCCCTGGCAGAAATGACCACAAACATTAGGTGCGAAATTTTCCCACCATGTCTGTGTCCCATGGCTGGTGGTGGTGGGGCACGGCAGATTTTCTTGAACTGCGGATATTTCACTATCATATGTTGGCCGTCTGGAAATGTCTAATGTTATTACGTCTTCACCCGTCATACTAATGTTTGTTGCTACACTTGTGGCCGGTGATGATGCGCTCACTGCTGGTGCGGAGGTGGTTGCTGCTGCGGCTGGCATGGTGATGGCTGGTGATGGTGCGGTGACGATGCCGATTGTTGTTCGCAGAGGAGATGAAGCTACAGCGGTAAAGTGGGGAAGTTTGCACGATTTTGCGGCCTTCAGAAAACGGCTGGCTGTAACACGCGGTACTGGGTTAATCTCCTGAGTGTGGGCGATTCTCCTCTTCCCAGAATATGGATGGTCAGGCGTGGTGCTTTTTCGTACGGCTGGGTCCTGCAGTGGATGATGCGGTGGTGATGTCAGGATGATGATGATGGTGCTGGCACATTAGTCTTCTTCGCCTATTACCAAGCCATCTGGAGACGGTGACCGTGGATAGTCCATGTCTGCTGGTGACATAATTACCAGAATGGGGTGACCGACGGCTGCTGATGCTGACTTGCGGTGACGGTGTACCAGTGGCAGTGCGGATGCGGTGACTGATGTTGACACTACGCGCGGTGCTGCTATGGCTGGTGATGATCATGCGGACGATGTTGGTGCCTGCCTTGCACTGGCTACTGGATGGACTGGTGCTGATGATGGCATGGTGTTGGTGGCTAAATGTCCGGAAACGTGACATGCGTTGGAAACTGTTGCGGTGGTGATTGAGCGGTGCCTCATGACTATAGCTTGACGTCTTGTTGTGTTCTTGGTACGCACCATTCATTCCGCCGAGAGTTCTATTACGGGTAATCTTTGTTTAAAAGTTCTGGCTAACACTACCGGATCTTCACTTTCTTCTCCCGGAACTATCGTTACTTTAAGCACACAATGTTTATTTCTGATTGTGTGTGTTACACCGTAGCGCGTTGCGGAAAACAAGTGCTGGCAACTGGTACAGAAGGCTCGCTGAAGCAGATGATCCCGATTGACATGAAGTTTGCGATCTGAATTTCGGGTAAAAGTTCTGTGACACTGTTGTCCGTTAGGCAGAAGAATGGGACAGGAAAACCTCTTCACACGTGTAGACGAGGTCGATTCTTCAGATGAATCCGTGAGAGCCAAGTTTTGCTCGAGAGGCATGTTGCTCCCGCATATGACTAAAATTCCAAGCCTTATAATAAAGTTTTAGCAGAATTTTGTTTGAGACACGAAAGTAGCCTATTGCTGTGATATCCCCTTGTGTCCAATTTAACGGGAAGACGAAGTTTCAGAGCGTGCACCTCCTTTTTATACAGATCAGTGCCATCACGGGAGGGCTGATGACCACACCTGAAAGTTTTAGAGGTGATTCGGTCACGCCCTACAAGGAAAGTTTTAATTTTAATTTTTCCGTTGTCACATAAATATTTCATCCCATATAGAGGGAGTATTTTTAATTATAAGAAGATTTGCATATTAACTTCGTCTCCATTCTGCTTAAATACAAGTTCCCGATCAACGCAAAACCAGGAACTACTTATTCCAGCGGAAGCTCACCTTTTAATTAGCGTGAGTCGGTTTTTCAGATTGGATGCTTATAAACTTGCCTCTTCCAATTTCAGGCTGGAGCGCCCGATGGGGTGTGTGGGAGCCTGGTGACGTCAGCGGTAACTACCCTGACTCACCCTCGCCACCCCTCCATAACACTGTGGTAGTCGCATATTTGGGCGGCTCATTTGCTTAAAGCTTGTTGATCCAATTTACTGGAAATAGAAGAGTTAGTCACGTGGTTGATCGGAAACCGAGATGCCGTTTATGGCGCTGATGAAATAATGTTGCTGATCTATATTCCGTGTAGATGCGAGAAATGAAAATATGTGTTTGATGATGAATCTTTCTTGAATAATGTACCCGTACTGCGCGAGTTCTTTCACATGCGTTTTTTAAAATTTATCTGTAGATAGGTAGTTCTCAGCCGGTGTTGATTATGGGCTGGAACGCAGGTAAGAGAATTTTTGAAATTATCTTTGTAATTGATTTTTGATGTCGCTTTACCGGCCCGTGCGCTAATGATTTGTATACACGGTAGAGCAGTTGTGCCCTTAATAAAAAATATGACAGTAAAGCTGTATGTAATCTAATGAGTGGTTTAAACAGTCCTATTCTTATGGTCAATCAAAGTTACTGACCCCGCCAAGATAGCTGTGTTTTCCGAGTGGGTGGGCTGCCACGCATCCTCCACTATGGGTAGGACTAGCCTCATTCCTACCTAGACCAGACATTAATAAATATATATATATATATATATATATATATATATATATATATATATATATATATATATATATATATATATATATATATATATATATGATTACATTACAGCTCGGAAATATGAGTGCACACAGTTTTATGGTTACAATGCCATCGTATGGAGATTGTGAATACAGTCAACCTGAGTGTCTGTGTTTCTGACATGTTGGTGATTTTAATTGATACGCATGGCTGGTTATTTGTAAATGATTCTTGCACTGTGGTGAAATGTGACGTTTTCATTTCCGCTGGTTGCGGGTGGGGTGTGGCGGTGTGGTGTCAACTTTATCAAACCTTGCTGGTATTTCGCTTTGTAATGGCCGAGCCCGTGGGCGGGACAGAGTTACTTTAGAGTGCGGATTACCTGTAGGATGCTGTTGTAACTTTGATCAATCCATTATCGAATTCAACATTTCGGTAGCAAAATCCTACTCGTGACTGACGACAATGCGGGCATCTTACTCTCTTAATAATATTGATTGTTATTACATGTGAATGACATGTAGTATCTTTAGCTGTTTCTGTACGACGTGTCTGGAAGGGGGAGGGGGGGGGCTTGGTGGACGTTTCTCCCGCGGCGCATACTGTAGATGGCTGCGGTGTATTCCTTCTATCCGCATGATCTGTTCTCCCATAACTGGATAAGAAGGTGTGTGCAGGAGAAATGTTGTCATCTCCCATTACACGACGGTTGGTGCCTTGTCATAGTTTTTAGACACTGGGAAAATTTGAGCCCAGAGTCTGCTGAGCAGGCTGCCTCCCTGCCCACCGCGGAAGGTATTGTTGGTCGGTGCAGTGCGGGATGCCACCTCCTCTGTTGCAGCAGGCTCTCTCATATCTGAAGATTGAGGGTCAACAGACAACGAGTGGAGTGTGAAATGGACCAGGTCGATGATGTCCGAACTTGGTGTATAGATAAGGGACGCCAGTTGGAGCGAGGGCATTGGTGCGGTATTGGATAAGGGTTCCACTTGTTTGGAAAGTGGTCCGGCAATTTTGGGGCATGGTCGGGTATACCGAGTTGGGCGGTTTTGTGGTTCTAGACACGCCAAAGCTTCATTCATCCTCTTCACTTCCATGCTATTCATCATATGTTTCACCCCACAGCAAGCATGGCTTGGGTCAGCCTCAACTTCCGTTTGCGGTAACTCTATGATGGTGGGGGGGGGGGGTGTTGGTATAGCAAGAAGTGGGTCGGAGTGGGAAGAGATCAGTGGAACAGCTTCCCATCCAGTCCCTTGGACAAAACAAATGAAAAGTTCTTCAGATACGGCTTCCCTGATCGAGTAGACCCATGCTGAGGATGGAGAGGGCGAGTACGTATCTTGTCATCGTCCTCAGTGTTAGCTGCTTGTTCACCAGTGTTCTGGTTTGGTAGAAGACGTGTCGAACTGGCACTGTGATGCTCTGCGCTAATCGTGGGAATACTGCTTTCCATAGAAATTTCTGTTTGGGTGCTGGTGTCACGAGAAACGTCCAGCCCGAGCTCTGGTGCTGGGTCGTCACTGACACACGGTTTAAGCCGGTCAAAGTGGATGACTGAGGTCAGGCCATCTGAAGCATGGATATGGTAGGTCATGTCCGACGTCTTACCTACTACCACATAGGGGCCTTTCCACTGGTAACTCAGTTTACTTGGCACGTTTGCGGATCGTCGTGAATCCTGTACCCATACCATCCTTCCTGCTTCACACAGATTTCCATGCACCCTCCGGTCATGCCATGTCTTTTGCTGCCAGTGTGCAGTGGATAATGATGCTCACACTAACTCATGGGCCTGTTCTATCCGCTGCCGCAAGAGTTCAACATAGAGATGGTGAATTTTTCTCTCCTGGTATCCGAGGCATATCCAGATCCAGGGGTAAGGCTAATTCACGGCCTAACATTAACCAAGCAGGGGTATAGCCTGTGCTGGAATGTACTGAAGTGCGGTTAGCCATGAGTACATATGGGAGTCTTAAATTCCAATCTCTACAATCAAGGCGTGTTTCCTTTGTCAACATTTCTGCTAGCATATGGTTAAAGCATTCAACCATTCCATCGCTGTGTGGATGATGTGGTGTAGTCCTTGTTTTGACGATGTGAAACAATTTGCAGAGCTCTGATATGAGCCGGCTCTCAAAATTACTTCCTTGATCGGAGTGTAGTTCATAGGGCATACCGAAGCGGCAGAATACATTGCCTGCCAGAACCTCCGCTACACTTGGTCCGGCAAAGTAAATGCTTCTACCCACTTCGTAAAGTAATCTTGCAATACGAGGATGTACTTGTTTCCGTCATCCGTCGTATTCAAGGGTCCGAGCACATCAATGGCCACTCGCTCCCACCGTGCACCAACTATCTTAATTTGAAGAGGTGCGTAGTGATGCTGGCCAACAGCGCATTTTTGGCATGGGATACATTTGGCAACCCATGCCGTTACACTATCGCGAATTCCGATCAAGTGGAGTCTCTGTTTGATGCGGGTACCAGTCCTATCCATGGCCAGATGCCTGGTGTTATCATGTTGTTGTTTTAGTATAATATTACGATAACTTTCCGGGATTACCAGACGGTTGTTGATGTAGAGAACGTTGGTATTGAGATGACATTCTTCAAACTGCTGGTAATAATATTTAGCTGTGGTGGATAATGGCGTTACCGATTCCTTGGGAGGACGTACCCCTCATGGATCCACTTGTATATGTTTCGTGTCTGCGCGCCTGTTGCTTGTTCATGTTCGATTCCACTCTGCGCACCGCAATTCGGCAAACGCTGGAGATGGCCGTGTAGATTGTTTCACGGTTGTGGCCTCTTCGTGTTCATCTCATTGCCCCCGTCTGCTGAGGACGTCGGCATTACCATGCAATTTGCCGGGACGGTGAACAACGTTAAAGTTGTAAGCCTGCAGGGATTCCTGCCATCTCATTACCTGGCCCTCCATATTTTTAAGGTTTCTGAGCCAGCGTAGTGAGGCATGGTCTATATGGAGTGTAAATGGGCAGCCATACAGAAAATGTTTATAGTACTTGATGAAATGTACCGCCGCAAGTAGTTCTCGCTTCGTGGTCGCGTATCTTTTTTCTGTTTTATTCGAAGTACACGAACCATAACCCAACACCTGCTCCGTTCCATCCTCCGTGACCTGAGATAGAACCACACCAATAGCGTAAGCTCCCCACCAGTGTCCAAGATGAAATCGAGGTTTGGATTAGGATGAGCAAGAATAGGGGTGATCGTCAAGAGTTCCTTCAATGCCCTGAAGGAACCTTCACACTCACTCGTCCACTCAAATGGTCGATCTTTTTCGGTGATCTTATACAACGGTGAAGCAATCTCACTAAAATAACGGATGTACCGACAATAGTACTGGCATAAGCCAAGAAAACTCTGAGTTTCTGTGATTGAAGAGGGCGTTGGCCACTCTGCTACTGCCTCTGTTTTTGATGGCTGAGTAGCCACTCCATCACCGGATATGACGTGTCCCAGGGACTCGCCGCTCTGTCTGAAGAGATTACATTTCTTTGGTTTGAGCTTTAGGTTAGCCATGCGGAATCTGGATAAAACGGCGTCCAAGTTGGTTAATGTTTGCTCAAACGTTGTACCAAAGACTATTACATTGTCAAGGTAACACAGACAGATCTCCCATTGCAGGGTGGTTAATACCTGCTCAATGAGACGCTCAAAAGTTCCAGGAGTGTTGCACAAGCCATAGGCCATCTTGCAGAATTGAAAAAGGCCATCCCTATATACGAATGCGGTCTTTTCCATGTCAGCTTCATCCATTACTACTTGCCAGTAGCCACTAGCTAAATGAAGTGTGCAAAGCCACTTGACTCCGGACAAAGAATCCAAGGCCTGATCTATTCGAGGTAATGGATATGCGTCTTTGATGCTAAGATCATTAAGGCGGCGGTAGTCTATACAAAACTGCAAGGATCCATCCTTCTTGCCTGCTTGTATTTTGGAGCTGGCCCATGGAGATGATGGTTCCATAATACTGGTCCGCAACATGTCGTTAACCTGTTGATGCGCTTCTGCTTCCTTATGGATGGGAAGATGTCGTACCGGTTGTCATACTGAGTGATTATTTCCCGTATCGATGGAGTGCCGCACAAGATGAGTTTCTCTGAGATCCATGTCTCCTGATGAGAAACTATCGCAGTATTTATAAAGTAATTCACTATGCACCCTTCGGCCTTTCCGGTGAGGTCTGTCTTCGTCATGGGACGTCGCCAAGTTCCTCATGCTGGAATGCAGCCTAGGCTGGGTGCCGTTCCTGCATATGCATATGAGATTAAGGGCTATGTCTATAAGAAGTTATAATCAAGGCGTAGGCTCATAAAACATGATCGAGAACATCGTCCACGGGACACTAGTCTAACATGAGATCGAGAATCATGCACAAGAAACATGATTGAGGAACCTTGTCCACAATCTTTCATGTGATGCCCCTCTCAAGCATATACCCTCCCGCTTCCCAAAGAATCACTTTTCATGACCTCTGATCATGGAAGGCATGGCTCGCAATACGAATGCTTACCATGGCCTGACTGTACATTGAGCCATCTCGACCACACAGATGAACCGACATGATCAAGACGACCGGCCGGTGACTCAGTCGATATCGATCACCATCTGAGCTCACGCTCAGGGGCAACCGACGGTTTGATCCATATCTATCTGCCAACAGTATACGAACTTTGACCGTTTTCCCCAGCCTTGTCTGCAGGTTATCTCTGGCGAACTGTCATCCACATACCACGCATGTCCACTTACTGAGCTTGGATGAACCAGAAATCTCAGTAGCCCGAACAATGCGCCGACTAGACGGTACCACAGTAGGATGTTAATTCATCTTTCGTTAGACATGGAGGCCTTCAGTATCGCCTCTGCACTATATCAAGGATTTTACGTGCCCCTGGACCCTTGCAGGCCCACTTCCGCCTGTTTACCGAACCCATTTGAGGAGCCTATCCCTCTCTTATTCCGTACTTGATGTTTTTAAGATTGTAGTAATCCTACTGTGGCACGTAAATACAAATCATGTAAATGTTCAGGTAGATCATCAGTCAGTTTTGTAGGTGCAGTGTTAAGTGTTGGTGTTTACAAAGAGATCACATCCACCAAATGGCCACAACAGACTCCAGGTTCAAGAGTTATAGGGTCAGCTGTGCCATTGAACACCAGAAACGGTATATGTTCTTTGTTGGTAGTGTCCACAATCATGCAGGGACTTGTCCATTGTGAAGCGATCATGTAGTCAGGGTCGGGTTCCAGCATGGCGATGTGTGTGTTGTTTCCTAACTGTGGTGCAGTGGCCCACAAGATCTGTTCCTGTCCCGGCTCAACTGTGGCGGCATTTGCAAGTATTACTGCACACGTGTCATATAATATAACAGAGGTATCCGTCAGCCGTGTATGTCAAGTTGTTGTTGTTTGCAATGAATGATGGCTTCGCTGGCACTGAGAAAATCAGAGCCAAGAAGGGTGTCATTTTGAATAGAAGTGATGACAACTCGCTGAATGAATTGCATCTCCTCTATTTGTATAATAAGATTAGTTACACCAGCTACAGGCACATCAGCTCCTGTAGCTGTCTGTAAATATATATTTGTTGGCTTAAGGGGAAGCTTCTTATGAGGTGGGATGCTCTCATATAAGTGCTTGTTAAACACTGTGATGGAAGCTCCAGTGTCAACGGTGGCACTGGTGGAAATACCGCTAAACAGACAGGCACACTTGTATATAACTTTGCGGTGCACCTGCGGAAGTGTCTCCAATGATACCGTCTGTGAAAGAGGTGGAACAGAATCATTCTGTATGAAGTCGGTTTGTTTCTGAATGGCTTCTTTTAATGCTGCTGATGGCTGAGTGAGGAAAGCGCCAGTTCGTCGTCGCTGCTGCTGTGCGTGCTTTGGTGATAGCAATGGTGATGGTGCGGTTGCCGTTTCTGTATATGCGGTGTTAGTGTAGACTGCGGTACTGATGGGATTCTCGTGATCACGGATGAGAGCTACCTGCGTGAGCCACTTCTTACAGTGCATCATGGGATGGTTAGTAGATGCACAGAAGAAGCAGCGACGTCGACGAAAACGTTCATATCGGCGGCAGTGTCATCGTTTATGAATCCATGATTAGTTTCTCCTGTAGCGCTGCTGTCTATTGATGCGGGATGGTGTGTTGCATACCACCAAGGTACACCAGTATTTTGGTGGTCGGACATGGTGCTTGAAGGAACGTTGTTTCAGCGGAGGTGCTACAACCTACCACTGCCATTTTACAAAGAAAAGAAAGTTTGTTATGAATGGACATAGTGGGTGTACTCTGTCCGCAAGAGGGGGATGGTGGTGCTGCTGATGTGGGAGGCATCGTAGGCACTGACATATATGAAGCCATATGGATTGGTGTACGTGTGAAGGCTGATGCTTGATGGTGATAGTTGGCCACTGGACATTGCTGTACGGAGGCTGCAGTTGAGCCGGGTGGTGGATACAGGCACCGAGGTGACTCTTCAATCGGTGCTCTTATGAGTTTATCGGTTTATCTGGCAGCGGTGTTCTGTGGTCTGCAGTGGGTGTGGTAGACGGAGGTTGGTTTGGGCACCGTTCTCTCCAATGTCTGGGTTAACAGCATCCATAACATGTCTTTGGTGGCGGTGTGGTGTTGGAGGTGGTTGCTGTCCTAATGTGTGTAGTGGCGAGGTTAGTGCTGAGAGTGGTAACAAGATTGGTGAGTGCGGAGTTCTGTTTGTTGATCTCATCTATTCTTTCATGCATGTTGTTGCGGTTGTTATTGTTGTGCCGGTTACTGCGTCCTGGGGCTCCATTGTGGCCTCCTCTGTGGCCATGCCACCTTCATCTAGGCACGTGATTCTGATTGGATTGGTGCAATGCTTCTTGTTGTGCAGTTGGTTCAGCTGATGTGGTGATGTTTGCATTGTCTAGTTCATTGATGGGATGCATTTGGCGGCAATTGGATTTTTCCCGCTCCAAGAAGTTTTCAATGCATACCGCAGTGGCTGTTAATTGTGCCAGGCTTCCGTGCTTGGCGAGAAAGAATTTTTTTCTTTTAAAGCGGGTTCACCGCTTAATGCATCGGTGAATGTATCGAGATGCAGGTGTGTGACACCCTCAATGTTAGTGCTTGGGTAGGCGCGGGTGACTAGTCCCCGAATGCGACTAGCCAGCTCCGGTAGTGTCTCTCCCGCGTGTCGTCAGAGATTTTTTAGCTGGAGACGGCTAGTTTCTCCGAGAGCGGTGTCGCCGAATCATTCTGATAATGTGTGTTCTAATTGGGTGTAGGTGGGTGTATAGTCTGTCCCGAGATCCGCGAGAACTTGAAGGGCTTTTCCGGAAAGTTTCGTTGTGAGATATTCCCCCATTTGATGATCACTCCACCTGTTTGTTCTGCTGATTATCTCAAACTGAACTTTGTAATTGGCCCAGTCGTTCTCCCCGCTAAATTCAGGGGGGAATATGACCCAGCCATGACCACGTGGAGAACTGAGTGGTGCAATTCCAGGTGGGGTGGTACTCGGGAGGCTGATGAGAATGCTGATGGCGGTCGACGTGTGGGTGTTGGTGGTGGTGGTGTCAGTGTTTCCCGTTGGTGCAGTTGTTGATGATGAGGAGGCTGCCTGTGAGAAGAGTAGCGGTGTGTATGTGGTTGTGTGTGTAAATCTGCTGAAGCCCGCCCTGATGCGGGTCCATAAACCGGTGTTGGTCTATGGACGGTCGGCGATGCAGTGTGCAGATGATGCAGCTATTCTTCTCGTGATGATTGCGGTGGCAGACATTCCTCATATGGTGGTGGTGCCGTTTGCTGATGGGTGTAGTGTGTGGTGTGACTGATGTATCTATGAAACGGAGGTACTGATTCCTCCCGTTGATGTCGTGCTGTCCCCTGAAAATAAGATGGTAAATCATATGGGGAAGATACAGGATATTGTACATTATGCGGATTAATATTAGGTTAACCCTGCCACACATCACCTATTGATGACGTGGGTGAATAGTACTGCTGTGAAGGATAATAGGTTTGCCCGTATACAGGTCTTTGACGAGATCATCCATGATCCGGCCCTGATGATGTTGGCCTATCATGGACATCTGATAATGTGCGGAAAGAAGTTCCCACTTGTGAGGCATCGCGGAATGTCGCCTCACTGATGGGCAAGAACTGTTGTAGATGCACTGCTGGTGATTCCGCACCGCTGGAATTTTGAACATAGTCGGTGAGCACGTGAGCGTTTTGCCCGTTATACGAAGTTACCTCTTGATCTAAGGATTCGTTGCTGAATGGAGAGATGGATTCTAGCTCGCTGTATGGTGTGGGCGTGAGTTCGCTGTGCAATGTCATTGTAGTTATTGTTCTTCCGGCCCCACATCGGGTGCCACTTGTAGAGATGTAGATAAGAGTAAAGCACTCTTGACAGATCTGTTCAAACTCCTCAGCAACAGTACCTACTGGAAGCTCATCAAGGCACTTTGGCGTCATAGCAATACCAGCTTCACCAAGGATGAATGAGCAGTAGACAGATCCCGGCGCTGTGCATGGTTCGAGGATCTAGAGAAGATCGGCGAGTTGTCCTATGAGCTACAAAGCCCTAAGGCTAGAATCACCATTCATCAACCTTTCCAGGAGGGGATAGCCATATAGGAGATCGCGAAGCTGAGAATGCTGGAGTTCTACTACGACTTCCTTAGGTCAAGGGCTCAAGCCACCAAAAACATTAAAGAGGCCGATGAGTGTCTTGACGAGTACTATGAGGCTGTAAAGATCTTTGAGCCAATGCTTGACTATGAAGCATCGGCAGCTCAGAAGACCACTGATGCCATGGTAGTGATCGTACTCTACGTGCGCTCAAGCTGAATACCTCCATTCTGCGAGAAGCGAACCTTGCCATAGCCAAAGTACAGCACTGTTACTCCGACCGAGCGAGTGCCCACTACTAGGTTCCCAACGTGAAAGCTGAACTGTCCCTACCTCCGAGGTGGTACTGACCGTTGAGTGCCAATTTGAGATTTTTGTGGCCACTGGTTAGGCGGAGTAGAGCAAACGATTTCATTTTCTGTTGATAGAGACAGCAATCAGCCAGATCATGTAACCCACCGAGAACGTTGGTCTCAGCCACCACACATTTGAAGTCGTCTAGCTCCCCCACCTCATGGACCACCCCTCCACTCTGAACCAAGACTGCTACAGCTACACACTCCGAGGCATCTTGTTGCAATGCTAACTCTGGCCACTGGTTAGCCATGGCCTGGACTTGCTGTTGCTCTCGCTCTACATGTAGGATTTGCTGTCTAGAGCCTGCACGTTTTAGTTCTTGGTCGTTCTCATCATCCCAGACCTGAAGTCGCGGAGAGGTTATCATTACATCGGTAAGATGTTCAGTGTACACCCAGAGGAACAGCTTGCCCCGCATCAAAGCCAGGTTCACATGTGTGTTCTCGAGGGAGAAGAGTGGCACTGCAACAGGTGTTTCTATGTCTGGTTGTAAGCTGAAGCCTTCATTACATCTGATGTCATAGTACCCCTTTCCCTTCGTGTAGTAGTCGCCGATTCAGTGGAGCCAGGACCTAGTACTCATCGTTCACATAGGTGGTGTCCAGGGTGTTGTTGCTCTGCATAATCTCCCACCTGCTCACCACCTGCACGAGCTCTACATCCTTGTCCACACTGATCTCAATCTTGAACTTCAGTGTCATGCTCCTAATCTCATGGCCCTGCCCCAAGATATCAAAGTCAATGTATTCCCCACCGCCACCCCCATGGATAGAGGGTTTGCATCATGGGTACTAGGTCGAATGACTGTCAGATGCGAGGTTACAGGTTCAACTGCTCCACATGAGTGCTGCGCATACTGCTGCACGTGTAATGTCTTCTGTATACACAGCTTTTAAACACCGATGTATAAAGTACTACTTCACGAGCTCGTCTTCATTCGGCAGCAGAAACTGGTACAGCCTTCAAAGAAGATGGCTACCCATCTACCAATTGACAGGGTTCGAGGTCTGCTTCGTGACATCAACATTATCCATGAGCGAGCCCACGTCACACCTCTGTCTGGCGTAGAGGTACTAGCTTCCGTAAAACAGATTTCACCCATTCATAGTAGAAAGGAGCTCCTGACTCGGCCACTCTTTAAGAAGTTTGACAGTTCTGAGGGCATGGCACGCCATCTACCGTTCAACCAGCCCAAGAGTCCTGCTATTCTAGCTCTCCAGAAGGCTAGGGTTGATCCCAAGGTTCTACTAACCATAGGGAAGCGGGCCAGTGTCTTCAACCTCCACTCTGGTGATGAGCACCACATGTCGGATTCTTTAGAGGCTGGAGCTGCAGATTACTTCCAAGAGGAGATAAAGGCCACAGTAACTGAGAGCCATGAGGCTGGTCGTGCCACTGGTACCCGGGAAGGGCGGGCCGAGAGTCACAAGGAAGCCATTGACCACGGTAGGGAGAGAATGGAGAGACATGAGGCAGCGTTTATAATATTCCCCAAGAACCACCAGGACTACCTCCTCAAACCTGCTCACAAGCTAGTTGCCCGTAAATCATGGCTGAGATGGATCTTTCATGAGAAATTTCAGAAGAAAGGGTTGTGCAGTCAGACCCTCAGTGGGTGAAGTTTCAAGCTGCCCAACTTCCTCAATCTTCTGACGAAGTTCCTCAAGCTTCTCACGAAGTTCTTCAAGCTTCTGTAGAAGTTCCTAGAGCTTCTGGAGAGGTTCCTCAAGCTTCTGAAGAAGTTCCTCAAGCTTCTCATGAAGTTCCTCGACCCTGAATAAAGTCTGCTCTGCCACTATTACTGTACCGTCTGACGACGTTTCACAAGCTTTTCACGAAGCTCCTCAAGCTTCTCATGAAGTTCCTCAAGCTTCTGAAGAATTTCCTCAAGCTTTTCATGAAGTTCCTCGATCCTGAAACAAGCATCTGCTTTGCCATTACTACCGTTTTCTGCTTTCTCCAGAGAAAGCGTGAAGCATGACAGTTCACGTGTCTCATGGTTGGTGAAGATGAATTGGTACCATTCAGCTACCCTCTGTAGACCCGCGATAAAGTCCTGTTTGGTCGCCTAGAGGGTCAGACTGGCATATATGGTCCTGAGCAGAGCACGTCCACACTTGGAGCTGAACAATAGAAGCTTTGTATTGTGGCAGATATCTGGCGATATCTTACACGTGTACTTCTGAAAGAGGATGAACACAGTGATCTTGGTGTGTCAGATGCGTTTGGTGATGTTGCTGAGGTAGGCGACTGTATTCTGGTCCATCATGGGGTCATCGATTACTCAGATATTTTAGTTTTTAGTGGTGTATATAGGTTGGCGTGTTTAAAATTCATAACACAGCTCTGGTTAAGTTTTAAGATTAACCAAGTCCAAATACAGCGAAGTCTCTCTACTGTATACTTCCTAGTGAAAGCGTGTGAGAGAGAGAGAGGGTTCAGGGCTATCCATGCTCTAAGGTGGGGACTAAGCTATCGTTCTTTAGCTGGCATGTACTATTTCTGTATGTCAAGGTGCGTCCAAGACAAGAGAAGAGAAAAGAAGACGAGAAGCAAGGGAGGATAACCTTTTTGGATAGCCTAACAGTGATTCTCAGCGGTTTAGGGCACTGCTCTAAATGTGCCTAATTTGCGGCTGGTCATTGCTGGCTTGAGATTCTAAAAAGTGTAAAGGAAAGTGGCAGGCAGGGGTCTGGTGGTTCTGATGGTCTAGCCCAGAATTTAGACTGGGGGTCCGAAAGACAGTGATTGAAAGTGAGTGTTTCCCACCTAATTTTGTGTACAAGCCAGTCCCAAAGTGGGAAGCTGGAACAGGATTAGATGTCGCTGTTGATGTCCTGTTGGCGGTCCTTCTGGGCTACAGTTCACGGCCTGTAGGTTTTTGTGGGAAACCAGGATGAATTCGTGCATT
This sequence comes from Chaetoderma sp. LZ-2023a, assembly GCA_034401795.1. NCBI lineage: Eukaryota > Metazoa > Mollusca > Caudofoveata > Chaetodermatida > Chaetodermatidae > Chaetoderma > Chaetoderma sp. LZ-2023a. The sequence goes on from CM067369.1 coordinate 256,442,590, forward strand.
GAGCACCGTTCTGTCTCCACGAGGTAGTATGATGTGTTTGTGCTAAATATTTACGACTGAATAGAGCCGTGGGTCAGCCCTGACGGAAGTCAATAGAATCGCACATCAAACCAATGGTCAGCACTGACTGAAGTCAGTAGAAAATGGTGAACTATCATGCAATGAATATGTGGTAACGAACATGCAAACCAAGCACACACACGCACGCACGCACGCACGCACGCACGCACGCACGCGCGCGCGCGCGCACACACACACACACACACAAACACACACACACATGCACGCATGCACGCACTCAGTGAGTCCACTCAAGGCAGGATGCTCAAAGATAACCGCAATGAAGAAAGATTGGCCACATTACTAAAGCAGCATGGTGTCTTTCACAATGAAGCAAAAACTTTACAGAACATAGTGAACAAGGATCTGGTCAATTGTGGCATCCAGGAATCATTACTTAGTCTTGAACGGTTAGGTCAAGATCAACTTTGCCTCTTTATTAAGAAACGCATGTGTGAGGTTCCAGGGTGTGATCAGCATGTGGCTCTGAAAGCTCCCATCCATAAGAATAATGCTCGGAAGTTTACTTCCTTATACACAGTTCTAGAGAACACCAAAGGCAAGCTGAGCAGTATCAAGGTGAACAGGAACATATTGCAAAGGCTCACAACAGCCTACAGAGTAGGGCGTGGTGCTAATGAGACACAATCCTGCAGCATGAACTTATATCTGTACCACTGTTTCTCACCACGACCGATGCCATCATCCATTCCGCCAACAAATGTTAAAACATTTGGTGAATATGCTAGCAGATATGCAGAAACAGCATACAAGATGGGGAGAACATTTGATAGAATAGACATTGCATTTGATGCGTATACGGAAGAATCAATCAAAGCAGAAATAAGAGTCAAACACACGCAGGGACCTTGGCCAGTACGACGTCGAATAAAAAGTAACTGAGTTCCTCTCCCATCTGATTGGTTTAACTTCATGGCACTTAAAGAAAACAAGATAGACCTTGCTTCCAACAAATTAATTAAGCACAGCCCTGTGGCTAAAGCAGTGATAGTTTCAGGTGGATTTGAAGAAGCTATCACTGTGAAATCTTTCAACATGGCCTTACATGGCTCTAGATGTCTCAACACTTGAAGTTAATCATGAGGAAGCCGACACCTGCTTGATTCAGCACTGCATTCAAGCCAATCTGGAATCAATCGATGTGTCAGTGCGTAACACAGATGTTCTTCTGCTTCTGCTAGCACATTATGATAAAATAGGATGTTCAAACCTGTTCATGAAATGTTTAGATAACCAAAAATCCACAATACATTCCAATACATGAAATTCGAAAGCAAGTGGATGCAATACTTGCCTTTCATGCCATCACTGGGTGCGACAGTGTATCTCAGCTCAGTGGCCATAGCAAGAAAACAGCCTGGAAGGTTTAACAACATCACAACCTGCTGATTGGCATTGGAAGCTGCTACTCACAAAAGATGTTATAAAATCTGCAGAGAAATTCATCTGTATGGTATATGGTATGCCCAATGTAGATACATGTAATGTTTTGTGAGGGACGTGCACAAGAGACTCTCCCACTAACGTCAGATGCGGCAAATTCCTCATTATGCGATGCCACTATCAAGCAAGTGTCTGGAACAAAGCCCATTGTCCCTCTCGAGACCTTCCTTCTGTAACATACATGGGGTGGATATGTACAGATTGGTTAGTTAGTTCCACAGTTACTATCGCTACCATCTATACCGAAAGCATGTTGATAGAGCTGTCATGTAGATGTACCAAAGGATGTCTTAGTAAGCTTTGTAGCTGTAGGAAAATGCGCCTACCATGCAGAGAAGCCTGCAAACGTATGACGCGGGGAGATCACTGCAGGAACACTCCTGACGACTCTGAATAAATAATCTGCTGCAATTATGTCGCAATAGATTATTGTACATACATTAATGACAGCTAGGGTTATATGGAGATGGTGTCACTGTTCTATTCTTGGCGAAGCAATAGCCCTGATAACATGGCTTGTTGGGCGGGTACAGAGCCAATGCCTGGCTGCTACTGGCTCAGTTAGCTGTGTTATCAGGGAGCATAGCTAATATGTGTTTAAGTTGTACTATAGCTGCGGCTATATTTTAGTGTGATGAAGCAGGTAGGCCTATATGTATGTGATTCAAATTTATGTATGTGAATGATGTGAAATATATGTGTAATTCTTGGTGTAATTCAGATAAAAAAAAAAAAAGCGAAAAAAAAAGCATTTGCTAAATGCAGTTCATATAACTATTAACTGTGTATAATATTTAATTTTATAGCTGTTATTATATAATACATTTCTAATTTAAAGTGATATGGTTGATAGAGAGGCTCTAACTATAATGGTGTGGATTATACATGAGTGTGGCTGACATTAATGTAGCCAATTTATGGGGGAAATTTTGAATCGGCCATTAGAGGTTCAAAACCTCAGAATTCATTCTGGAATACACCTTTATTGAACTCTGCACACCTGAACACATCTAAAAAGTATTAATTGTGATTTGCCTCCACCTCTTTTAATATGCACATATCTGCCGATTATGCCTAGTCTATCTTGTCCAGGCTCAATGGCCGTGGCGCAGTTTAATATCAATGAGCGTTATAGTGTAGCTCACTCTCTCCAAGAGGTATTCGTTGTCCGGAGACCTCTAATTCCTGATCTCCACAATGGACTCTTTGGTCGTCGTTTGTGATATCTGCTATCACGATTTTCAGGAGATATATGACGTCATCGATCTAAATGGGGAAAGATGCTGCTCCTGCAATATAAAGTAGTGCGCCAGTGGCACCACATCGACAGAATTCTGCTGGTTGGTGTTCGGGTCTCTGATCCCTAGGGATAGTATTATAGAGATGGTTGATGAGAATGGTGACAGTGGACCCAGTCTCAACAGTGGCAGAGACCTCTATTCCTGCAATGAGACATTGGTAATAGAGCGTTCTGGCACGAGGTATTCATACAGTCTCAACTTTGAGGTTGCCTTTCATTGGCGGTTGATCTCCTTGTATGTATATGCAATCCTTCTCTATGGAGAGTAATTCAGCGGGAGGTGGTTTAGTGGTGTATGGTCTGCTACAACCACGAGTAGATGGAAACTGTCATTGGCCGAGAATTGTGTGGTACATTAAGGCAGTGGGAGGTGACTGGTCTCGTCTAATGGTGGGAATGGATTCCTCGATAGAATCATAATGAGAATAGCTTACACGGCAGCTTTGATGGGCACACTGATGAACTGGTGTTCATACTGTCGAATCAGTTGAGTGTTCTTGATGGATGTGATCTCTGCACTGCTCACGACCGGAGATCTGTTCTAGTTTAACGGGGGCAGTTGCCCATTCTGTGACTGTCAATCTTGACAGTCTCGCTCAAATGGAGGAGCTGGCATTAATTCGTATTGGCAGTACAATGCTGGATGACAAGATTTGTTATCTTCAGCCGGCTGTTGGTCGCTATGGTCTTAATAGTTATGGACTATGGGCTGCTCGATATTAACGGTTATTCAATTCTACCGATAACTCCTGTATCCTTTCAACACTTAGATATTTAAGTGAACAAGCCAAAGGTTGCCAGTGATAACATTTGACCAGCCGCTATGGTGGAAAGAAAGTCTTTATGATAATAGACTCAGAGCCCAGTGGGAGTGACCTCAAATCTATTGTATTGAGACTCAGGGCCGTCACTTAGAAATGATTTGGGGGGGGGGGGGGGTTCTCGGCCATCTTATGGCAACATCTGGTCTACAGGAAGTGGTTGAAGTTGTTTATGCTGACAATGCTGTAAAGCACATGCTGAGTGGCAAAGCTATCGCAAGAGCTGTTCGAGCACACCTCTTGGTAGATGCATCGCACAATAATATGCTGGTATCGAATGCATTCAGCCTTCCTCTCCATATGCATCCAAGTACTGGCGAACTGGAGAAAAGAGCAGACATTCCTCCTGAGGAGTTGTACATAGTGCACGAACAGGCTGAAGAGGTCGTAGGAGAGGACGTCTTGCAGGATGAGGAAGTCCTGCTCAAGACCAGGATTTGCTTGAAGCTGGAAAGCTATTCGATCGCATAATGCCAGATCCACATGCTGCTACTGAAGTAGCGTTATCAGAAACTCTCAGACAAATCTACGTGGAAATGAATGAAGTAAGTTAGTCCCTATGCAAACGGACCTTCTATCTGCTCCAGTAAAACTCACTTAAGTGTTCAAATGTAATTGCAAAACAGATTGCAACACGACTAGAAGCACATGCAAGAAGCATGGATTGGCTGCTCATGGATGTGTGGAGAGTGTAAATTGTAGTTCGGATCGGCCGGTTGGGTACCGGGCGTACCAGCTAAGTTGGGTATGCGCCGCCCGTCTAGGATTCGTTTCCTGAACACACTTCTCTGGGTAGAGCTATAAGCGTAGATAGGCCTATGGGAGAGAGAGAGCGTGTCTAAAAACGACTAAGTTCGTTAAAACGCATTATGCGCATGCGCGCGCCGGGGCGCTGTTTCTATGGAGCGCGTAGTTGTGACCTAGATAGGATGACGCTTTTAGTGTACCGAGCTGGTACTCTGTAATTCTTATTGATTGTCTGTTCCCGTTAAATCTGGCATTAATCAAGACCAGAATTCGACGGGCTTTCCAAATCTGTAGACCATTTCAAAATCTGTTGAGAAATGGCTGAGTTATCCAGGAAAAACTCTTCTTGATTATCTTCAAAATATTGCCGTGACGTCATAACCACGTGGATGTAAAGCTTCTAGACTGTTCTAGAACGTTCGACGACGCTATTATTAGCTGTGCGCTGATTGGCTGTTGCTCGAACGATGATTGGATGAAGCCTGTGCATGTGACGTCACGGAGAGTATAAAAGGAGAAGCGATCCAGTGATCGAGAGCATCCTCGGCCAGGGGCCAAACAGGTTGGATCTGTACCAGCTACTACAAGCGCGACAGACATTACGCGTCTTCCTTCGCTATGTGTCAGGTTTTTATCCCGTAGTGTACAGTTCTCCAACCCACTGCACTAAAACAGTTTTGTAACTCACCATCTGCGGGAATAATTTGGAACTTTTGATAATCGTTCATGAATACTACATCTACATTCAGAACACAAACTTGCGGTGAGGCCTTTGCGGCCTGAATATGTGAGTCTACAGATGTAGAGGCAGGATGTTCTTTGATGGATGACTCGCCGGATCTGCTGGCCATGCCTAAAAGTGGTATTTCAAACGACGTCGCACCAATCGTGTAGGTTCTTTCAACTTTCGACCACAGCAAGTAAACTCTGCCCGGTGTGTCTTCAGAGCTGGTTGACGTACCCAGCACCGTGAAGCTTTGTTTTATATCTTCATTTGCCTCTAACAACCCCCGCTAGTGATCGGGTTGTTTACACCTTCCATCCGTGCCATCGGTGTATGGGAACTTTCTTCACCACGCAGTACTATCGTATCTTTTGCTGACTGTTCATTTGACATTCTATTAGGTTCACAATGCTGAGTGATGTCCTTTCCCCCGCCATGAATGTTCTAGCGGGAATCTTGTTTGCGGACAACAGCTCGCAGGAACCAACCTGCGGGAACTTTCCAGCTTCCGGAGAGCACATCATCTCACGTCGACTACGGATTGACATGTCAATTTCAGTGACATGGTAGCCTAACTTAGGAATGACTACCAAGTATTCAAGTAACTATACTTCACCATTTAATTATTTCTCTATATAGGTTTTGTTAATTATCTCGTATCCGTACTAACGGCTCCGATGACTAAAAGGAACTGTGACGGTCTTATGACCGATAGTTATAATTTCTGTATTTGTTAATAGTTATTTTCATTTTCTTCAATGTGTTGCTAACCACACTATAGTAGGTTCGTTAACCTGTATTAATATATATATCTTAATCATTGACACTGTATTGATCGTTCTGGTTAGATTATGTATGTATATGGCCAGTGGCCATCCGTTAACTTGTTTTGCTTAAGTTATAGAAAATATAGGACTGCAGTGCACGTAGGAAACACTATACAGCAACATTTATATATGCAGCATTTTCTCCCGCCACCAACAATTTTTCACTGAGGTCGCTGTCAATGCTATAACTCTGTTTAGCCTGGCATGCTACTCTTCTCTTCTGGCAGTGCGATAATTTAGCCCCGCACTCCGGTAAGACTCATAACTCTAAGATTTTGTCTCTCTTCATATTCCTCTTAGCCTTGTGGCTTCTTAATTGTTTGGATGCCCCTATCTGCACCATGGGCTGACCCGACTCTGGGAAACTATTGGGGTTTCCGAGCGGTGATGGCTAGGGTACGGTATCACATACACATTCCCATGTATCTTCGGATACTTAGTAGTTAGCACTTTAAGCCAATGTAGGAAAGCACATGTATTAATTATTATTTTATTTACTGACAATCCTCCCGCACCACAGTGCAAAACTGGCAACTTGTATATAAATCCAATGACAGGTTAAACAGTTAGTTCCATAGGAACCGAATTCTGTTAAAATGTCTGGGCATGATATTCAGATCTGCCACGCCCTTACGGGAAGGACATTTATGGTCTGTATTCGCCTCTCTTACCCCCACCATAACGATAGGAGATATGGCCTAATAATGCTTCCGTGAAATGTAAACCATGTCTTGTAATGTTTCATGTGGTTGCAAAGTGGAATGTCCGGATTCTCACCCAGTTCAGAGATCCCGCTAAGTAACATGTATGAGCGCTGTCTACAGTATTGATGTCCTCGGGCATCTGTTCTCCATGACAGCCGTGTCTAATAGCTAGGTAGATATCAGCCAGTTGTGGCCTAAACCAATTCTTGTTCTGAAAACAACTAAACGGAATTAAGCAAAGCAGAAGGCCCACAGAAATAAAGCGGCAACTACTAACTCAGCATATTAGGAATCACATAAGATGGTAATGAGGGAATCCATCGGGAATCCCCCATCCTGTCTTCACGTAAAACAGTACGCAACCCTATAGTCATAATCTCACTAGGTATGGTCTTTTCTTTCTACAGCATTTTTGTTTGAAATATTGGAGTGGGCCCATTTTTGCCTACTATTCTTCTCCCGCTTTAAGCCATGGCGACACCCTCCCGAGATGGAGGCCCGCGCGAGGCACTTGCCTCTCGCAAGGATTCAGCGACAACGGTCCATGCAAGGATAATACTCCTCACCCAAACTAGCACTAGGAGTAGTGCCCGCGTGAGGCACATCACTTTTTCGTCTGAGATAGCCTTCTTCCTTTTAGCTTAGAGGTATAATAACTTATATTAAGTTAAATAGCTATGTCTCGTGTACGGGAGCCTCCCTTGCTGGGATACCCCTGCGGACCTACGAGTCTGTGTGGTACCTCCGGGAGCCCCATGTTTAAAAGTTCATCTACCTGCCTCTATGTCTTGTATTTTCGTATGCTTTTACTGTAGTTTTATCTAGCATATTTTTAATTAGTTAGGTAAACGCATTGTATAGACTTATATTTTTAGGTCACCAAATCAAATCTTGTAAGTCCATAGATCACGAAATTGCTATGGACAGGCATACTGGTGACACAAATTCTTGGGATGAGACCGTTGTGTTTAATGTTCGCGACAATGGTTGCACGGCCCCACTGGAACGATTGAGTTCCACCGGCCTTAGGAGCCGGTTTTTGTTTCCCGCAGGGCAGTCTCGTTCAAGGTCTGTCACCCCGAGACCGGATGCTAACCAGCATCATCACTCATCGTGCACTTACGGCGCGGCGAGTCGACATGAGACATCGGAATGGCACTACCCGGCGAGCTACAAAATGGTTGAGTTATGCTAACTCACCGAGCTTGACCTCGATGATGACCAGTGACATTTTACAATGGGGACTTTGTGAATTACTGACAGTTATTAATGTCTAAATGAATATATTTTCCATAAAATTTATTCTTTTCTTAATTTTAGTATTAATTTGCATATTTTACAAAATATTAGGTACAGAAATGTGTTAATAATATTCATATACCCATACACCTTGATTCTAGACAGTTCATTTGCCATTATTAGTTGCTTGGATACAGAGTTACTGCAGAAAATAATTTTTTTAATAATTGAAATAGCTAATTTGCATATTATGAAATTTTGAAACCTATCTACCAAATATATTTAAGTTTACTTTTAGTATCTTGTCCCGGAGACGTGCCTGAAATCCATTCCAGAGAAAGAAATTTTGTTGCAATTTGTTTTTGGTCAAACCACAATTTTACTGGACTACATGCAAACAACAACAATCTCAGATCAGCAACACAGTCACCACCACCACCACCACCACCGCCGCCAGCAGCAGCAACAACAGCAGGAAGCAGCAGCAATAGTAGTAGTAGTAGTAGTAGTAGTAGTAGTAGTAATAGTAGTAGTAGTAGTAGTAGTAGTAGTAGTAGTAGTAGTGTAGGTATGTAGTTCTTATTATTGTCAAGCATTAGTTCTAGGAACCGTGTCTTTGATGACACACTGGCACTAGGATATTGCACAGTCATCATTGGAGTGTAATTTTTACATTTTAAAATTTTTCGACCTGAGCGACAATTCTGTGGCACCTATCGCCTAGCGTTTAGAAGCCGAGTAGTCTATGTATGTAATTTTTATTATTGTCAAGCATTAGTTCTATGAACCCCGTCATTGACGACGTACTGGTACTAGGATATAGCACTCATTCATCATCTGGAATGTAATTTTTACCTTTTTCTATTTTCGACCCGCGCGCGTTGCGTGTGTGTGTTAAACCAGTGAATTTTATGACACCTTCCGCCTAGCGTTTGGGAGGCGAGTAGCTTACTACTACACAGCATCCAGAGGACACACGAATTGACTGGAATTGATGGTGTACATTTAAGATATTCTTACTTTAACGTTTTTCTGAGATCCATTCTGCAATACCACTAGGCACTCGCAAGTATGTAGGTGTTTTTATTGTCAAGCATTATTTCTGTGAAACCCATCATTGATGATGCACTGGCACTAGGATATAGCTCATTCATCATCTAGAATGTAATTTTTAACTTTACGACCCGAGCGGGGTTCGAACCGGTGAATTCTATGACACCTTCCGCCTAGTGTTTGGGAGGCGAGTAGCTTCCACTACACCAGCATCCAGAGGACAAAAATCCTCTTTCACTGAAGTAGCTTTCAACTATCCATCTCACGACCACACGAACTGACTGGAATTGATGGTGTACAATTTAGATATTCTTACTTTTACGTTTTTTATAGATCCATTCTGCTATATGAGTAGAGCGCCAATTCCAGACTGAACTGCTCAAAGACGCTTTATAAGGTTAAGTTAATGATTAGAAAAATATGCCTTCTAATATAAATGTGTTTTAGAAGTTTTTTGAAAGATTCAATGTTGTTGCAGTTTCGAATGTTTGATGAAAGACAGTTCTAAAGTTTCGGTCCAGCTTTAGAGCATGCGCGTTGTGCCATGACTAAATTAGATGATGGCATGGCACAGAGTAATGTAGTAGTAATTAGATGATGGCATGCCACAGAGTAACGTAGTGGTAGTAGCAGCAGCAGCATTAGTAGTAGTAGTAGTAGTAGTAGTAGTAGTAGTAGTAGTAGTAGTAGTAGTAGTAGTAGTAGTAGTAGTAGTAGTTGCGATGGCGGCAGCAGCAGCTATCATATTGATAACGTGGTTGGATGCATCTCAATATTTTCATGCATCTCAATATTTTTATTCACCGGACAATTTTTAATTGGGAATTGCGACTCCGCAACAGGTACACATCTATCTGTCGGTCTGCCTGTCTGTCAGTCGGTCGGTCGGTCTGTCAAATTTGTGACATTTTGCAAAGGCTGCATATATGTCCCATCTATAGCGCTTTCATATTTCAAAGCGGTAACTTAGTAGATACTCATTACATCGGGTTTTAACCAGCTTATGAGAGATGCGAGCATAACTTAAACATTTCTCTACTTGTTTGTTCTACGCATTTCTGGGAGCATATTATTAGCTGAGCTGACCTGAAAGATTATGGCGTGTATGGTACCGGCGAATAAGACAGGTGGTCCCGTTCGGTGGTTCTGATGGGGATTTAGCTCGCTACCGTCTCAACCCGCGTACCGACCGGGATCTTCCTTCTAGCGGAGATGGATGGAATGGATGACACAATGCTGTATTCTATTAATGATGACTCGTTTAGTGAACTTTCTTAATCCTATAGTTTACACATATAATTCCAAATTCTAGTCACGTGTCGCTTACCTATACTAAACCTATTCTACTTAACTACAATCGATTCCTAAGAGAGAAGTATTACAATAAAATATAACAAAGTTAACCTTAAGTACGTCTCTGTAACTGACCAGTTAGCTAACTACATAGCTGACAATCTCACTACTCACTACCCGTCACTAGCGGTCAGAGACCGCTGTGGAAGTCCGTCCGAGTCCGTAACCGTAACTCTCACTGTCTAACTTTAACTCTAACTCCCAGTCGTCAACATTCGTCCACTCTTAAATATGATGTTGTCGTCATGTCAACAAATGTGTGTGTATTAAGTGATGGGGGGCATGTATGCGCGTGATTGTGTCCTATGAGTTTAATTAACTAATTTGAATAATACTAATTAACGTATATAATACAATCGTAAAGCAGCATATTACAACATGGGTACATTGAATTGCAAGAGTTATACTCTGCACATGTCCATTCCAATTAATAACTGATTGTTCCATTGTGGGCGTGTCGATTAATAGTCTATGCATATATTTGTCCATTGATTGCTGTAACGCTCGTGGTCTGTCCGTTCTATGTTGTCACGTGTTACTGGGCGTGTCCGTCACTCAGCGTATTGATGCCGATGCATCCGTGTGTGCGTGTGTCTCTATGTCCGTCCATATGTGTTGGTGTGTCCATGTGTCTATATCCCTGTACCATACGTGCCAACCCTCTGTCATCCATCCGTCTGTCCATCTTGCGGCAATCGTCAATCCGTCAGTAGGCTTTAACATGTCAAACGAGAATTTCGATTGGTCAATATTTTGGCTGGTCATCTTATTTTCCGGAAATCGTTTAAAACATATCTCCACCTAAATTGCTCCTTCAGCTGGCAAGGTCGTATTGCGATAGCCTCAATAAAAGATATTGGAATTTTGATTGGTTGATTTCTTCTGCGACTATCTTGGGGTTTCCTGACATTTGCCTGACCTCCTTCAAGACGATATTTTCCACATTAATCAATGCCCCAATTTCACCGAAAAGTGGGTAGAATGATCATATAGTGTTACGTTTCAACGCATGTTACGCGAATTTTAATTGGCCAATTAATTAAGTATTGTCAATTAATTGTTTTGATATGATGGGCATTTACGATTTTTCAAATATTTTCCTGAAATCCTTTAAAACATATCTCCTCCTAAAGCACTTCAAACATTTTAATCATATTTTGTTGGAAAGATCTTATTGTGCTAGGCTCTAGAACATATATTAACAAGAGGCCCAACAGGCCTGTGCCGCTCACCTGGAGCACTGCATTTTTGTCAAAGTTGTTGGTGGGTGGTTTAGGAGTAGTCTTTTAAATGAGTTTGTGGACATTTTTGCAAGTCCAATATGGCCGCCAAACTTCTGCCATGTTTCTGACTAAGTTCCTTCCCTTGAACAAACTTTAATGGCACTCAGTGCCTAATCATATCTCCCAAATTTCGGCCCAATCCGCTCAGTGGTTCTGAAGTTGTTTTGGCAAAAAATAGGTTATCTAAGATGACCGCCAAACCATTTGGCCAATCAAGTTCCCTTGAACAAACTTGGTGCGGCTCTTGTCCTAGATGATATTTCATGCGTTTTGAATTGATCCCCCAAACGATTTTGGAGAAGATCTTTAAAGACATTTCTAAAAATTTACCAAAATCCAAGATGTTGCGAAAATACATTTTAAATTTCCCATTGCTTGAGTATGGGAGATTTTGGCAGGTAAATGATCCAAGATGGCCGCTAAACCGTTTATCCGACAGTCTCGAAAATGGCAAATTTGAAATCACAATATGCACAAAAATACATAAAACCAATTTTTGCCACAAAATCAATCAAATAAAAAAAAAATACAATATGGCCGCCAAACACGCCATAGCGGCCATTTTTTACGGATTAACTTCTCTTGAACACACTTTAATGGCCCTTAGTCCCTAACCATATATCACAAATTTCCACCTAATTACTTCAGCGGTTCTGGGGAAGAATTTGTTTTTGCGAAAACGAGGTCATCCAAGACGGCCGCTGAACCATTTGGTCAATCAAGTTCTCTTGAACAAACTTGAGTGAGCTCTTGCCCTAGATCATATTACATGAGGTCTGAATTGATCCCTCAAACGGTTTTCAAGATTTTTAAAGAATTTCAAAAAATCGGCTGAAATCCAAGATGGCCACTGGCCAAATAGGTCGATCGGCTTCGTTTGAACAAAATGAAATCTTTATGCCATAAGGATGCTTCCTGCCACATATAATTCAAATCGGCCCAGTAGTTCTCGAGAAGACATTTTAAATTTCCATCGCTTTAGTATGGGAGCTTTTGGCGGGAAAATAACCCAAGATGGCCGCCAAACCGGTTATCCGACAGTATCGAAAATTGTAAATTTGAGATCAGAATACCCAAAAACCTATATAAAACGAATTTCGGCCTCAAAATCCATCAAATAAAGAAAACCAATATGGCCGCCAAACAACATGCTATATTTTGATTGGCCCACGGCGGCCATGTTTTTTGACGGATCAACTTCTCTTGAACAAACATACTGGCCCTTAGGTCCTAATCATATCTGCCAAATTTCGGCCTGATCCCTTCAGCGGTTCTGGAGAAGTTATTTTCGCTAAAACTAGGTCAACCAAGATGGCCGACTAACTATTTGACCAATTAAGTTCCCTTGAACAAACTTGGTTGAGCACTTGCCATAGATCTTATTTCATGAGGTTTCCTTCAATCCCTCAAACGGTTTCGGAGAAGATTTTTAAAGACGTTTCTAAAAAATCAGCCAAAATCCAAGATGGCCACCAGCCTAATTGGCCGATCGGCTTCATTTGGGCAAACTTGGACCCCTATGCCCTAAGGATGCTTCCTGCCAAATATGATAGAAATTGGCCCAGCGGTTCTTGAGAAGTCGTTTAAAGGAAAAGTTGACGGACGATGGACACACGACGGATGTCGCCACAACATAAGCTCACTTGGCCTTTAAGGCCAGGTGAGCTAATAATTTTGACTGGTCGATGTTTCCTGCGGGGATCTTGGATTTTGGATTCCCCCAAAATTTTCAATTTTACTTGTCTATCTGCCTGTCTGTTTGTTTGTCCGTGTCCAATCACGATTAAGTTTATATCTCTGGATCGGTTCACCCGAATGAGACTAAACTTGGCCACATGCTTCCTTATATCAAGTGGGTGGAGTACACTAACATTGATGTCATGAGGTCAGAGTACAAGGTCACTGTGACCTTGGGGGAATAAAATGCAATTTTTTATGTTTTTTAAGTTTTTGGTTTTGCTCAACATATTGTCGTAAATCTCAGGATTGGTTCACATCATTGGGACTAAACTTGGACACGTTTGTGAGTGTGAGTGTGTATACATTTGTGCATGTGTGCGAATGAACATGTGCAATTCCTATTCACTGCATTGCATACTCTGTCACAGTAAAAGGCATAGTCCGGCTCAGTAGAACCACTTTATCGACTATTACATTTCTATTGTCGGACTATTGGGTTGTCAGACTACCGGGTTTTGTAAATTTGCTGCCCTGTCAGACTATTGGACAACTGGGTTGTCGGACTACTGGGTTGTCTGACTCCTGACGTTACCCCAATGATGCATCTGACAGTGTTGGCGACCCAAGACGCAGTCTCCCTGCCTCATACCTACGGTGTAGTGCGCTACTCTTCCTCTAGATATGAAGAAGTTATTGGTTTGGTTGGCGTCTATTGAGTCCCCGATTCCAGGTCCCATTCACGCCATTCTAGGCTGGTTTTATTGCGTGCCCGCTCCAGCGGGCCTGCTTCTATTTATTGCTGTCTAGAATTGCCTATAGGCGCGGCCATTTCGCGCAGGGGATTGTGGGGCTGTGTCTCGCAAGATCTCCATCGATACGAGATCTAATAATTCTCGGCGCGAAGACACGGCTCTATTTTTAGATTGCTGGATATCTCATAATTATTATCTTAATGCGCGCGATTCATGGCGAGTTCTCTTATTTGTTCTGGTCCGACTGTAATAGAGTTTGCGCGGCGATGACCGCTTAATTATTTTAATAAACAGCCAACGGAACTCCAAATAACTACTCTTACCTGTATAGTTACCTTGAAATTGGAAGTCTGGGAATTCATTATTTATATGTACATCGATTTATATATATAAAAATAGGCGTAGCATACCTAGAAATGGATCTCTCTATTCAAATTGTCATGAGCAAATTAAGCATTACATGGCTAATACCACTTGGTAATGCGTGGCCCACACAATATGGACCACTTGTATTAAGAGACCACCCATATTTATAGGTCACATCTTTTAACAAGGCCAATCATAGATTGTTGCCCTGAATACAATGTACTAGTCCTCTGACGTAGGGAGGATAATTAATACCACTTGTTAATGGGCATTTAGTCTATCCATCATATTACGTCATATGATGTCATAATCAACGACGTGGCGTATATGATGACGTCATAATCATGCTTAATAGTCCGACACGTTGTACGAATTGTATGTCTTTGCTATTTACAAAACATGCTGGTGAATATTTTGAAACTAATTTGACTGGGCGATGTTACTGCCACAAGCAGCAACAGTACCCAGTCAAATTGGTTTCAAAATAGTCAACACCTTACCTATATAGTTTTCTGGAAATTGATAGTCAAGAAGCTCAGAGATCCATCGATACCAACGCGAGGGCAGTATTAATGTATTAATATACCATCCGGATTCAGTGACCGATAGCGATAACGTTAGGCCTATGGAAGTCATTTCAAGCAACCGCCACCAAGATGTGACTTACTTGGGCACAATTGTGTTTTTCTAACAAAATCCTTTAGAATGTTTAAAATTTCAATATCTCAGATAAAGACAACTATACGAACATCTTTTTAATACCTTGAGTGGTAGCCCACCCCACCCTACCCACCTACTTGTTGCTATCATAGACCTGTATTAGGTATTGCAACGACAACGACTATCCATGTAAGCCTATCATCTTCTCTTAATGTATTTTAACCCTTTCATGAGGAGGCCACCAAACCGGCCTCTACAGTGATCTTCAGGATGTTAATTTGCAGGTCAAGAGATCGTTTTTGAAAATTCACCACTGAAATGACTGGCTCGATAATTGAGCCATTCATTCCAATAGTAACACTTCAAAACAGTCGTCTATTGGCCTGCAAATAGGCACTCAATAACCAAATATTTTTTTATATTCGTGACTCAATTTAGGTAATACAGGGTTAATAAATTATGAGGACGACGATGATGTACCATGTCTGTTTAACCTTTCCCGTATTGTATTATAGTATGATTCACATTTGTTGCATTCGAGATAGGGTAAAAATTACAGACTTGTTACAGACAGTCTTGAGGCGTACTATATGTGTGGTAAATTTCAAAAGAAAAACATGCATAATAATATTGTAGAGGGCGAAAAAGTAGACAAAGTTCGCTAACAATAATGGATCCATCTAAAAATAAAGGCTTGGCTTCTTCGAAACTACACCTCTAATGTAATGACCGGTCACCTTCTTACGTTATCGCAACGACTAGACTGTTACACAGACTCAACTTCGGATACCAGACAGACCGGGACCCAGTCTATCTCCGTAGCAGACTGTAAAAGCAACACTGTGGATCGTGAAATCGATCCGTCAATGGCTACTCAATAGGCCCCTACATACGAGATACATTTGTCGATCTCGTATCGAAAGAGAACTCGCGGGATACGAATGAATAATGGATGTGCGATTATAAGTAGTATTCTTTTGTCTTTAATCCATCCATAGGAATAAATCCATGTAGGGCCAATGCAATTATGTAGCAGTATTGATAGCCTTTCAATGTTCCAAATTTCCACACAAAACTGCTGTCAATAATATTGTAGCAGATTGTTGAATACAGAAATCAACCGAAAGTGTAGGCCTATGCATGTGCTAAGTTAAGAACGTCTACAGGAAATTCGGCCACAGAATTTCAACCATATAGTTAGATAGGTATATCAATACGATAGTGAAGTAATGGATTGAGGCTAAAAAAATGTTTACCATGAAATAATTTCGTAGTGCACAATTTCATACCGAAAATTTGCTAAATCTCCGGTGATTCACAGTTTTCAGTGCCCTATTGTCTGTAGTATGTTTAGCCGCATACGTTCACCTACATATACTTGAGCCTTAATATACTAGGTATATTCCGAATCTAACAAATTCTAGATGAAATAATTTTATTAGGCAAAAATTGGCTTAAATGTTGGTGTTTTCGTGCTTTTCAGTGCCGTACTGTCTGTATGTAATATGGTCGGCTCCAGAACTTCGCTCCCATAGACGTAGAGGGATTTGAATACGATAGTTATATTGGGAATTTAACAAAATTCGACCGTGAAGTAATTTCGTAGTATGCGATTTCATTGCGTAAATTTGTTCCAATTTTGTCAGATCTGCGGGTTTTCAATGCCCTACTATTACCTGTCTGCAATAGGTTTGGCCACATAATTTCACCGATATGGTTAGATAGTGATATGAACACACTAATGAATCTTGAGTTTTCTACCACGTAGTAATTTCGTAATATTCAATTTAGTAGCCACGGACAGTTGTAAAATGCCAACAATTTACTATATTCGGTATCAGAATGTGTTCTCGATTTGTAATAATTTTTTTTATATATGGATGTATATAACTCAGTATGAGCTAGTGCTTTTGTACAATTCTACCATCAAGTAATCTCATCGTAGGTAGTTACATATTCGCCGTATGGCCCCATTATAATATGGTTGGTTCACATTCACCACATTCAGATAGGTGTCGGTATGTCCTGTCATATCGGTCATGATATCATGGGTTCGGCCCCAGAATGTCACCCATATGTTTAGATAGGTATAGGCATACGCTTACGGAGTAGTGAGATTTAAAACTATCTACCATGAAATAATTTCGGCTCGAATTTAGGCCGATTCATGGTTTTCGTTGCAACCAGTAAAATTAGTTTCAAAATAGTCATCAGCTTACGTGTATAGTTACCTTGAAATTGGAAGTCTGGGAATTCATTATTCAGCGTATATATAGACATCGATTCCAACACGCAAAAAGGGGTGGAGCTTAGCTAGAAATAGGCGTGGCATACCCAGAAATGGATCTCTATTGAAATTGGCATGAGCAAATTGAGCATTACAGGGCTAATACCACTTGTTAATGCGTCGTCCACACAATATGGACCACTTGTATTAAGAGAGCACCCGTATTTATAGGTCACATATTTTAACAAGGCCAATCATAGATTGTAGACCCTTACCATCCCGAACGCACATAGACCCGAATACAATGCACTCATCCTCTGACGGAGTGAGGGTAATTAATACCACTTGCTAATGGGCCTTTTTAGGTTGTCTGTCCATCATATTACGTCATATGACGTCGTAATTAATTAAGTGATGCGTAGGATAACGTCATAATAATGACGTCATGACTGACTCGATGTAGTCCATCTTAAATGCTTAATAATCTGACACGTTGTACGAATTGTATGTTTTTGTTATTTAATAAAAATGTTGTTGAATATTTTGAAAGTAATTTGACACAGTCAATTCAGTGTCAAAATATTCCATGGCTTACCTGTATAGTTTTCTTGAAATGTATCGTCTAGTAGTTCAGAAATCCATCGATCCCAACTCGAGAGTGGTATGGGTGGAGTTTATCTAGAGATAGGCAGGGCATAGCTAAACTGGAAAGGTCCATTGTATTAATAAACCACCACAGTTTTCAGTGCCCTATTGTCTGTAGTATGTTCAGCCCCATAATTTACCCACATATACTTGAGCTTTAATGTGCTAGTTATATTCCGAATCTAACAAATTCTAGATGAAGTAATTTTAATACGCAAAATTTAGCATAAATGATGGTGTACTCGTGGTTTTCGGTGCCCTACTTTCCGTAATATGGTCGGTTCCAGAACTTCGCTCACATGGACGTATAGGAGTTTGAATATGGTAGTTACATTGGGAATTTAAAAGAATTCGAACGTGAAGTATTTTCGTAGTATGCGATTTCATCGCATACATTTGTTCTACTGTTGGCAGATCTGTGGTTTTCAATACCCTACCGTCTGCAATATGTGTGGCTACATAATTTCACCCATATGGTTAGATAAGGATATGAATACGCTAATGAATCTTGAGATTTCTACCACGTAGTAATTTCGTAATATTCAATTTAGTAGCCACGGAGAGTTGTCAAATGCCAACAATTTACTATATTCAGTATTAGAATCTCAGTTCTCGGTTTGCAATCATTTTTTTTTACATATAGCTGTATACAACTGAACATGTACTACTGCTTTTGCACGATTCTACCATCAACTAATTTGGTAATATGTAGTTACATATTCCCCATATGGCCTCATTGTAATATGGTTGGTTCACATTCACCACATTCAGATAGGTGTCGATATGTCCTGACATATCGCTCATAATGGGTACGGCCAAGAATATCACCCATATGTTAGATAGGTATAGGCATAAGCTTACGACGTAGTGCGATTTAAAAATTTCATAACGTAAATAAGCTCAAACTTAGGATAATTCATGGTTTTCATTGCAATACGTTCACCCCCAGAATTTCACCACACATACTTATAGGAAATATGCTAGTTGGATTCCGAATTTAAACAAATTCTACATGAACGTAATTTTATAGTACACAATTCCATATCGAAAATTGGCGAAAATTCTGTCACATCAACCATTTTCTGTACCACACTGTTTGCAATAGGTTCGATCCCAGAAGTTCACCCATATGGTTAGATACGTATATGAATACGCTAATAAAGTATCAAAGGTTTAAAAAATGTTTACTATACAGTAATTTCGTCATATGCAATTTAGTAGTGGCACACCATTGTCAAATTCCAATAATGTATTATATTCGGTACCAGAATATCTCTACATGCTTTGTAGGCAGTTTTCGAACATAAGGCCATGTAGAACTCACTATGTTCTCGTGCTGTGCGAAATATTGTAATAATTCTACCACCAAATATTTATTATAGTAATGTGAAAATATTTCTATATATCCCATATTATTAGCCGCGTGTACTAGTAGAACCTGACTTATCAGGCTAATACCCTACCATTTGTACATATGGTCAACAAGATCGTCATCATTACAATGGTCGAGGCCGATTTTGGCCTTTTTGTCGAGCAAAAATATTTGATTTAATAGTTTGTCACTGTTTCCAGTAAAGATATCGTTTAATTGGTGACATAGATATGATAGCTAAATGAAACAGATCACGATGTCGTGGCTGTTTCCCACTGGGTCTTCAGTCAGAATGTTTTCTACTATATCATTTTCGTTGGAGAAAACTAGGTTCACGGTATTGGTTCTATCCTGGCCACTTAACTTTGTTGAAAAGGTTATCTGTTGGTACAGATCGGGGTCCTGTATTGCATCAAAAATATACTTGCTTTGTGCATTTCACTAGCATTGCAGTGTATATTTCACCAATATATTTCCGGGTAATAAGCTCTTCACGTCTGTTTAAGAAGGTATCAAGATTTAGGTTTAAAATATTCTTTACAGTTTTTCTTTAATATGTTTGAATGGGTGTCAGGGTCTGTACTGCTTCTTGCGCTGATTTTCTACTGACTGTGTTTCCAGTTCTGTTGATTTCTTTATCTTTACAAGTTGTTGATACCTAATGACCCAAATTTGATCTGTTACGCTCTGTTGATGCAGTACTGTAATTTTCTCATCACTGGCTGCTCTTAATTTTGTCTGTTCCTCTCTCTGTTAAGGAGTTTGGCCTGGAGAAAAAGGATGGATGGAAAAATTGTTGGACTGACCAAAAATATGTTGCTTTTCCTAGCCCATAGCTAATACTGCCCATATATTTTTGCAAGAAATATTCCTTCTTTTGTGTTTATTGTCCACGTATATTTTTGTCATAAGTGGCTTGTATGCCTTCATTTTTTCATGAAACAGTTGAGTTTATTCTCGAAATTATAATAACCTCCGGGCACGCTATTTACCATTGATGCCTTGCATCAATATGTGTACTTGTTTAAGTCTGTTATTGGTAACGTACCCAGTTTTTACACTGGTACCCATTTATACTCCTGGGTGGCGAGAGGCAACGAGGAGTGAAGGAGATTTCCTATGTTGCCAGCGATAGTCAGGTGGCCGAACAGAGACGTGATCATGGGGCCGCATGAGCTACCGCCACCTCTATTTCCTCTAGATGCGGCTCTCGATGTAACTTATATACTAACCAGTAGGGGTCACGTGACTCCTTCCTCACTCAGGAGCGAATCAGTTTACTCGGCTGGCACACACCCATTTTGGTTGGCCCTGTCCGTGACTCTAGGTCAGAAATGTCCAGCAGAAGTTTTAGGTGGAGATCTTTTAATCTTAAGATATCTCCACAACATGATATGGTATATAAAATCTGAAAATAGTTTAAGAATTCTGTTTTAGAGGTATTAAATTGTTTCCAGTCCATTATTAAATAAACGAGTAACAGTGAATTATCCAACAGGTCGTCTTAGAGAATTTACAGGCCCAAAAAATATCGCGACCCAAAACTATGTGCAAACATATGCAGTGCTGGCTAGCGCGCATCTACTATCATTGACGAGATAGAGTACGAAATGCACAGGGTCCAATTTTGGACTGAGTGCGCGTGCACGATGACAGCAATCATTTTGACAGACATCATCGCGCATGCTCCCACTGCCCAGTGAGGGCAATTCCCTCGCAGGCCAGTGCGAACACCCACATAGTCCGACTATGAAGATGTCTTTAAACGTCCTTGTACATGCTTTCAGACATGCAGATAGATAGCACTATATAATGCAAACATCTTTGAGAAATCAGCTGGATAACCCCAGACAGGTGTGCTCCTTTTGGGACACGTAATCAACATAAAAATTGATACAGACCCTGAAAAGGTAATGACGGTGCAGCATTTGCAAACTCCTAAGAATGACGGAGCTGCACACATTTATTGGGCTCTGCCAGCACTATATGCGTTATCTTAAAGGGGAACACAAGAAGGGTCACTATCGTTTGCACAAAACACGCAGTTCTATCGTAAACACGATATGTTACTATAATTTTCTGCGAGTTAATTAACCCTATGACGTCATAGGTTTTGCTTGCTGTATTAAAACTATGCGCCCTGTTGTAATCAAATTTGCAGGTGATTTTCTTCAACACAATACCTCGCGGTCTGTAATGAAATCAAAATCATTTCTTGTTTCTCACACCAGTGCGCTTACTGCATGTGAAAATGCATTTTGCTTTGGGCTGGTCAAAATTTGCGCATCGCGTAGGTGAAATGACACCACATTCCAAAACAGGTAACCAACGTGAACTGAAAACGTTAATAAAGTTTACACCTGCTAACATGGGCCGCCGCCCAGGGTTATTTTAAAATCAGCACCGTGAAGCAATGGAAAGCCTTGCCACTGGTATACTACGCTTGAGTGGCGCCGCGTTAAAAGCACGATGCTGACATTAGGGCGACAACGAACGTTTTTTCAAATTGGAAATTGGCCTACCAATTAAATATTTTCGAATGAACTCGTTCTTTTTACAAAATTATATTTATTTAGTGTTTTTATCAGAATTGCTAAAAAGGTTCAGTATATTTGTCATTTTCATACATTAGTTGCCGAACCTTTATATGGCCACTTTCTATGAAGATGTTTGCCAATTACACGAATATTACAATATCTAATGACGTTTGGAGGCTAATATGAAAACATAAGTACCTACAGATTATTGGGATGTATGTAAGAACGATTTGAACTCATATTAATAGATAAACCTGTAATAACCATATCTGCCATATCGCCAGTGAGAGTGTTGATTCAAAAATGGCAATTGTACTGATATACCTATACTATCACGTCATTCATTTATCTCAAGATCAAAACTTGATGTTAAAATCGTCACCATCAGAGAAATCAGACAAAGGACTGTTATTATATATTCTTCAACATTTCCGCAAATATAGTTTATATATTCCTAACACTGTTGATGAGAAACGCCTTATAAAACGCAATTCGCCATTTTATTGCGATAGCATTGGATGACAACGAGGAAAATGTTCAACCTATGACATCATACGCCTTACCCGGGAATAGAAACTTAACTAATGTATCAAATATTTAAATAACGAAGATATATATTTGTAATTTTAGCACAGAGCTTACAATTATATTTTTGAAAATGTTACTGTCTGTAGATTCAACTTATGCAAAGTAGTATAGAGGGTCTGATGTTAAACGCTTTTCTAATACTGAGTGCCCTCTACACCAACTAACTTCTAGCATATGGTTCCACAAATTATATGTGGATACGGATCACATGTCACAGACATGTTTCGTTAAAGGGAGACACCGCGCTAAGCCGTGCTGTACAAGACATGTTAAGGTCTACATTAGCTATGTTAGATGGCCAAATCTTTACATGCTTCTTGACTTACAATATGTCTTCAGATTGGCACAGTATCTCATCCCGTAAGGCCGTGTATAGCTAATAACTCTGGAATGAGTGTGTTGCTTAGACACAGCTGAGTTGATGTCAATGACTACACGACCCTGAACTGGTGAAACCATCATGGCGTGCCTGGAAATATCACCCTGATAACAAAATGTAGCAAAAGGACAAACATGTCTGTATCATCTACTGATATAAGTAAACAGCGAACCTACACACTTGCAACTGGCCAGATAATGAGGGTACCCCCTTAATAGTGAACTTGAGCCATATCCTGTCACCAGTTAACAGACTGACTGTTGAGTCCATTGCAGATGGCATATTGCAAGGGTTGTATCTCTGAACCGGCTAATTATTTTGAAAACAATATGACTGAAAGTTGTTGGTGGCTAAGCCACCAACTTTCAGTCAAATTGTTTTCAAAATATTCAGTAAGTCAAGCTTTTTTGGTTAATTGAAATGATTGTTTGTTGTCTTGCAGCAGTGAGACAGTTAAGGACATCACCATTTTTCTCCGCTGGGACAGGGATCTTGCCAGTGACAAGTTTTTGTGGTGCATGAAGTTCTCTGTGTGATCAAGCATTGCCACAGATGAGGTCGATTAGTTGTTTTGTGGCTGGAAACAGTCAGAATAACTATCTGTGAAGTTATAAAGTAATAATGGCATTACAGTATTTTGAATTTAACACGGAATCGAACCCACAACCAGTGAGAGCGCCTAGCATCATAGCCCACAAACACGTCACCAACGCCTCAAGACAAAGTCTTACTTGACGGTGAGGCTTTCACAATGCGAGTTTCTGATACACAGTGGAATTCTGTGGTAGCTGATTTTGACCGTCATTACTGCAACTGGATAGCCAAGTTAGTGATGTGCGTACTGGCGAGGTACTGTGTACACCAATCACTAACTGGCTAGCCAGTTGCAGTGATTACAGTCAAAATTAGCTACCACAGTATTCCACTGAGTATCAGAACGCCTCACTAGTGTAGACTGGGATGTACTTTCCGTAGGAATTGGATGCCCAAAGTGAGATAGTGCTTGATTTCACGTCATTGGGGTGTGAAATGAAGAACACTTTTAGGTAACAACTTTTTCGACACCCGTAGGGCACAAAAAATTCAAAAATCGCTCATGGATACTACAGAGAATGACATATTTCTGAAACCACTTGACCAATTTCAATGATGTTAGTCCGTTTTATGGTTTTCAAATACGCCCGATCATTTGGAACAGGTTTCAGGTCGACAGGAGGTCAAGGTCATGGTCAACTTAATTTTTGGCCTCTCGCTGCAGAAATATGAGTATCTCTGGAGTTAAATGATCAATTTGTATGATGTTAGCCTCTATTGTTGGGTTTTCAAATATGCCCGATCATTTGGAATGGGTTTTATCACGATAAGGAATCCAGGTCACAGAGCAAGGTCAAAGCCAATCTTTTTACTCTCGGTGCAGAAATATGAAACCTCGTGAGTTAATTGACTAATTTGCATTGTGTTGCATGACTCTATTGTAGGGTTTTCAGACATGCCTGATTATTTGCAATGTTTCAGGTCGATATGAAGTCAAGCTCATGCAGCAAGGTCAAGGTCATACATACGATAATCTCTGTTAATAATTATCTGAGACATATTCCAAATAGTCAGACATGTCTGAAAGCCTACAATATATGATGTATGTATGATTACTGTATTTTGCGGCTGTAGCAGTAGAAACATCTTACTGCTGCAATCAGTCCTTCTTCATTTTTGCCCACTGTGTCTTGTCCTCAGCCAAAATCATTAGCTTCCTCAGGTCCATTCTTGACTTGACTGTACCTAATCCTGCTTTCTTGAGGTCACCTCGTAGCACACTTAGCAGATTTATGCAATGACATCCTCTCCTGGCTCTGTATTTGCTGGCTCCGAGTCGGGCGAATTCGAAGGCTCTGTGCTGGTGTGTCTTCTGGCATCCGTATCACATGGCCAAACATGGACCATCTTTGCTGGGCGACTTTTACAAACAGCGGCGGCGTATTACACATCTTGTATAGTGCATTGTTGGAAATTATGCTGTCTGGCCATCGATGTCCAGTGATGGTGCGTAGATGCTTGCGGTGGCAGGCGTCAAGTTTGTCTAGAGCTGCCTTTGGAGCTGCCCAGCTGTTACAGTTGTACATCATCAAGGATACGCAGGTTGCATTGTATAAACGTAGTCTTTTTACAAAGGGAATCCATAGCTTCCAGAAGGACTGGAAAGCCATGTTCCCCATGATGCAGCGTGCAGACAAGTCAGCAGTACTGCAAGGCAGTGAGCCCAGGATTGTACTTTTCCTCCATGGTTCGCCGCCACAGAGTGGATCGTCATTTTCTTTAGTTTCATACTTTGTAGATAGGTATATGTGGGTGAACTCTGTTTTGGATTCATTCAGAGATTCTCGATTTTTAGTTTGCTTGCAGCTATTGGGAGAAGTTCGTCAAGTGGTTTCTTTTCCTCGTCTATAAAGTCCACATCATCGGCATATTCTATCTCTAGTGGCATGCCCAGTATTGACAGTGGGGGGGGGGGGGTGTTGGTCTTGTGGAGTTCCCCCACACGGATTTCAATGCAGCAGCGAGGTAACAGGTGAAGAGCACAGGGGATATACCATCTCCCTGTGGGGAGCCGACTGATGTCTCAAACTCTACAGACTTCACTCGTACTCTCAGCTTGGTGTCTGCAAGCAGTAGCTTTACTAGTTATAGCTCATCTTCATTGCAACTGGTCTGGCGTAGTACATCTAGGATCTTTGAGCGTTTAATTGTGTCGAAGGCTCGTGACATGTCAATGCCCATTTTGTGGAAATGACTACTGATACCAGCATGCGTTGAGCCCATACAATGTCTGCGCAGCTGCGTTCACGTTTGAAGCCACTCTGACATGATCCAGTGAAGTCGTCGATCTTGTCTCGGATGTGGCATAGAGTAACATTGGATAGGATTTTCCGTATGCTTGTAAGGAGCACAATGGACTGAAGATTGGCTGGGGGGGGGGGGCAGGGCAGGTGGCTTCTTGTGCTTGGGTAGCACAATAAGGATGCCTTGGCCTACAGCGTCGATGGGAAGGTGGTGCATAAAAGCTGAATTGATTATATGAGTGATCGGTTTTGAGATAATGTCACTTGCATATTTGAATAGTTCATTGCTCAGGCCCAGATGCACCTCCATTTTTCAGGGCTTTAAGTGCCTTCTCAACCTCTGCTGTATTAATTGGTGTTAGTAATGGTTTGAGGTCTCCTGAGAATGGGTGCAAGGGCTCATCATCGTGGTCAGTGAACCGTTCCTTGAACCATTCTCGAATCGCCTTGGCTTTGCCCTGGTCAGTCCCGATAAAGTGTCCTTCAGTGTTGTGTACAGTTAGTGGTGGTGTGTAGTCAGCAACTCTCAGAGCTCGGGCTGCCTGAAACATTTTGTGGCAGTCATCCGTGGCAGTGATTTCATCTGCTAGGGCGTCTGCTTGTTGGATAGCAGGATCTTATAAGCATTCGCTAATGTGGCACAGAATGTTATTGCGCTCCTGGCGTAGTTTGGTGCGATCTTCACTTTGGCCACTGATAGATGCGCAGACGTAACGCTTTCTTT
Organism: Chaetoderma sp. LZ-2023a; assembly: GCA_034401795.1. Lineage (NCBI taxonomy): Eukaryota > Metazoa > Mollusca > Caudofoveata > Chaetodermatida > Chaetodermatidae > Chaetoderma > Chaetoderma sp. LZ-2023a. The sequence goes on from CM067369.1 coordinate 256,468,932, forward strand.
TCTGCTGACAGTTTTACTATGAGAGGATCGTCAATATACCTAGTTCTGTTGTTTTTTAGAACACCTATGGTGCTAGTAGCTGGTGATTCCATAGATATTAGTATTTTGGTTAGGGATTCATTTGGATCGGAGCTGACGTCAATGTTAGCTATCTGCTCCCCGAGGGCCTTTCTGTATGACATTTGAGCCTACAATAAAGTCTAACATGTATATCTCGCTCAGTTTCCTGATTCCATCAAGTCCAATCGAAGTACTTGTGCTCAAAACGATCCAGATTATATATAGAAATCAAACATGTTTGAAACATGTGTGTGCGTCGTGTGTAAAAGTGACTCTAAAAACCTTGTTGCTGATGCTGATATTAAACAGATATGTGATATATTATACTATGCAAAATGCTTGCCAGACCTAGGGAAGCTAATTTGAGACACCTATCAGATTATCTTTCCAGTTTATCCCAGCCGGAGCTAGAAAAAATTAGATATCATTCAGATTGTCAAAAGAAAATTGTAAATAAGCCACAGGAAAGGCATTCAAGAGAGTAGTTGAATATCATCTCATGAATGTGCTTTCCCGTTTCATCTTCAGGTTTGATGCAGTACTGGGAGAAATATCTTCTGATGCGCCTCTCCAGAAAATGTGCGAGCAACTCAAATCCAGCCTTCATCAGAGGAGTGAGAACGTTACAGACCTATACAACGACTTGAAACGGCATTATATGGATCCGATAGAATCTAAGATTATTGGTATGGATGCTGGGAGCTGACCCAATTATTGACAAACTACATGAAACAAGTCCAGTGTCTACTGCACATCATCAGTGCATGCTGTCTGGGCGACTTGAGGGCATATCGGGCTGCACTGTGGACGATCAGATCCAGTACTTCTTCGTTCATAACATGTACCACTATGCACGCCTTATGCCTATCCAACTGGCCCAAATGAACCAGCTTGAAAACGATGACCAGACAACGCGGAGGGCACTAAAGCAGGGAAATTTTTGTGCAAAAATGTCTGACTCACCCGTGACTACACTCTTTGCAGATCAGGCTCTTGAACAGAAGATCAAGGAGTTGAAAGGGGTTTGGCATCTTGTGGGTATTATGCAAGATGAGGTCTCACTTGAGCCGTGTTACTACCACATTACCTCTATCATCAGTGATTGGCTGTGTGGATTTCCCCGCTTCTCAGCTGCCTCGCCCTCTTCAGGTGAGCATTATCAGCTTTCTGGCAATATCGCCCTACCATCAACCAGGAATGCGCTGAAGCTGGGGGATTCCATCCAGATCTACTGCGACGGTAACCCCTTCATTGTGGGGACGCCACTAAAGAGCCTTGTGTCACCAGTGCCGATTCCTCAAGGTTCCAAGGAGGAAATACCCAGTCAGAATGAGCAGGGACTGGAGGGCTATTGAAAGTTTGCTCAAAATAGTCTTGTACCTGCCGCACATATGTCTGTACAGGACACAATGAAGAAGATGAAGCTCAAGACCTTGAATACATGGATGCCGAAGACGCGTGTGAGTGTAGAGTGTAGGAGAAAGGGTCATCAAGCTCTGAGAAGAGAAACAGCTCCTTGCCCGGTTCCTCGTCATTCAACAGTCATGCCCAGAGATAGTTCCTTGCCAGCCTGCAAGCATTGGCGATTACAAGACGGTGGTAACACCGAGGTCTAAGTTTTCCTCAGATGGATCACTCCTTATCCCAACAGACAAAGCATCCATCATACATGCTGCTGAGGAGGCAAAGCCATTCAGACTGAGACACAGCCATCACCACCAGAATCAACCATCCAGGCACCAGCACATGATGATACACACAATGGCCATCAACATTCTTACCAATGCCTCCGTTAAAACCCATGACCGTGTTATCATCATTGACAGCATGGCTGTTATTCAATGTATGAGAAAATGTCCAAGCATGAAAAAGATCCTCAACTTCAAGGAAACATTTGTTAAGAGAATCACACGAATGGTGAAACCTTATGATGAGGGGGGCATTATATTTGACCGCTAAGACATTGCTCAATCAGTGAAGCAAAAGACAAGGGCGAAGCGAATATGGGGAAATGAGATGGAGTTTGCGATCCATGACGAGATGACAATCGTCAAGGTTACAATTAAAGATGCCTTCTGCCTCCAGGACAAAGGTGATCCTCTTCAACACATTTGGTGATGCACTGGAGGCATACAACGGGTCAAAGAAGATGGTGGTGGTTGTTAAAGGTACCACTGTTCAGATCAATCAACCCCACCCTTTAGCAGAGTCCATGTCTACTCATTATCATGAAGAGGCAGACACCATGATTCCTCTGCATTGATCAGTGCCCTCCATGACTCCACTCCGAGGGAGATAGATGTATGGTCGCCTGACTGATGCACCGAATTTGTTGATGGACCTTGTGGGTCATGGATGACTAGGTACATTTACCAACCTCAGGTTCCTTACTGGGAAGGGCAACAAATATCAATTGATCAACATTCGTGAGCATGTGAATGCTATTGGTCAAGAGAAGCATCACGGTCTGATTGGTTTCCATAACTTCACTGGGGCAGATTGGGGTGGCAAATTTGTTGGAATCGCAGAGGAGTTGGATCGCCTCGTACCTATCCTTGCTCAATGATGACCTCATCGTCTCTGCCTTCCAACTTTTTGGTGATGGTGTCCTCACAAACTCTGAATTGGTGGACGGTGAGCCACCCCAAGAAGTATGGCTTATCGAGAGGTTTGAATATACAGTTCTGGGGGTCCAACTAACATAACAGCTTTGCGATGGGAACTGTTCAGGTCCAGAAATCTGGAGGGTGAAACGATTCCTCAGACCAGAGCAACACTGTTGCCTCATATCTTACGTACAAACTTTGTGGCTATGAGGGACAAAAGCTATACAGCAACTCACCAATGCCTACCACGGCTAGAGGAGTATGGATGGATGCTTGACAGGGAGTATGTCTCAGCTTGGTGCCACTACAAACCAGCACCAGTCCCTGTCTTAGAGCTGATCAAATATGTTTGCCAGACATCTTGCAAGAGTCACTGCTCAGGCAAGAACAACCTCTCATATACTGCGCTCTGCAAATGTCACAATAGTGATTGCAGCAACCTTCTTGACTACAGGCTGATGGAAGATGAAGACGATGATGCATGATTATTGCACGAACATCAAAGAGGACTGTTTGGGAATTGTGTGCCCCACTCTTACTAAGTGTTTATAGTAACATGCTTCATGATAGATATTTTGGATTTTTATTGAATAATCATACGTTGATGTTTCTTTTGACCTGACTATGTGACTTTGAAGTGCAATCGAAATGATCAGACAGGTGTGAAAATCCTACAATACACTCAAACATCATGCAAATTGATCAATTAACTCGCGTGGTACTCATATTTCTTCACGGAGAGGTTAAAAGTTACATTCACTATGATGTCCGACATTGACCTCATATCAAACTGAAACATAACCCAAATGTACAGACATGTTTGAAAACCATACAATAAAGTCTTAGATCATGCAAATTGATCATTTCACTCCAGAATTGCTCCGATTTCTGTACCGAGAGGTTAAAATGTATATGACCGTGACCTTTCTTTGTGATCTGGACATCATATCAAGATAAAACCTATTGCAAATGATTGGGCATGTTTGAAAACCATACAATAAAGTCTAAGACCATGCAAATCGATCGATTCACTCCAGAGGTGCTCCAATTTCTGTACAGAGGGGCTAAAATGGATATGGCTTTGACCGTTCTCTGTAATCTTGACCGCCTATCGAGATAAAACATATTACAAATGATTAGGCATGTTTGAAAACCCAACAATAGAGTCTAACATCATGCAGATTGATTAATTACCTCCAGGTGCGCTATTTCTGCACCGAGAGGCCAAAATTGACTTTGACCTTGTTGCATGGCCTTGACTTCCTGTCAACCTGAAACCTATTCCAAATGATCAGCCATATTTGCAAAACATAAAAAGGACTAACTTTATTGAAATTGGTCAAGTAGTTCTAGCGATATGGCATTCGACATATGAGTGATGGCGGCCATCTTGTTTTTTGGGCCCTACAGGGGTCATGGGTGTTGAAAAAATTGTTACCTAAAATTTTTCTTCATTTCACACCATAATGAAGTGAATCAACCTCTATCTCACTTTGGGCATTCAATTCCTACGGGACTGTGTTTTTGATACAGGACAGTCTATACCGACAAAGCAAGCTTTTGTCTTGCGGCGTTGGTGTGGTGGAAGCGTTTGTGGGCTATGATGCTAGAATGTTGTGGGCTCAATTCCCTGTTAATATCTGTGAAGTGTGAAGATAAGCGAATAGGACTGCATAGTGTGTAATCTTTGCTTGCTCTATTCTCTGCCATATTGAGTAGACTCAATCTACTACCTCTAAAAATAATATCTTTGTTTAAGGATGGTACAACCACGATATATAAAATAACTGTTCTTCCTCGAGGGCCTCAACTATTTACATTTGGAAAAACATATTTATAACTTCCAAAATGAATTGCAACACATATAAATGTGATGTAAGTTACATAAAATCAAAATTGATCCAACAGACATCGTGGGATGAACCATACACTAGTCTCAAAATCTGGCAAAATCTCAGGGCTGATTAATTTACTATTGGTGCAACTGGTTAAGTGAGTGTAAATGCATTCAAAAGATGTTGAGAAAGGCTAAAATGTGGATAATAATATTTTCTTCTGCAGAAAAGTATTTTCGACGATCCTAGATAGATTGTGATTAACCCTTTAATGGCCATGATGACCAAAACCGGCCTCTGTTATGGTCTTGTGGAATTCCCATTCACAGGCCAAGAGGATACAATTAAAAAAAAATTGCCAGCCATTCTAATGATAAATTTTTTTAAATTGTATTGTCTTGCCCTGTAAATGGACATTCAATTGGTAGATATTTAGATTTTCTTAACCCAATTTGACCATTAAAGGGTTACGCACCTCCCTAACACCCTATGATATTTCATAAATATCGACCTAGACTCAATAACACCAGATTAAAAAAGAAAGGTGCCCCTACTGGGCAGGGAGCCAGCTGTCAGTCTGCCGGATGCCAGCCCCAACCTCGCGCATGCACAGACTGACACTGCCTCAGCTTGTGCTATTGGCCGACACCTGGAACTAACAAGCCTGAAGACCGAGCCTCTGCGGGGTGGAGAGGCCGGGTTTGTGTTAGGGAGGTAAGTATAGCTACTCTCTCGTGAAAAAGAATTCTGTGATTTCATTTATATCACTTCAAGAGATGTACTTACCTCCCTAACACTGACACTGCCAAAATTCGTCAGTGAATTCGGCGGGAGGGAGGCGAGGTCTGAAGACCAGCTCATCCCTTGCGCAAAAATGTGTATGAGGCACTAACATCTGAAATTGTATTAAACACAATCAGGAAATGATTTGAACATCGGATAACACCACCGATGGTTGACCGTAATGACCGTATGTCAAATGCGCTCCCCCACTCCTTTTGGGAAAGGAGAAGCTATGACTTCTATGTCCCATACGCTCTCTAAGCACTGGTGCAAAGTATTATAGGACATGAGACGAAAGGCTTCATTTTCGTATACTCTCAGTAAATGAACCACATAATAAACACGTACCATCACCATTTTAGTAATAACGCCAAAAGACGTGACAATATTATGTAACAACAACATGCAAGACTGACCTTAAGCATATAAGCCATGTCCATCAACTTCCCTTTGGTGAAGAACAATGATACACGTTTATGTGGTTGTTACCATAATTAAAATGTGCTGTCTGAAGACAGCGAGTGTAACTTATCTACACTATATACACCTGATCATCTTTTGAAAATCGATAAGGCAAGAGGATTTGTGGTGTCACAGAGGTAATGGTTGGTAAAACTGGACTCACAGTGCCACTGGGCTACCGACATAATGTCATCCATCAGCACCCCATTAAACACTGTGAGCCTTGGCTAAGTCAACTTGTTTACCATTGGCAGATTTGTGGCAAAACTGGATACATTTCACAACCCACCTAGAGATAGTGTCTTGAAGCCCTGCCATGGGGTTCAATATATGACAACCATAATGAAAGTAGGTCCATCCACCATTCTTGTGTATGTTGTTTGTACCTATTTAATGCGCGGACTGGACACAAAGCCTTTGAATTAGGATCAAATCTGGTAAAATAATTGGTTGACCTGGATATTTCAATGACTCGTTCTTATCCATGAAATTAATCCTATGTAGAAGCCTAAGGCCTTCCCCTGTAACCACATAACAGTCTGCCTCGGCGGACAAAGCGTGAATTTCGCTTCTCCGTCTTGCAGAGGCCGCATCAATTAAAAGGTTTTACGTGTCAACATTTTCATTGAAATTGAACTTAGTGGTTCAAAGGGTTTATCAGCTAGAACTTGAAGCACTACAGATAAACTCCATGACGGAATCGCTGGTGAATTTCTCAGTCTTATATTACCCATGCCTTTTATTAAAGTGTTCAATGAACATACTTCGTCACTTCCCCTATCAGCCAAGCAAGGGATAACTGACATTAAAGCCGACTTATAGCCAGCAATAGAGTTAGGCTCAGGCTATAGGCATCATACAGGAGACAGAGGAAATGGGCTACTACATGAATAGATGCATCCATTGGATTAACATCTCTCTTTGAGCACCATTCTGCAAATCTATTAATTTTATAGTTATATGCTCTGGAGGTTGAACCCCTTCTGGCTTTTGCCATAAACATTGCTGCTTGCTCAGAAAAGCCCACCATAATTGCGGATTCTTTGACAACATCCACACAGTCAATTGGAACATTGACGGGTTGTTGTGAAGGGACTTGCCCTGGAAAATAATATTGTCCATCAGAGGCAGAGGAACCGGATTGCAGACCAGAAGGTCCAGCAGATCCGTATACCATGAATGGCGTGGCCAATTCGGGCTGATCAGAAGCACTTGGAAGTTTTCGAATCAGGATTGCTGGTGGGAATGCGTATGCACACATTCCTCCCAACTGATAGCTAGTGCATCTGTTGCGATAGCGCTCGGATCTGGAATCGGTGAGACGTACGTTGTCATCTTTGCATTATTCTTCATTGCGAATAAATCTATGTAGGGTTTCCCCAGTGGTCGAACAGATGATCTGCCACACATTGATTTAGTTGCCATTCCGTTTCTTTTTTTTAAAGTTGATTATCCAGCCTATGTCTGTGAGAGTTTTCAATACTATCTTCAGATTTGCTGATAGAGTTTCTGGATTGTGTGTTTTTAACAGCCAGTCGTCTATGTAAGTGTGGACTGTTATGCTTCTCCTGCGGAGGTATGCTGTTATTGCAAGAACCACCTGATGAAAATCTGAGGAGCCGTTGAAATGCCAAAATGCAAAATCTTGAATCGCCACTGTCAGCCCTGGAATGTGAATCTCCGGTACCAACAAAAACTCCTCGTAATTGGAATGGGGAAATAAGCATCCTTCAGAACTATTGATGCTGTCCACATTCCTTCTCCAACCCGTTTTGATCGTTTCCATCTTGAAACTCGGTGTGTCTATGAACTTATTCAATGGCTTGAAGTTGAGAATTGGTCTCCACCCTCAACTGCTCTTTGTTATTAGAAACATGGTTGAGCAGAAGCCCGAGCAATTTTCTGCCAGTTGAATTGCTCCTTTTTGTATGAGGTGAGGGATATTTATTTCTTCCTCTATACACAACCGTTGATCTGGATCTCTTGGAATTTGAGTCAAGATCGGGACCAGAGATAGGTGCAATGGCGGGCCTATCGCCTAGTCTGGCTGGTACCCCGAAAGCCACCGCAAGATTAAACTGCTCCCACTCTTGCATGTGGAGGGACAATCGACCTCCCACGGGTCCACCTAGGGAGAGAGGTGGACATAAACAATACAAGAGTGGGACTGTCTCTGGTTCTAGAAGCACTAGAGTGGCCCCTGTGGTAACCAGCCCATCAGGCACGATTACCACGACCAGATCCTCACACGCCACGGCCCACATCTTGGTGTGCGGCCGGCTGCTTGGCTGGCTATGCTCGAGCCTGCGCATCCCCCACCCTCTACAGGCCGATACTGGCATGACCATGGCCTATGCTGTGCCAGTGGCTGGCCTCTGACTTGACCAGTGCCACTGTGGGCCTGCTGTGGACGGTATACAGGGGGTGCTGCGCGAACGTGCTTCCTACAGAGCACCTCAAATTGTTCATGTAGAGTCTTCTGATTATTGATTAGAGTGACTGTCTCTTGGAGGTGTCTACATCACTCACCCCCAAAAGAGCCCAGGACCTGACACAGGCATCGGCAGCAGCCTATTAAACAAATCTTGCATCCGCATCATGCAGTCCAAGGCCAGGTTAATACCATCCTGGATGGCTCTCTGAACTGAAATGGGGCTTGCTGGCACGAAAAAGATCCTGTTACTACACCCTGTAACAGATGGGAGGCATGCAAGAGTGCCGCTATGGATGCTCTAGAGCTCTCCTCTGCATCGCGCAACGCGGTGTTTGCCGAGCGCAGCACGCACAAGCAGTGATCCCGTGTCAGAATGGGAGCCTGGCCGCATGTCTTTGCCATTTCCACACAGAGCTCTGGTCTGACGCTTACCACCCATTGTCACGCATCAGACCAGTCCTCATCCATGGCCACCTGTGAGTGCTCGACTAGGCACGGGCCTTCGTCGTCCTCTACAGCACTCACAGGTGTGAACGTGGCAGGAGACATGGATACTCCTAGCAAGCCGGTGAAAGCATGCGGGTCCGAGAGCGCAGGCATGTTTTGCGCCGTGGCTAAGCCAGGAGTCGGCACCATGGAAGTGTGTCGGGTGTAATTCACCACGCCATGGCTCGGGCCAGCCGCCGTCATACCATCGGCACGGCCGAGGTATGTGGTACAGGTGGCCATCTGCTCCAATCTGGTCCACCCTTTGAGCCGTGAAGCCTACACATTGGTCCATTTCCATGTCCACGACATCAATGGGTGAAAAAAATCCTCTTCATCCTGGTCATGACAGATAGCCTCAGGGTCAGCAAAGAGTGCTAACCCGGCTGACCAGGGAAGGTACCGTAAGAGGTAGCAGTAACACGTGAGTGTGGATCACCCACGGTCCATCACTCCTGCCCAAAAATCTACCGATGAGGCAAGCCTCCAACCGGGATCATTTAGGGCCGCTCCTAGATCCATCGACAAGGCGGCGGGCCTTCTGAGATCTACTGGATCCACCACTGATTCTCATACATTTTTGGACTACGGACCACAATGGGCACCAGAATCAGCAGTGTGGATTTTCTGCTCGGGGACATATGAAGAACACACTAAAACATCTGGACCAGGGAGCATGCCGCAAAGCAACTCTGGAACTAGATCTTTGATTATCGTTTTCACCTCCCCATCATTTTCAACCTGAGTCTACATTTCCGAAGAAATGGAGGCCTTTCTCTTACCATTACCACCTCCACTCTTTTTCACAAATTTCTCCTCCGGTGCCTTATCCTTAGCCTGTGATTACAGGAATTCAGAGAATAAGTTGGCCCCGACCCCACTGTTTATGTCACATTTTAACAATGGACCACAAGGTGAACATTTCACACACAGATGGGGAGCAAACTTCAACTTAATAGAGTGGTTACACACCACATTCACGAAGGCTTCTGAAAAAAGGGAAATAAGACGAAGACAATGAGTTTATAGTTAATTAACTAAATAAACCAAACCATTTAAAGAGGAGTAATAACAACAGGCCATTAAAGGGACGGTTGTAAGAAAGATGAACAGCCTGCACTCAAGGTGGTTATTAACAAGACGCCCAAGGGGCCTGTATCGCTCACCTGGACCATAGGCATTTCAACTAGAATGGCCATTAAGAATAAGTATAACTCTAATGAGTTGAGCAGACTTGTAAGAAGAAAACTAAGGCCATGTTTCTTTATGTATCAACTTCCATTGAACAAACTTTTATGGCCCTTAGTCATCAATATCATATGTCCCAAATTTCAACCCAATCGCCGCTTTCATAAAAACCAGCCCATTCAAGATGGCCGCCCAACCATTTGGCCAATCAAGTTCCCTTCAACAAACTTGGTTCAGCTCTTGCCCTAGATCATATTTCATGAGGTTTGCATCAATCCCCAAGTGGTTTCGGAGATTTTTAAAGACGTTTCTAAAAATCGGCCAAAATCCAAGATGGCCACCGGCTCAATGGGCTTCCTTTGAACAAACTTGAATCTCTATGCCCTAAGGATGCTTCCTACCAAATATAATTGAAATCGGCCCAGTGGTTCTTGAGAAGAAGTCATTTAAAGAACATTTAAAGAAAAAGTTGACGGACAGATGCCGGAAGATGGACGCCGGACAGACAGTCGCCACGGCATATGCTCACTTGGCCATTCTGGCCAGGTGAGCTAATAATAACATGGCTGATTATGACGTCGAGAAATTTCCATAAAATGGAAACAGACGGACTAGAAAACGTCATCCAGGTGTAAAGATGAATTGTATTCAAAATACAAGAGCATGATCACCAGTGAATGAACATAGTAATAGGCCATGATAATGATACAGATAAACAGCATGACAAAAATATTGCCAGCAAATAAGCATAAATATTTTCAAATATACTAGAAAATGTTGTTTGACTCAGAGGGCTCCGCAATCACTGAAAATACCTTCTTCTATGTAGTAAATAGCAATTTTATTCAAAGCCTTCATAATATTAAAAACAAAAAATTAAAAAAAACCAATGATTTCACAATTTGGTGGCAACAAAAATTCCACTACAGGCAATACCTGTGGCTTTCCTTGAGAGACAGACATTAGATAAATGTACACCCCTAGAAATGAAGTGAAGGTATGTTAAACTTTAAAAAAATCACAAGTATAACTGGTGCCCAAAGAGAAAGTTCAAAGAAAATCACACGTAATGCTGGTGCCCAAAGAGAAAGTTCAAAGAAAATCACAAGTATTGCTGGTGCCCAAAGAGAAAGTTCAAAGAAAATCACAAGTATTGCTGGTGCTCAAAGAGACATGTGGCCAAAGTATTTGACTATGAAGGTGAATCCTTCAAAAGGCACATCTGTGTATCTTAAGCGAGGCATATACCAAGTTTCAACAAAGTATCTTAAGCAGTTCTGTATGATATAAGCTGTTTCCGAGAAAATTTACAAAAGGTTTTTACATTAAAAAGCCCATTTTCACCCAAAAAATTGGACCAATAATGGCGAATCCTTAAAAGGCACATCTGTGTATCTAAACTGAGGCATATACCAAGTATCATTAAAATATCTTAAGCGGTTCTGTATGATATGTTTACGAGATTTTGTGGACGGACAGACAGACACACGGATGGACGGATGGACAGACAGACGCGGTGATTACTATAGGGCAAGTCCATTTTCACATAAAGCAGACACATGCCAAGTTTCATTAAATTATTTTAAGTAATTCTGTATGATATGGTGCTTAGGAGAAAATTGACAACAATCGTGTTTTTGCATTAAAAAGTCAATTTTCACGCGAAATCTTAAGACCTATAAATGTGAATCCTTCAAAAGGCACATCTGCGTATCATAGCTGAGACATATATCAAATTTCATTAAATTATTTTGCGCAATTCTGAATGATATGGTGTTTACGAGAAAATTTACAAAAATTGTGAGTTTTTGCATTAAAAAGCCCATTTTCACCCAAAATCTTGGACCGATAAAGGTGAATCCTTCAAAAGGCACATCTGCTTATCATAACTGAGGCATATACCAAGTTTCATTAAATTATTTTAAGCGATTCTGTATGCTATGATGTTTATGAGATTTTGTGGACGGACAGACACAGACAGACAGATGGACGGACAGACAGACGCGGTGATTACTATAGGGCTTCCGGTGCGGGCCCAAAATTAGAGTGCCATATAGCATAACTAAAGTACCCTGTGTCTTTAGCAAAGGCTACCATGTCCAATGCTCTTGATAACTGTACCAGAAGAACCACGCCTCTCCACCATAATTAATGGGGAGGGGAGGGGGAGGAGACTATAGGGAAACGGTGGAGACAAACCATCCTAGACGTGTACAAACCTGACAGGAACCTGTGGACACAAACATAAAGAGAGATTAGTATTTCATGGCACCAGATAATAATAAACCCGTTTTCTGGGCCACTATTACGTCTATACCACGCCATGGAAATAGGTGACACTGCGTAATCAAGATGGAAATAAACGAAACTGTAATAGCGATCACCTGGTAACTTGGTCCTGGTGAAGCCTCAGGCATTCCACAATGGCCAGACATATCCAACACGCTCCAAAACAATTCCAAAAAAGATAATTGAGCAAAAACAAGCAACAACTGTTAGTAAACAAGCATGTGTTTCAGGCCAATAGTCAAGAATGAGGCAGTGTCAGTCTTCGAATGCGCACGGTTGGGGCTGGTATCCGGCAGACTGACAGCTGACTCCCTGCCAGGTAGGGGCACCTTTCTTTTTTAATCTGAGGTTATTGAGTCTACGTCGATATTTAGGAAATATCATAAGAGAGTTAGGGAGGTAAGTATATCTCTTGAAGTGAAAGTATTCTGTTGGATATTTTGAAACTAATTTGACTCGACCCGGTTAAATTAGTTTCAAAATATTCAACAGCTTATGTGTATAGTTTTCTAGAAATTGAGATTCATGGAGTGCATGGATCGACTGATCCCAACACGGGCAAGGCCTGGATCAAGCTTAGCTAAACAGCGGAGCGTAGCTAAGAGTGGATTCCTCCATTCTGATATAAATATAGCAACATGGCTGATATGAAATAATGATAATATACTGTGGTCTGCGGCTGCAGTAGTTTGAAAAGATCCTGCAGCTGCAATCAATCCTTCTTTGACCGATGTCTCTTGTCTTCAGCGAGAGCGCTTAGCTCTCTTAAGTTCTTCTTGAGTGTCAGTGTACCCTGTCCGCCTTCTTTTAAATCGGTATCCTATGTAGCACAACTAGCACATTTGTGGAGTGGCATCCTCTACAAGCATTGCAGATGTTGGCACTGAGTACAGCAAATTCCAGGCTTTCTCTTTGTGGCAATCACAGAACATGGCAAAACAGACCATCCTTGTTGTGCCACCTTCATTGACAGTGGGGATGTGTTGCACATAGTCATGATAGTGTACAACACATTGTGTGAGATTATACCATCTAGCTAGCAATGTTAGGTTATTGTACGAAGGTGTCTATCAGTACAACATTTTAGATGGGAGGGGTATCCCTTTAACCCATCAACACCCAAGGCGGCCAAAAACTGCTTCTGAATTGGTATTGGGAAATATCCATTTGCAGCTCAAGATAAGACTACTTTTGAAAATATACCACTGGGATGACTAGCTCATAAATTTTTAAAACTATTCTCTTTAGTATGTTAATGGACATTGTCTGAGACAAATTACATTTTTTGGAACAAATTTGAGGGTTAAAGGGTTAAGATAAGATGCTAAAGTTCAAGCAATTACTAGTAATGAAGAATATCACATTTATTTTACAAAGTCAATACATAATAATTAAATACATTAGCCTATCCACTTTAACACTGGGCAGACGTGTAAGACTTCTATCAAGCAATGCCGACGATATAAATAGATTGATTACCCAGAGTACTTCAGAAAGATAGCTCTATCGTGTTTGTGATGGTATAAGCAATTAAACACGATAAAGGGTTTTTAATTTTGAGCTTTGTATACAAACTACGCTAGTCTATCTATCCTACAGTGTACTTGACTGATCAGTTACTAAATACTGTGTAGCTGAAATAATGTTTTTTGAAAATAATTTCTTTTAAAGCTGTTCATTTCTAATTAAATTGTTTTAGTTATCCAAACAACATTGATAGAGAGAATTATGTTTGAAACAATCTTATCCTTTTCACAACTGAATTTCCCATAAACCATTTTCACGGAAACCATACAGGAAAACTTCAATATTTTGAAATTAATTTGACTTGAAGGCATTGCTGCCTTATGGCCTTGGCAGCAGTGGCATCCAGTCAAATTAATTTTAAAATATTCAACAGCTTATGCTATAAATTGTAAAGAATTGATTTTTTAAGATATTTGTCTGTGAAATGGTTAAAATGGAATAAATAAATGGGACAAAACTGCGATGAAAAAGATAAAACCTATCTGACGAAATGTATTAGACAATACAAGTACAACTGTTTGAATCTGTCATCAAAATGGCAATTTGCTTTTCCATAATGTTTCTCTTAAATTTCTTTATTATTATTTCTGTTCCTTATTTTTCTCATCTTTCTTTGCATCATCTTTCTTCTCTGCACCGGTGCCACTGGAACCTTGAGTAAGTGTACCCACAGCATTACGTATAGCCTCACTTTGGGGATCCACACCTGGTAATGACTCGAGGACGCTTTGTAAGAACGCTGGATCATTCATAACTTCGGAGTAGTCCTCTTCCTATGAAGTAGAAACATACATGACTATTGTAAGACAGCTCCATCCCAAATCAAGACACCCATGCTACAAGTGCTAGGCCTCAAAGTAGATCTAAGATCTCTGATCTTGGGTTGGGCGCAGGGGTGTAACACTTTATCTGGGTACCAAGCCGGGTATTGGGAGCGAGTGGCCAACCATAGCACTAAACAACTCATCTTTCATGACAGTTAATATTATGAATATCCGTCACGGTGCTTGCCGTGCGAGTTCCCGCCCAGCATGTGCAGCACTGGGGCCCCCGGCCTCAAAGGGGTCCGCCCAAGCTACCGGTGGTAAATTTTGTAGACCTTGGAGAAAAAGGAAGAAGGTTGTCCAACCTATAGTACAAGTAAGCAAACCGCTGACTATCATGCAATGGAATGCTGAAGGAGTTTCTAACAAGAAAATGGAGCGTAGCCAAATTCTCAAGGAGAAAGGCGTAGATGTTGCGTGTATCCAAGAAACTCATCTAAATGCCAACAGACGATTCTGTATAAGAGGATTTCAGTGCTTCAGATTTGACAGGGATGGAAGACATAAAGGAGGAGTCATAACCCTGCTCTGGAATAACCTAGACGCCACTGAAGTTCAGAGAGACATGGACGGACCTGAAATTCTCACAATCAAGATAATTCCAGAGAAACGTCCTATCACTTTTGTCAACTATTACTGCCCTAATAATCAACCATTGAATCTCAGGAAAATCCCAGTTCACCCAGATTCAACTATCGTTGCTGGTGACCTCAACAGTCATTCTCAGTTATGGGGCTATCATTCTACTGATAGGAGGGGTGAGGACATTGAAAATTGGTTGGATGAGCAGAAGCTGATTCTCTTGAATAAGGCAGATGACCCCCCTACATTCTACTCAAGACGATGGCATACCTCAAGTTCTCCTGATCTAGCATTTTCAACAGAAAATCTACATCAAGAATCTTTGCGTATTGTTGGGGAACAGCTTGGAGGCAGTGATCACTGCCCTGTTTTCAATACCATTAACATGGATGTTGAGATTGACCGGAATCAGACGCCTCGATGGAACTATAAGAAAGCAGACTAGGACAGATATCAGAAAGAGAGTGACAGATTGGTAAAATACATTGATGTCAAAAACCAAAATATCAATAAAGTTGTTAAAGAGCTTAACTCTGCTTTACTCTCTGCTGCTGGCAAATGCATTCCTAGGGGATCCAGGAAAAATTACAGACCTTACTGGAATACGTCTCTGCAAAAGTTACACGAAGAAATGTCCAACGCAAGGGAAATTGCAGAGAATGTCCCAACAGAACCCAACCATGTGAGACTCCAACAATCCAAGGCAAAATATCTGAAAGACAAAATCAGAGCCACCAGAGAATTGTGGAGAAAAAATGTCAAGCTTAAATCTTGAAAAAGATACGAACAAACTCTGGAGGCTTGTGAAGCAGCTTAACGATGACAACACCAGAGTACCGAACATAACTCTTGAAGAGGATTGTGAAATTAAAACAGGAGCGGCTGCTGCTGAACACTTTGCTTGTATGTTTCAGAAAGTAAGCAATCTAGATGTGCCAGTGAGTTGTAAAAAAGCTGCAATGAAGTCTGCAAAGCGGAACGGAGAGACACAAATACATGCCGCGGGAATGGATGAGCTTCTGACCATCAGCGAGCTGGAGAAAAGCTTGAAAGTTCTGAAAAGCAGGAAGTCTCCTGGACCAGATGGAATAACCAATGAGATGTTGAGGAATCTGGATACTATTGGAAAGCACAAGCTTTTGGAGATTTTCAACCACAGTTGGTACACAGGAGAAGTTCCCCCGTCTTGGAGAGGCCAAGACGATCCCTGTACTGAAGAAAGGCAAGAATAAATCCAAAGCAGCAAGTTATCGACCTACCAGTCTGACTAGTTCCACTGTCAAAGCCATGGAAAGAATCCTCAACCAGAGACTTCTTCGACATCTTGAAAGCAACAATCTCTTAGCGGATGAACAAAATGGCTTCAGAAAGTGTAGATCTACTGAGGATCAAACAACGTATCTGACACAGTCTATTGAGGAGGCGTTCCAACAGAAAAAGCATACCATCACTGTGTGGGTTGATCTGCAGAAGGCACTGGATAAAGTATGGAAGCATGGACTCCTCTAAAAGCTCAGGACCAGTGATATTTCTGGAAAAATGTACATCTGGATATTCCAGTATCTCCACAACCGAAAGGCATCAGTACAGCTGAATGGGACGAGCAGCAAGGAAGTCCTGCTACGACATCGTGTACCTCAGGGTGGTGTAGTCTCTCCCACCCTCTTCACAATATTCATCAACGACCTGGTGAAGAACCTTCCAATGGGAGTCAGAGCTGCATTGTATGCTGACGATCTTGTGATGTTGATCAGCGAGGAGTATGTCAACAGCCAATTACTGCACGCAACTCGCAATTGATCACCTCAATTCTTGGGTTACAAGATGGTTTGTCCAGATCAACAAAGAGAAGACAGTCGCAACTCTATTCACACTATCCACAAAAAGGAACACAAGACAAGTCTGAAATTTGGTGACTCAGTTCTGCACTTTGAGGATGAAGTAACTTATCTTGGTCTGATATTTGACAAAAAACTGACCTGGAAGGCGCAAATCAGAAAAGCTGAAGGTATAGCCAAGTGAAGACTGGCAGTTATGCGGAAACTCTCTGGAACAAAATGGGGAGCTAACATGAAAATTCTGAAACAGGGTTACTCTGGATCAGTTAGGCCCATCATTGAATACGGCTCATCATCATGGATGACAGCTGCTACAAGCACCCTTCAGACATTGGATAAGGTACAAAATCAGGCTCTTTGTATCATAACAGGGTCTATGAAGACCACTCCAATAGCAGCGATGGAAGAACGTACCAATATCCAGCCACTCCAGCAGAGATGAGAAATAAATCAAGGCCGAGATTCAATACGAGAAATTCAAATTGATGCCTCACCATCCCATGCATATGCTGACTCACCAAATGTCTAGAGGAAGGCTCAAAAGGAATAATTTCTTATTAACATCAAAGAAAATTGAAAGAAACAGAGAGTCGGACATCTTCCCTAGATGTAGAAACATAACTGCTATCTCTGAGAGGGAACCGTGGAAAGCTTCTGAAATAGAAAACACAATTTCAATCTGGCCCTCGATTCCAGGGATTGAAAGCATGGGAGATCAAGCAGAGGTGACAAACAAAGTTCTTGCATTGAGTCATATTGCAGAAAACTACCCTGAGTAAGAGTGGATACATGTTTATACAGATGGATCAGCTATCCAGGCTGTCTAGAATGGAGGGGCAGGTGCTCACATTAGGTTTCCATGTGGAGATATAACAGACTCATGCTTGCCAACAGGGAAGCACTGTAGCAATTACACTGCAGAAATCCAGCCACTGATCTTAGCTAGCCAAATGCTGATACAGCGAAAAACCAGAAATGAAAATATTGTCTTTCTGACAGACTCCCTCTCAGCGCTCCAGGCGCTGGAGAGTGGAAAGGAAAGTACAGATTCAATTCCTGAAAATCTTACGCAACTGGCTAAGGAGAACAATGTCAACTTACAGTGGATCCCCTCGCATTGTGGCATATTAGGAAATGACAAAGCTGATCAACTGGCTAAGGAAGGGTCAAATAAAGAACAATTCAACCATGAGGTTGACTTTGAAGAACTGAAGCATATCATTAAAGCCACAAGAACCACCAGCAGGCAGCATAATGATGCAATACACAGCCTCAGTAGGGAGGATCAGACATGTATCTTCAGATCGAGGACTGGTTACAATCGTCTCAATGCACATCTTCACCGTCTCAAGATTATAGATTCTGCACTTTGTGAGTGTCAGGAGTCAGAAGAAACACCAGAATATCTCTGTTCAGCGATATGAACAGGCTAGGAGAAGCTTCTGGCCTATTGAAGTATCTTTTGAAGAGAAGATCAGAGGAGACAGAGACAGTTTGATGACCACTTCATCTTTCATGCACCAAATAAGGAAAACAGTCTAAGATTACTGTCATGAGAAAGATGAACGAAAGAAGAAGAAGAAATCAAGACACGTCCAACTCAGCAAAGTTTGCCATTCAGAAGTACATCATTGTTGAATTTCTGCATTTTACATTCTGCATGGGGCTAAACTCTGGATATACTGAATATTTTGAAAACAATTTGACTGAAAGTTGTGGGTGGGTAAGCCATCAACAACTTTCAGTCAAATTGTTTTCAAAATATTCAGTAAGTGTTACTGCCCATTGAAATTATTGTCATGACGGCTTTCAGCAGTCAGACAGGTAATTCAATCCACGCCCACCTAAAATAAACTTGTCATCAAAAGATGCATGACTACTTCAAGCAATGACTACTTAAAGCAAACTTGTCATTCAAAAGTAGCTGAATAATTCAAACCATGACCAACCAAACTTGTTACTCAAAAGTACATGTTTAATTCAAGCTACGACCACCTAAACCAAACGTGGCATTTTAAAGTAAACTTGCCATTTTAAATTTAATCCTTGTACTGCTGAAGATTCATTAACATTTTCCCTGAGCCTGAGAACTGTGCTACAGACAGTTGCTGCTGGTATAGATAGCAACACCTATCAACAACATTGTTCTCAAACCAAACACGGGCTTGCATAACCATTTAACAATCATATCAGCCAAAAACAGCTTCTGCAGTGGTCTTGACAAAATACCCATTTGCAGACCCAGAAGACCTTTTGGAAAATGTATCAATAGAATGACTGGCTCGATAACCGAGCCAGTCATTCCATTGGTATCTTATTTTCAAACATAATCTCTTGGTCTGCAAATGGACATATTCTATAAGAAAAGTGAAGTTATCTTGTACTAATTCGAGGGTCAAAAGCATAAGCTACTTAAGCTAAGTACCGTACTTAGCATACGGCTCAAGTTAAACTCCTCATGTAGAGGCATAATCACATTTTTTCAAAAATACATCGTTTTTGTGCCTACTTTTAGAAACTTAACTGTAACAGACATGGACATAATTTTATATATCAGTTTCTCCACCATACACAGATCTATAGTTACTATGATGCATGTTCAAGGGAGGGGTGGTTGGAGTGGTATTATTCTATTCTAGTATAAATAACAACAACCCTACATCAACAATAAATCATATACATTTTTAGTTGAGCAGAAATAATGAACTTACTTTAAAAATACACATGTTCTGACAGAGTGTGGAATATGCTAATCAAGGGAGACTACTCCTGGAGAGTAAAGTGCTGTGGAAAATCAGGGGAGAGAACTCTATAAGATTGCATTAGTAAATCAACCAAAACCAGCTATAAGATAGAGACCATAAAAAGAAATCTCACTAGACAATGCATATACAAACATACTTTGTAAGGACAATGGCTGATAACAAACCTTCTTATCATCCATTGTAATTCCATCATCGGGCTCCTCTTCCATGTCTACATCCATTGGTGTCGATGATTCTCCATCAGCACCTAGAGATATAGCCACGTAATATCAGTATAAATCCATACAGTGAATGAATGAATCCGATCTGTCAGTCAAGCATATGACATCACAGTTAATTATGTCACATGCAGGCTGACGTCACAAGCATAATTGACTGAAATACTTTGTTATGAACAAGTTGTACCAACTGTGTGTCCTTTCCATTTAATAAACATATACCCTCAACTAACGTGACAGGACAGCAGGTGAGTTTAGGCCCCCAGTAGAGTACCTACTCAAGTTACTAGAGTAGCGCCTAAGGGTTAGAGTCTAAGTACATACACGAGGTTGCCTAGCCATGAAGCAGGGTAAGTCAACTAAGTCATGTGTTTGTATTTAAATTATTGTAATTTAAGCAGGTGGTACATCTACCCTCGGCAACCCGAGGGTGGAGCTGGGCGGTCTGACGGTAGTACCGCGAGGACCGCGGTATACCGTGAACCGATACCGTGACCGTTGACATGTCCAAATACCGTGAATAATGTTTGAGCAATATTTGAGAAATAGATCCATAAATCTGACTTGACCAAGGGTAAATATGTGTAAACAGTGCCAAAAGTACAGGCACCCCTAACTATTAGCCGAGTTGAGGTGAAAGGATCGTTGTAAAAACAAACATCAAGACACGTTAATTACAAAATAATGACAGGCAGAATTGTATGGTAAACGTACGTGTTGAAAGTCTCACAGTAAAATTGCTTTATTCAAAACATCTAAACTCATTCTCTGGCCGTCCGCCGGTAGTAATTACACTATAATATATTCCCTATTCCCGTTTCTATTATTTGTAATTTATTACTCCAAGCATTTTGTCACCGAACAAACACGCTAGAATAACAAAATAACATACAAACTGTGTGCTATTCAAACACAACAGCAATCTCGCAAAGACGTATCTGATTGGTTGTTCATGAACTAGACCATGGGAAAATACATTACTATGCAGAATTTATCAATGAAAATTTACTAAAACGTAGTATTTGTTCGTGCCATTTTGATCACGTGCTAATTTATTAACAACGCGCAGCGTTGAGGTCGTTATTTTTTATTTTTCTGGCTTGTTTTAAGAAATTTCTTTAAGGATTAAATCCAGTTTAAGTAACAACACCTAAAAATTATAGTGTTTTAGTTTTTGTAATTCATTTTTCAACTGGCTACACATCGGAAGTTCGCGGAAATAGTTTTTTACACGCATTGTTCATGTGAAGCATGGCGAGTAACGAGTCTGCACATCGGGTACTCGGTAATTATCAAAGCTTTGGAATCAGCTATATTCAATATCGTGTTATATGCATGTGTATAGGCCTGTTTTTGCGAGTAACCAAATATACGACTCCAACAGAAACAAAAGAGTACAACACTGGCCTCGTTTAAATACTCACGGATTTTGTCTGGACTCTGTTTATCAACGCGCTCGACTGCCAAAACAACATTTACCGTTTGCTGGTCGCACGCATTAATAGCAAGACCAATCCAGATTGAAAATAGCGCACTCCAATGTCTCAAACAGAGGGTTATAGTTAGCGAGTCGATCACACACTTTGACCGATATTCCAGTGAATGATATTACGTCAATAAAAATAGTGACCTAATAAAATCGTGAAACTAAACAGTCGTAATAGCCATGTTTTTCTTCTCTAAATCAGGAAGCTGATTTATGTATTTTACCTATATTTACCGTTGATTGGAGATGGAAGTGAAAAGGAAATGTAAAAAAATTGTCTAATTTCGTGGCATGCCTCAACCTCCGATAACGGTATACCGTGGTATCACGGTATTTTTCATGGTACCGATACCGTCATGTAAATGTCAATACCGCCCAGCTCTACTCGAGGGTAGATGATATACCCTTTAGTATGTATGAGAGTATTCACCTAAACTCACCACTGGTTTGAGAACTACAATGCCACTCATACAAAAGTTAACATGGTTCCAAAACAAACACAGACACATGTTGGTTTGTACAATTCTCAACACAACGTAACAAATGTTCTCTTCAATATTCTGTACTTAATATGATTGGAAGCCCCTTTAGGCAGCAATGGCTTCCAAGCAAATTAAGTTCAAAATATTCAAAAGTGTGTTTTATTTCGTTTTGGAAACATGATTTGTTATTTGTGAATGCCATGATTAATGTTTTAATCAAGACAGGTCATGTGTCATCCGCCGTAAGTGTCATCCTATTCTAGCAGCATTTAGCATCATCCGCCGTAAGTGTCATCCTATTCTAGCAGCATTTAGCATCATCCGCCGTAAGTGTCATCCTATTCTAGCAGCATTTAGCATCATCCGCCGTAAGTGTCATCCTATTCTAGCAGCATTTAGCATCATCCGCCGTAAGTGTCATCCTATTCTAGCAGCATTTAGCATCATCCGCCGTAAGTGTCATCCTATTCTAGCAGCATTTAGCATCATCCGCCGTAAGTGTCATCCTATTCTAGCAGCATTTAGCATCATCCGCCGTAAGTGTCATCCTATTCTAGCAGCATTTAGCATCATCCGCCGTAAGTGTCATCCTATTCTAGCAGCATTTAGCATCATCCGCCGTAAGTGTCATCCTATTCTAGCAGCATTTAGCACCGTAAGTGTCATCCTATTCTAGCAGCATTTAGCATCATCCGCTGTAAGTGTCATCCTATTCTAGCAGCATTTAGCTCATATCCAGCAGACACATTTATTTCCATTCTATATTTAAAACATTTAGGTTATAACACATGTGACATCAATTTACTGCTTATCCAACATTCGGAACTTTTCCGCCAGGACATGCGGAATCGTGTACAGAAAGGCCTAAACCTAGAAATGGACATTTAGAACTTTCCACCTCGTCATTCAGACAGTCAAATATTTATATTAGGATTGTAATGAACAGGTTAAAATATATTAACCCTTTAACACTAATATCAGCTAAAAATGCGTCAGCAGTGATCTCGAGAAATGTCCATTTGCAGACCAAGACTTTTTTAAATTTTACCACTGGAATGACTGGCTCGATAACTGAGCCAGACATTACAGTGGTAAATTTTCAAAAACAGTCTTCTCTTGGTCTGCAAATGGAGGTTTTCTATGAGAAAATTTAAATTTTCTTGAACAAATTTGAGTGTTAAAGGGTTAAATAAGGCAAAATGACAGATTTGTCATTAGTCCATATTATATTATATGCACGGAGTATAAATATATTTTTTATTACTTATATTCACATCGTATTATGCATGGAGGTAACATGAAACCTATGTACCTGCTTTGTGTTTGTGTTGTCATTTCTCATCACTCTGATCTCATGTGTTCACTGTTGGTACAACACCAAGTCAGCAACACACCTGTTTCAAGTGACCTGTGTGCTGGCTGTAATCACTATTAATGTGGTAACATTCTTTTCGGCTAACTTGGCCAAATTCAAATTTGTTTAGAACCTCATTTCAATGGAGGATTTCAGTTTCTCAGTAAATCATATGATGTCACATGTCTTTACTATGTAATAAACATGCTATTCAATATTTTGAAATTAATTTGACTGGGCGCTGGTTGGGCAGAAATAGCAGGCATTCTAATTAATTTCAAAATATTCAACAGCTTACCTGTATAGTTTTTTTGAAATTGATAGTCAGTGAGTTCTGGGAGTGATATATTTTTACATGGGTGAGGTGTGGGTGGAGCTTAGCTAAAGATGGGGTGGGGGGGGGGGGGCATAACTAACACAGGATAACTCCATTCTCTTATTCTATTAAAATACAAACTGATACTAAGTTGCTAGGGCTTGACCAATCTTATCCTTTACAGTCATGACTACAGTTACTGCTGCTGCTATTACCTGGTTGCATGGACATTTGAAGAGCATAGGCGATTTGTTGATCCTCCGTCATTGTGGCAAAATCTGGTACCACAGGTGTCGATGAATCTTCCCGCTCAGCCTCCCCTCCTTCCATTGCCATAGCAATAGTCTGCTCCAGCGACGCCTCTTCTGTCGTCGCTGAAATCAAGGTTACAAAATGATTGTTTTACTGGTATCAAGACATAAACAGATCTGGAATTAACCGCAGGGAACATTTATTACATGACAAGTAATCATTAATAACTATTATCACATTGATAACAGTCCATCACATGTATTATCACATTGATAACAGTCCATCACATGTATTATCACATTGATAACAGTCCATCACATGTATTTAACCCTTTTATGACAAAGCCGGCCAAAACCGGTCTCTGTAGAGGTCTTGACGAATGTTCATTTGCAGGCAGAGACCATTTTTGAAAATTTACCACTGAAATGCCTGACTCGGTAAGCGAGTCAGTCATTCCAGTGGTAAATTTTCAAAAATAGTCTTCCCTTGGCCTGCAAATCAACATTCAGTAAGCACATATTTTGATATTCTTGAACAAATTTAGACATTACTGGGTTAAACAAGCCCTCCAGGGAATTCACATAGTTTCGTCGACCGACTGACCCTTTTAGACAGATGTGCACGAACTTGACGCAGAAATATTCAGATATATAGTACATACTGGTACAAATTTGTAATACGTCGATATATCGTACGCTCCCATCTTGGAAGAAGTCATTGTGGTCGATTGACAGGAAGTTGTTGCTGCCACGGCAGAAACAGCCAGGGCTGGGGTAACTGTAACTTGTAAATGTTAGTTACATTTTTCATGTAATTGAAGTAACTTGTAACTGAAGAATTTTTTCAGCTTACTTTTCAGTTACATTTAAAACTTTTCTACCAAATTTGTTAGAATTTTGTTAATTCGCGGCATAGCTACTGTTATACACATGACACTCCAATATCCCAATTTCAATGTAATCATTCAGGTAAGCTGTGGAATATATTGATGCTAATTTTACTGGAAGATGTTGATGCCATGGCCAACAGCTTTATTTCCAAGCGCTAGTGATATTTATTTTTGAAATTTGCCATTGGAATGAGTGGCTTCATTATTGGGCCAATCATTCCAGTGGTAAATTTTCAAATATAAATCTTGCAGCCCACAAAATAGATATTTCTTGACCAATCTTGACCATTAAAGGGGTAACCAACTCTATATGTGATATTTTAGAAATGATGATCTGAATGTTATTGTTACATCAGGCAACAACAACCTTTAATCAAAATCTTATACAGCTTTTACATTAATCTACAATGTAGCTTAGAAACAGGTTGGTTACTAAATCATTATAAAATTAACTGTTACCGTTTAAAGATTAAATTTGTTGACGAAAACTTGAGCTTTCTCATAGAAAGTGTCCATTTGCAGACCATGAGATTATTTTAGAAAATTTACCACTGAAATGAGTGCCTGGGTTATTGAGTGTCATTCCAGTCATAAATTTTCAAAAATATCTGGTATTTGTCTGAAAATGGACATTTCTCAAAACCACTGCAAAAGCTGTTTTGTCCAGCTTAGTGTAAAGGGTTAAAAGGATTAAAACCACCAAATGTTGAATTGTACCGAAAGTTAAAGTATTATCTCATCATAGAAAGTCAATGCTCTAAGGAAATCTGTTGAACACCTTGAAAACAAATTTCAATAAAAAATGTTGATACATACATATATATTAGTCAAATTTATTGTGGTATTTTGTTTCTACTATATGTATATATCTCAATTTGGTTGACTACATTACACCTTTTATGATGACATTGATGTTCACGTCGTACTTCATAACAATTATCAGTCAAAGTAACTAATGTAACTGAAATGTATCTTTAGTTACATTATGCAAAGTAATGCTCAATAGATGTAACTGTAACTGACATAGTGCAATGTAACTGTAACTAATTACATTTAAATGTAACTGACCCCAGGCCTGGAAACAGCTACCTGTCAAAGTAATTTCTAAATATTCATTATATTGCCGTAAATTGTCATGATTTTTCTATTTTATTAGATTAGAATTTTTTTTAATTGAATCATGAAATATCAAAAAATCATGCAACACTAGTTTTAGATCTTTTGACCTCTGAGCTTTTGATCTTAAAATCAAAAAGGTTCTTCAGAACCCAGATGGAAACCTCCCACCAATGTTTTGTAATGATCCGTTCTGTATTGCTAGAGTTATCTCACCACTACACTTGTCCATGATCTTGACCTTTCAAATCTTGATTATTGACCTTTTGATCCTAAAACAAGAGAGCCAAGGCTCCTCTATTGCTCACCTGGACCATTCACATTTCAAGTAGAAAGGTCAAGATGAACACAGAGAAAAATTTAAAAGTTTGCCGTAAATGCAGCAATGCTGATTATAAACACAGAAATTAGTTTTAAAAGTACAAATTGCAGCTGGAAGCATTCGTAGTTTTAAATTGATTTCCTGGATGTTTTTGAAAATCTAAGATGGTCGCCGAAGAAATATAGCAATCAAATTTTTGTATAAGTTGTCTGAAGTGTATCACCTTAAGGTCTTTCCAGTGAAATTTATTTGAAATCAGTTTAATTGTTAACTGCAGTCTATGACTATGGCACGTCATCAACACACACGATATGGGAATTAACATAACAAATAGAATGAATTCCACAAAACAGTTTCAGAGTAGATAGCTGGGCGGACAGATGTAGGGACAGATAGAGGCGATTGCAATATCCCCTCCGTATTTTCAAAATGTGTGGGGATAATGAGGACTAGTCTTCTAGCTGATTTCCTGGACATTTTCAGACATCCCCGATGGCTTCCAGAAAAATTTATAAATTAAATCTTTTATAGAAATTTTCTGAAGCCTTGCACCTCATACATCCAGGCATGTTTTGTTGATATCAAAGCAAGAGTTAATGAGGAATAGTCTTAAACAATTTTCTAGACTTAATAAGGAAAAATTAGTTATCGCTCCAGGATGTAGAAATTGTTTGAGTGTAGCAGCGACCGTTAGTTAGTGCTGAAGAAGTGACCGAGATGGTCACGAAAGCTACACTCAAACAATTTCTACATCCCGGAGAGGTAACTAATTTTTCCTTATTATGAATCATCCTGGGATCGGGACCAACTTTTTCGGAAATAATTTTTCTAGACAATTGAAATCCAAGATGACCTCCGGAAAGGTGAATAAATCAAATTTTTGTTTAACTTTTCTCAAGTATCACCTGGCTATATAAGGTTCTACCAGACAAGGTTGTTTGAAATTGGCCTAATGGTTAAGGTAATGAGTAATAGACTTTTAACCAATTTCCTGAACATTTTTGGAAAATCTAAGGTGGATGTCGAGAAATTTATTAAAGTTTCCTGGAGCCTACAAGGCAAGGGTTCTACATGCCACGGTTGCTTGAAATCAGCCCAATAGTTTAAGTTTATATATTACTTTCAAGACAAATTTTAAGCTCTGTCCATCTGTCACTCCGTCTGTCTGTTGCACTGTTGCACTTGTTTCCCCCACACTGGATCATTGATGATGAGATTGTTGGTGAATGCAGATTTGTAAGACAAACAAAATGTAGAATGATAGAATAATGAGGGGCACTAACAACATAGCTCTATAAAAAGAGGCTCTCCGATGAGTCTGAATTGTGGCTCAAAAGTCTGGATACATGTAGTTGCAATCTGGATGTGTGGGCTGCTCCTTTTATAGTCATGCCTGTAAAACAATGATAATATGCTCCTAGCGCTGGATAAAATCTGATTAATTATTTTGACAAGAATTTGTTTGAAAGTTGCAGCTACCTAAAGCAACAACGACATTCACACAAACTGTTGTTAAACTATTCAGTAGATGTCACATAAATTCTCTGTCTTGAAAGCTGTTTTCTTGTAAATGTGGAAGAGTGTTAAAGATCAACTTACGGTTTGCAGATTTAGTCGTGACATCAGTTGCTGGTGTTGATCCAGATTTGCGAGTTTCTTCTTCCTGTCGTGCTCTCTGCTCTTCCATAGACACACGCAGTGCCTGGCAAAATACAACAATAACATGCTTCTTAGGCGTAAGTACAATGTAGGTCAGGACTGGCTTAATCATGATGAGAGGTCACGACTGGTCTAATCATGATGAGAGGTAAGGACTGGCTTAATCATGATGTGAGGCCAGGACCGGCTTAATCATAATGTGAGGCCAGGACTGGCTTAATCATGTTGTGAGGCCATGACTGGCTTAATCATGATGATAGGCCAGGACTGGCTTAATCATGATGTGAGGCCAGGACTGGTTTAATCATGATGAGAGGCCAGGACTGGCTTAATCATGATGAGAGGCCGGGACTGGCTTAATCATGATGAGAGGCCAGGACCGGCTTAATTATGATGTAGGGCCGGGACTGGTTTAATCATGATGTGAGGCCAGGACTGGTTTAATCATGATGAGAGGCCAGGACTGGCTTAATCATGATGTGAGGCCAGGACTGGTTTAATCATGATGAGAGGCCGGGACTGGCTTAATTATGATGTAGGGCCGGGACTGGTTTAATCATGATGTGAGGCCAGGACTGGCTTAATCATGATGTGAGGGCAGGACTGGCTTAATCATGATGTGAGGTTAGGACTGGTTTAATCATGAGAGGCCAGGACTGGCTTAATCATGATGTGAGGCCAGGACTGGCTTAATCATGATGTGAGGCCAGGACTGGCTTAATCATGTGAGGCCAGGACTGGCTTAATCATGAAGTGAGGCCAGGACTGGTTTAATCATGATGTGATGTCAGGACTTAGTTATCGTATTGTAAGAGATTTACCATAAAGGAAGGGGGATTATAAACACAGCAAAAAAGATAGTTTTAATGATTTGACTAGTCTGATAAAATGAACTTTTCCAATAATTTTGGTGCTTATACTAATTAGCTAGATATGAATAGAGAATACGTTATGCAAGCAGGACTGAATAATATAAGCAGGATAATACATGTAGGAGTTTTGCAGGAGGTTTGTAGATGTATCATTATGTGAAAAAAAACCTGTTCTACAGTGAAAGGTAACTCTGTATACATTATATGTGCAAGGGAGATAATAAAATTGTAACACTTATTTTAATGCAAGTATGTATAATTTCAATACATTTGCAAATTTTGCAAAACTATCCCAACCCATAGTACCCACTCAGGTTACATCCACTGAAAGCATACATGATATTGCCCAATCAAAATTCTGAATAGAAATTCTAGTCTACCTTGATAGGGTCACTCTAGCCAAATTTGGTTGAAATATGTCAAGCAACTAAGGAGAAGCAGTGTTTTGACAATTTCTGGTAAATTTTTCATAAAATCTAAGATTTTCACCCTTGCAAATTGATCAATCAAAATTCTGAATAGAATTTCTAGAGCCTACCACCATAGAAACCATTAGTGAAATTTGGTTGAAATATGTCAAGCAGCTGAGGAGTAGCAATTTCACAATTTCCGGTACATTTTTCATAAAATCTCAGATTTTCACACAAAAGATTGATGAATCAAAATTCTGAATGGATGGTCTAGAGCCTATGGCCATAGGATCCTGTCAGCCTAATTTGGTTAAAACCGGTCATGATGGTAAGGAGAAGAAGCAATTTGACAACTTCCAGTACATTTAAAATAAAATCTAAGATTTCACCTCCCCCAAAAAATGATGAATCAAAATTCTCTATGGAAATTCTAGAGCTAATCACGACAGGATCCTTTCTGCCAAATCTGGCTGAAATTGCTCAGAATGGTGAGGAGAAGAAGCAATTTGACAATTTCCGGTACATCTAAGAATTTCACCAAAAAAAATCAAAATTGTGAATGGAGGTTCTGGAGCCTATGACCATAAGGTCCTTTCAGACAAATTTGGTTGAAATCGCTCAGAATGCTAAGGAGAAGAAGCATTTTGACAATTTCCGGTACGTTTAAAAACAAGAGGCCCAAGGGGCCCCGTGTTGCTCACCTGCAGCACCATCAATTTTTGTCAAAATTGTTGGTGGATGGTTTAGCAGTCTTTTAAATGAGTTTGTGGACATTTTTGCAAGTGCAATATGGCCGCCAAACACACTACATTTTGATTGGACCACGGAGCCCATGTTTTTTTGATGGATCAACTTCCCTTGAACAAATTTCGGCCTGATGCCTTCAGCGGTTCTGGAGGAGTAATTTCTGTGAAAACCAGGTCATCCAAGATGGTCGTCGAACCATTTGGTCAATCAAGTCCTCTTGAACAAAATTGGCTTACCTCTTGGCCTAGATGAAGATTCCCCAAGTGGTTTCGGAGAAGATTTTTAAAGACATTTCCTGAAATTGGCCGAAATCCAAAATGGCCGCTGGGCAATTTGGCCGATCGGGTTCATTTGAACAAACTTGGATCTTTATGCCCTAAGGATGCTTCCTGCCAAATATAATTGAAATCGGCCAGGTAGTTCTCGAGAAGACATTTTAAATTTAAAATTGGGAGCTTTTGACGAGAAAATTATGCAAACCGCTTATCTGAGTTTCGAAAATTGCAAATTTGAGCTCAGAATACCCCAAAAAATATGTAGAACCAATTTTGGCCTCAAACTGATCAAATAAAAAATTCCAATATGTCCGCCAAACACGCTACATTTTGATTGGCCCACGGCGGCCATGTTTTTTGACGGAGCAACTTCCCTTGAAGAAACTTTAATGGCCCTTAGTCCCTAATCATATCGCCCAAACTTTGGCCTGATCCATTCAGAGGTTCTGGAGAAGTCGTTTTCGGTAAAACTAGGTCATCCAAGATGGCTGCCGAACCATTCGGTCAATCAAGTTGTCTTGAACAAACTTGGCTTACCTCTTTGCCTAGATGAGGTTTCATAAGTTTTGAATCGATTCCCCAAACCGTTTCGGAGAACGAGATTTTTAGACATTTCTAAAAATTGGGCGAAATCCAAGATGGCCACCGGCCAAATTGGCCGATTGGCTTCGTT
This sequence comes from Chaetoderma sp. LZ-2023a, assembly GCA_034401795.1. Lineage (NCBI taxonomy): Eukaryota > Metazoa > Mollusca > Caudofoveata > Chaetodermatida > Chaetodermatidae > Chaetoderma > Chaetoderma sp. LZ-2023a. The sequence goes on from CM067369.1 coordinate 256,499,682, forward strand.
TGAACAAAAAGAAATTTCTATCCCATAAGGATGCTTCCTGCCCAATATAACTCAAATCGGGCCAGTAGTTCTCGAGAAGAAGACATTTTAAATTTCCCATTGCTTTAGTATGGGAGCTTTTGGCGGGAAAATGATCCAAGATGGCTGCCAAACCGTTTATCCGAGTTTCGAAAATTGCAAATTTGAGATCAGAATACCCAAAAACATATATAAAACGAATTTCGGCCTCAAAATCCATCAAATAAAAAAATATGGCTGCCAAACACTATATTTTGATTGGTCCACCGCGACCATGTCTTTTGGCGAATCAAGTTCTCTTGAACAAACATTAATCGCCCTTAGTTGCTAATTATATATCACAAATTTCAGCCTGATCGCTTCAGCGGTTCTGGGGAAGGCCGTTTTTGTGAAAACTAGGTCATCCAAGATGGCCGTTGAACCATTTGGTCAATCAAGTTCCCTTGAACAAACTTGATTCAGTGATTACCCTAGATCATATTTCGTGAGTTTTGAATTGATCCCTCAAATGGCTTGGGAGTTGAAGATTTTTAAAGACATTTCTAAATATCAGCCAAAATCCTAGATGGTCGTCGGCCAAATTGGCCGATCGGGTTCGTTTGAACAAACTTGAATCTCTATGCCTTAAGGATGCTTCATGCTAAATATAATTGAAATCGGCCCAGTAGTTCTCGAGAAGATATTTTGAATTTCCCACTGCTTTAGTATGGGAGCTTTTGGCGAGAAAATGATCCAAGATGGCCGCCAAACCGTTTATCCGACAGATTCGAAAATTGCAAATTTGAGATCAGAACAGCCAAAAACATATATAAAACAAATTTCGGCCTCAAAATCCATCGAATAAAAAAATCCAATATGGCTATATTTTGATTGGCCCACGGCGGTCACGTTTTTTGACGGATCAAATTCTCTTGAACAAACTTTACTGGCCCTTAGTCCCTAATCATATCTGCCAAATTTCACCCTGATCCCTTCAGCGGTGCTGGAGAAGTTATTTTCGCTAAAAGTAGGTCAACCAATATGGCCACCAAACTATTTGATCAATTAAGTTCGCTTGAACAAATTTGGTTGAGCTCTTGCCCTAGATCATATTTCATCAGGTTTGCTTCAATCCCTCAAGCGGTTTCGGAAAAGAAGATTTTGAAACATGTTTCTAATAATCGGCCAAAATCCAAGATGGCTGCCGGCCTAAGCGGCCGATCGGCTTCATTTGAACAAACTTGGTTCCCTATGCCCTAAGGATGCTTCCTGCCAAATATAATTGAAATTGGCCCAGCTGTTCTTGAGAAGTCGTTTAAAGGAAAAGTTGACGGACAGACAGATGACGGACACACAACCGACGGTCGCCACGACATAAGCTCACTTGGCCTCTCAGGCCAGGTGAGCTAATAAAGGAAACATTTTCTATGTCATCCATTGATGAGCAGCTACAGTGAATATCTGTCATTAGCCATTCAAACATGAACAAATCAGCTTGACTCCAGGCCAAGGTCAGTGTGCTAACACTGGCCAGACAGATAGCAAGCAAACCCCCCCCCCCCCCCCCCCCCCCCCCCCCCCCCCCCCCCCCCCCCCCCCCCCCCCCCCCGAAGACGATAAATGTGAAATGAAAATATTTTGAAAATAATTTACCTAAAGGCTGCTGCTGTCTATGTAAGCCAATTTGTTTTGAAAATATCCAGCAGAATTCTATTAATAGTCTGACGGTTAGAAAGATGAGGTATTCATGAAATGAGTGCACGTGTACTGTATCACGGTACCTGTGTGCGTGCGTGGGAGGAGAGGAGGGAGGGGAATGTTAATTCTCAAGCTGGTCGAAAATAGCTTCTGCAGCGGTCTTGAGACATGTCCATTTGCAAACCAAGAGAACTATTTTTGAAAATTAATCACTGGAATGACTGGCTCTATAACCGAGCTATTCCTGTAGTACCTTTTCAATAACAAGAGGCCCAAGGAGCCTGTATCACTCACCTGGACCATAGGTATCTCAACTAGAATGGTCATTAACAATAAATAGAACTCTAATGAGTTGAGCAGACTCGTAACAAGAAAACAGAGGCCAGGTTTCTTTATGTATCAACTTCTCTTGAGCAAACTTTAATGGCCCATAGTCATCAATACCATCTCCCAAATTTCGGTCCGATCACTTCAGCAGTTCTGGAGAAGTCGTTTTCTCAAAAACTAGGTCATCCAAGATAGCCACTGAATGATTCGGCCAATCAAGTTCATAAGAGAACAAATTTGGTTCAGCGCTTGCCCTAGATGATATTTCATGAGTTCTGAATTGATCCCTCAAATGGTTTCGGAGATTTTAAAATAAATTTCTAAAACTAGGCCAAAATCGAAGATGGCTGCCAGCCCAATTGGGCGATCAGCTTCGTTTGAACAAACTTGAATCTCTATACCCTAAGGATGCTTCCTGCCAAATATAATTGAAATTGTCCCAGTAGTTATCGAGAAGACATTTTAAATTTCCCATTGCTTTAGTATACAGGAGCTTTTGGCAGGAAAATGATCCAAGATGGCCGCCAAACCGTTTAACTGACCATTTCGAAAATTGCAAATTTGACATCAGAATACTCAAAAACACATAAAACCAATTTTGGCCTCAAAATCCATCAAATAAACAAATCCAATATGGCCACCAAACACGCTTATATTTTGATTGGCCCATAGCGGACATGTTTTTTTACGGTTCAACTTCCCTTGAACAAAGTTTAATGGCCTTTAGTCCCTAATCATATCTGCCAAATTTCGACCTGATCCATTCAGTGGTTCTGGAGTTGTTTTCGCTAAAACTAGGTCAACCAAGATGGCCGCCGAACCATGTGAACAATCAAGTTCCCTTGAACAAAATTGCTTCAGCTCATGCCCTAGATCATATTTCATGAGTTTTGCGTCAATTACCCTGGCAGTTTCGGAGAAGATTTTTAAAGACATTTCCTAAAATCGGCTGAAATCCAAGATGGCCGGCCACAGGCCAAATTGGCCGATCAGCTTCCTTTGAACAAACTTGGATCCCTATGCCCAAAGGATGCATCCTGCCACAGATAATTGAAATCGGCCCAGTGGTTCTTGAGAAGTCGTTTAAAGGAAAAGTTGATAGATGGACGGATGACTGACACACGACGGACGGTCACCATGGCATAAGCTTACTTGGCCTTTCAGACCAGGTAAGCTAATAATCTCTTAGTCTGCAAATGGACATTTTGGACATTTTCTATGAGAAAATTAAAATTTTCTTGAACGAATTTGAGGGTTAAATCTTGGTTAAGAATGATAGCGTGCGTGTGATTGTACTCTGATTGCACTAACACACTGGGTTAGTGCACAGATCCTTGCTCAGCATCCACTCACACTCACACACACACACACACACCAGTGAATCAGGCCTCACACCCACACCAAGCGCTGTACTCTCTTTTTCTCTCTCCAGCATTCACCAATAGTGCAGCTACACTCATTCACCACCGCAGCCGCCGTCAAACATCAATATGCATGATCACTAGACAGGAAAATTGAGAGATTATTCATTTACCTGGGGATAGAGGAGATAGACGAAAACCCAAATAAATATTTATAAACCAATTTGATGACTTCAAACTATACACCTGTGCAAAAGTTAAGCACCAGCAAAAACAATAGAATGTAGAAACATGATGGTACAACTAGGCTGCCATACTTTTTGTCCCCGCGTTAGCTGACATAATTCCAAGTACGAAATGCACATGCATGCATGACTTCACGCCGCTTGATGTCCGTGCGTGGCGGGAAACAGCACACGTGTTCAGTTATGTAAAAGTCCAGTTTGAGGTGTAGAACATTACATACAGATTTAGGCGACAAGATTAGGAATTTTGTGTTCATGACCATGGTTTATTTGTACAGAGAGAATTAGCTCTTGATTGTGAACTGCTATGGCAAGACGAAGGTTAAGTGATCGTGTGAAATGGCAAATCATAGGCATGCATACCACTGGTATGTCATGCAGAGAGATTGGCAGACAGCTGAACATTAACCATACTGTAATCAGTCGTTTGATTGCAAAACATGGGCAAACTAACGAGGTGAAGGACAGGCCTAGATCTGGAAGACCGAAGAAGACTACTGCCCGTGATGATCGAGCCCTAGTACGCCTTGTTAGGAGATCTCCATTCACCAACAGCAGAGTGCTCAGCCAGCAATGGGAAACGCGCAATAGAGTGTCAATGTCTACCGTCAAAAGGAGACTGTATGCTGCTGGCATGAAAGCTAGGAGACCTGTCAGACGTCCTCTCCTCACTGTACACCACAAAGAGGAGCGTCTGAGGTGGTGCAACGAAAGAAGACACTGGAACATGAGATCCTGGAGACGGGTACACTGGTCCGATGAAAGTCGGTTCCTGCTTCATGCCACAGATGGTCGAACTCGTGTATGGAGGTCCAGACGCACGGTGTACGACCAACGTAACATCATGGAAGAAGTTCCATTTGGTGGAGGTTCCGTTATGATATGGGGGTGCATCTCATTTGATTGTAAGCTGGATCTGTTGACTGTACCTGGAACACTAAATGGACAAAGATATCAAGATTCCATACTGGATAGAATTGTGGTCCCTCATTTTGTAAATCATGCACCTGGAACCCACCCTATATTCATGGATGACAACGCCCGACCACATCGTGCTAGAGCTGTGCATGAATACCTCCGCCAGAATGCCATCGAAACCCTACCATGGCCAGCAAGGAGCCCTGACATGAACCCTATTGAGCATATCTGGGACATTCTGGGAAACATGGTGGGAAGGAGGGATCCTCCTGTGCAGAACCTACAGGAATTAACAGACGCACTCCATCTTGAATGGCAACGAATACCACAATGGCGTATCAGTCGGTTGGTGACCAGCATGAGACGTCGTGTCCAGGCCGTCATCCAGGCACAAGGTGGATATACCCGGTATTAATAATGACAGTCTCAAACTCGTGCACAGATGTTAAACTTCGTTTTCAGACACCATTAATGACAATCTATCCACGTGTGTCAACTGTAGGGCAATAGTTGTCAGTTGTGTCAACGTAACCATATTCAGGCCTCGTTTTCAAGTTCAAACAAAAACATACAGTGTTTCCCAACCATCATAATCAGCATTCCTCTAGTTGCATTATTACCTCTTGCACTAAGATGGATGGGTACATAAATGTTTATGCTATTGCTTTCTTCATAGCACATGAATATACCCTCGCATGTGCGTAAAAATAGGGTGGTGCTTAACTTTTGCACAGGTGTATATAAACAGAATTCTATCTAGGCACATTGCTTATGTTTTATTACGTACCCAGTATATTAAGCCTTTTAACAGTCAAAACGGCTTCTGTAGAGGTCTTAAGAAATGTCAACATGCAGACCAATAAGACAATTTTTGAAAATTTACAACAGGAATGACTGGCTCAATAAGCGAGCCAGTCATTCCAGTGGTGAATTTTCAAAGAGTTTCCTTGGTCTGCAAATTGACAATTTCTTTGACAAAATTGAAATTTTCTTGAACAAATTTAAGGCTTAAAGGGTTAAGATAGATTCACTGCTCTCTATAGAATTCAGGAGCTATGTCAGGTTCAACAACATGCACTAGTACAAGCGCACATGCACGCACACACGCACACACACACACCATTGCGCTCAACATACACAAATAAACAACCTTCCAACACAGCCACTTACTGTTAATCATACAAAACAATAGCAATCAGAGATTTCAGTGAGATTATCATCCTCCCATTTTCGTCACATTTTAACATAATTTAGATTTTCCAGATTTTAGTTTCCGAGACATCCGCAGATCGACAATTTGATCAAATTTGTATCCAGAATTTTTTAACTACGCTAGATATTTGACTGAATGAATGTATCTGCTAAATTTGGTTTTAATCCATCAAAAATTTTAAAAAAACCAAATGTATTTTCCACACAGGCTTCAATACTTAAAACAGCCTTAGTGAGCCAGAGTTATGGCTCGTGTTTAAAGATGTGGCCTTTTAATTTCTGTAGTTCAAATAAATATTGTCTAGAGGAACATCTTAATCCATCGATAAAAGACAAAACCATATTCATGGCCCAAATTTTGTTATAATCCATCAACAAATGGTGAAACATGCCACAATTGTTGACAGACAGACAGACAGACAAATCAAGGCTGTATAAGGTGAACCCAGGTGAGCTAAAAATAAATAACAGTGTTTTAATTAAAGCATACATGTAAAAATAATGTTGACACTACAAAATGATTATATATGTTAATTATGAGTTGACATTATTAGTATCTTTGATACGCTATGACTGTGCACCTGCTCATGTGTCACTCAGACTAGACTAACCTGAACGCACTCACTGACATACTCTGAAACATGCTGTAGCTCAATAACCAGTGAGCTTGCCAGTGTCACGGAGAACATGCACTCCAGTCAGATAGTACACTGCCCTGAGCTGAACCCCCCCTGCCGAGTGCATGTATGTCACTGAGGACATGCACTCGGTCAGCTAATACAGTGCCCTGAGCTGAACCCCGGTGAATGTCATGGAGTACATATCAGGTAGCAGCTAACATCGCACTGAGATAGATTCTTAACTAGGCCAGCTTTTCTTCACAGGGAAAAATAGCTAATCAATAATCACATGCTTATTAATAAATGAGAATGGCCTTTCAGCTATAAGCTTTACAATTTGCATGCATTGATTGGGAAAATGACTTGTAAAGAGATTAGTATTCATACGGTAGAGTGTTTATTATCCACACATATTTTGAAATAAATAGCCCAAGGGCCATAGTGCTCACCGGGCTGATGAGGAACTGTAAACATGTTTACAGTAATTAATGCACAACAAGCACCATTGGTCAATCAGGCAAGCATAAATGTTGCCATAGACCAATGGTCCTTATCATTAATGACCAATGAGGCAATCATCCTTACCATTACTGACTAACAAAACAAGTGTCAATGACACTATTAACCAATGACACATGCACCATTTGTCAATGGGATAAGCGTAACAGATGCCACTGACCAATGGAACCATGGTCCTTGGCCTTATCGAGCAATTAGTCAAGTGTCATTCACACAACAGGGTACATGTAAGCATAGCCGGTGCCACTTACCAACAAGAGCACAGGTTCCTGACATTATTGACCAATGAGGCAAGTCTTAGACTTAATTGACCACATGTTCAAGCACCCTTGGTCAATGTGGCAAGTGTAACTGATGCCATGGACAATTGGCCAGGGATCCTTGAATTATTGACAAATGTGACAATCAATCTGGACATTAATGACAAACAAATCAAGTGTCATTTACATTAATATCAATGGGACAAGCAGCAGTTTTCAATGAGGAAAGTGTAACTGATGTCAATGATCAATGAGTCAAGGGTCCCTGGAAAACAAATGAGACGGAAATATGGAAATTTGTGAGGGAAAAGCAGTTTGTTATATGGCTGATCCTATTGACCAACAAAGAAAGCTCCATTGGCTCATGGGAATGTAAAGCAAATGACATTTACAAATGGGGAAATGGTCACAGGCGGACTCATCGAAGAAATGCAAGCATATTGGTGTCCTCGATATGAATCACCAATGGAAAAGTACGATTGATCAATGGGGAAGCAATCCCTGACAGTATTATTAAATGGTTAAGTGTACAAACAGATGCTATTTACCAATGAGGAAATGGTTACAAGTAACATTTTTTTATCCCAATAATACAAAAATATTGATGTCCTTGACACAATTGACCAATGGGTAAAGTAATACTAGCACCTCTCCCACCCCACACCACCCCACCCACCCCATTCACTCCAGGTGGTGGAAGCAAATGTAAACATTGTCTCGCAATCCTCAATCATATGGGTAAATCACATACCATATTTGGTTCAATTCCGCCCACCGATTACCATACATTCCCCTCCCCACCTCCACCACTCCACCCTTGGGGGGGGGGGGATTCTAATGTAAATGTCATCTTGCAATCCAAGATGATATGGGTAATGCAGATGACAAATTTGATTAATTTCCACCAAATGGTTTCAGAGGATAGCCAGGCTGACAGATGGAAGGAATTGCAATACACTTGTAAATTTTTCAAAATACTTGGGAATAATAATAAGCTCATAGTTGTTCTGACCCTGCATCTCATCAATAATGAAAGCCTAAGTACATCCAGTAATGACTGAGTGAACATTCTGATCAATTACAGAAACCAATGTACAAAACTACTGACCCCCCAATGCCTTGTTCACCTCTCTAGTGACCTGCCCATATCCATACTGACCACTCATTGACCCATCATTGTGACCTGTCAACAGGTCAGTCTGAATAAAACTGTAGCAACAGCTGACTCAGTCTATAATGGCCCTTGAAGTCATTAACGCTTATAATGCTGCTCCGGACTGGAGAACATCATTGTGTGTTAAATCTTTGTAATCTTCAGATGACAAGCTTGCAAAAACAGCTTTGTACTGGTATTGAGAAATGTCCATTTGCAGACCAAGAAGATTATTTTGGAAAATGTACCACTGGAATGACTGGCTCGATAACTTAGCCAGTCATTCCAGTGGAAATTTTCATAAACAATCTTATCCTGGTCTGCAAATGGACATTTTCAACGAGAAAATTAAAATTTTCTTGAACAAATAGGGTGTTGAACCCATAGTACATTCTAAGAGAAATTGCAACAGCTGCTTTTCAAACAGATTTCAAAATAAACATAACTGAATAATGTACTCCGAGAATACAGCTGTAAAAAGGTTAATTATCTGATTGTGAGTATCCATTTTCATTAACTTTTATTTCCTGAGGCAACATTAACCCTTTCAATGACAAATTCATAAATAAATCAAATTATTTCCGATATAAGAAGTATTCTTTTGAATATTTTGAAATTTAATTTGATTGGAAGCCATTGCTGCTTAATATTTTGAAACTAATTCGACTGGGATCCTTGAAATTGTGATACTGGCATTCAATGGTTAAATGTATAGGTCTAAATGGGTGGGAGGAGTCTGAGGGGTGGGGTGGGGGGGGTGTTGATCCCTGAGTGACTGAAAGATGTTTCTGTATGATAGAGGAATAATGAATTAGAGTTCTTGTTTATTTAATAATGCGCTTGATTGGTGTCCATATCAGGTCATTAATTCCTGGTCACAGTTAACGATAGAATGAGTTCAGAGTAAATGAGATACATGTATCTATACTTGCATTCAAAAAAATCAATTATTAGAGTGTTTCTGGTTTACTGAGATAAATAAGTCTGGAATTATCACCCTTTCAACACTACACTAAATCATAAATTTGCTGTGGTGTAGCTAGGTAATATTCTGGGGAATATTTTGAAATTAATTTTACTGGAAGCAGATGCTAATGAAGCAGCTGTTTGGCAGTAACAACTTCTAGTAAAATTAATTTCACAAGCTTTCCTATATAGCTGTCTTGAACCTGAGGTACTGGAATGAGTGGTATCATAGGGTTGAAATGGTTAACTCATGCCGTGAACTGTTGGCCTCAGTTGACTGAATAGCTCATTAATAACCAGTGGTCAAGGCGTGGTCCTAGTTGTTAAACTTATTCATCAAGAATTGACCAAGGTGGTGAACCCTGGAATCCTTGCTGAGAGTTCCAAAAATACCTGTCATCTGCCAATGCAAGACTTGAATTATTTAAATACCCACACCTTCCAGGTAAATTGTCCCCAAAATAATCTAAGTTAAAACTAAAAAAAATATACAAAAATTAAAAATTAAATCTTTATTATGATGTTGGAATTGGATACAAGAATTAGAGGAATGTTACAGCTTTTCACTAGATATTTAACTCATTAAGGCTTCATACAATTTTAATGAAATGTTACAGATTTGTTCTGAGTTAAATATCTAACCGACCACCAGCAAAGTCCATACATAATAGCAAAATTCATTTCTTTATGATGCAGAATGAATGAAATCCTGGTAAATATTAAAGCTGCAGAGTTTTATTCAAATTGGATAAGTCCTCGGTAAATTGAATGTTCATTGAGAAACTTAGCATTTACCCAATTCTCAGATCTGACATGCCGGCTGGCCGTGATTCGCATCGCTAATCGCTATAAGTACACTCAACAAAAATCATCTCTTAATTCACCTTTCTAGAGAACCCATCAATCATATGACGCCATAATGAACTGCGTGATGTATACAATGACATCGTCATGAATGACATCCATAAGTACGTATATTTGAAGACGGTCTATGCGGTGTTGTACAAATTGTTTGCTTTTACTATTAAATAAATATTCTGTTGAATATTTTGAAACTAATTTGACTGGGCATAGGCAGCAACAGCACCCAGTCAAATTAGTTACAAAATATTCAACAGCTTCCCTGTATAGTTTTCAGGAAATTGATAGCTAGGCCATTTGGGGATTGATCAATCCCAACACGGCGAGGTGTGGATGGAGCTTAGCTAGTGATGGGCGGGGCATAGCTAAAAATGGAAAGGTCCAATGACATTGCTTAAGATAGGACCACAGCGAGAGGCTTGTTTTTGACCGCCTCGGACGTCATAGGGTTAAATAACATTTAAATGGTTAAAAACATTTGGACTTTTTAGTGATATTGACTAAATGCAGTTAATGATGAATTCCCCATATCTCATTTTCAATCCAACCACACAGGAAGACTGTCGATTATTTTGAAATCAATTTGACTGGGAGCCATTAATGTCAAAATACTCAACAGAATAAGTTTTATATTGTAAAGAATATACATTTTCCGGGGAATTAACGGTGAATACATTTGATAATTTTGGAAACTTGTTCGACATCCCCTAAAATGTTCTATAAAATTATTACAAAATTATGCTAATTAGCTAGTATCACATAATATCTATTCATAATTTCCTATATTTACTAACACCATTGACAGTGTTTCACCGTGATGAAATCTCATTCAGCTATACACAGTCATGACACTGTAGAGCATATATATTAATCAGGTATATCTCGGTACGCCTATGTTTTATATTAGGCCAATCAGCTCCTAACCGGTTATTATGTAGGTTACTTATCCACAATATCTCTGCCATATGAAAGGGGGCGTAATAATTGTTGATTTATCCTCTACCATAACCAGAGCAATCAATGCTTGAGAGGAGAAGTGGGCGGTCTAGTGACACACTGTTTCTCCGCTTTAGCAGAGTTTCCAGCTTGGGGGATGTACTCGCTTCAACCGGAGCACAGTTTCACACAGAAATCAGTCAGCTTAGGTCAAATTCAGAGCAGAGAATCCTGCCAGTGGTTTGAAACGAGGCTGTTTAGGTCATTCTAACCATGTGAGCGGTGTAGCTTCTTCAGAACTTAGTACAGTTATGTGACTGAGGTTAGATGTACTCTTAAGCCCTGTGAATGGGAGATAGAAAGAAAAGCATGCCAAACTGACCTGCCTTCTGTATGAAGATCTTTTTATACGTGCAATGTGGTTGGCTGTTAATCATGTCAACGTAATGAAATTTCTTATTTAGGGACATGGAGTCAAGATTACACTGTTTTCACAAAAAATACAAAAGATCAATGCATATATATATATATATATATATATATATATATATATATATATATATATATATATATATATCAGCTGTAATAGTGGACTTTGCATAAACCTGTACACTAATGCAGTGAATCAAAGACTATACATGTAGCCACATGTAAGTAACTACAGACAAAGTCTGGTTAAATATAAATTCTATATTATAACAAAATAATTACTTTTAATTCTTAGAATTGCAGCTGTTAATTATTATGAAAACAATTTGACTGGAAGTTGTTGGTGCTATATGCCACAACACTTTTCAGCCAATTTCTTTCCAACAGAAAATTTGGAATTATCGCTAAATTATATGACCTGTATTGAGATACAAATTTTAAGTTAATTTTACTGAAGTTCTTAATCATTGGCTTGCCGACAAATTCAGATTCAATTTATTTTATAGATGTATATATTCATCAGCTAGATGTCCATTTGGCTATCTAACTCTTTAACCCTCAGATTTATTCAAAAAAATTTACATTTTCTCATAGAAAATGTTCATTTGCAGACCAAATGAACTCTTTTTGAATTTTTAATACTGGAATGACTGGCTCGGTTATCGAGCCAGTCATTCCAGTGGTAACATTTTCAAAAATAGTCTTCTTTTGGTCTGCAAATGGGCATTTCTCAAGACCACTGCAGAAGCCGTTTTTTGGGTGATATGAGGGTTAGAGGGTTAATGCACTGGGAAGTTTTAAGAAATGAAGAACTGAAAACAATTATATACTTAAGGTAAATTATCAGATTATAATTTAAAAAAATTTTTATGGACAGTAAACTGCGAGATATAGGTTACTGACAGAGTTTCAAGAAATGACAACTCTTCATTATATGCCGCTGATCCACCACCACAAGGTCAAGTAGATAAGAGGTCATTTTGGAGCGGATCGGTGGGTGGATGGATGGGTGGGATGGGTGGATGACAGATAATCTTTCCATAGGGAGTACAGCACGATTCAGAACATCCAAATTACATTGAAAAAAGTGTATAATCCTAACTAATAATTATAGCATACAGTTTACACAGCTTTGTCAGAAATGTAACAAATTATGAAAGACCAACAAACACACTTTAAATACTACTTGTGAGTTCCGACTAAAATCTATTAACCCCTTCACTAACACATCCATGAAAAAGTATATTCTCTACGAAATAAGACTTTTCTGTTGAATACTTTAAAATTAATCTGACTGGAAATTTTGAAATTAATTTGATTAAGACAGCAATACCTTCAAGTCAAGTTAATTTCAAAATATTCAGTTTTCCGGCATACATGTTAACTAGCGTTGAAAAACCGTTATGGGGAATTCATCGGTGAAAGGGTTAAATATTTTAACTGTACGGTCTAGATACGATAAATTCTGTATGAATATTTATTCTGGTGAATTCTCTGAAATTGACTAGCCAGTAATTCCAGTGCTAAGTTTTTAAAAATGTTCTTTTCTTGGTAAATAAATACAAATGGACAATTTCTATGAGAAAATGGATGTTTTCTTATTCAATCTGCCACACAGATACTGAATGGGATTGTCAGCTCAGTAGGTCATCAATGGTCACTTAGTACTGACCAAAATAGCAAACTAGAGATTATAATATTCCGATATTTGACCGCATTTATATGTAAACAGCCCAGATAGTTGTTAGATTGTGAATGGGCTATAATAGTGACGTGCATGTAAACAACTGAACAATGCAGGTACGCCTCCAGAGACGGAATAACATACAACTAGATCTAGATCAGTGAAAACATCAATGTGGTCTGTAGGTGTATATAGTATACATATCATAATGAGCATGACCTGACCGAATTGCCAGTAAATCTATGCCATGTTTGTGTCAGTCTGTCTGTAGTCCTGTGCAGTGGACAGAACCAATGCGTAGGTACATGTAGGGTTGCCTGTATGCACTGAGTATCAACAAGACCTACACATATCCAGAGATCTAAATACCTTATGTCTGATAAAGATCTCAAGGTTGAACACACACATACACATGCACAAAGGTACGCACACTATATATAGATACATGGATATTGACTGCGATAGACAGCGGAGTCTTTAGAAATGTCCATTTGCAGATTAAAAGAATATTTTTGAAAATTTCCCACTGAAAAACAAGCCAGTCATTCCACTGGTAAACTTTCAAAAATAGTCTCTTGGCCTACAAACTGACATTTAAAAAACAAATATTTTGATTTTCTTGACAATATTTAGCCATGACAGGGCTAACATTCTCAAAGCCATTAGTGTCCAGTGATGGCACAAAGGTGTTTGCAGTGGCAGGTGTGAAGTTTGTGTAGAGCTGCCTTTGCCCAGCTGTTACAGTTATACAGCATCAAGGATACGCAGGTTGCATTGTATAAACACAGTCTTTTTGTTAAGGCATCTTTGATCTATGAATCCATATCTTCCAGAAGGAGTGGTATGCTATGTTTTCCATGACACAGCGTGCAGCGATGTTAGCAGTATTGCAGAGTCCAGGATTTTACTTTACCTACATGGTTTGCTGCCACGAAGTGGATCGTCATTTTCTTTAGTTTCACGCTTTGTCAATAGGTATATGTGGGTGAACTCGGTTTTGGATTCATTAATAATTAGTTATTGCCATTTGAAGGACTTTTCAATGAGTTATTGTCATTTCAAGTACTTTTCAATGAGTTATTGTCATTTCAAATACTTTTCAATGAGTTATTGTCATTTCAAATACTTTTCAATGAGTTATTGTCATTTCAAATACTTTTCAATGAGTTATTGTCATTTCAAATACTTTTCAATGAGTTATTGCCATTTTAAGTACTTTTCAATGAGTTATTGCCATTTCAAATACTTTTCAATGAGTTATTGTCATTTCAAATACTTTTCAATGAGTTATTGCCATTTCAAATACTTTTCAATGAGTTATTGTCATTTCAAAGACTTTTCAATGAGTTATTGCCATTTTAAGTACTTTTCAATGAGTTATTGTCATTTCAAATACTTTTCAATGAGTTATTGTCATTTCAAATACTTTTCAATGAGTTATTGCCATTTCAAATACTTTTCAATGAGTTATTGCCATTTCAAATACTTTTCAATGAGTTATTGTCATTTCAAATACCTTTCAATGAGTTATTGTCATTTCAAATACTTTTCAATGAGTTATGGTCATTTCAAATACTTTTCAATGAGTTATTGTCATTTCAAATACTTTTCAATGAGTTATTGTCATTTCAAAGACTTTTCAATGAGTTATTGTCATTTCAAAGACTTTTCAATGAGTTATTGTCATTTCAAATACTTTTCAATGAGTTATTGTTATTTCAAATATTTTTCAATGAGTTATTGCCATTTCAAATACTTTTTATTGAGTTGTTGCCAGTTTCAAGTACTTTTCAAATAATTATTCACATTTTCAAGTACTTTTCAATGCATTGCTGCCATTTCAAGTACTTTTCTGTTCAATTCCTTGCTGGCATTTCAAGTACCTGTCAATGAGTAATTGCCAGTTCAAGTACCTTTCAATGCTTTGTTCCATTTGCAAGTACTTTTCAATGCGTTATTGACATTTTCAACTTTCAAATATTTGTTGAAGTCAATTTAATGTATATTTCAATACCGTACTGCTGTTTTCAACAACGTTTCGATACCTCACTGCCATTTTCAGGTATTTTTCAATACTAACATTTTCAATTACTTTTCAATGCCATACTGTCATTTTAAAATACTTTTCAAAGCTATACTGCCATTTTCAAGTATATTTGAAGACAAATTTCAAATTCAAGCAGCACTTCCAAGGACTAATGCTAAATTCCAAGTATTTTTCAAATTTGTGCAAAAACCCTGTTGTAACAGACCCCCCCCCCCCCCACCCCCAACCCCATCATGCAGGCGACAAAACCCTGTTGTAACAGAGACCCCCCATCATGCAGGTGACAAAACCCTGTTGTAACAGAGACCCCCCATCATGCAGGCAACAAAACCCTGTTGTAACAGAGACCCCCCCATCATGCAGGCGACAAAACCCTGTTGTAACAGACACCCCCATCATGCAGGCGACAAAACCCTGTTGTAACAGAGACCCCCCATCATGCAGGCGACAAAACCCTGTTGTAACAGAGACCCCCATCATGCAGGCGACAAGACCCTCTTGTAACAGAGACCCCCCATCATGCAGGCGACAAAACCCTGTTGTAACAGAGACCCCCCATCATGTAGGCGACAAAACCCTGTTGTAACAGAGACCCCTCATCATGCAGGCGACAAAACCCTGTTGTAACAGAGACCCCCCATCATGCAGGCGACAAAACCCTGTTGTAACAGACCCCCCATCATGTAGGTGACAAAACCCTGTTGTAACAGAGACCCCCCCCATCATGCAGGCGACAAAACCCTGTTGTAACAGAGACCCCCCCATCATGCAGGCAACAAAACCCTGTTGTAACAGAGACCCCCCATCATGCAGGCGACAAAACCCTGTTGTAACAGAGACCCCCCATCATGCAGAATACAAAACCCTGTTGTAACAGAGACACCCCCATCATGTAGGCGACAAAACCCTGTTGTAACAGAGACCCCCCCATCATGCAGGTGACAAAACCCTGTTGTAACAGAGACCCCCCATCATGCAGGCAACAAAACCCTGTTGTAACAGAGACCCCCCCATCATGCAGGCGACAAAACCCTGTTGTAACAGAGACACCCCCATCATGCAGGCGACAAAACCCTGTTGTAACAGAGACCCCCCATCATGCAGGCGACAAAACCCTGTTGTAACAGAGACCCCTCATCATGCAGGCGACAAAACCCTGTTGTAACAGAGACCCCCATCATGCAGGCGACAAAACCCTGTTGTAACAGAGACCCCCCATCATGTAGGTGACAAAACCCTGTTGTAACAGAGACCCCCCCATCATGCAGGCGACAAAACCCTGTTGTAACAGAGACCCCCCCATCATGCAGGCGACAAAACCCTGTTGTAACAGAGACCCCCCATCATGCAGGCGACAAAACCCTGTTGTAACAGAGACCCCCCATCATGCAGAATACAAAACCCTGTTGTAACAGAGACCCCCCCATCATGTAGGCGACAAAACCCTGTTGTAACAGAGACCCCCCATCATGTAGGCGACAAAACCCTGTTGTAACAGAGACCCCCCCATCATGCAGGAGACAACACCCTGTTGTAACAGAGACCCCCCCATCATGCAGGCGACAAAACCCTGTTGTAACAGAGACCCCCCATCATGCAGGCGACAAAAGAGAGCATATTAACTTGCTACTGCCATTTAACCCTTTAACTGTCAAATTTGGTCAAGATAATTAAAATATTTTCTATTTGAATATCCATTTACAGGCCAAGAGAATACAATTTTTGAAAATTTATCACTGGAATGACTGCCTCTGATATTGAGCCAGTCATTCCAGTGGTAACTTTTCAAAAATTGTATTCTCTTGGCCTGTAAATAGACATTCCACAAGAGCAGAGGCTGGTTTTGGCCGATATGACCATTAAAGGGTTAACGGACAGGATTGATCAGGAAATAGAGAAGATATTTATGCGGTTCTCTTGACAAATGATATTCTCCAGTCGAAGAGAAGACTATTTTAGAAAACAAAACATTGAAATGACTATCTTGCCTGCTGGACCAGTCATTCCAGTGATAATCGTTTTCTAGAATATTCGTGTCAGGGTCGGTAAATAAACAATTTTTTATGAGAAAGTATATATGTATTGAACAAATTTTGACCATTAACCAGGGCCATGGCCTTGAGGCATGTCCATCTGCAGGCAAGAGATTACCTTTGAAAATTTACCACTGAAATGCTTGCCTCGATAACCGAGCCAGTCATCAGTGTTAAATAAGTTTTTCTGTTAGCTTGCAAATGGACTTTGAACAAGCAACTATTTAGATTTTCTTGACTAAATTTGACCACTAAATGGTTAAAGATCTAAGAAATGATGTGTTATGAGCACATTTGACCAGTCTTTAAAGATGGACCATTAACCCTTTAACACTCATATCAGCAAAAACCAGCTTCTGCAGGGGTCTTGAGAAATGTCAATTTGCAGAGCAAGCGACTATTTAAAAAAATTGACCACTGGAATGACTGGCTCGGTTATCGAGCCAGTCATTCTAGTGGTAAATTTTCTAAAATAGTCTTCTCTTGCTCTACAAATGGACATTTTCTATGAGAGGGTTAAACGTTAAGAGAGGTTTGTTAGTAAATCAGGACAAGAGAGAATGCTGTAATCCATACACCACAGCCCATGCCACCATACATGTCTCCAATACTGATCAAGCAGACTCCATACCGCAATACACGTCTCCAATACTGATCAAGCAGACGCGACGTCACATGGCTTGTACTGAATATTGGTTAAATATAGCGAGATACGACTAATCAAAGGTTACTTAGATACTTAGAGCATTTCTAGAGCTTTGTGTTTAGAAATCTGGAAGCACTTTCATTCCGCATACTTGTGGCTGGTTATTTACAACATTCTTAACCATTAGATGATGATCAACCGTATCTGCATTGGTA
Organism: Chaetoderma sp. LZ-2023a; assembly: GCA_034401795.1. NCBI lineage: Eukaryota > Metazoa > Mollusca > Caudofoveata > Chaetodermatida > Chaetodermatidae > Chaetoderma > Chaetoderma sp. LZ-2023a. The sequence goes on from CM067369.1 coordinate 256,517,809, forward strand.
ATAAGAAATGTCCATTTGCTGGCCAAGAAAAATATATTTTTAAAATTTTACCACTGGAATGACTGGCTCGATAAACGAGCCAGTCATTTCAGTGGTAGACTTTTAAAAAGTCCTCTTGGCTTGCAAATGGACATTCACTACTTAAGGCAAAATTCAAATTTTCCTTGACATATCTTGACCATTAAATGGATACTGACAACCCACTGATGATCATAAAGCACTAATTGACTGAAAGTCAATGCTTTCTGAGGAAGCAATATTTTGTTCAGTCAAATTACTCCTAAAATGCTAATCACATTTCTTATTAACGCTTACCACTCTGATGTCAAAATATAAAAATTAAAAAATAAATTAAAAAATGAACTGCTGTTCATTTCTAAACAAATTTGGTGGAAGACAGCAACATCTTCCACCAAAATTATTGAAAAGAGTACATCAGTTTCTTTGCTATTGACGCAGTAAAAAATTAAATATTGACATGAGAGTAGTAAGGGTTAAGGTCAGTTTAACAGCATTCAGAAAGAAATGGACTAAGGGACTAATAAGGACTGAATGATGTTTTTGAGTGTTTGTGATAGGAGATGAATGAGTGCATAAAAACTGGGTTAGCCTAATTCTTGTGTTAATACAGGGGCTAAATGACGTGTAGGTGCCCTATATCTCTAATGATAATCAATAATCATGATCAATCCGTCACTGGTCTAGAAAACCTCCATTGCTTATCTAGGATGGAAGAAAGAATGTGTCACGGACTACGTCAACACAATAAATCAACCCCTCTATTTACAAATTATAATTTACAATTCCATCCCTGAAAATCCAGCCTACTGTTTCAGTTTCAAAGCTACGATACAAGTAAACTGCTGGATATTTTGAAATTAATTAGACTGGAAGGAAACAGAGCTTTTATACACGTATTAGTCACCATATAATTCTCGCTATGTAGATGTGGTATGTAGGGATGAAATAGTTAACAATCAGATACTAGAATGCTTAGTTGATGGCTTGATGTTCTGCCTCCCACACTGAGGGTGGAGACTATGTAATCATTGTCTTACAAACTGCATCATATGGGCAACTAGCACACAAAAAATAATAAGCAGACCGCAATAGCTTCAGCATAACGTTACCAGGGGAACTCACTCAATAGATTAATTAACCTTTTATCATTCACACTGGTAAAAAATGGCTTCTGCAGTGGTGTTCGGAAATGTCCATTTGCAGACCAAAAGAAGCATATTTTTGGACAAATTTACAACCAAGCCTTGGTTATGACATACCTTATTGTTCACTCCTTTGATATTCCACGTCTTGCTTGAATTATTCCTTTCGAATCACCAGTTTATTATTCCATATAAACACTATTATACACACACGCTCTTATTCAACTTAAACACTAACTCCATCCACATTCTCATACTCTCTGACTATATTCCTGCCACACCTAAATAGTCCTCTTACTGTTTCCCGCCTAATGTCACTAGTACTTAATCATGTAAATATATCTTAATTATTTTGATGCTCGTGAAGTCCTAGACGCTAATTGTTTTGGCACGGGAACCCAGCCATTGACTTATTCACAATCTCCCAGTTTTTCTTTTTATTGATTCAAATTATATTTATCAATCAATACGGAAAGAATCAAAATAAAACTTGTTTACATTTATTTACACTACACTCCGGAAAGCTAAAATAAACTAACACTTCCATTCAAGACTTCAAGAAGCTTGAATCTGGAAGCGCCATTCTTAGTCAGACAATCTACTATTTGTTTGTCTTTTGTCATCCATACAACTTTAGAAATTTCCGTTTGAGCTAACATGTCACGAACAATGCTGATATCAATTCGGAGACGTTTATCTGTTAATGACGTAGTTTAATTAACACCATCAACTAACGATTTGTTGTCAGTGATGCAAATTATTGGTAAAAAGTCACTGTTTGTAGATCTGATTAAGCAACATGATTCAGCAGCATCTAATAATGATAATGTTTCTGCTGCCAAAGTACTTCTTACAATGTGCTTAAGTTTTTTTGACTGCCATGAAATTGGTGCAAATTTTCCATTCTCGCCGAGCAGAAAAATGATAAAGCCTCCCTGAGATCCATCGTCTCTAAGATTGCCAAAAGAAGCATCGCTAAAGCCAATCAACTTTGCTTTAGATAGATCGCCGATGTTTGGAAACTTTATAATAACATTTTCAGACTTCAGCTTTTTAATTGATTTGTTTGCTTTGATTAGATCTGATATTGTACAATTCTTAATAGAAACACTAACTTCGCATGTATCATAAGCCATGTCAGGCCTGGTTTGATTAGAAGTCCAGTTCAATTGGCCAGCTACGCTGCGCAGTTGATAAACTTCAATGTCATTCAGTTTTTCATCAGTTTTCTGAGAGCGCAATTTATCCACTTTAGTAATCTCAATGTCATTGATATAGGCTTCCTGATCAACAGTAATTTCATTAGAATGTTGTTTGATAAATAAGCCCAAGTACTCGAACATTTCACTGTCCTCACTACTGATTTGAAATTTGTTCTTAATAGTTTCAATTATCTTTTGTTGAAAGAGATCTGAACCACCCCAACAGAAATGATCTCCATGACTTACAAGAATTCCATGAAGATCACCATTGTACTTACAGTAAAAGACCGCTTCATCAAACTTACTCATCTGAACATCCAATTTTAATAGTTCATCCTTAACTGTCAAGTACCAAGTTCGAGAAGCATCAACCAAACCATACACAGTAGTATGCAACTTCCAAAGTTTATCGGAATCAGATTCTTTAGGAGGTCGAAGATATATATCTCTGTCCATTCTTTTTCCTTGGAGAAACCCTGCTTGGAAATCAAGAGAATTTACCTTCCATTGTTTGGAAGCTATGATGGTTAATAAAGTACGTAAGTTCTCTTTGGAACAGGTTGGGGAATCTTTACGAAATGAATCAAGATCGATTTCCTCGAAACCACGAGCTACAAGGCGGGCCTTCACAATCTTATCTCCATCTTTAAATTTTTCCGTAATTACCCAACGAACAGAGATAGTATCTTGCCATTCATCAATTACTTCTTCATACACATTGTGTTCCTTCCAATTCTCTAACTCTGTCTGTTTGGCCATTAGTACTTCCTTAGCTTCATATGTGGCCAAATTTATTAACACTTCTTCATTAACTCTCTGCCAGTCTTTCAAGTGTTCAAAATTCACACTGGTAATAGTATCGTCATCAATATCACGAACATTCAACCAGTTTTTGTATTTACCAGTTGCCTTTCCACCTCTGCTTACTACAACAGCTTGTTTCCACTCATCACTGTCATGAAACTGATATTTTATTGTAGAATTAATTTGTGGAAGATTAGATACTTGTATCATTCAAATTAATTGTATTTGCAAATTTGCTAGTTTCAGTTTGATTAGCTGTGAGATTTTCAGTCGACGTATTTGGCATGTTTGGAACCAAAAGTTCATCAAAATCGACTGTTCCAACCAAATTGTCCTTTTCATCAATTGTTTCAACAGAAATTTTAGAATTGTCATTCACATGGTCAGGCGAAGTTGTCGCTAAATCACTATCTTGAAGATCAACATGTTTTATGTTGCATGGATGTACTCGTACGTATATACCTCCATGCGTAACAAAAACCTGGTGACCATCTTTGCCAATAACAGATCCAGGACCTTTCCATGTGTGACAGTCATTACGCCGATAAAAGACAGTATCGCCAGTCTCAAATTCTAAGGTTGTGATGCTCTTACTTTATGGCATAAGGCCATTCATATTTTTTTCAGATGCCTCATTTTCAACAAAAGCTTTCCTAGCTGTATGCATAGCATTAAGATTATCTGCAATTAATTGACTTGCAGTAACGCGTTCCAATGCAGAAAGTTTGTCAATAAATATCGATGGGAGATTAGGATTTCTTCCAAAGACTAGCTGGTTAGGGCTGAATCCAGACATTTTGTAGAGCATTCTTAGCACTAACTGCCCAAGCCAAACCAATTTCAACAGAGCAACCAACATCATCAATAATTTTGTCCAACATATTACTTATAACTGCATTATGACGTTCTGTGATGCCGTTTGACCAAGGCGATTCCGCCGCAGTAGTTAACACCCTGATATTTAGGTTTTCACACATGTTACAAAATAAATCGTTATTAAACTCGCCGCCATTGTCAGACAAAAGTTTTGTAGCCAGGCCAAACATGGAAATCCAGTATTTGAAAATGTTCTCAATTATTACTTCAGCTCTTTTAGAGTTGATAAGACAAGCACTGCTAAAGCGAGTGGCATGATCAATGAGATGCAGAATATATTGCCCATTATATTCTTTTAGATACATTGCAACCATTTCATTAGTCTCTTGCAAATGATAGTCCTACAATGGGTTTCAAATCAGGTTTTTTTATACTTCACACAGGTTTGACAGTTATTCTCAGCTGACTCAACTAAGCTAAGTAAAGCTTCATCTTGAACACCTGCAGATTTAATAAGTTTCTTTAGTTTATCACTGTTTGGGTGACCAAATTGTTTATGCAATTTTACAGCAATATTTCGTTTCTCAGCAAATGATTGCGTAACTAAATTATCCATTGAGACTAATACGGACTGTACCCCACTTTCAATCTGATCAAGACATTGTTTGGGCTTGGATATTGGAATACAATAATGACTGCTTGACGTGTATTTCAAAACAATGTCTTGTTCAAGCATACTAACTGTGTCATTCATAGTAAATTTTAGTCTCTGCTGCTTTCATCGAGTCCTTACTCAACAATAAAGGTAAATCCGAATCGACCACATCAGTGACATGTTCACTTCTTTATCACCAATGTGAGCTGGAATTGTTACTCTTTTCTGTGATCGAAAGAGCTTGCCATCACCAAATTTGACTTGAGTGTTAGTTTTCTCAATTTTAATATTAGATAAATCATCTTCGGACAATGTTTCCTCATTACAGCTGAGCCATGACTCACCACAAACAGTTTTGGTACAACCGCTATCAAGGACAGCAGAGTTTATCGTCTCACCGAAAAATTGTTGGACATAGCAATCATAGATGTCATTTGAAAACAAAGTTACTTCAACTCTCTCCGAACTTTTTGATTCAAAACTATCAGGACAATCTCTTGCCCAGTGAAATATTGATCCACATACAGCACACTTTGAAGGCTGACCTGATGCATCCAGGGGATTTTTCTTGCGTGCATTATTGTTGGCATTATATGTAGTATGTGAAGATCTAAACTGACCGCGATTATAACTAACCCTTCCCCCATGATTTCTGAAATGTCCACGTTCACGATTTCTGCTATAGTCATTACTATACAGCACATTCTGATCATGCAGACATGCCGCCGATGCTTGATAAATTGGTTCAACGCTGACAGTGTTTGAAACATTATTTTCACTGGAATGATCAAAAATAGCTTTCAACTGCTTTTTCATATTGTCATAAGTTAAGTCTGAAAGTGTGACACACGCTAATTGTTGTTTCTCCACTGAAATATTTGCACTTTTTAACAAGCGATATGCCAGAACAGCATCCGGTAAATCCATTTTGTGGTTTTTTATTTTTGATAACAAACGCTCAAACTCGTTAATGTAGTCAATTATAGTCATTTCCCATGGCCGCTGAAAGTTTTCAAATGTATCATATGCAAGAAAAGCTGCTTGTTTAATGTCTTTTGCATATAAAGTTTTACGCTTAGCCAACAGTACTTCAACACCCTTTGCCCCACTAAGATCCGCAATATCAACATCCGCACTCGCCTGTCTCGCCTTTCCCTCGAGTGACAAATAGATAGCAGGACCTTGTTTTGTAACATCAAGATCTGTTACACACTGCCATATTTCCACTTCTCGTAGCCACATATCAAAGTCCAAACCATCCTCCAACGCTGGTGGAACATAAAAACGCTTGTTCGCCGCCATAGTGAAAGTAATAAGTAGAAATGCCAAAATAATACAGTTCATACGCGCCAATAGACGCCGATATAAAGAACAAATCTTTCCAGTCATTTAGTTTTCAAATTATCCGAGGTCATGAACCATTTGCTGCTGCTACCATTGTTAATGGTTATGACATACCTTATTGTTCACTCCTTTGATATTCCACGTCTGCTTGAATTATTCCTTTCGAATCACCAGTTTATTATTCCATATAAACACTATTATACACACACGCTCTTATTCAACTTAAACACTAACTCCATCCACATTCTCATACTATCTGACTATATTGCTGCCACACCTAAATAGTCCTCTTATTGTTTACCGCCTAATGTCACTAGTACTTAATCATGTAAATATATCTGAATTATTTTGATGCTCGTGAAGTCCTAGACGCTAATTGTTTTGGCACGGGAACCTAGCCATTGGCTTATTCACAACCCCAACCCAAGTGATAGAGGAACACACACTCCCAGCCCCCCCCCCCCCCCCCCCCCACCCACTTATGTCTTCTCCACCCAAGCAGATTCCTAGAGCCTCTCCGGAATTGTGCATATGCCTACACCAGATAGGTGTCCTATGTAATATCAGGTTCAACGAATGGAGGGAGAGTGGACAGCGTATAAGATGTAATAGACTTTGGTTCTCACTTTATATTATTAAGTATCAACAGATGTATTTGTTCTTCACTTTCTGACGTCTTCCATACGGCCTATAAATTTAGTAGTTATCGTAGATGCATGATTTGTTTCCAAAGCAATAGTGCAAAATAAACTATCAACATTAATTTCATGCGCTATGAGAAATTAGTTCAGTGGGTTTCCAATATTTCTTGCCAGATTTTATTTCCCAATCTTTTCCGCGTTTTGTGCAGAACTTACTTTGGGGGCAATTCTAGCCGTATTGGCGATGGTATATACAATACTAGAATGATATATGGTTCTTTCAGATCAGCAATACACCATGGGTGACAGATATTTGATTTTTAATTGTGAAATTTCAACGCATTACTGAGTTTTATTCAGATTGTCGGGCAGTAATTTTCAACCGCTCAGGTCAGGTGAGCTAATAAGTGAAATGAAGACAAGATTGAGCCAAATAAAATCGGAAGGCAAGACTCCCTGAGTTGTGCAGAGGCGGATGCATCATCTTCAATTAACATCACAATCAAGTGAAAATATATATATATAAAATACCCTTACTTTTTCTGATCAATCTGTCCATAGTCTAATTTTTTTCCTATGATGGTCAAAAACACACATGCTATTCTTTTTCTTTTTCCAACATCATCTCGAGGTGCCTCCACATGCCTGAAATGTCACCCGAAATGCCATATATGACATTTTAAGCTTAATCACTCTTATAGGATTAACCATCCATTGTATTGGTGGGGGGGGGGGGGGGGGGGGGGAAACCTTCACCAAAGCACTATCTTATTGTTTTGAAAGATTGCTGTGAATTTGAACAAAATCGGATAACTACTTTCTGATTTATTCACAATTTTTTGATTCATCAGATTTTTCGGCTGCCATCTTTGATTTTTCGAAAGTTTTCCCAAAATTCTTTAAAAATCCTACTCCTTTTTAACAATTATCCGGATTTCAACGAAACTTTGGTGGAAGGATGCTATGGTTTGTGGTCTTGATGACTGCAGCATCACTCACACGGACAGTAAAATATGCGGATCAAAATTTCCAACGTGTAGACAAGTACTTCTCAGCTTACAGTTCCACATTGAAGATGGGAGACAGAACAAACGATCCAAATGGGATACTTACAAAATAGTGTTGGATCAAGTTAAAACTTTCTATGAGAAAGCGTCAATGACAAATGAACGCAAATGTTGTGAAAAAATGGTGAAATTATTAGGCGAAAACAAAAGTCTACGGGCTATACCATTGAAACGAAGACAAATCCTGAATGCACAGAAACGAATTGAAGACATGAAACAGAAACTAGGAAAAACATTTCAGTTCTGGCCAGCGAACATTGGAACATTAATGAAAAATGAGGAAGACAAGGCTTCCCTAGTATCCATGAAAATAAATCACAAGGCTTCATTTGGGCGACAAGATCTTGTGCTGTATGGAAAGGTTAAGAGAGAACTGATAAGGGAGAAAACTGAGGTGGAAAGATACGAGTGATACAGGAGAGAAATCACTAGAGTTAACTATTCTTATGATAGTGACAACTCTGATGAGGATGTGGAACAGTTAGAGGAAGACATAGATCTAGGCATAACAGAATGCGTGCGAAGCCATCATCATACAGCCAAGCTCGGCACAAATACGTTTATACATGATGTCTTTAAGAATCCACACATGGTTGACATAGCAATTCGCATTAAAATGACCACCCACCCAGCAATCCGTGTATACAGAGGCGCTCATGGGGGAAACTGGTGGCGACGTACGCAATCGCAGATAAAGCATGATGTCAGGTTGCAGCCAGCATTCCAGAATATGCCAAAGAAACTTGGAAACCACCTTCACTAGTGACTCTCCATTGGGATTCCAAGTTAATACCAGATATCCGTAATCAAAATATTTTAGAGGAACGCTTGACAGTTGTAGTTGGAAATTTTGAGGTGCTTAAATTACTTGGGGTGCCCAAATACAAACCCGGTACAGAACAAATCCAGTGCCAACATTATATCCAACTTGACAACGAATCTACTTAAGGAATGGACATTGTAAATTTAACATTTGACACCACAGCCTCTTACACCTGTCTTTAAATAAATGATTTAAAGATAGAAGTTTCAAAATCGCCAGATGTTTCACTGTTCACGAGATTGCGATCGAACTTTGAACTTCTTCAACAGCGCTCTGATACCAACCAGAATCTCAGAGTTTTTTCTGATAGTGATGTTGAGAAAGATGCTCGTGAACTAATACACCAATGTCAATCTAATGTGATACAAGTATCCGAGGGAGAAGTAGGAAAGTGCGATGACTACAAAGAGTTTATCGAACAGACTGTTCTATTCATTACCAGTCATACTCATACTAATAACAAGGGGTACATGTTCAATAGGCCCGATATACCCCACAAGGCTAGCTGGATGGCCAAGCTTCTTTACATTATCAAAATGTGTCTCTGAGGAGTACATTATGTCACTGCCATGGGGAACCATCACCAGGGGCGTCGGAAGCACGGGGGGAGCTGCCCCCGTTGCACTTTGTGCATGGGGGAGGCGGGGGCAGCTGTTCCCTTCACTACAACAAGAAGGATTCCGGGCGATGCTCATGGAATTGTAGAATTGGCAACAACTCTCAAAACCACATTTTTAATTGATGCGTAATTCATATACTGTATGCATAGGTAGAAATAATGTGTATACACATGGCCGTAATATGGGCTCGATGTCGGTGGGGGCAGTTGAGGAATGGGTCTAAGATTTGTTGTTCCCCTCCTACAGAATGGGAGGGTGGGGTCTTTTGGGGGTGGGGGAGGGGCTCCGTCGGTCGAATGTGAACATTAGATGTGCCTATAAGCAATCTCCTGCATTCTGAGTAATACATATTATCCTCATGGACTTTTGAATACTGTACTTTTTGTATGACTATGAGCACCCCACCCCACCCAACCCACACCAACCCACCTTATCAACTCATACGGTCATGATACGCATGTTTAGCCATGTCAAGCTTTCTTAGCTCTAGCTATAAGCGACGGTGCCACCGTCCACAAGAAAACTAAATAAGATATTTGAAGGCATCCTTTCATTATTCTGAGCCTTGGCCAGATGTCCCTCCGACAATCCCACGCCAATATGGGTGTGTAAGAGACTGCGAAATCAAACTTTAAATCACTCATTCCATACATGCTACCTGTTGAATAGTTTGTTACTAATTTGACTTTGCGGCATTGCTACCCCAGGCAACAGCAGCGTCCAGTAATATTAGTTTTAAAATGTTCCCAGCATATTTAACACACCCTAAAGAATTTACTATATTTAATAATCTACATATTTTATGTCGGTCGTCCAGCATCTGCCCATATTTTGCTATAAGCGAGTCATCAAGAATAATTGGGCAGGAATGATCTATAGGGTCAGATCAGCGGTTCTTAATCACATGTTCAAAATTATTGGTCGATTAGACTTGCAGCTGTCTTGGATAACCTAGTTTTCACAAAACACATTTCCTCTGAAACCGCTGAAGGGATGGGTCACAATACACCTTTCCCAGATTGACGTATTTTGAAGAAATTCCTTCTTACAACGCATCGATCGCAAAAATTCTGCCTGGAAAACTGGCCAGGCGATAATCTAATAGTATTACTTCACTAATCACTATTAGGTTCAAATACAAGGCACTTAAACCATTTCTATGAATAAGTATAATTAGAGGATTATATTATTATTGAAATGATACATTATTGGAAAGCTCATCCAATTTTCTAAACATTTATATATACACCTGTGCAAAAGTTAAGCACCAGCAAAAACAATAGAACGTAGAAACATGATGGTACAACTAGGTTGCCATACTTTTTGTCCCCGCGTTAGCTGACATAATTCCAAGTACGAAATGCACATGCATGCATGACTTCACGCCGCTTGATGTCCGTGCGTGGCGGGAAACAGCACACGTGTTCAGTTATGTAAAAGTCCAGTTTGAGGTGTAGAACATTACATACAGATTTAGGCGACAAGATTAGGAATTTTGTGTTCATGACCGTGGTTTATTTGTACAGAGAGAATTAGCTCTTGATTGTGAACCGCTATGGCAAGACGAAGGTTAAGTGATCGTGTGAAATGGCAAATCATAGGCATGCATACCACTGGTATGTCATGCAAAGAGATTGGCAGACAGCTGAACATTAACCATACTGTAATCAGTCGTTTGATTGCAAAACATGGGCAAACTAACGAGGTGAAGGACGGGCCTAGATCTGGAAGACCGAAGAAGACTACTGCCCGTGATGATCGAGCCCTAGTACGCCTTGTTAGGAGATCTCCATTCACCAACAGCAGAGTGCTCAGCCAGCAATGGGAAACGCGCAATAGAGTGTCAATGTCTACCGTCAAAAGGAGACTGTATGCTGCTGGCATGAAAGCTAGGAGACCTGTCAGACGTCCTCTCCTCACTGCACACCACAAAGAGGAGCGTCCGAGGTGGTGCAACGAAAGAAGACACTGGAACATGAGATCCTGGAGACGGGTACACTGGTCCGATGAAAGTCGGTTCCTGCTTCATGCCACAGATGGTCGAACTCGTGTATGGAGGTCCAGACGCACGGCGTACGACCAACGTAACATCATGGAAGAAGTTCCATTTGGTGGAGGTTCCGTTATGATATGGGGGTGCATCTCATTTGATTGTAAGCTGGATCTGTTGACTGTACCTGGAACACTAAATGGACAAAGATATCAAGATTCCATACTGGATAGAGTTGTGGTCCCTCATTTTGTAAATCATGCACCTGGAACCCACCCTATATTCATGGATGACAACGCCCGACCACATCGTGCTAGAGCTGTGCATGAATACCTCCGCCAGAATGCCATCGAAACCCTACCATGGCCAGCAAGGAGCCCTGACATGAACCCTATTGAGCATATCTGGGACATTCTGGGAAACATGGTGAGAAGGAGGGATCCTCCTGTGCAGAACCTACAGGAATTAACAGACGCACTCCATCTTGAATGGCAACGAATACCACAATGGCGTATCAGTCGGTTGGTGACCAGCATGAGACGTCGTGTCCAGGCCGTCATCCAGGCACAAGGTGGATATACCCGGTATTAATAATGACAGTCTCAAACTCGTGCACAGATGTTAAACTTCGTTTTCAGACACCATTAATGACAATCTAGCCACGTGTGTCAACTGTAGGGCAATAGTTGTCAGTTGTGTCAACGTAACCATATTCAGGCCTCGTTTTCAAGTTCAAACAAAAACATACAGTGTTTCCCCACCATCATAATCAGCATTCCTCTAGTTGCATTATTACCTCTTGCACTAAGATGGATGTGTACATAAATGTTTATGCTATTGCTTTCTTCATAGCACATGAATATACCCTCGCATGTGCGTAAAAATAGGGTGGTGCTTAACTTTTGCACAGGTGTATATTATATTTTATATATTTTTTTAATTCTTCTTCTTTTCGTTCGCTGATCGTACCGCCAGTCCTGTAAGTGACTGTCGACATGATCATAAGTGATTTTTTTAAAATGTCACGGTAAATATACTTTTAAAATACACCCTATTGGCCACTTGATTTACTAAATCTAGGGACAATGTTGTATTTTATATAATGACAATTATTGATGCCAATTTTACAACAAAAAAAAGAAAAATACATGTTTAGAGAATTGAATGGGTTTTGCAGTGGTACATGGCTTCAATAATTTTGTGATTGTAGTATAGGAACGTTTTAAGATACCGTGTCCTTCAGCGCGATAGTAACTCAGCTGCTGGCTGAGCAATTTAGAAGTTATTGGTTTGATTTGGCATCTATCTAGACTGGTTTATATTGCAGTCTATTATTGGTAACTTCCCCATCGCTTTACACTGGTACCCATTTATACTCCTGAGTGCAGAGAAGCAACGAGGAGTGGCGGAGATTACCTATGTTTCCTCCTCATCTACCACACGACCGACTGCTTGACAATCGATGGCTGAGCATTTTATCTTAGAAAGTTTTTTTAAAGCAAATATAAATAGGAACTACGATCCAATCAAATTATTTCCACTGTAAACCCACCACACTCGACCCCACACTCCACCCACGCCCATCTGCTCCCTCAGTCTCTCACTCGCTCGCTCACTTACTCTTACACACACGCACGCATACACGTACCATGCATGCATGCACAGTGTATATCCAGGAAGATCGGCAGTCATCGCAGTCGTCACAGTTTCCAATTAACTAGAAGCAGGCATCAGTGGATAACATTGCCCACTATAATGTAAATTGAGAATAGGTAGAAGGACCCAAAGAACACATAAGTTAACTCAACATTGCTCTAACATTTATATATGGATGATAGGAAACTCAGAATGCAGGAAATCGATTCTCAGTCAGGTTCCATCATCCAATGCTTTTTCTTGTGGTGCTTGGGTAGGTGGGTTTTTATCCCCGAACACCCTTCTGTGAGAGCGAGAAAACCCATTTCAGATCATTGTGCCCTTTTTGTGGAACCTGCCACCCCTGCCCATCAAATTTGCTTCCGGCGTCCCTGACCATCACAACTAAACAACAGGTGAAGAAAGTTCAGGAATTCGTGATATTCTGCACTCTTGTATATAGTAGTTGGTGGATGGTGTGTCTATGTGCTGTTGATGCTCCTTGTAACGATCTTCTGTTCTACAACTGCTCCTCAAATATGCGACTGTCAATGCCACGATTTCTGTTAGTGCTGCAAAGGCATTTAAACAACATTTTCGGTTCCTGACAAACAACAACGTCCAAGCTAGGGCTGCGCGATATACCGATACCATATTTAAATCTCATAACCGATTATAAAAAATAAATATCGAAAAACCGAATATGAACATATTTTCGGTTTTTCGTATCAGGATTGTTAAAAATAAAAGATACTAACGAGCATGAAAAGCGTAATGAATAATAATGGCCAGACTTTCCATTAAGCTACGTTCGGGGCAACTAATAATTGAATGTGGCCCCAATTGCGCATATTGTGTAACTCCATGTAACTCGCTGTACGCCGAGACAAATCAAGCAGCGAATTGATTAAATAAATATCCACTCGTCTTTTCTCTGATAGTCTCAGATAAATTTGCAATATAAAACACAATACTAACGCGGGAATTTGTCATTGAAATTTGTATCGGGGAAAACATTTCTAAACAACGGCATCCATTTTATTTACGTCACCGGCTAATTAACATAAAGCAGTGGTCCCAAAACTAAATCGCCCGAATGCATAAAAATCTCGCCAATAAATATAATGCTGAATACATTTTACTGATTAGGATATAATTTTAAATAAAATTATTACTCAAACCGTTTTTAAAACGTTATCTTCTATACACAATATCATATTAACATATGAAATTCGCGTTCGCAATATTACAGTTAATATTTTCTTCAAGGCATGATTTCGTCCTCGGGCTGAATTGGAAATGAAAGAAGAAAGGGAGATAATTACATCATAATTAATTACAATTACGTGATTAGGCTACGTCTTTTCGCAACATGTTTTACTGATTTATGATTAATTTTGACAAAATAAACGATGTTTATTTAACTGTGCTTAATATTTAGGCGGTCTAATTAATATTTTCACTCCGCGATGATGGATATTATAAGGTATATTAAGCTTTAAAGGCATAAAACTGTTTTTAAAATGCTTTAAACGACTGTATCAGAGCGTGAAAATACGCTCTGTTTTCGTGCTATTTTTTATCATTTAAATTTTTTGTTTCATGTCCATAAAACCGATATTCAGTTAAAACCGATATGAAAAGTCATATCGAAACTGATATGGCTGTAAGCCAAACCGCGCAGCCCTAGTCCAAGCTGATGTCAAACAATCTGTAGCAGCTGCACTGGTCAAATGTAAGTCGCACAGACCATGTTTAACACCCGAGACCCAATATGACACAGAATTTGGAAAGCTCTTGTTTCCGGAAATTAGTTCATCAACAAAATGGTGTAACTTGGTAGGACAAGATCTGTGGTTTATGTTCTATGCTCTAAGACTGGATGATTCATTCCAGAAGATGTTATTAATTGGCCAGACATGTCGTCATACATGTACATTGATTGAGAATGTCAAAGCAATCAATGTCATAAATGATTGTGCTGAACGTGGTGTTAAATTAAGTTCAGAGTTTCCATCTGCAGCTAAATTAGAAATGCGTTATCAAAATGTGCTGCAATTAGTTGAAAACCCCCAGAAATTCGCTGCCCAACTTGCGTAAATGTACAAATTCGCGTCACATTAATAAACACTACTTATAACTGACTTTATATTATCATTTTCGCATTAACTGATACAATCAAGTTGGCCATTTTGGCTTGTTCTGTACTATGACACTTAGTAATGTCTCACTATCATGAAATTTTAGAATACTCAAATCTGATTGGTCATGAGGTTAATTGTCGACAAAATGTTAAGTAATTAACCAATTGTGTTCAAATTTAAACTGGTGTAATGGAACAATAAGTAGTACGTTAGTGCAAATTTGAAGTCAATCATACCAGTAATTCACAATTTCTTGACAACTTTGTTACAAAAAAATGCTATATAGGCAATATATGGTAATTCGAGTGTGCGGAGGCACCTGAAGACAATGTAAAATTATTTTTTTTCAATTGCATGTATGTTTTATGTCATATTTTGAAAAAAATTAGACTGGGGACAGTTCTGAGAGTAATTAAAAAAAAATATGGGGCGTTTGATGCACCCTAATATATATATGTTACTCAGACAGTCTGCATTATATGTTTTATCGGCATACATGTAATACATAGGGCTTCACAGTATTAGAAAAATGAATATCGGTATCGATATCAATTTTCATACCAGTATACCTTTAATACCGGTATTATTCAGATGGGAAAAAAAGGAGTGAGGCTTGAGTAGTATGATTCCATATTCAACGTATATCAGCGCTGCTCAAATAGTCATTGCAAATTTCCACAAAAAAACCCAAGAAATTACATGAATCCTGATATAATAAACGCTAAATTTGAACTGTCTTCAGTTAAATCATATCACAAAACGGCTAAAACTCCCCAAAATCATCCTTACGAATAATTTGAATTTGCCACAAAATGACAACTATTTCCACGTGGAGATCATGTGATACCAGCACCCAGTGAGCACCTCAATGAATGACAGCTATCAGACATAAACCATGCATTCTATGAAGTTTCAACATGATCCGATAAACAGTCATGGAGTTATCGTCTGGAAATCATTTTTCAAGATGGCAGCCAATAGCTGGTAGGCAAATTAGATTCCGGATCACATACAATTTCAATAAGTTTTTACCTCAGACCTATTCCTGTCATCCCATACAGTTTCGAATCCATCCGCTAAATAGATATGGAGAAATCAATTTTTAAGATGGCCACCAGTAACTGGGGGTGGGGTGGGGGGGGGGGGGGCATCTTGCATTTAGGATCATCATTGACTTCAATATAGTTTCTTTCTCCAGAGTTAGTCCAACCACCCTATCAAGTTTGAAAGCAAGCCGATAAACGGCAATGGAGTTTTATCATCCGGAAACCAATTTTCAAGATGGACACCATTGTGGCAGCCATGTTTGATTTTGAATTATCGTCGATTTCTAGGAGTTTCCTCTCCAGACCTAGTCCAACCATCATATATACCGGTGGTTGCCGACCATCTTGGATTTTGGATCATTGTCAATTTCGAAAGGTTTCTTCCACAGACCTTGTCCAACCACCCTAGATGAAGTTTCAAAGTGATCCGATAAATGGTAACAGAGTTATCATCCGGAAACCACTCTACCGCCTGTCCAGATGGCGCCATCACATAATATGTCGCCTTGACACTATTGACCAATGGGAAAAGTACCAATTGATCAATGGGGCAGCCATGCCTGACATTATTGACCCAGCAGATGACATTTACCAACTGGACGAGTCACAGCAAAAAAGATAGGATGAGGAAATGCAAGAATATTGGTGTCATTGACATTATTGATAAAAGGGAAAGCTACCATTTATCAAATGGGGCAGCCATCACTGACATTACTGACCCACCAGATGACATTTACCAATGGGAAAATGGTCACAGTAAACAAATTGGATGAGGAAATGCAAGCATATTAGTGTCATTGACATTGAACAATGGGAAAGGTATCATTGATCAATGGGGCAGCCATCCCTGACATTAGTGACCCACCATATGACATTTACCAACAGGCTAATGGTCACAGTAAAACATGTGGATGAAGAAATGCAGGAATAAGGGTGTCATTGACATTATTTACCAACGGGAAAAGTACCATTGATCAATAGGACAGTCATCACAGACACTATTGATCAATAGTTCAATTGTCACAACACTGACATTTACCAAAGGAGCAATGGTGAGGTTACAGTAACAAGTTTGGATGGGGAAATGCAAAAATATTGGCATGATTGACCAACACGATGCATACCATTAATCAATGGGGCAGCCATCCCCGACACTGTTGCCATTTGATTGACGTGTACTAAAGGTAAAGAACATTTTGGACAAATCTTGTTTTAGTCCATTACCAATTTACGAAACGTGACAGATTATTTCCCCCATATGGTTCAATACTTAAAATGCTTTAACGAGCCAGAGTTATGCCCCTTATTTCAAATCATGGCTACTTCACATTCATAGGGTGAATAGATGCTGCCTGAAGGAAGATATCTGTCAAATTTGTTTTTAATCCATCATCAAATGACAAAACAAATGTATTTTAACCAAAGGGTTCAATAATTTCAAGTCTTAATGAACCAGAGTTATGTCCCTTGTTTAAAGGTGCAGCCTTTTTATATTCATAGTCCAAAATAGATATTTAACGTAAGAAACATATCTGCTAAATTTGATTTTAGTTCATCAACTATTGACGAAACAAATGGATTTTCACTATCAGGTTCAATAGTCTAACACTTAATGAACCAGAGTTATAGCCCTTGTTTAAAGATGCATACTCTTTATATCCATAGTTCAAATAGATATATCAATGCTTAAACAACTCAATGAACCCGAGTTACGGCCATTGTTTAAGGGCGTGGTCACTTCATATTCATAGGTCCAATAGATGTTGCCTAAAAGAACACATCTACTAAATTTAGTTGTAATCAATCAATAAATCACAAAATGTGCAACAAACATATTTTCCCCATAGGCTTCAATACTTTGAAAATATAGCAAGCACTTCCTATTCGAAGCACAACTATCCACGAGGATAGGTTTGAAAAAATGTCCCGTAAAATTTGTTTTACAAACAATTTGAATGTATTCATACAAAAGTGGGCAGAAATTAGTTAACCCTCTTGAGAAATGTCCATTTGCAGTCTAAGGACTATTTTTGAAAACTTACCACTGGAATGACTGGCTTGATAACTGAGCCTGTCATTCCAGTGGTAAATTTTCAAAAATAGCCTTCTCTTGGCCAGCAAATGATCATTTTATATGAAATAAAAAAAAATTTTGAACAAATTTGAGGGTTAAAGGTTGATCGAAAAATAACAAGAGGCCCAAGGGTCCTGTATCGCTCACCTGTCCCATAGGCATCTCAACTAGAATGGTCATTAACAATAAGTAGTGAACAGATGTGTTGAGGGTCCTGTATCACTCACCTGTCCCATAGGCATCTCAACTAGAATGGTCATTAACAATAAGTAAAACATATGTGTTGAGCAGACTTGTAACAAGAAAACAGAGGCCATGTTTCTTTATGTATCAACTTCTCTTGAACAAACTTGAATGGCTCTTAGTCATCCAAATCATATCTCTCAAATTTCATCCCAATCCATTGAGTGGCTCTGGAGACGAAGTTGCTTTCATGAAAACCAGGCCATCCAAGATGGCCGCCCAACCATTTGGCAAATCAAGTTCCCTTGAACAAACTTGGTTCAGCTCATGCCCTAAATGATATTTTATGAGTTTTGAATAAATCGCTCAAACAGTTTCAGCGAAATCTTTTAGACATTTATAAAAATCGACCAAAATCCATGATGGGCGGCCAAATTGGCCTCGTTTGAACAAACTTAAATCTCCATGCCCTAAGGATGTTTCCTGCCAAATATAATAGAAATCGGCCCAGTAGTTCTAAAAAAGAACATATTTTAAATTTCCCATTGATTTAGTATGGGAGCCTTTTGCGGGAAAATTATCCAAGATTTCTGGCAACCCGTTTATCTGACAGTTTCGAAAATTGCAAATTTGAGATCAGAATACACAAAAACATATATAAAACCAATTTCGGCCTCAAAATCCATCAAATAAAAAAATCCTGTATGGCCGCCAAACACGCTATATTTTGATTGGCCCACCGCGGCCATGATTTTTTTTACAGATCAGCTTCTCTTGAACAAACTTTAATGGCCCTTATTCCATAATCATATGTCCCAGACTTTGGCCCGATCTCTTCAACGGTTCTGGTGTTGTTTTGGGAAAAATAGGTCATCCAAGATGGCCGCTATCATAGGGCTGTGGTTCGTGAAAATCACGAACCGAACCGGTTCGCGACGCGCTAGTCCGGTTCATGAACCATCTATTATTCAAAATCTTAACTGATGAAATAGAATTAGAAATATTGTGAAACACAAAATCATTTGCAAATTCCAAGTGGCTTTAGTGAGAAAATACACAACAAATGGTTAGTATATAACAGCCAGATAAGGTCAATACACTCAAATAAGTTTCATTGCATGGTTAGTTGGTTACTTCTTGCCATTTTGTAGAAAGACACTAGTTAAATAAATCAATACAGGGAACCAGGCTAGTACGGGAACCTCATCTAGACAACACAGATATCTAGATCTGAAAGATTAAACAGCTAAAACAGTTTTGCTGAATACAAATTCTCGGCTACTTTAAACTGGATTTTGTATCAAGATATTACTAGATAATTACAATGCATAACATTTTGCAAAAAAATACACCCATATAAATGCAGTTGGTCGAGAAAACTGTTCTAAAAAGCGGTTTTACTGGTAGTTCACTTAGTGCGATCTATACTGTAATTGTATATCTATATCTAGCATTTTACGACATTGACCAATTTGCGGTAGTAACAATTGCGCGCTGAACATCTTCAATTTTAATCAGAGAAAGCACATCGCATTTTGATTGGATATACTGACTGGTGTTCATTATAATAGCCAATGAAAACATAATGGAAGAATATTTAAAAGAATAATTTGACCACTGTATCTTTTCTCGGAAATCATGGCCGATTTTGCAAATAACAAAGAAAATACAATGTATGTGACGTTCGCCTTTTCTTTGACAGAGCACGTGTTCCGTGTAGACCTTATAAACCTGTAATATGCTGAGATGGTGTAATACACATGATAACAACATTTCTTGGCATGTAATGTCGGTATTTGCCGGTAAATTAAACCATTTAAGTGGGGAAGGTTTGTGTGACTCTAGGACAATTACGCTATCATGGGTGTGGCTTGAACTTACTCGGAAAATAATTCAAAATATTGTCGTAAATCTGAATTACGGTTTATCATTCAAAACTTGTATACGTCTAGAATAAGAGAGTAGTAAATCGTTTTCGTCATGATTTCCATATATTTGCCTTAATGTATGGTTCGCGAACCACAAGATTCGTCAAATAAATGTTCGAATATGATTCGTCTTCCCAGAGTTTGCGATTGTTTGAAGGTTCGAATGTTTGCCCCAGCCCTATCCACCGAACTGTTTGCTCAATCAAGTTCTCTTGAACAAATTTGGTTCAGCTCTTGCTCTAGATGATATTTCATGAGTTATGAAATAACCCTCACACGGTTTCAGAGATTTTTAGTCATTTCTAAAAAATAGGCCGAATTCCAAGATGGCCACCTGCCCAATTGTCCAATCGACTTCATGTGAACAAATTGGATCCCTATGCCCTAAGGATGTTTCCTGCCATATATAATTGAAATCGGCTTAGCAGTTATCGAAAAGAAGACATTTTAAAGTTCCCATTGCTTTAGTATGGGCACCTTTGGCAGGAAAATAATCCAAGATGGCAACCAAACCGGTTATTCGACAGTTTCAAAAATGGTAAATTTGAGCTCAGAATACCCAAAAACATACATAGAACCAATTTCGGCCTCAAAATCCATCAAATAAAAAAATCCAATATGGCAACACACTACATTTTGATTGGCCCACGGCGGCCATGTTTTTTGGCGGATCAACTTCCCTTGAACAAATTAATGGCCCTTAGTCTCTAATCATATCCCCAAAAATTTAGGCCCGACCCCTTTACTGGTTCTGGAGTTGTTTTCGGGAAGACTAGGTCATTCAAGATGGCCACCGAACCATTTGGTCAATCAAATCTTCTTGAACAAATTTGGCTTACATCTTTCCCTAGATGAGGTTTCATAAGTTTTGAATCGATTCCCCAAGCCGTTTCAGAGAACAAGATTTTTAGACATTTCTAAAAATCGGCTGAAATCCAAGATGGTCACCGGCCAAATTGGCTGATTGGCTTCATTTGAACAAAATGAAATTTCTGTCCCATAAGGATGCTTCCTGCCAAATATAATTCAAATCGGGCCAGTAGTTCTCGAGAACACATTTTAAATTTCCTATTGCTTTAGTATTGGAGCTTTTGGCGGGAAAATGATCCAAGATGGCTGCCAAACCGTTTATCCGAGCTTCGAAAATTGCAAATTTGAGATCAGAATACCCAAAAACCCATATAAAACGAATTTCGGCCTCAAATTCCATCAAATAAAAAATCCAATATGGCTGCCAGATACACTATATTTTGATTGGTCCACCGCGGCCATGTTTTTTGCCGAATCAACTTCTCTTGAACAAACATTAATCGCCCTTAGTTGCTAATTATACATCACAAATTTCGGTTTCATGAGTTTTGAATCGATTCCCCAAGCGGTTGCAGATAAGATTTTTAAAGAAGTTTCTAAAAATCGGCCGAAATCCAAGATGTATTTCAATATAGTTGAAATCAACCCAGTAGTTCTCGAGAAAACATTTTAAATTTCCCATTGCTTTAGTATAGGAGCTTTTGGCAGGAAAAGGATCCAAGATGGCCTCCAAACCGTTTATCCGACAGTTTCAAAAGTTGCAAATTTGAGATCAGAATACCCCAAAACACATGCAACACAAATTTCGGCTTAAAATTCATCAAATAAAAAACCCCAATATGGCCGCCAATCACGCTATATTTTGATTGGTCCACGGTGGCCAAGTTTCTTGACATATCACCTTCCCTTGAACAAACTTTAATGGCCCTTCTTAGTCCCTAATCATATCTGCCAAATTTCGGCCTGATCCCTTCAGGGGTTCTGGAGTTGTTTCCGCTAAAACTAGGTGAACCAAGATGGCCGCCAACCATTTGACCTATCAAATTCCCTTGAATAAACTTGGTTCAGGTCATGCCCTAGATAATATTTCATGAGATTTGCATCGATCCCCCCAAGCGCTTTCAGAGAAGATTTTTAAAGATGTTTCCAAGATGGCCGCCGGCCAAACTGGCCAATCGACTTCATTTGAACAAACTTGAATCCCTATGCACTATAGGATGCTTCCTTCCAAATATAATTGAAATCGGCCCAGCGGGTCTTGTGAAGAAGTCATTTAAAGAAAAAGTTGATGGACGGACAGTCGCCACGACATAAGCTCACTTGGCCTTTCAGGCTAGGTGAGCTAATAATATAAACTAAAATAGCTAAGATACAGCATAACATGCAACCATGACTTTGTGCAATACCATCTTGCTATTACCTTCATCTTGCATAAAACCATCAAAGCGAAACAGTATGAATGTGACTACTAAGAACATTAGATATTCACTAACAGTGTTCCTACATGGTGATACATACACATGGTCAATTTCATTATACTAAGTACTCATGATTTTTACATTTAACAGTCTCGATATGTTATTAAAACTTTGCTTAGTGAACATCCATTTGCGGACTAACACAGGCTTAGAAAATTTACCACTAAAATGACTGTCATTCCAGTGATAAACTTTCAAAATAGTCTTCGCATGGCTCATAAATGGACATTCCTCAATGCCACTGTAGGAACTGGTTTTGGTTGGCTTGACCATTGAATGTGATTGGTCTAACACAGTACAAGCAAAGGTCAAGTGGCAGACCACCACAGGGGCAATGCCAGCTTCAATGGTAAAATTTGGTCAAGAAAATCATATCTTCTTATTGAATGTCCATTAGTAGGTCACGAGGACTATTTAAAAAGAATTAACCACTGGAATGACTTTATTATCGAGCCAGGCATTCCAGTTGTAAATTTTCAAAAAATAGTTTTCGTTTGGCCTGAAAATGAACGTTCCTCGGTTTTGGCCGGCTTGACCATTAAATGGTTAACTGTCTGTGTGCTAAATTTCTGCAGACTACATTTTCCTTGGATATGCTGACTATTTTGAAAACAATTTGACTGATACCAACAGCCCTCGAAATTTAACACACCAATCAGCAAAGCCATGGTAAAAACTGTGATAAACTTAATTTGCTGTGGAAGAAAATTGCAGGTCTAGCTACTTAAATCAGCTTTTATCATAGATACAAGGTATCAATCATGAT
The DNA here is from genome assembly GCA_034401795.1 of Chaetoderma sp. LZ-2023a. Taxonomy (NCBI): domain Eukaryota; kingdom Metazoa; phylum Mollusca; class Caudofoveata; order Chaetodermatida; family Chaetodermatidae; genus Chaetoderma; species Chaetoderma sp. LZ-2023a. Next base: position 256,540,998 of record CM067369.1, read on the forward strand.
GTCATATTAAAGCAAGGTTCTATAGTTCACCAAAAGTAGAACAAAGATTATAATTGATCAAATTTGAAAACAATGCTGTAGTAGTTCTGTGGTGAACAAATTTTGCTGCAGTATTTTTGTACCGTGGCAGTTATCCAAATTTTAAGGACTGCACCAACAACTTGCAGTAAAATTGATTTCAAAATATAACAGGCCCCGAGTTACTGCCCATTGAAATTATTGTCTGGTGGCCTGCAGCAGTCATACAGTTCATCTACCATACTATGCCAGGGCTATGTAACTCCTGTTGGTATATAAATCAATGACTTCGTCATATTACTTTTAAATTATTTTGAGCCAATAATGAGATGTGTCTCCATATCATATCATCTCATGCTAATAGACTTTGCATTGAGAGTATTAGGAATATACTATTTTCACCACTAGCTATGGTAATAATACACATAGGCAGCTTTCTCAGAGATGTAAAAATATGGCAGGCAGACAGACAAATGGACGGACAGAGACACACAGATAAAGACTGATGGACAGACAGATAGATAGATGGACAGACACATTAACTAGACTATATATATGCAAGTTGCAATGAAAAACTGCTTACCAAAGCAAGTTCCGGATCTTCATTGGGATCAATGCCAAACTCGTATCCACCGGATGACATGCCCGCTACCGGACCTGATCCTCCCTCTCCGAGGACGATAGGGGAGCTGAGTAGAGCATCAGATAACATTGGACCAGGTGGGACAGTTACAAGGTGTGACCTGCAATTCAAGGTAACAATTCACCTTTCCAGAGTATCCATCTATCATGTGATGTCATAATCAGCTAAGCGGCATGTAGGATGACGTCATAATCAGCTAAGCGGCATGTAGGATGACGTCATAATCAGCTAAGCGGCATGTAGGATGACGTCATAATCATTACGTCATAAATGATTCTATTTGGACCGTCTTTAACTCTTAATAGTTCAACACATTGTATGAATTGTATGGCTCTACTATTTAATAAATATGCTGTTGAATATTTTGAAACCAATTTGACTGGATGCTGTTGCTGGCTATGCCCAGTCAAATTAGTTCCAAAATATTCCAATAGCTTACCTGTATAGTTTTCTGGAAATTGATAGAGAGTTCAGAGATTGATCAATTCCAACACGAGCGAGGTGTGGGTGGCGCTGAGCTAGAGATGGATGGGGCATAACTAAAAATGGAAAGGTCCATTGGACCAGGTTGTATAGCTACAAGGTGTTAATCCTCAATAGAAGGCAGTAATTAAGCTCAATTACAAGATGTAACATGCGATAACAGGTAACATCAGGGCATAATTTATCTGGTATCGCATCTCAATTTGCTATACATATTTAAGCAGTTGCTATACATTCTGCAACATGCAAAGCTGTATCTGCTATGCAAAATCTGTACGCGATTGCAATTTATCATTGATTTTCAAAATTCTATCATTAACTCTTTTAACAACAAATCCCTGAAAAAGTACATTTCTTTACAATGTATACCATATTTTGTTGAATATTTTGAAAATAATATGACTGGAAGCCATTGCTGCCTAAGGCAGCAATGGCTTCCAGTCATATTAATTTCATAATATCCAACAGCTTTCCTATTTGTTTGCCCTGAGATTAAGATACAGGGAATTTATCGGTGAAAGTGTTGATCAGATTGCTACACATTTTTTGCTGATAGCTATACAATTTATAGTCTGCATAGCAATACATGCTACGTAAATATCAAATTCTAATTTATGCCCTGTACATTAACGTAGTTACTCAGTTAAATGGTGTAAACGGCAATAGGAGTACAATTACAAGGTGTGATATGAAATAGATATCTGATCTGTTACTCAAATATATGACATCGTAATCAATGGAGGAAGCCAGTTTTAGCTATGCTATGCTCTGCCATCCTCTAGCTAAGCCCAACCCACATTTTGGCCATGTTGGGATCAATCGATCACTGCGCTCTCTGAATCTCAATTTCCAGAAAACTATACAGTCAAGTTATGGCAGCGTACAGCGCCCAGTCAAATTAGTTTCAATATATTCAAAAGAATGTTTATTAAATAGTAAAGACATACAATTTGTACAACTTAACGGATCGACTAAATCGTGTCATTCATGACATAATTGATTATGACAGCAGTCTACATGTGACGTAGTTGATTAGGATGTAATATGATTGACCGATAAATTTAATTCCTCTATTAAGTCACATGTAGGCTGAGCCACAATCAAAATGCGTAATGAAAGACATATCTAGTTGCGTCATGAACATTGAATAATCCGTCAGTGTATGAATTGTATGTCTTTACAATTTACTAAACATTCTGTTGAATATTTTGAAACTAATTTGACTGGATGTTGTTGCTGCCATAGCTTACCTTGAAATTGGGATTCAGGTAATTTATGATTCAAAGTATATAAATCGATCCACCACATGCAAAGCATGCATGGTGCTTAGCTGGCAATGGATCCCCCTATTGAAGGCAGCATTTAAACTAGCAGCAGAGTTACAAGATGTGACCCACACTAGAAGGCAGTATTTAAACTAGCAGCAGAGTTACAAGATGTGACCCACAATAGAAGGCAGCATTTAAACTAGCAGCAGAGTTACAAGATGTGACCCACAATAGAAGGCAGCATTTAAACTAGCAGCCGAGTTACAAGATGTGACCCACAATAGAAGACAGTATTTAAACTAGCAGCAGCGTCACAAGATGGGACCCACAATAGAAAGCACCATTTAAACTAGCAGCAGAGTTACAAGGTGTGACCCACCATAGAAGACAGTATTTAACTAGCAACGCAGTTACACGATATGACCCACAATAGAAGGCAGCATTTACCTAGCAATGCAGTTAGACGATATGACCCGCAGTAGAAGGCAGCATTTAACTAGCAACACAGCTACAAGATATGACCCGCAATAGAAGGCACCATTCAAACTAGCAGCACGGCTATAACGTGTGACCCACAACAGAAGGCACCATTCCAACTAGCAGCAGAGTTACAAGGTGTGACCCACAATAGAAGACAGTATTTAACTAGCAATGCAGTTACAAACTATGACCCGCAATAGAAGGCAGTATTTAACTAACAACGCAGTTACATGTTATGGCCCGCAATAGAAGGCAACATTCAAACTAGCAGCCCAGCTATAAGGTGTGACCCGCAATAGAGGGCAACATTCAAACTAGCAGCAGAATTACAAAGTGTGACCCATAATAGAAGGCAGCATTTAAACTAGCAGCCGAGTTACAAGATGTGACCCACAATAGAAGACAACATTCAAACTAGCAGCAGAGTTACAAGATGTGACCCACAATAGAAGGCAACATTCAAACTAGCAGCAGAGTTACAAGGTGTGACCCACAATAGAAGGCAACATTGAAACTAGCAGCAGAGTTACAAGGTGTGACCCACAATAGAAGGCAGCATTTAAACTAGCAACAGAGTTACACAGTATGACCCACATTAGAAGGAAGCATTTAACCACCTCTGCTACAAGGTGTGACATGTGATAGAATGCAGCAATTGAAATAGCACCTCAGTTACAATGGCATTTAACCCTTTAATGGTAAAAAAAAGTAAGACTTTTGCTAAGTTAATGTCCATTTACATGTCAAGACTATTTTTTAAGAACTTACTGCTGGAATGACTGGCTCACTGATCCATGGCAAAATTTTAAAAAGACTTATCTCGACCTGCAAATGAACTTTGCATAGGACTGATATAGAGACAATTTTTGGCAATTAGTGTTAAATAAGCAGCATGTTGATATTCTAATTTGATGAATATAAACCCCGAATTTACCAAAGCTGGAGTAATATGGAGTAGTACTGATTTAAAAAAAAATATTTAAGAGAGATGGCGCGCAGAGATTTATCTAAAAAAATATGCTTACCTCTTGGGAATTAATTGTACATATTTACGTATGTCCATTTTTGTCAATGATGACTATTTAATGGCGAGCCTATTTTGCATGTCGACATTGCAGTGTTTAAAAGGGATTGAAGACGGTAGCTGGAGTGCACTCATCCTATGTGACAAGGTACACACACACATTCCTCTCTGTGTGAAATTATATAAGTTTGCGATGACGTTAATAGACAATGCCATCAGCTTTATAAGCAAATTTTGCACATTTCCTTATTATTTCCATGGACAGTTTCTTGCTAAAGTGAATATTAGAAATGCTAATAGACCTTTCCAGTTTTATCTATGTCCCGTCCATCTCTAGATAACCTCCACCAACGCTCCGTCTGTGTTGGGATTGATCAATCCCTAAACTACCGGACTATCAATTTCCAGAAAACAATACAGGTAATCTGTTGAATATTTTGAAACTAATTTGACTGGGTGCTGTGTGGCAACAGCGGCCAGTCAAATTACTTTTAAAATATTCAACAGAATGTTTATTAAATAGTAAACATACAATTCATCGGACTATTAATCCCTTAAGAGAGACTAAATGGAGTCATTCATGCTATAATTGATTATGACATCACCCTACACGTCACATAGCAGCTGATGGTGACATCATATGATGGATAAACTGGAAAGGTCCATTCAGTGATAAGATGGTCAATGTTTGATTCTATCCTAGCTGCTTACCCTGTGCCGTCTTTTCCATTAATTGTATTGATGAATTGTGTCAGTTTCTCTGTGTTTAAACTCTGAAAATGTATAAATAAAACAACATTAATTGTATTGATGAATTGTGTCAGTTTCTCTGTGTTTAAACTCTGAAAATGTATAAATAAAACAACATTAATTGTATTGATGAATTGTGTCAGTTTCTCTGTGTTTAAACTCTGAAAATGTATAGATAAAACAACATTAATTGTATTGATGAATTGTGTCAGTTTCTCTGTGTTTAAACTCTGAAAATGTATAAATAAAACAACATTAATTGTATTGATGAATTGTGTCAGTTTCTCTGTGTTTAAACTCTGAAAATGTATAAATAAAACAACATTAAGAGCAAGAATAGCAGTTAAGTTGCATTTCTATCTCTTCAACGTTCATTCCAGCCAAAACCGGCATTTAGCATTGATATTGAGCAATTTCCGTTTTCAAGCCAAGCGTATCTTGGAAAATCTTTTACTGGACATCCTGGAATGACTGCTGGCTCGGTTCAATTACCATATATACATATATTTGTATCTTTTTTACTGGCTTATGTTTCATTAACTGACTCACATGAGACAGACTTAATCTTCTATTGTCACTAAAACACATGTGGCCTTATAAACAAGTCTGGTTCTAATTGCTTTGTCTTGATGTTAAGTTCTATCATTAGAGGAATAAAGCATGGGCGATAACTCACAGGCAAAGCTCTTAAAACACTCAAGCCAAAGATCTATGTACAGGATAGACAGAGAAGGGGAGATAACCGTTCTTCAATTTTGATATGTATACATCATGTTTACAGGAGGTATGCTAAAATATTTCTTTAGGATTTCAGAGATTCATTTCCAGCCATGCTCCTGCCGATTTCTAGTTATCCTCTACCCACCTTGTAGGGATGAAAATAAGGCCTTTTTACATGTACAATGTAGGTAAAAGATGGCTCATACATGGGCAATGGGCTTTTCCGCTGTATCCATCCATCATATGATGTCATAATAAACTACATGTGAATGACATCACAATCAATGGCATCATTATGACATCATGAATGACGTAGATAATTACGTCACGAATGCATAGTTGAAGACGGACAATGCGTTGTTGTACGAATTGTATGTCGTTACCATTTAATAAAAATCCAGTTGAATATTTTGAAATTGTGGCAGCAACAGCACCCAGTTAAATTAGTTACAAACTATTCAACAACTTAACTTAGTTTCAGGAAATCGATAGCCAAACCATTCGGGGATCGATCAATCCCAACACGGCTAAGTGTGGGTGGAGCTTAACTAGTGATGGGTGGGGCCTAGCTAAAACTGGAAAGGTCCATTGTAATCCTGGGTGCATGCATTTTCCTGGCCGACTTATGCTATAATGTAAATTTATGTAGATATTTTGAAGTGTAGGTAAAATTCCAATGTTAGATGCAGTGTGCATGTACTGTAGAACACATTTTTTGCGTCTACCCCTGCAGTGTTTGAAACAATTTTAACACTCTGTACCCCGTTATCAATACGAATCAATAGGGAGATAAGCATTAACAACACAACACTTTAATGGTCAAATTTGGTCAAGACCATTTTAATATTTTCTGACTGAATGTCCATTTACAGGTCAAGAGAATACAATTTTAGAACATTTATCCCTGGAATGACTGGCTCGGTTATCGAGCCAGTCATTCCAGTGGTAAATTTTCTAAAATTGTATTCTCTTGACCTGTAAATGGACATTCCATTAGGGTCAACCCCTTAATATCAGGGTTCGATGAAGTGTACTCATTTTGACAATGGACCTTTCCATTTATAGCTATGCCCCACCCATCACTAGCTAAGCTCCACCCACACCTCGCTGTGTTGGGATTGATCGATCCCCGAATACCCTAGCTATCAATTTCCTGAAAACTATACAGGGAAGCTGTTGAATATTTTGTAACAGCGCCCAGTCAAATTAGTTAGGAGAATATTTATTAGATAATAAAAGCAAACAATTTGTACAATAACGCCTTCCGACCGTCTTCAAATATGCGTTCGTGACGTACTTATCGACATCATTCATGACGTCATTCATTATGATGTCATTCTACACATCACACGGTTCATTATGACGTCATATGATTGGTGGGTACTCTGGAAAGGTGAATTAGAGTATTGGAGCAATAGCATATTGAAATATTGAAGCAATTGTAGTTTTCATAACGGAGTCCAGTCTTTCTAGTTTAAAAGTGTTAGCGAATAGATTTAAAAAAAAAAGAACCAACATAATGGTTAATTATTTAACCCTTACAATCCTACAAACCATAAAACAAATTCTTTATGATATAAGAAATCTTTTAGTGACTAATTATGCCAGCAGAGATTATTATTCAACAGCATGCATGAGCAGTTGTTGTGAAATTGAGTTGTATTTCTGAGACTAATAATGTATTGATTACCTCTTCACCAAAGTTGACGATATCAACACCAACTTTCTCTTTCTTCAGCTTTTTCGCGACTTTCACCAGCTGAAATGATATAAACAGAATGTTATGCAATACAGATCAGCAATAACTTCTCAAAATAACATGTTTCCAAAACAAAATAAAACATACTGTTGAATATTTTGTACCCTTTAATGGTCAAATTTGTCATATCAAGCCAGTATTTCCAGTGATAAATAGTCTTCTTTTGGCCGGCAAATGAACATTCCTCAAGACCACTGCAGAGGCCAGTTTTGGCAGGTCTGATGATTAAAGGGTTAATTTGATTTGAAGCCATTGCTGCCTAAGGCAGTAAGTAATGGCATCCAATCACATTAATTTCAAAATACTCAACAGAACATTTCCTGCACCTTGTTCAAAATTGTACTAACTGACATATGTCTGTTTTGGAAACATGACAACTTATTTAGGAGCTGTACTGTAGTACACTAACAAGGACATAGGCTGTGAAAACATCTTTCATTTGTTTTGATAAATAATAGTAATTACTAAGCTTAACACGTTAATGATCAGGTCAGCCTCTGCAGTGGCACATGGGCCATGGCCATTTGCAGGCCAAGAGAACTCTTTTTGAAAATTTACCAGTAGAATAATTGGATTGATTGTGGTAAATTGTAAAAAATAGTCATCTCTTGCCCCGAAAATCTAGATCCAATAAGCAAATATTTAGACTTCTCTGATGAATTATGACTATTTAAGGGGCTAATATTTGAGGACACTACAAGTGATGAAAGGAGACAAATTTTTGCTGTACAAATTATACGTTAAATGCATGCTTGCTCAGAAACAGGATCTCTGCTTCTGCATGCTCTATTCTGATCAAATAGATTAGAGCATCCATTTAAAGGTGAAGAGGGATACTATTTGAAAATTTAGTGCTGGAATGACTGGCTTGGTTATTGAGGAAGTCATTAATAACAAGGTACATCTTCGAAAACAGTATTCGCTTGGTCTGGACATCTATCAAGATCATTAGATAAGCCATAGTTAGCCGAACTCGGCATTAAACAGTTAGGTTTAAGTAAACAAGTAGGGGACGAAGACATATGATGACATGGCCAGTAATGGTGGGATCCTATATGTCAACCCAGTATATGATGCTATATAATCAATTAGTTTACGTCATTATTACGGGTTAGAACTCTCTCACGAAACTGTTTTAGGAATTACAAATTTATTAAGCATTCTGTTGAATATTCTGAAACAAATTTGACTAGGGGCTGTTCCAAAATATGCAACAGATTACCTGTATAGTGACCTTGAACTTGGGATGCTGGTAATTCAGGGTTCAAGGTATATAAATTGATTCAAAGTGGGCAGAGCTTACTTAGACATTGGCATAGCTAGACCAGCTGGATCCCTCCATTAAAACTGTATGTAAAATATAGACACTATGGATCTATATATTATTAGTAATCACTGATCTACTTACTTCCTTGACGTCATCTTCAATAGGGCTGCCAACAAACACAACGATCCGAGTTTTATGATTACGACCGAGTCTGTGTTTTAAGGCTAACTGTAAATGAACACACAAACAGTGGCGATCTATAAATATTGAAGTACAGATAATTTAATTAGCATCTATAGGAAAACAACATAAAACTTCCAATGATGTAATATGCTGTCTCTGCTGTAGGCTTGTGTGATTATTGCTTTGAGTGATCACGATCAATTATTTAACAATAATCATGATTACTCAATTTATCACTCTAGGTACAAATTATTCAGACAACAACAATGGTATATCAATGACGAAAGCTGCAATTGTGTTTTAAAATGTCCATTTGCAGGTCACAGAAGACGATTAAAAAAAATGTAGCACTGGAATGCATGGCTCTATGCTCGAGCCAGTTATTCCAGTGATATATTTTCAAAAATAGTTTTCCATTGGCCTGTAAATGAACATACATTCGCTGAGCAAAATGTCAATTTTCATGACCGACCATTAAAAGGTAGCTTTTGACATATTTTATGCAGCAGAACTTATTCACGATTATTTGATTATTTAATTTTTAATCATATAAATTCAAGATTTAAAAAGTAATCGTGATATTTGATTTAATAACGTAGTCACAAGTCTACTCTGACAATCCATGATTACTCATCCACAAGATGGACTAATGAACCGTCCCAGTTTTAGCTATGCCCCGCCCATCCCTACCTAAGCTCCACCCACACATCACTCATGTTGGGATCAATCAATCTCTGAACTCAGTAAACTCCCTGACTATCAATTTCCAGAAAACTATACACGCAAGCTGTTGACTATTTTGAAACTAATTTGATTGGGTGCTGTTGTTGCCTATGGCCGCAACAGCGCCCAGTCAAATTAGTAACAAAATATTCAACAGAATGTTTATTAATTGGTAAAGACATACAATGCGTACCACGTGTCGGACTACTAAGCGGTAAAGACAGCTTATCCTAATGATGTCATCCTACACATCACTTAGTTGACTATGTCACATGACAAACGCCAAAAAAATATACATTTAAACTGTTGACTATTTTGAAATTAATTTGATTGGGTGCTGTTGTTGCCTATGGCAGCAACAGCGCCCAGTCAAATTAGTAACAAAATATTCAACAGAATGTTTATTAAATGGTAAAGACATACAATTCGTACCACGTGTCGGACTACTAAACGGTAAAGACAGCTTATCCCAATGGCGTCATCCTACACATCACTTAGTTGATTATGTCACATGACGAACGTCAGATGATGGATGGATAAACTGGAAAGGTTAAGTATTATTTTGAAACTCTGACAGAGAACTTTATATAAATTTATAAAAAAAGATTTATAACCATACATGTACTAATACCGTCATGCTACCAACTCTATAAGTGAATGCACATGTTAGTGGGAAAATTTGGTTAAAAAAAAAATCAAAATATTCGCTTACCAAGAGCAACCACCCTCTTGTATTTGACATATTGTAAGGATTTTTCAGATTTCTTCTCGAATCAGACCCTAAGTGGTGGAATTCTAGTGTAAAGTGATGCCCTTTCTTGTGTTAACATATGAGCCAAATCGAACCAGTAGTTGTCAAGATAGCCATAGATCTAGACTGCTTATCTTGCTCGCAGACAAAGTTTGGAAATCGGATAAATAGTTTCTGAGATTCATCTCCGGATGGACATACAAACACGCACGCAGACATGCATATGCAAATGAATGAATGCCCATTTGCAGGTCAAGAGACCATTTCAAAAAGAATTTACTACTTGAAGGACTGGCTCGAGCCCGGCATTCCAGTGTTACATTAAAAATAATAATCACTTGGACTGCAAATAAATGTTCCTCAACACCGTACAGGCTAGTTTTGTCCAGCTTTGACCACGAAAGGACTATATAAAACACAGTTAGAACATTCCTCATCCGCAAAAAATATGAATTGATAAACAGTTAAAGCTCATAATCAGTTGTCAGTCTGGCGTGTGACCATTAATGGCAGCAAAATGATCAACAGTACTGAGGTACTACATGTTGTTTACATGTCAAATGTTAAACACATGCTTGCTAACTGATAACTTCCTGTATTATCAATCTCTCCATAGCTGAATACTGACATTCCCTGATAACGCATTTGTTATTTAGCATGGGCTAGAATTCAATTTTTTTATTTATAAGATAATTAAATAATGAGTAATTCTAACTTACATGGGCGACTCTGACTGCTGTCATAAAATTGATATTCCCCTTAGGTGAAACTTGATGCAGCTTGGTCAAAATGCGGCCAACTTCAGTCGTCAAAGTAGCCAGTACCTCCACACTAAGTTAAAATATAACAAAAAACAAATTCATTTGTTAAAGAATTCAGTTCATCCACACTGAATAAAATATTATAAAATAGCCTGAGCTGTCAAAGTAGACAGTGCAGTACAGCTCATAAATAAGCCAACTTGTTTCCAAAACACAAACATGTTGGTTAGTACAATTCTGAACACCATGGAAGATGTACATGTATTACATTATAAAATTAATGCTCTATTTCCATTATCAGGGACAGACCTGGCTTTCGCAAATGATTAGCCAATAGATTAGCCAACTACAGTTTTTCTTAGCCAAATCGTAGCAATTTTAGCCAGTGTTTTGCAATGTATACAGTCCATCTCCATTAGGTAACCATTTCAACGGAACACTACATGCCATTAATACAAGATTATGTTGAATATTTTGAAACTAATTTGCCTGGAAGCTGTTGCAAATTAGTTTCAAAATACTCAACAGCTGACCTATATGTGTGCTTTTAATTTGAGATATTGGAATTTCAGTGTTTATTTGGTCACAATAAAACATAATATAAGTACTTGTTAGTTCTTCACAATTAATCTTGTGGTTCTCTAGTTAGAAAATATGTATAATATGATTTTAATCATTATTCAAATATTTAGCCAATCCTGCTTTCTATTAGCCGGATTTCAATTTTACTAGCATTTGGCTAATTGGCGAATGGGTAAGTCGGTCCCTGCATTATATGGAAATCGGTGCAATAGGCAGTTACTATGACATACATGTATTACTATTACGGTATTACCCAATCACTGAACATGTTTTATTTTGTTTTGAAAACTTGTTATTTTTTGGCTGTACTGTACATCTAGGGAAAATAAAAATATTATAAATCACAGAACAATGTGACTATCTGGCAATACATATGATATCATCCAGCTAAATCTAACAATAAGTATGCTTCAACATAAATGTGGCCACTAAATGGTTATTTACACTAATTATGGAGGATTGAAAATTTAAATTTCCCTTTCTCCGAGATCTAACAATACTTAACATTACATTACTTATTGACAACAGCCACCTACTGGCTGTGGCCTAAGAATCTTCTGATTTGACAAGCTCTAGCTGGTTTCTGGAACCTGGTACCCGCCCCAACAACTGGGTACACGTAACCATGAACCGGCCACTAGTTTGCATAGCCTACGTACAAACAAGACCGACACATGGCTTGCCTCCATGGGGCTGGGAGGCAGGGACAGTCATGTAATGGTAAGTATTGTTAGATCTCGGACAAAGGGAAACTGACATTTCCTTAATTCTCCTTCGATCAATACTTAGCATTACATTACTTATTGATAACACCAGATTTGATCATTAGCCTGATGGGAAGGGCGCAAACCATGCAAAACTTCAGTGCTCCTAGAGAAAGATCGAGATTAAACTTGTCACAGGGACTTCTCCAAGAGACCCACCAAGCTAAGACCGACTCACATTTGCATAACCCCCCAAACCCCCATCCCACCCCTTTCTCCAGCAAGGGAAGAGAACTAACAAACATGTATCTCGCCTGAAAACACAATTATGCCAAGAGGGTTAACAGCTCTTGACACACAATAGCTTGGGAATGAGCATGAATATATAAGATGAATGAACATGATATATAAAGATTATACAAAAACCAATCAAACTTGGATTGCCTTATGACTTTTGGATTTCAGACATGACGTCGCACCATCACACCATGGCCCATCATGACTTTAATGATTGGATCCGTTCGCTGACCATATCTATCTATCTCTAATATTAGCACTATGCTACCAAAGGAGAACAATCAGTGTGGTCTAGCATTCAATACTGCTAAGGCGAGTGGATTGACTGTGTAGCTCGCCGGGTAGTGTCGAGCCGTTCCGGTGTATCATGTTGACTCGCCGCGCCACAAGTGCACGACGAGTGATGATGCTGATGGTCTCGGTGTGACGGACCTTGTACGAGACTGCCCTGCGGGAAACAAAAACCGGCTCCTAAGGCCGGTGGAACTCAATCATTCCGGTGGGGCCGTGCGACCATCGTCGCGAACATTAAACACAACTGTCTTATCCCAAGAATTTGTGTCACCAGTATGCCTGTCCATGGCAATTTCGTGATCTATGGACTTACAAGATTTGATTTGGTGACCTAAAAATATAAGTCTATACAATGCGTTTACCTAAACAATTATAAATATGCTAGATAAAAACTACAGTAAGAGCATACGAAAATACGAGACATAGAGGCAGGTAGATGAACTTTTAAACGGAGGTACCACACAGACTCATAGGTCCGCAGAGGTATCCCCACAAGGGAGGCTCCCATACACGTGACATAGCTATTTAACTTAATATAAGTTATTATACCTCTAAGCTGAAAGGAAGGTTATCTCAGATGAAAAAGTGATGTGCCTCACGCGGGCACTACTCCTAGTGCTAGTTTGGGTGAGGAGTATTATCCTGGTGTGGACCGTCATCGCTGAATCCTTGCGAGAGGCAAGTGCCTCGTGCGGGCCTCCGTCTTGGGAAGGTGTCGCCATAGCTTAAAGCGGAAGAATAGTAGGCAAAAATGGGCCGACCCTAATATTTCAAACAAAAATGCTTTAGATAGAAAACACCATACCTAGTGAGATTATGACTATAGGGGTGCGTACTGGTTTACGCGAAGATGGGACGGGCGATTCCCGATGGATTCCCTCGTCACCGTCTTATGTGATTCTTAATATGCTGAATTAGTAGTTGCCGTTTTATTTCTGTGGGCCTTCTGCTTTGCTTAATTCCTTTTAGTTATTTTCAGAACAAGGATTATTTTAGGCCGCAACTGGCTGATATCTACCTAGCTATTAGACATGGCTGTCACAGAGAACAGATGCCCTAAGACATCCATACTGTAGACAGCGCTCATACATGTTACTTAGTAGGATCTCCGAACTGGGTAAGAATCCGGACATTCCGCTTCGTAACCACATAAAACATTACAAGACATGGGTTACATTTCACCAAAGCATATGGTGGGGGTAAGAGAGACGAATACCCACCGTAAATGTCCTTCCCACAAGGGCGTGGCAGATCTAAACATCATGCCCAGACATTTTAACAGAATTCGGTGGGAATACGTATCTCGCCCGTCACCGGGTCCTATGGAACTAACCGTTTAACCTGTCGTTAGGTTTATATACAAGTTGCCAGTTTTGCACTGCGGTGCGGGAGGATTGTCAGTAAATAAAATAATAATTAATACAAGTGTTTTCGCAGTGCTTTCCTACATTGGCTTAAAGTATTATCTACTAAGTATGCGAAGATACATAGGAGTATGTGTGTGATATCGCACCCTAGCCATCACTGCTCGGAAACCATCTTCAATAGTTTCCCAGAGTCGGATCAGCCCATGGTGTGGATGGGGACATCCAAACAATTAAGAAGCCACAAGGCTGAGTGGAACACGAAGAGAGACAAAATCTTAGAGTTATGAGTCTTACCGGAGTATGGGGCTAGATTATCGCACTACCAGAAGAGAAGAAGAATATATTACACAATATGTAATGAAGACAGTGTCTCTAATCGTTTTGAACCTATCCTATCGAGCTGAATAGAAAAGGTTAGTCAGTAGCATGCCGGGCTAAACAGAGTTATAGCACGGACAGCGACCTTAGTGAAAAAGTGTTGGTGTCGATTGAAATACCACTTTTAGGCATGGCTGGCAGATCTGGCGAGTCATCCATCAAAGAACATCCTGCCTCTACATCTGTAGACTCACATATTCAGGCCGTAAAGGACTCACCGCAAATTTGTGTTCCGAATGTAGCTGTTGGTAATCGGGAACAATTATCGAAGTTCCAAATTACTCCCGTAAATGGGGAGTTACAAAATTGTTTTAGTGCGGTGGGTTGGATAACTGCACACTACGGGATAAAAACCCGACGCATAGCGAAGGAAGACGCGTAATGTCTGTCGCGCTTGTAGTAGCTGGTACAGATCCAACCTGTTTGGCCCCTGGCCGAGGATGCTCTCGATCACTTCTCCTTTTATGCTCCTCGTGACATCACAGGCGCAGGCTCTATCCAACCATCGTTCGAGCAACAGCCAATCAGCGCGCATCTAATAATAGCGCAGTCGAACGTTCTAGAACATTCTAGAAGTTTTGCGTCCACGTGGTTATGACGTCATGGCAATATTTTGAAGATAATCATGAAGAGTTCTTCCTGGATAACTCAGCCATTTCTCAACCGATTTTGAAATGGTTTACAGATTTCTGGTCTTGATTAAAGCCATATTTAACGGGAACATGAAATCAATAAGAATTACAGGGTACCATCTCGGTACACTAAAAGCGCCATCCTATCTAGGTCGTAACTACATGCTCCACATAAACAGCGTCCTGGCGCGCGCATGCGCATCATGCGCTTTAACGAACTTAGTCGTTTTTCAACATGCTATCTCTCCCATAGGTCCATATACGCTTGAGAGGGGCGTGTTCAGGAAAGGAATCCAGGGCGGGGGGGCGCGTACCCAGCTTAGCTGGTACAGCCGGTATCCGACCGGTCAATTCGAACTACAGCTGAGTCTGGCTTATCCGTCACATAGAGTCGTGAATGAGGACTCACAGTTCCATTGTGCACCAACCATGCGGTCGAGGGGGCCATTCCTCTGATGTCATGCGCCCTGGAACATTGCATCTGGTGACCGATCGCAATTTCGTGGGTAATCTGAATACATTTGACTACCCAACGAGATATCATATCCATGGATTCTGCGCTATGAAGCACTTTATGGCAGATCCACAGATACCTATCATCTGACCGTAGACAGTCCGTCCATTTCTTGTACTTCCTCAAAGCATGGACCGGACACCAGGCACTGGCATCATGATCATACCGTGTAAGTTTCGGTAAATAGATCGGTTTGCCGGGATATCTCAAAGATTGGTTCTTTGACATAAATTCTGCTCTTGGAAGCAGTCGCAGACCTTCTCAAGAAACAATAAATAGGACCTTCTCTGCTGAAAGCATGTGGATCCCACTGCGCCTTCTGGCTGAGGAAGTTGCCAATAGAAAGACTGCCTTAAGAGTCAAATGCTTTAGACTAACTGAACCCATGGGTTTGAAAGGGTGCTTGGTTAGCACATTAAGCACCAAAGATAGATTCCAGGCTGGAATAACTACTGGTTGTCTCGACTGAAGATTGCTCATTCCCTTCACCATCACGTTTAACTGGGCCACCTCTGGACTATCCCTGTTGGCTAGACAAGGGATTACTGATGCCAAAGCTGACTTGTATCCTGCAATCGTGATAGAAGCTAATCCTGTAAAGAAAAGCTCACAGAGAAAGTCTGCTATTTGCTGCAAATTTGTTAACCTTGTTGTTATATGACTTGAAGGTTGAGATCCTCCACACGGCTGCGAATTGAGAAAAGCCTCCCGACGTGGACCGTTGTTTGATAACATCTACGCAGTCAATTTGAACATTTCGGGCCGCTCGTGTAGGAAGTGGACCTTCGCCTGGGAGATTGTCCACCAACAGATCCCGAAGATCCGTGAACCATGCCCTGCTAGGACAAAATGGCACTCAGCAGGACCAGGAAAGGTTCCTCTCGAATTTTCACCAACACCTTCGGTAGAAGGATGGTGGGTGGGTATGTGTGGGTGTGCATCCCTTTCCAGCTTATCACCAGTGTCTGTATCGATGGCATTTGGATCTGGAATCGGCGATACATAAGTCATGATTTGAGCATTTTCCTTTGTAGTGAACAAGTCCACGCGGGGTTTGCCCCAATGCTTGAAGATCCTTCATAGAACTGGAGGGTTGAGAGACCATTCTGTTGGCAGGATCCTCTGTCTGCGAGACAAAGCATCCGTCAGAATGTTCAATCGACCAGGAATGTGAACTGCTTTCAAAACAACTGAGTAATTCCTGCACCATTGAATCAAGTTCCACATTACATACACAGTGTGGGAGACCCAGGCCCCTCCTTGGCGATTTATGTATGATACTACTGTCCAATTGTCCGACCGTATCAATATCACCTTGCCCCTGAAAATCTCTCCAGTGCCATCATTTCTAACAGATTGATATGCAGTCGACTCTCTAGGAGAGTCCATGGTCCAAGACCTGGTCTTCTCCCAGGCATGCCCCCCACCCCTCCAGCGATGCATCCGTGTACACAGACAGCTGGGTTGGGGTGGGTGATGCAAAACTCCTACTAGATTCTGACACTACTTCCATCATGTAAGATGCAACATTATCGGCTCCAACCAGTACCAGTTTTGACATGGGTCTGTTCTCTGTTTCCACAGAGACATCAGATACAACTGGATAGGTATTCGCATTAGAGCAGCATACAGGATCACATTCTCCATGGAGACCACCATGCCCAGCATCTGAAGAAACCTCCTCGCCTGAATGTGGTTTTCCACTCGAATGCTCTTGAGAATGGCTTTCAGACTCCAATCTGGGTTCTGATGAGTATACCCTGCCTTTCTCTAGATCGAATCGCATCCTCAAATAGACGAAGTGTTGAGTTGGTGTCAATTCAGATTTCTCCTTGTTGACTATCCAGCCTAGATCTGAAAGCAATTTTCAGTCAGAGCAGTATCCATCTCTAACCTGGCTGGCGTGTCCGCCTTGATAAGCCAATCGTCTATGTAGGTGTGAACTGTCACGTTCTCTCTTCTGAGAAATGCTGTCACCGCTAGGACCACTCTGGTGAAAACCCTTGGAGCCGTCGACAGGCTGAATGGGAGCACTATAAACTCCCAAACACAACTCTGAAACACGAATTGCAGAAACCTGTGACAGCCCCTGTTCATTGGAATGTGAAAATAAGCATCTTTCAGATCGATTGATACACACCACATTCCTTTCCTCAATCCTGTCATTACTGTCCTCTGTGTTTCCATTTTGAACCGAGGCGTATGGATAAACCAATTCAATGGCCTAGGATTGGGTATGGGTCTCTACCCCCCTGTGCTCTTGGGAACAAGGAACATGTTTGAATAGAAGCCTGGAGTGTTCCGGTTTGTTGGCTTTATTGTTCCCCTCAGAAGCAAGCCTGACACTTTGTTTTGGATGGCTTCTGACTTATCAGGCTCCCTTGGTATGGGAGTCCAGACTGGTGCCAAAGACAGATTTTGTGGAGGGATGTCCCACCACTCTGGCATGTATCCTTGAAATATCCATACCAGGACCAGACTGTCTGACATCCACGGTTCGAAATTAGCCCCCCGTCCGTTCGTCCTTTACTACAAAATATACCAACGGACGACCACGTATAGCTATATCAATAGTCCGACGTACTACTGGAAATAATTGACCTGAGTAGAATAATTCAGCTAACAACCCATGCAATGTGTGTATTGAATGGTTTAGGTTATGTATTTTATCGTGAAAATGTCATGTTGATCTGTCAAATTCTAAAAGCTAGCGATGCACGCATGCCTTAGCAGCTTCCTTCTTCTGGTATAATAATAAACTGTTACACAGACTTCAGTTTTGAGTTTTGACAACAGTCGTAAACTTGCAATATGTATCACGGGGCATTCACGGTCGTCGACCTATTGCTCGTAATAGACTCTCTTGTAAATCTAGATTCTCCTATAGGGGGGGGGTTATGGCTATTGATCATTGCCTGGTCATTAGTTAGCGCTATGATAAACTTTAAAAATACAAGTTTATCTAGGCTGATTCTGGTCGATTTAGACAATGTTTGTCTCGGAAACTGAGTTATATCATCGCGAATGCTAAACTCCTATTAGCGCATCCACAAATCAAGGAAGACGCAGTATAGTTAGCCATGCTATGGCGGCGTATCGCACTTGATTCGCGTAAGCAATAGATTTAGAATGGCATGTCGCCAAGATCGATGCATGCGCGACAGTGTTCTCGAGTACTCTTCTCCAAAGTTGGGAACATACTTTCTCGCAAGATTATTGGTTAATAAATATAACTATAAAGAAAGCAACCAATGAATCACAATGAAACTACCGAAATAAAGAAAATAAACAATGTTTTACACGGTAATTTTATGAATGATGTTGTTGTAGTAGTAGTAGTAGTAGTAGTAGTAGTAGTAGTAGTAGTAGTAGTAGTAGTAGTAGTAGTAGTAGTAGTAGTAGTAGTATCTAGCATTCCTAGTATTCGTAGTAAAACTAGTAACACGTGGGCCCATTGATACATGCTGATCACAGTAAAACTTTTTATCATTCACTATTTAAGCCAGAGAAAACAACCATTAGTAATTTTTAAATAAAAATTGTTACCTCTCAACTGAAGTCATAGTATCGCAGAATGCAGGAAATGTAAATTTCCCTTTCTCCGAGATCTAACAATACTCACCATTCTGTTACTTCTGATATACAGCTGGCCTTGACAGCTGGCTCTAGGACTATAGACTTAGAAAGATTTACCGACTCCTTGGAACCGGGTACTCGGCTCCCAACTGCCAAGTACCCGTCTACCATAGAGCTCATATTGTTTGCATAGCCACCAAACAAGAGAAATCCATGGCTTGCCTCCGTGGGGCTGGGAGGCTGGGTCCGTAACAGAATGGTGAGTATTGTTAGATCTCGGAGAAAGGGAAATTTACATTTCCTGCATTCTCCTTCGATCAATACTCACCATTCTGTTACTTCTGATATACAACAGATTTGGTCAGTAACCTGGTGGGAAGGGGCAAGCCATAAATGCTACTTTTGCCCCTTGGAGAAAGAGTTAGACTTAAAACTTGACTAACGGAGACCTAAAAAGGACCGTCAAGTTAACGGAACCGAATCACATTTGCATCACTGCCCCCCCCCCCCTTTTTCTCCTAAGAAAAGGGAGAGAACTCACGAACATGTATCTCGCCTGAAAACACAAATATGCCAAGAGGGTTAACTGCTCCTTGCATATACACATGTATTAGCCTGGGAATGAGCATGAATATATAAGATGAATGAACATGATATATAGACATAATACAAAAAACTCTCAATCTTGAATTACCTCATGATAAATGGACTCCAGACGTACCGCCTCCAACCATTCACTGGTCCGGCCATCAGTGACACAATCTGGTTGTCATCCTCTCGCTCGACCATGTCTGCTTTTAAATTCTTTTCTTACCAAAGTGAAAAAAGGGAGAAGAGCAGTGTGGTCACTTAACTATCATTTCAAACCAGCGAAAGCGAGTGGATTGGCTGAGTCTGACACATCCCTCATATAGTAATCCGTGAATGAGGACTCACAGTGCCATTGTGCAACGGCCATGATGTCCTCTAACGGAACACCACTGTAAAGGGCGGTCGAGGCGGCTATTCCTCTAACATTGTGTGCCCTTGCGCCTTGCACCTGGTGCCCAGTCGCCATCTCATGAGTAGTCTGAATGCATTCGACTACCCAACGAGAGATAGTATCCATGGATGCGGCGCCATAAGGCTTCTTATGACAGTTCCGTAGATGTCTATCATTCGACCGTAAAGAGTCAGTCCGTTTCCTGTACTTAGTCAAAGCACGGACCGGGCACCAGACACTGGCATCACGATCAAACCTGGTTAACTTTGGTATAATGATCGGTTTGCCGGGATATCTCAAAGATTGATTCTTTGACATAAATTCTGCTCTTGGCAGAAGACGCAGACCTTCTCCAGAAACAATAAATCGGTTCCTCTCTGCCGAAAGCGCATGGATCTCACTGCGCCTTCTAGCTGAGGAAGCTGCCAATAGAAAGACCGCCTTTAGAGTCAAATGCTTTAGACTAGCCGAACGCAACGGTTCGAATGGGTGCTTGGCCAGTACATTAAGCACTAAAGATAGACTCCAGGCTGGAATGACTACCGGTTGTCTCGGGCGGAGATTGCTCATTCCCTTCAACATCACGTTTAACTGGGCCACCTCTGGACTATCCCTGTTGGCTAGACAAGGGATAACTGATGCCAAAGCTGACTTGTATCCAGCAATTGTGACGGGAGCTAGTCCTGTAAAGAACAGCTCACAGAGAAAGTCTGCTATTTGATGAATAGTGGATTGAAAGGTATCAATACCCTTTTCTTCACACCAGTCTGCAAATCTGTTAACCTTGTTGTTATATGACTTGAAGGTTGACCTCCTTCTCGCAGCCGCGATGAAATCAGCAGCCTGTCGAGAAAAGCCTTCCGACGTGGAACGTTGTTTGACAACATCCACGCAGTCAATTTGAACATTTCGGGACGCTCGTGTAGGAAGCGTCCCTTGGCCTGGGAGATTATGTTCGGAATCTCGGGCAACTGCACACGATTTTCCACCAGCAGATCCAGAAGATCCGTGAACCACGCCCTGCTCGGCCAATACAGCGCTATTAGCAGGACCAGACACGGCTCCTCCCTGACCTTCACCAATACCTTCGGAAGAAGAATGGTGGGTGGATACGCGTAAGCGTGCATCCCTCTCCAGCTTATCGCCAGAGCGTCTGTATCGACGGCATTTGGATCTGGAATCGGCGAGACATATGTCATGATTTGAGCATTTTCCTTTGTGGCGAACAAGTCCACGTTGGGTTTGCCCCAATGCTCGAAGATCCGTCGCAGAACTGGAGGGTTGAGGGACCATTCTAGTGGCAGGATTCTCTGTCTGCGAGACAAAGCATCCGCCAGAATGTTCAATCGGCCAGGAATATGAGCTGCTTTCAAAACAACCGAGTAATTCCTGCACCATTGAATCAAGTGCCACACCCTGATGCACAGGGTGGGCGACCTGGTCCCTCCTTGGCGATTTATATATGATACTACTGTCGAATTGTCCGAACGTATCAATATCACCTTGCCCCTGATCATCGGAAGGAACTCTTCCAAAGCCAGTTCCACTGCCATCATTTCCAACAGATTGATATGCAGCTGACTCTCCGGGAGAGTCCATGTGCCCGAGACCTGGTGTTCTCCCAGGCAGGCACCCCACCCTTCCAGCGATGCATCCGTGTAAACGGACAGCTGGGGGTGGGGTAGGTGCAGCGAAACCCCTATTAGGAGATTCTGACGCTGTTTCCACCATAGAAGATGCGATATTATCGGCTCCAAAACTGGCACCAGTTTTGACAGGGGTTCTGTTCTCTGTTTCCACAGAGACATCAGATACAACTGGATAGGTCTTCGCATTAGAGCAGCGTACGGGATAACCTGCTCCATGGAGACCATCATGCCCAGCATCTGAAGGAACCGCCTCGCCTGAATGTGGTTTCCCACTCGAAAATTCCCTAGGATGGCTAACAGAGACACCACTCTGGGCTCTGACGGGTAAACCCTGCCCTCCTCGAGGTCGAATCGCATCCCCAAATAAACGAAATGTTGAGTGGGCGTCAACTCGGATTTCTCCTCGTTGACTATCCAGCCTAGATCTGAAAGTAACCTCAGAGTCAGAGCAGTATCCACGTTCAACCTGGCTGCCGAGTCTGCCTTGAGCAGCCAGTCGTCTATGTAGGTGTGTAGCGCCACGTTCTCTTTTCTGAGAAACGCTGTCACCGCAAGGACCACTCTTGTGAAAACCCTCGGAGCTGTCGACAGGCCAAACGGGAGAACTGTAAACTCCCATACTTGATTCTGAAACGCAAATCTCAGAAACCTGTGCCAACTCCGATTCATCGGAATGTGGAAATATGCATCTTTCAGATCGATCGATACACACCACATTCCTTTCCTCAATCCCGCCATTACCGACCTCGGTGTTTCCATCTGGAACCGAGGCGTATGGATAAACCAATTTAATGGCCTGAGATTGAGTATGGGTCTCCATCCCCCCGTGCTCTTGGGGACAAGGAACATGTTTGAATAGAAGCCTGGAGTGTTCCGGTTTGCTGGTTTTATTGCTCCCTTCAGAAGCAAACCCAACACTTCCTTTTGAACGGCTTCTAACTTGTCTGGCTCCCTTGGTACGGGTGTCCAGACAGGTGCCAAAGACAGATTTTGTGGCGGAAAGTCCCACCACTCCGGCATGTAACCCTGGGATAACCATCCCAGGACCAGACTGTCTGATGTCACACCTCGCCAAGCCTCGACGAAACGCATGAGCCTTCCACCCACCATAGACGCCTCGACGTCTAACGGGGTTGTCCGGCTCGCAGTCCGCCCCCCCCCCCCCCCCCCCCTTTCTTAACGAGAGAGTGAGAACCATTTCGTTCTAGGCACGACGGGTATAACTGGCACCGCTGTTCCTGTCGCACAGGTGCGGTCCAGGCGGATATGAAGGGAGCTTGCGTACCCTCAGGTACGCTTCGGCCCCTTCTGTCCGCCCTTTGAGGCCTTACCCTTACCCTTCCCCTTACCACCTCTAGGGCGGTCCGGAGCAACATTGGGGAGGGTAGGCGCCTCTACAGCCTTCCTGGGTTTCTTCGCCGGCGGCGGCTCCGAGAACCCAGCCGAAACAGACGTCGCAATAGGCCTGGCTTTCGCCTTGCCCTTATGCTTTTTCTGTCTCTTTGAAGGCTGTCCTGTTAGCGGCTTGCCCACAGCCCCTAGTGCGTGCGCTTGCCGCACTAGCTCTAGCTGTAGATTTACCGCTAACCGATTCTGCGCAATACTGGCGGTGTCCTCTAAGATGGCCCGCGCTTGGCCACCAAAGATGCTAGGCCCTGTCAGGGGCGTCCCAAGAAGACGTTCCTTGACTGCCGTAGCCGGACGCATATGGTCAATGACCATTTGCCTCCTGGACTTCGTCACACGCGCTTGCACCCTTGCCAATGCGTCCATTGACAGCACCAAGCCGTCATTAACGCACGATAGCGCCACAGGTGGCACAGGGTGGCCTGCCCCCGCTTCAGCCCACACCGACTGAAGTAGACGATAGGAGTGATTGACAGCGCTCATCGCTGCCCTCACACCCTCATCGCATAGGGCCAGGACTTCTTCCTGGTGTACCTGGGCCTTATCCACTAGTGCCGGACCGGGACCACCCGACCCGGCACTCTGGACGCCAAGTACCCATCGGTCATCCTCCGTGACCGACGGGACTACACCATACCTGTCGTATTCACCCCGCGGAATACAACATCTTGCCCGCACCTCCCTGGAGGCCGCAGGGAGCTGACCATTGGTCATTAGTTGTTTACTATAAATAGCATCCAACAAATCAATGAACCGTGGATCCAGTCCCACTGACTGGATCCGGGCCGCGGCCAAAATCCCCGTCCTAATCGACGCAACCGACGGACGGGGCGCATCTTCATCGGCCGTGGCCGAAACCACAGACGGGTCTACTCTGGCTAGCCACGCCAGAGCATCAGACCAATCTATCTCCGAAGAAGATACCCCCGCAAACACGTCACCCGTTGACGTGCTTACGGGTCTGCCAGCCATGGCCTCCCGGCAAGGAGCCACGGCTGACACGCCAGGCACTCCGCTACCACATGGTTCCGCCGCCACCCCATGAAACACTCCGGTCCATGGGGTAGGTCCGCACGGAAAACCGTACGGACCCGTAACCGTCGCGGAACCATAGCCGGTCACGGGCGCCAACGGCACCCCATGTCCGGCTGCCGGACCAGGCGAGATAGGTGAGTACCACGCCTGGCCCGGCACACCGGTTCCCTTGACGGCTGGTGACAAACCAAGCCGCGCGGAACCGGTGCACGGTAACGGATTGGCCTCAGCCGCAGGTGGAGCCGCTGACCTGGCTTGCGCCAAACCAGACAAATGGAGGCCGGTTCCGTCGAGGACGGAATCAACCTCCATATTCTCCACCTGCGGCTTCACGGGCCGCAGCAACCTCTCCTCCTCGTCTTCAGACTCCGAAGAGCCGTCACTAGACGAATAAACCGTGGAGCCGTCCTGGCGGACGGCTCCCACACCTGACGGACCGGCCACCGCTACTGGACCACCCAGAGGTGGCCGCAGAGAGACAGAACCCGTCTGGCCGAAGCCAGACGGGACCGCCAGGGGGCCGTACGAGACGGCCCCCTCGGTAACCAGTCCAGAATCCTGTCCGAGGACAGGATCCGTACCAGGCATGGGGAGAAACTGCCCCCCAACCTTTGGTAGCAGGGACGACACCAGCGTGGGCAGAACGCTATGCAGAAAACCCTGCATAGCCGGACCAAACCACGCCGGCGGTGCCATCTCCGCCACCTCCAGCTGGGGACGTGGAGCACCCCCACCGGCCGAACCGGGCGCTCCACGATTTCCTCTCGGACCGCCTGACCCCGCGTCAGACCCAGCCAAGTCCTTCTGGCCAAGGAACTTAACCATCGTTTCGACGGACCACACTGCACAAACATTACACCTATGATCTATATTACACAGGGCACACCTAAAACAGACATGGTCCTTGAACATTACACGGACAAACTTATGGCAGTCGTCACATGATGGCGGGGCTGGCTTGGCCTATAAAATAAGCACAAACCTACAATAAACAAGCGGAACGAGACACGGATGGAAGGCAGACAATTAATTTTCAAATATTTTGACTCATAAATTAACCGTAACCTCCCGCACCCCACCCCGCCACGTTACAACAACGATCGCATTGATTATGACGACAAGTACGCGGCGGGCACAACACACCCATAATAGATCCTACAGGATGTGTAACGGCTCCAGGAATCATATCGCATAGCATTCAGGGTATATTTACTAATCAATATAAATTATACTCCTAACGAACGCAGCACGATATGTGAAGAAAACAACAAAATGTATAACAACTGCTGTCTCACACGGTAAAACCGCAGACCACACATCTACTCAAGAATTTTGAAACCACCGATCATTGCAAACCGATCGTGATCGCACGTAAACTTGATCATTCTAAAGTTTCCGGTACCATTTTTTAGTACGCAGCACCCAGAACAAGATGCGCGAATTAATGAAAAAATTTTTCTTCACATAAACATCCGAGCGACCGGGTGTGACGTCACCCGCTCGGATTCTACGGAGAACGACGTCAGCCGATATTCGTGTTAGAAATACCGTAGCAAACACCTATTTTCATATCTGCCGATCGCCTGTTGGGGTTTAAAGAAGGCGATCGTCTGGCATATATCGTTGTTAGCACACGTCCCAGATTCTATGGGGTCAGAAATCGGAACATGCGGCACAACGAAATTTAGAGACCTAAGTCTTTTAACTATGGATAATAAAGAACAATACAACCTGGTTGTCTTGGGCGGTATTCTCCATAGTCCTTAGTTATCCTTTCAGAACACACAAACTATCACTGATTAAAGACTTAGATTCTTTTAAAAACACTAAAATCCTTAATGCGAAAAGCATGTATTGCACTTGTTGCTATGCAAACAAGAATGAGCTCTATGGTAAACGGGTACTCGGCAGTGGGGAGCCGGGTACCCGGTTCCCAGGAGTCGGTAAAGCTTTCTACGTCTATAATCCTAGAGCCGCTGTCAGGGCCAGCTGTATATCAGAAGTAACAGAATGGTGAGTATTGATCGAAGGAGAACTGGTGTTCTCCCAGGTAGGGGCCCCATCCCTCCAGCGATGCATCCGTGTACACGGACAGCTGGGGTTGAGGTAGGTGCAGCGAAAAAACTCCTACTTGGAGATTCTGACGCTCGTTCCCACCCTACAAGATGTGACATTATTGGCTCCAAAACTGGCACCAGTTTTGACAGGGGTTCTATTCTCTGTTTCCCCAGAGACATCAGATACAACTGGATAGGTCTTCGCATAAGAGCAGTGTACAGGATTACCTGCTACATGGAGACCATCATGCCCAGCATCTGAAGAAACCGCCTCGCCTGAATGTGGTTTCCCAATCGAAACTCTTGCGGATGGCTAACAGAGACACCACTATGGGCTCTGACGGGTAAACAACCCTGCCCTCCTCGAGATCGAATCGCATCCTTAAAGGGAATCACCAGACCCTCTATACTACTGTGTATAAAATGAATCTACAGACCGTAACGTTTTCAAAAATATAATTGTAAGATCTGTGCTCAAATGAGAAATATATATCTTCGTTATTTAAATATGTGATACATTAGTTAAATTTCTATTCCCGGATGAGGCGTATGACGTCATAAGTTGAACGTTTTTCTCGCTGTCATCCAACGCTATCGCAATTAAATTGTGAATTGCGTTTTTATAAGGGGATTCTCTTCAGCTGTTTTAGGAATATATAAACTATATTTGCGGAAATGTTGAGGAATATATACTAACAGTCCTTTGTCTGATTTCTCTGATGGTGCCAATTTTGACATGAAGCTTTGATCTTGAGATAAATGAATGACGCGATAGTATAGGCAATTCAATATAATTGCCACTATTGAATCAACACTCTCACTGGGGCTACGGCAGATAATGTTATTAAAGTTTCATCTATTAATATGAGAGTTTAAATAGTTTGTACATACATCCAGTCCATCTTTAGGTACTTATGTTTTCATACTAGCCTCAAAACTTCCTGAGATTTTGTAATGTTAATGTAATTGGCAGGTATCTTCATAGAAAATGGCCATCTTAAGGTTCGGCAATTAATGTGTGAAAATAACAAATACATTCCATAAATTTGCGATAGTGTAATACACGTCTTAATTTCTTCCATCTGTACATATATAAATGATGTCGATAGCATTATCACCGATAGAGATATCACTATCCAAATGCATGCACTCCTGTCTTCAGAGTGCCGTTATTATGGTTCTTGTCGGATGGGATTCAACCTATGACGTCATAGGTTTAATTAACTCGCAGAAAATTATGGTAACATAGCGTTTTTTAACACCATTTTACTCAGATTTATATACAAATGTCGGGGGAAAGCTTTATACAGTAGCTTAAATGTGGGCTCTACAATAGAACTGCGTGTTTTATGCAAACGATGGCGACCCTTCTTGTGTTCCCCTTTAAATAAACGAAATGTTGAGTGCTGTGTCAACTCAGATTTCTCCTTGTTGACTATCTAGCCTAGATCTGAAAGCAACTTCAGATTCCGAGCAGTATCCACCTCTAACCTGGCTGATGATCAGCCAATCGTCTATGTAGGTGTGAAGCGCCACGTTCTCTTTTTTTAGAAACGCTGTCACCACATGGACCACTCTGGTGAAAACCCCTTGGAGCTGTCGACAGGCCGAATGGGAGGTTTAAACTCCCATACTAGATTCTGAAACGCAACTCTCAGAAACCTGTGACAACTCCCGCTCATAGGAATGTGGGAACATGCATCACTCAGATCGATCGATACACACCACACTCCCTTCCTCAATCCTGCCATTACCGACCTCGGCGTTTCCATCTGGAACCGAGGCGTATGGATAAACCAATTTAATGGCCTGAGATTGGGTACGGGTCTCCATCCCCCTGTGCTCTTGGGGACAAGGAACATTTTGGAATAGAAGCCTGGAGTGTTCTGGTTCGCTGGATTTATTGCTCCCTTCAGAAGCAAACCCGACACTTCGTTTTGAACGGCTTCTACCTTGTCTGGTTCCCGTGGTACGGGTGTCCAGCCAGGTGCCAAAGACAGATTCTGCGGCGGAAAGTCCCACCACTCCGGCATGTACCCCTGGGAGAACCATCCCAGGACCAGATTGTCTGACGTCACACCTCGCCAGGCCTCGACGAAACGCATGAGCCTTCCACCCACCATAGACGCCTCGACGTCTAACGGGGTTGTCCGGCTCGCGGTCCACTCACCCCAACCCCCCTTTCTTAACGAGAGAGAGAGAACCATTTCCGTCTTGGCTCGGCAGGTACAACTCGCACCGCTGTTCCTGTCGCACAGGTGCGGTCCAGCCGGATATGAAGGGAGCTCTCGTACCCACAGGTACGATCCGCTCCCTTCTTTCCGCCCTTGGAGGACTTACCCCTCCCCCTGCCCTTCCCGCCTCTAGGGCGATCATGAGCAACAGTGGGGAGGGTAGGGGCCTCCACAACCTTCCTGGCTTTCTTAGCCAGCGGCGGCTGAGAAAATCGAGACGAAGCAGAAGTCGCAGTAGGCTTAGCTTTCGCCTTGCCTTTCTGCTTCTTCTGCTTCATCGAAGGTTGGACAGCTAACGGTTTCCCTACAGCCCCTAGTGCGTGCGCTTGCCTCACTAGCTCCAGCTGTAGGTTTACCGCCAACCGATTCTGCGCAATGCTGGCAGTGTCCTCTAGGATGGCCCGCGCCTGGCCAGAGAAGATGCTAGACCCTGTCAGGGGTGTCCCAAGAAGACGCTCCCTGACTGCCATAGCCGGACGCATATGGTCAAGAACCATTTGCCTCCTGGACTTTGTCACACGCGCTTGCACCCTTGCCAGTGCGTCCATAGATAGCACCAAGCCGTCATTGATGCACGAAAGCGCCACAGGTGGCACAGGGTGGCCTGCCCCCGCTTCAGCCCACACCGACTGAAGAAGGCAATACGAATGGTTGACAGCACTCACAGCTGCCCTCACACCCTCATCGCATAGGGACAGGACTTCATCCTGGTGTGCCTGGGACTTGTCCACAAGTGCCGGACCGGGGCCACCCGCTCCAGCACTCTGAACACCCAGTACCCAGCGGTCATTCTCGGTGACCGATGGGACAACACCATACCTGTCGTATTCCCCCCGTGGAATACGACCCCTCGCCCGCACCTCCATGGAGGCCGCAAGAAGCTGGCCCTTGTTCATGCGTTGTTTGCTATAACTAGTATCAAGCAACACCATAAACCATGGATCCAGTCCAACAGACTGGATCAGGGCTGCGGGCAAGATCCCCGTCCTAATCGATGCACCGATGGACGGGGTACATCCTCCTCGGCCGTCGTCGAAACCAGACGGGTCCACCCTGGCTAGCCAAGCCAGAGCCTCAGACCAATCCGTCTCCGAGGAGGACACTCCTGTGAACACGTCACCCGTTGATATGTCCACGGCCCTACCAGCAACGGCCTCCCGGCTAGGAGCCATTGCTGATATGCCAGGAACTCCGGTACCGTACGGTTCCGCCGCCACCCCTTGGAACACACCAGTCCATGGAGTAGGCCTGCACGGAAAACCGTGCAGACCCGTAGCGGTTGAGGAACCGTGGCCAAACATGGGCGCCAATGGCACCCCATGTCTGACCACCGGACCAGGCGAGATAGGCGAGTACCATGCCTGGCCAGCCACACCCGTCACCGTGTTGGTCGGCAGCAAACCAACCATCACGGGACCGGTGCCCGGTACCGGAGTGGCCTCAACCACGGGCGGGGCTGCTGCCCTGGCTTGCACCAGGCCAGACAGATGGTGGACGGGTTCCATCAGGACGGAATCGACCTCCATGCTCTCCACCCGTGGCATCACAGGCTGCAGCAACAGGCGGACAGCTCCCATACCTGACGGACTGGCCCCCGCGACTGGACCACCCAGAGGTGGCCGGAGAGAGACAGATCCCATCAGGCCGGAGCCCGACGGGACTGCCAGGGGCCGTACGAAATGGCTCCCTCGGTGTCCAGTCCAGAACCCTGTCCAAGGACAGGGTCCGAATCAAACATGGGGGGGAGACTGCCCTACAACTTTTGGCAGCAGGGACGACACCAGCGTGGGCAGAACGCTATGCAAGACACCTTGCCTAGCCGGACCAAACCACGCCGGCGGTGCCATCTCCGCCACCTCCGGTTGCAGACGTGGAACGCCCCGACGGGCCGAACGGACGCTCCACGATTTACTTTCGGACCGCCTGACCCCGCGTCAGACCCGGCCAAGTACTTCTGGCAAGGAACTTAAGCATCATATCGACCGACCACACAGCGCAAACGTTACACCTACTGTCAAGACTACACTTAGTACAGTGGAAACAGACATGGTCCTTGCATAGAACCCGTACGATATGTGGCACTCGACACATGATGGCGGGGCTGGCTGGGCCTATAAACCAAACCTACAATAAGCCAGCGGAACGAAACAAAAATGGAAGGCAGACAATTAATTTTCAAATATATTGACCATAAATTAACTGTCACCCTCCCGCACCCCACCCCGCAACGCTACAGCAAAGATCGCATTGATTATGACGACAAGAACGAAGCGGGCATTAAATACACCCATAATTGATCCTCCAGGATGTATAACTGAACCAGGAATCATATCGCATAGCATTCGGGGTATATTTACCATCTAATATAAATTATACTCCTAACGAAAGCCAAAACGATACGTGAAGAAACAACAAAATGTAAACAAACTGCTGTAGCACACGGTAAAACCGCAGACCACACATCTTAATCAAGAATTTTGAAACCACCGATCATTGCAAACAGATCGTGATAGCACGCAAAACTTGACCATTCCAAAGTTTTCTGGTACCATTTTTAGTACGCAGCACCCAGAACAAGATGCGCGAATTAATGAAAAAATTTTCTTCACATAAACATCCGAGCACCACGGGTGTGACATCACCCGCTCAGATCTTACGGAGAACGACGTCAGCCGATATTCATGTTACAAATACCGTAGCAAACACCTATTTTCATATCTGCCGATCGCCCGTTGGAGGTAAAGAAGGCGACCATCCGGCATATCTCGTTGTTAACACACGTCCCAGATTCTTTGGGGTCAGAAATTGGAACATGCGACACAACGAAATTTAGAGACCTAAGTATTTTAACTATGGAATAATAAGGAAATATACGACCTGGTTATCATCGGCGGTATCCATATTATCCAATTATCCTTGCAAGAGAGTCACTAGCTATCACAATCACAGTTAAACAAAGACGTAGATTTTTATTTCTCAATCTTTCCACTGCAAAAAGCATGTATAGCTCTTGTTGCTATGCAAACAAGAATGAGCTCTATGGTAGACAGGTACTCGGCAGTTGGCAGCTGAGTACCCGGTTCCAAGGAGTCTGTAAAGCTTTCTAAGTCTATAGTCCTAGAGCCAGCTGTCAAGGCCAGCTGTATATCAGAAGTAACAGAATGGTGAGTATTGATCGAAGGAGAAACTCAATTTCATCTTAATAAGCTATTGAATATGTTGCAAGTTTTTAAGGGCGACCTGTTGCTCACAGCTGCCATAGCCTGCAACAGCTTCCAGTTAAGCACTAACACTTTTCAGCCTTCTTACATTGTATTGAATGATGTGTACTTTGTTTAGCCTACCAGTTGAAAGGGATATGTGATGTAGGATGCTAAGTTACAAAATATATGTTAACCCTAGTCAATGAAATCACAGTATTCATGGGAGGTACATTATTGATTTTTTTTTTTAATTAATTTTACTAGGATGTGCTGCTGCAACAACTTCCAATCAATGTAATTGCCAAATCTGCCAATACGTATTATCTTAGGTTTCCTATACTCCCTGACATTGGCCAGAGCCAGAACATGCATATTCTGAATCTGACATAGGTTATACTGACAAATGACAATACTGACTACTGTATACCTGAAGACTGATATACTATCCTCAATAACATTCTCAGAAGTCCAATATTAATTATTCAACCATCTGTTCATGTCACATTTGTGCAATTTGTGTAACACATATTACACGCCTTACGTAGGGATGTGCGGTTATCCAAATTTTTAACCGTCTCCAGATTTTTAAGCATGACGGTTTGAAAACCGGTGACATAATTTGACAACCGTACAACCGTGTATGTTTAAAAATCTGGTTTTATAATTATTTTTTTAGGGATGTATCATAATATATAACATTGATTGTATAAATTTCCTTTAATTTTATCAATTTGCGAAATAAAATCTGAAATAAAACCATTCCTATGCAGTATCGTAACAGGAGAATGTTGCTAGATCGTATAGCTACATACGTTCAGAAATTATAATATGCTAGCGCTTTATTAAATTCTATAATACACGCTTGAAAGCATATCATAAGCGATCTAGTGTTTCTGATATCTATGTCTATTATGAATTCTGAACGCGCATCCAGGACTCCAAACCCGGGACGTGATCTAACCTGCCAAAGTAAGTTGAGATCAAATTTGTCTCATCGCTCGGGCGATCAAGAGTAATTTCTCGTGAATGTTCAGGAGCTGGCTCGACGTATGTTGGACGATATAATTAACACTCGACACAGGTCGATATACATTATTAGCGCCGGAAAACCACTTTTACAGCTTACAACTGATACAGTTTTAAACCAAGTCCTTCCAAATCGCACTTATGATCTATATTAAAATACATATGAATTCCTTTTTCGCGGAAATTGTATGCTAGTAAATAGTATAATACGGCTGTGGTATTGCGAATTATTTTTTTCCCACGAAAACTGAAAATATTTTCAGCCAATAAACCGGATATCTGGATTTATGGCCAACACCATCACCGGTTGTGTTCTTACCAAAACCACACAGCCTTAGCCTTACAGACTACTAATTTTTTAGACAGACTACTGATGTCCCAAGTCTGGTAGTTTACGATCAACTTTTCGCTAATTTTGAACCCTGCTGACATCACACCTCATCGCCTCGAAAAAATGCATGAGCCACCATAGGCAGATTGGCGCATACGGAGGATATCTGGCTCGCACTCCGCATCACACAACCACCCCTCCCCCCACAACCCCCCCTTAAAGAGGGAAAGAGAGAACCATTTTGGTCTTGGCCTGACTGGCACCACTGTTCCTGTGACACAGGTGCGGTTCAGATGCGTGCAGAGAGCCACCATACCCTCAGGTATGGTCCGCTCACTTCTTTCCGCCATTCGAGGCAGTACCCGTACCACCTCTCGGGCGATCAGGGCCACCACCAGGGCGTACAGGGGCCTCCTTAGCCGCCTTCGCCCAGCAGACACACTCGAAGAAGGTTGTCTGGCTGACAGCTTAGATGCAGCTCCTAGTGTGTGCATTTGCCGCACTAGCTACAGCTGTATATTTACTGCCAGCCAATTTTGTGCTATGTTCGCGTCTTCTAAGATGGCCTGCAGTTGGCCACCAAAGATGCTAGGTTCGTTCAGGTGGGTCCCAAGTAACCAGGCCCCGACGGCCCCAGTAGGACGCATATGGTCCAGGACCATCTGCCTCCTCGACTTTGTGACACACGCTTGCAACCGTGCCAACGCATCCATAGACAGCACCAGGCCATCATTCACACACAACAGCGCTGCTTGAGGCACAGGGTGGCCTGCCCCGATTCAGTCCACACCGACTGAAGCAATCGATAAGAGTGGTTGACGACATTCATTGCCACCCTCACCACATAGGGAAGGACTTCTTCAGAGTGTGCCTGGTACCTATCCACTAGTGCCTGAGCAGGACCAACCACTCCAGCACTAGAGACACCCATGACCCAACCGTCATCCTCCATGACCGTCAGTACCGCTCATACTACGCTCAGGGAATGCAGCACCTTGCCCGCACCTCCCTGGAGGCCACAGGCAGCTGGCTTTTCAAAGATAACCGCTAGCATAAAAGTTTCTTAGATTTCTATTTTGCAAAATCTAATCCAATAAGCAATACAATGTCTCTGTTTACATATGTAGACTTTTGTAGGATTTCCTTTATAAATGGAACCATTCTTTCTTTGTATACAACTACCTGTTTGCCTAAATACTGATTTAAAATGTTCAGTGTCAAATTTCATTTGAGAAATCATCCACCCTAAGAATGTGATGTATATATCTATAAATATGTACCAATGCAAATGTCAGCTTATGAGCATTCTGTTGTTTCATAAAGCAATGATCTATTCCTAAACATAGAGTTTCTAGAGGAATATGATGAATTGGGAGTTATTATAATTTGCAAATTTTCATAGGTATTATAAAACAGTCAGTGTGGGTTTTCAAGCTTCCACCAATAATATGTACAATTCATTTACATTGCTGCCTAATTCCATAAACTATAGCTCATGAGCATTATAAATAGACCAATAACTGCTTCTACATGATGCTTTCTGGCTGCATAACAGACTGTTCAAGTTGCCTTGTAAAAGAATTCAGGCACAGGGGACAGCTTAATCATGCTAGACATTAAACTTTACAAAATAAGTAAATAATTTTTGTTGGCTGTATAAGTTCATCTAGATATACAGTATTCCAGAAAAGAAAGCCAAATAAATATACAGATCTAGTATTAAACATGTAATTAAAGAATATATAAGAAAGTCTGAAATTTGTTGATGGAGGAGATACCTGAAAATATGGGTTTTTTCATAATATAAATGTGTACGTCTTTCGAATTCAGTTGCAAAATAGATATATTATATCACTATGTTATAGAGCAATGATTGTTTCAAATGGTATATAAAATGTCATGTTGACACCAGTAGATCTATACTAACTATGCACTCAAAAAAGCATGTATTAAATTCTGCAATTTTCTGACATATGACCATGTACACTCAGACCTCCAATAGAACTCGAGATAACATCAGGAAATATAACACATTTTCATTAATTGGGCGGCCTGGGCCAGCTGCAGCTGGCCTTGGGCCTGAATCACTACACCATGAGTGCAAACACCCACCCACCCAAAGTCTGGCGAAAATCCTTTCAGTAGAATTTGAGATATCAGCCGGAAATACAATATTATGAGCTACTATGACCTTTTGACGACCACATCATCTGGTTTCTTTGAGGCCCCAAGGACAAGTTCCTAACAAAGCTTGGTGAAGGACTCTCAGTAGACACAGAAATAGCTGCATCACCTCCACCACAATCTCCATCTCCCCACCGCCGCACACATATACACAAGTAAAGAGCAAATTTTATGCTCAGATATATTTACAGAGCATGGGAGGTTTGGGGGGGGGGGGATTTAATTGAAACTTACTTTGACATAACGACTAGTCCCACATTATTCTCAGGATTTGATCTTGTCTTGGAGTGACAGACCATCGATACAGCATCTTGTTGAGCTTGTAGTCGTGTTGGAATAAAGTCACCATTTCTCATGTAATCACTGTTATCAACACTGAAATAAAAACATAGTCTGGATTTTAAATTCACATAATCCATGCCCTGTAACCAAACTGGTAAAATTGTTTAAACAGGAAAAGTTTTATTCCCCATAACAGCCAAGCTAGCCAACAATACATTTAATATTAGCGGTTTTGAAAACATGACATGTACATCTGTAAAGTGTACATACCTCAACAACCCTGTAGTACAAGCCACTAAAACTAAGTGAAGAAAAAAGACAGTGATTTTGATCGGTTTGTAATGAATGAGTCCCAGGGACTCAGGGGTAACTAGGTGAATGGGTCCCTGAGAAATGTAATGGGCTTTCTACAGAGTGGCAGCGGCAGTGAGTCACGCATTCTGCTACACCACAATATGCTTCAATTTCTTGGTGGCATTTTCATCTACAGCAGATGACAACAATACACGTGAACTTATTTATACTGACAAGGATACGAAAATTTCATTGTAAATTTCCACTTCGCGGATCAAATTGCAATCCATACTCTTGTTTTAACCAGAAACTAAAACTGAGTCTATCCTGATTCGTCTGCAGGTTCGAGAGTATTGTATAATGGCTAGTCACCACCTTTGTTCCAGCGTTAGGTACAGAGTATTCAACCGTTTTGTTATTTAGTGACTTGAAAAGACGATGGAAAGTGAAAATTTGATTGCCGGCGTACTACATAATAGAACAATTTAATAATCATGAAATCTCGTGATTTCTGAGAATTCCACGAGACGTTCTAGTCTGCAAATTTCGATCATGTCCGGGTTACAAATAAATCTGAGATCGACTGAGTACATAAATTTCTGGAAACTTAGCATGATTGTACAAAAATTACCATATGTGTGTCAGAATACATTTTTTTCAAGAATTAAAAATATTGAATCAATTCAATTTAGATATACTGTATATCGCCTAATAATAATCGCATCCTTAATAGAAGTCGCATGCCAATTTTCGAGGTTGACTGGTTGAGCCATCCTAATTTCTTAGCAGTTTTAAAACAGCAAATGTATCTAATAGAAGTTGCATCCAAATTTCAGCAGTTTGTGTAAATAAATAATTAAATAACTTATAACTGTTAAATAAAACGACATTTGAAACAAAAATTTTGGAATAACTTTGCGGAAATAAAATCAAAATTACATCACTTCCTTGTATGATACAACTATCAACGGAAACAAAGTTAGTTCCACGGGTACCAACTATGTGGATTGGATTGAATGTATAATACTCGGTTACCATCATGTAATGATTATATATATAATAGTACATTCTGAGTTCCCGAGTCCAGTATATTAGGTCCGTAAAATGCAGATAATTCTAATGAGTATTAATCAGCTTCCGCGATAGGACAAGTTTACGCCGTTACTCTCATAGCTACTCGAAGCTAGTGTTCTAATTATATGGATTTTAGAGCTTCACGCTATACCGATATTATATCAGATACTGGTATCATAGCTATACCGTAAGTCATACCGATATGATTTTGCTGATACCAAAATATCGAGATGACATAAATCTGGTATGACATTCTGTTTAGGCAGAAAATTCAATAGTATATCTGTCTAATCATATAAGCGACTGCTCTTTGTATAGGAAAATTATATTTTACCTGTATTTAGCGACCACACTTTTTCTTATTTATCCGGATCTGTCA
Organism: Chaetoderma sp. LZ-2023a; assembly: GCA_034401795.1. Lineage (NCBI taxonomy): Eukaryota > Metazoa > Mollusca > Caudofoveata > Chaetodermatida > Chaetodermatidae > Chaetoderma > Chaetoderma sp. LZ-2023a. The sequence continues at coordinate 256,578,309 of CM067369.1, forward strand.
AATTGTTGTTTGGAGGCTAGAGAAATTGATAAATTAACGATTACTGTCACGAAAATTGGCTACTTATAAGAATGCACTTCTCGCCAAAAATAGAATAAAACTTATTTTAATTAAGCTCACAGGGCAGGGGGGGGGGGAGGGAGATGTTAAAAATATCTACAATACATATTTTCTTGCGCGGATATTTTATAACTGTGGCCCGTTGTTTGCTAGAAAATCACAATTTCAAATGAATATGTTGCGTCATAATATTTTATCTCAATTCTCAATTACTACAGCCTGGTGAAGTTAGAGATTTCCCGGAATTGTACAACTTTGTAGTGACTACTCAACAGCCCAATAAAAGAGGAACCAACAATATGGGAAAAATTTTCAATCCCTGCAAGCTCTATTCCCTTCTTATGTTAGTGGGTTGCTAGATATCGATCGATACAAGCTACTCTAACGGGAGCGAGCGTAGGACTATGTATTCTCAGGTGCTCTATTTAGTAAGTGGTATAATGGCTAAATCGTACGCCTATGCAGAAATTTTCATGATTCCTGGGGGTGTCGCATCACTGCAAATTTGTCTTATACAGCACAGGTTTTCATGGAATATCTATGTATTATTCTGGTGTATATCAATACAAGTAGCCAGAAAAATTAGTAAAACATAGGTTTACATCCATTATCCAACGTTTTTGACTCATAACATCGATATTTGTCGGTCAAATATCAACAAGTTTAGCTGTTCGCAGTCTCATTAGGTGAGTTTAATGGGATGAGATGGTCACTGGTTATCTCGTGATCTCCATGCAGGTGCGCCTCTGCAGATATCGCGGAAATAAGTATAAATTTTGTGCCAAATTCGAATCATTTCTATGGCCGATTTTGGGACCATTTAAGCCGTTTTGGGATATGATTTAACTGAGGACAGTTATAATTTAGCGTTTCATATCAGGCTTCGTGTAATTTCTTGGTTCTATTGTGGATATTTGTAAAGTTCACCAACTATTTCAGTAGTCCACGCAGGGACTACAATGGTCTCGCTATGCTCTCCACATTTCTAGCATGAAAATGTGCTGTGTTTTTGTGTCATTTCTGGTATAATTTTTTCCAATCTTTTTCTTGAAACATAACTAATAGAAGTCGGCCCCTTTCTCAGAGGTTTGGATTTAAATAATTTACAGCCATTGTCCTATTAGAAGCAGCGGCTATGAATGAGCATTTCATGGTATACTGTTTACAAATACTGATTTTCAATTAATGATTACGAATTTCCTGTTTTCAGATGCTTTCAGTAATTCAGTAATCACATAAAACAATTATAAAAGCATGAAAATGTACGAATTAATGATAATTATTTGTCACGCACACATGACACACACTCCACACCCATATCATTCAAATTTATTCAAGAAAAAGACTTAGTCATTTTTTTAAATAGAACACTAATAAATTTTCACAAATATCCTTATGGATAACTATTTTTGAAAATTTGTCACTGGAATGACTGGCTAAGTTAATATTTTACGGGGTTGAACTGCCGCACCACCCACCCCAATTCATCCCTATTCAGAACCAAAGAAAACAAGAGCTCCGCAAACGGCACATAATGCCCTGCCATGATGACAAATCAATGAATGACAGCTTTCAGAAAATATTTATTTCTTCCTCAGCCCCATCAGACCAGTCATCCTTCTGAAGTGTCAAAGCGATTCGTTAAACGGTCAAGAAGGTATCGTCCGGAAACCAATTGTCAAGATGGCTGCCACTGACTGGCGGCCATATTAGATTTCGGATTATCGTAAATTTTGATAAGTTTCTTCACCAGACATATTCCAATGACCATAGGAAGCGATCCAATAAATGAAATCCAGAAACCAACTTTCAAGATGGCAGCCCATGGCTGGCAGCCATCTTGGAGTTCAGATCATCGTCAATTTCGATAGGTTTCTTCTCCACACCTAGTCCAACCACCCTATGAAGTTTCAAAGGGATCCGATAAACGGTAACGGAGTTATCATTTGGAAACCAAATTTCAAGTTTGCCACCGGTGGCTGGCAGCCATCTTGGAGTTCGTATCATTGTCAATCTCGATAGCGTTCTTCCTCAGACCTAGTCCAACTTTCAAAGCGATCCGATAAACGGTAAGAGTTATCATCCAGAAACCAATTTTCAAGATGGCTATCGGTGGCTGGTGGCCACCTTGGATTTCAGATCATTGTCAATTTCGATAGGTTTTTTCCCCAGACCTAGTCCAACCACTCTATGAATTTTCAAAGCGATCCGATAAACGGTAACGGAGTTATCATCCGGAAACCAATTTTCAAGATGGCCGCCTGTGACTGGCTGCCATCTTGGATTTTGGATCACCATCGATTTCTATAGGTTTCCTCCGCCGACCTAGTCCACGCACTCTATGAAGTTTCAAAGAGATCCGATAAATGGTAACGGAGTTATCATCCGGAAACCAATTTTCAAGATGGCCGTCGATGGCTGGCAGCCATGTTGGATTTCAGATCACCGTCGATTTCGATAGGTTTCTTCCTCAGGCCTAGTCCCACCACCCTAGGAAGTTTCAAAGTGATCCGATAAACGATAACAGAGTTATCATCCGGAAACCACTCTGCCACCTGAATGTCCGACCGCACGCCACCATTATATAATACCCCGCAAATTTTTTGGTGGGGTATAAAAATTGGAATATCTTACTTGGTTGAACACCCAATTTAATTTCTTAACCAAAATTTATCTCTCTTTGTAAATGAAATCACGGATTTCTTTTTTCACGAGAGTTGATACTTACCACCCTGATACTTTATGATATTTCCAAAATATCGACCTAGCTTCAATAATACTCAGAATTAAAAAGAAACCGCCCCCACTGGGCAGGTTACACAACTGACAGACCAGCGGATGTGCAGCCCAAACTCACACATGCGCGGGGCTGACTCATTCTATTCCAAAATATTGGCTGACCTAATTGCAACATAAAACGCCGATAGACCGAGCCTCTGTGGGGCGGAGGCCGGAAATCGTATCAGGGTGGTAAGTATCAACCCTCTCGTGAACAAAGAAATCCGTGATTTCATTTATTTCACATCAAGAGTATACTTACCACCCTGATACTTTATGATATAGCCAGAACTCTTAAGAGAATTCGGCGGGAGGGAGGCGAAGGTCAGAAGACCGGCTCATCCCTGGAAGAGCAAGCTTTTGCTTTTGGAGCCCAACAAACATCTGAAATTGCGTATGTAAACACAATCAGGAAATGATTTGGACATCGGATAACATGACCGATGTTGAGAGTAATGACTGTTTCACATCTGCTCCCCCCCCCCCCCTCTTTTAAAGAGGGAGCGATGACCTTAATGTCCTATACGCTCTCTATGTACTCGTGCTAAAGTACTATAAGGCATCGGACGAAAGCTTCATTTCATATACTCTCAGATGGAACCACAAAGAACACAAAACCATCACCATTTTAGTAAGTAATATAAAAAACGTGACAAAAAATAACCATCACCAAATATAGGACTAACCTATTTTGACGAGATTCCCCTTTGATCACCGCTGGCGATGATAGGTACAGTACGGAAAAGTGGGGATTCCTCCCACTAAATTACACTGAGTGTGAGTCAACGGCCTTATGTACAATATTTACAAATTTATATACAGATTTAACGTTTATGTAAAATCGATAAGGCAAGTGGATTTGATGTGTCACATAGGTAATGATTTGTAAAACTAGACTCACAGTGCCATTGTGCTACTGACATAATGTCATCCACCGGCACTCCGTTAAACAGAGCCATGGATGTCACTACGCCACAGACACTGTGAGGCTTGGCCATGTCAACTTGTTTACCCGTGGCGGCTTTGTGGCAATGCTGATGCATTCCACAATCCACTTAGAAATGGTATCTTTAGAAGCTCTCCCATGGGGTTCAATGTAAGATAGCCATCAAGCACTAGGGTCAGTCCGCCATTCCTGTGTACGTTGTTTATAACACGTTAATGCATGGACTGGACACCAAGCCTTTGAATTAGGATCAAACCTAGACAAAGCGGGTAAAACTATAGGCTGACCAGGATATTCTAAAGACTGGTTCTTCGCCATAAAGTTAACTCTAGGTAGAAGCCTAAGGCCTTCCCCTGTCACCACAAAATGGTCTGGCTCTGCTGACAAAGCATGTATTTCACTTCTTCGTCTGGCTGAAGCTCCAGCAATCAGAAAAACTGTTTTAAGCGTCAACATTTTCATGGAAATGGAGTTTAGTGGATCAAAGGGTTTATCTGCTAATACTTGAAGTACTAACGATAAACTCCAAGACGGGATCACTGGAGGATTCCTTGGTCTAAGATTACCCATGCCTTTGATTAAAGTATTTAGATTACATACTTCATCACTTCCCCTAATAGCCAAGCAAGAGATAACTGACATTAACGCTGACTTGTAGCCAGCAATAGAGTTAGGCTTGAGGCTATAGGCATCAAAAAGGTGACAGAGGAAATCGGCTACTACCTGAATCAGGGTTGCACGATTTTTCGATTATTCGATTAATCGCGATTATATAATTCAAAATGATCGTGGACGATTATAAAATGAAATAATCGTATAATCGCCATGTTGAAATTTTTGTCAAGACACTTTTACGCTTGTGAAACTCGGCTCGCATTACCAATCATGGAAACAAACATCCAGCTATCAGCCGAATGTGTGAATGATTAAATAAACTAAATAAATAACTGATTTGTTTGTATTGACTCATGATTAGTTTTAGATGAATACAGATCATTCACTTGGTCTCTATTTGTCATTGTTATTGTAATCGCACACGCTTAGCCCGCGTTTCCCATTCTCTGAATAGCTATGCACTAACGGTTTGCACAAAAAAGTTCTAAAACTGATACCATGGAAATTCAACGTATTTTCTCCCGTAAAAATTCTCACCGCCTACGCCTATGTTTAATGTATATCTCAAAACATCACCGGGGAAGTGAAATTATTTGATTTGAGCACCTAAATATTGCGTATCCTTTAATAAAGGTCGTTTATTACATCAAATTTAATCCACAAGTTGATATAAAATGGCGTCGCAAAAAAAATATACAAATCACGTGATTCACCTCCAATTGAAGAGTTTATTTTAGAGCGAGTACTCAGATATAAATATTCTGGAATCGGGGACTCGGAACTCGGGAATTTCTATATATTATCATTGCGCGATAGGAACTGAGTATTATACTGATCTGAATAACTGGTACCAGTTTGATAAACTCCCGTTAGCATGTAATATCTCGCGAGAACACGCCGCCTCCCATCGCAAAAGAGCCGCTGGCACGCCAACTTAAGAAGCTGGCTATATTGTCGTTCGTAATAATTCAATTTGGATCATTTAGTGTTGATCAGCATTACATAATTGATGCGCAGTTTCTCCCGTACTTGTTTGGTACATAAATTTGGTCTTAAAACATATTTATAAGGAAGCTATTTAATCACGCCAAGACTGTTTTAAGCGCATTTTGACTACAAAAGTGTGGAATAAACTTTATTATATCTTGAACAAACGTGGCCTACTATTAGTATTAATCTAATAGGTGGTCGAGATTTACAAATCTGAGGCCTGTATTGACTTCTAGAGAGGCTGGAAATGTATCAGGGCAGAGATCGGTCTGAAGTAGACACACCCTATGACACGATTGTTATTATTATACACGCTATTCTTACAAATTTTCCTATATAATCTGCTGAGTTGGGGTGGGCTTCTAATAAAGTTTTGCCGTTTTGAAACTGCTAAGAAATCATTGGAGCTCATATGTCAAAGTTAGGGTGTGTGGGCTTCATCAGCAACTGGCGTATTCTGTCCATGTATGTATACCCTTGTGCCTAACCCATAATCTTACAATCTGCAGTAGCATAATAACGTCCTCTAAGCAGCATTGACGTAGTTAATATAGTTCATGATTAATCGTATGATCGCGATTATTTTTTTTAAATGATCGCGATTATGAAAAGTGAATAATCGTGCAACCCTAACCTGAATAGATGCTGCCATTGGATTAATACATCTTTTTGAGCACCATTCAGCAAATCTGTTGATTTTATAATTATATGCTCTGGAGGTTGACCCTCTTCTGGCTTTTGCCATAAACATGGCTGCTTGCTCAGAAAACCCCTCCTTAACTGCTGATTCCTTGACAACATCCATGCAGTCAATTGGAACATTGACGGGTTGTTGTGCAAGGCCTTGCCCTGGAAGATTATGTCAGAGGCAGAGGAACAGGATTGCAGACCAGAAGGTCCAGCATATCCATATACCATGATCGGCGTGGCCAATTTGGGGTGATCAGAAGCACTTGGCAATCCTGGAATCAGGATTGCTGGCGGGAATGCGTATGCATACAACCCCTCCCAACTGATAGCTAACGCATCTATTGCGATAGCGCTTGGATCTGGAATCGGAGAGCCGTACGTCGTCATCTTCGCATTCTTGTTCGTTGCGAATAAGTCTATGTTGGGCTTGCCCCAGTGGTTGAACAGGCGATCCGCCACACAATGATTTAGTTGTCATTCCGTAGGAAGAATGCTCATTCTTCGGCTCAATGAGTCTGCTAATAGAGTTAGCCTTCCCGGAATATGAACTGCTTTCAGGGAAACGAGAATAGGCGTCTGGAAAAGGAGTGTGGTAAGAAGAGGAAGGATCTTGTCCCGGAGTTGCTTCGCAGCTTGCTTCCCGGGTCAAGTTCGTCATTGTCTTCTTCATTTGCTTCGGGACAGAGTGTTCCCGTCTCTGGGTGTGGTTCTCCTAGCAAACCAGTTTTCGTTATAGACCCAGAGACGGCTCCCATTGGTCCGGCGCTGAGGCGTGCCTCGCCCGTGGACCCGAGAGCGAAAGCCATGGCCTCAGGCGCTCGCTTATCGAGTGCTTTAGAGCAGCCCAAGGCTAAGGGTATCAGCGCCTCACGTGATATCCCTCCTGCGCAGGCCGAGCTTGATCCCTTTTAAAGCTTGGCGTCTAATCTTTCTGAGCAGGATGAAGAGGACACTGTTATGGCCTACCGATGAGTCGATGGCCATGGAAATGGATTCCCATGGTGTGGTTCCAACACTCATTTTTTATCAATAAATTTACTAAAGTACACCTGAGTGCTAGGACCGGGAGCATCCTCCGGTGACTTGGCAGCATCAGACATACTAATAAACAAAACAACTGAAAGCTACAAAAAGAAAGAAAGCAAAAGCAAAGCTAGAAAGCGTGTTGCAATGGCAGGTCAATATTTTAAGAGAATGAGTCAGCACATCTGTTGGTCTGTCAGTTGTGTAACCTGCCCAGTGGGGGCGGTTTCTTTTTAATTCTGAGTATTATTGAAGCTAGGTCGATATTTAGGAAATATCATAAAGTATCAGGGTCGTAAGTACACTCTTGATGTGAAACAAACATGTTTATATTTCCGCGGACAAAATTTCCATGACAGCTGTCTAAACTCAACTGGTTCAGTTTGAAATTCACGAAGACTATGGATTTTTTTATTGTGATCTAAGTTTCCGATATGTATCCTGGATGTAGGGTACGGTTATCCACGCAGATTAGCGATGTCAGTCTAGCGATAACCGGGACCCAACTTGCTAACAATGCTAACTAATTTATAAAGTCTCACTGCAGACTGACGAGATTTCATGTTTGTTGCCATTTTATGAGAAACGGCAGGTATTATTACTCAATGCGCCCATTATTTAGCTATCGACAAGTTCGAGGTGAGGCTTGTTTTGCCTTGTCAGCCTTGTTAGTCCGGGAGCCAATTTTCAAAAGGGGTCTAGAAGAATGGTTTCGTAGCACACCCAGTATTCAGAAGGTTTGTCTCTATATTATGCTAGACCGATGTCTTGGGTATATTCTGAGCCGTGTTGTACAAGAAAATTGTGGTATCACTAACCCGTGAGAAGCCCATTTACAATAGGTGTTGAATGTAGTTTTCAGACAATTTTCACAATGGTAAATTTTTCACAAACTTAAGCGCATGTTATATCAATACAATCTTAACCAAAATAGAAAGGAGTGATCGTATATCGCAGATTTATACATAATCAACCTCGTTTAAGACACCCGTATGTTGCTTTGTACATATTGGGGCACTTAGGTCTTCTTGTGACTAGCAATACCTTAGCTACAACAATGCCCATGTTTTCTACATATTTCATAATTAAACTTTTAACTGACATGCAGTGCATGTCTACACAAGCTGGCAGGACATATTTATCACGTGAGCAAATGAGAGAATGTTACTCATCCGTGTCAGAGTCATCTTCGACAATTGTATGCTGAACATTGTCACACATTTCACCTCCCATACAAAGGCATGCTTCAGTGCAGAGTAGATTGTTAGCCTTGCATTGACAGAGATCTGTTCTTTTGCACGCAGACTTTTGACATCTACATGATGTGAGTTCAATTAATCCAAATGGAGCAGGATCCTTTGACATTAGAACAGGCTTGAGTAGACCATCCACTATACTCCAGCCATGTCCATTTGGAGATGGAAGATTCTGAACAGCTTGCAATGAACGTCTCCAAACAAGAGCTTGAAAATTGGCCCTTTCGGTGTGATGCTTTAGACTATTCGATGTAGGTGGAAGATTTTCATTTCTTTGTCTCTTTTGACAAAAGAGCCAATAACGGGTTTCATCAGCTGTCTTTCCCACATCCCTGGTGGTATACAACTCACAGACAAATTTCTCACATAGAATTGCAGTATTCGGTGATAAGTCAACATGTTCGCCGAGTTGGGCTAAGCTAAGCTGATGACATTCAGATGACTTTAAGAGATTGAATGATTTTCTCTTAGCGACTCCAAATAATGCACTAGTGCTATCACAACCTGTAAGAGAATGAAACCCAGGCAAAGACAGACAGATAGCTGGGCCCAGTACTTGAGCAACTGTATGTATTGGAATGTATCGCAATTTGTCCTTTGTGCCCATACGGAACCATAGTTCAGAACAGTGAAGCGAACGATACGTATATATACTAAGTACTGCCACGTCTGTATCAGGAGACTGTATAACAACACGCATGTGGTCTTTTGAAGCCTGTAGCGCGTGCAACATCATACGCGTATCTGCTTCCTCGTGATCTGATCGAAGTTCTTCCAAATACGACGAATTGTTCGCTGAAATGACAACAACATCCATTCCATCGTTAAAGCCACCAGCAAGAATGACGCAATTGTCGGCAGATAGCATATTTGGACCAGTATCACGCCACCGCTTGCTGAGAAATGCAACCAGGTTACTTTTGTTGCTTGGATTGCTGATGTACTTGGCCCATTGCTTTGGAACGGGAGTATTTTCTCCAGCAATCTTTACTTCCAATGCTGTTGATGACCCACGTTTTAGCCGCTCTTCCGCTTTGAGAGATGGGTCATACCGTATAAGATGGACCAATGCCCGTCAACTCATAGTCACGGATTTCCTTCAAACTTTCTCAGTGTGAGCATATGGATGTTTTAGTTGAGCATGACAATTTTTTAACTGATATGTGAAATACTTTTTGAAAAATGCCCTCTCAAAGACCCCTATGCTAAAATTGACAAAAGTTTCAAGTACAAATCCAATGTTTGAGACATCGTATCTCATCCAATATACTGTTTACAATACTAGATCTTTTCATTCTAATGCTCTGGTCAGCATACTTGAGGAAAATAACAAGCAATATGTGTTGACTTGTTTTGGGTGTGTTTTAGGGGTCACCAAAAACGTTAAAAACAGCTAATTTTCCTGTTTCAACAAAATTTGGTGATACAGTAAAATGTATATTATAGTTGCTGTAACTAAATGATTTCTACCCAGTTCACTAGAGCTAATATTAGCTTAGTAATATTTACTGACTAACAGCAAGGTTTGCTCATCAAAAAATTTTGGGGGCCCAATGCACCACCCCTGTTCACAAAAGAGGGCCAACTTCATCGCCTATTAAGTCAAAATAACCCCTTTCAATTTTTATTTTATTTTGGTGAATGGTAGATATATGGTCAATAGTTACATGGTTAAAACTTGCACTCTTACATTTGTTCCCTTTTGGTGCTATGGCATATTAGAAATGTGATATTTTTGTAAAACTTGTACGATATTCCATTTTTGGGGGTTAATAATTTTAAAATTATAGGGCCTAGAGGCATGAAACAAGCGATACAACCAGTTCTCCTGCTATATTAGAAGAACCAATCAGCATTCCCTGGTTATATAATACATCAACATCAATTTTCTAGACCCAAAGACCTGACTACCGGTACGTTAAAATTTGACATTTTTCACGACAATCTAATTTGTTTTAAAAAGTTTAAAATATCTCCACTTTAGCATTTTAGATACTTTTTCATCATAGGTGGACATTGAATGGTATATTATGGTCATATTAGTACAGCTACATGGACTTCTATGGCCATTTATAGACAATTTTGACACACTGCGACCAGGCCAATATGTGTAATCTCTCATACTAAAGTATGCCTAAATGTCACCCATTTCATGGAATTATTTAATAAACTGAGACAGGCATTGGTTAATACACATGATATAATATAAAAGTGTTAAGAGATAGTACATAATACTACATACCTCAGCAATAATTGATGATACGGTACATGATCCAGCATATACCGCTCCTCCAAATTATTTAAATAGTCCATTTATAAAGTCGATATCAGTTTGTGGAAAAGTGTACTGCCGGCCAGTTGCTGTCAATGGTGTTGACACCTTACTTAGAATGTCACAAAAAGAAACCCAGCACTGGTCTGTGCGCCTTGGCCAACTAAAGGATCGAGCTGGTCCATGCGGCTTCATAAACGAAATGAGACAGTCCTCATTTTCTAGACTAATTTCTAACACTATGCCAAACCACCAATTTTTGTCATACAATGCACCAACATAGTCACTCAAAGACAGTTCCATAGGGATATTTAAATTCTGAATCTCTGATGACATACCAGGTTGTGTGTTAGAAAATGACCGAGTGTATGAAACATCATCAGTTGAAATTCGCTTTACTGTGATAGAGTTAGTGTCATTTGGAACAAACGAATGGAATGACCTGGTTCCTTGCACTGTTTTGGCAAGGAGATACCGCTCTTCCAACATTGTATGATGGCTCTGGATCTCATCATTACTAACTAAGAACTTGATCTTGCTTATGTTCTGTTGGCTGAATTCATACAATTCACTAGCATTTCGTATAAGCGCTGTTTGCAGACTAGCCCTTGCGGCTAAGCGCTTCACTGTGCCACCGATACCGTCGCAAACACCTTTCCCGTGGCTGGTAGCAAAGAAATGCCATTCTGCCTTAATATCAAAATCTGAGTAATGATGGCAGACATTAATAAAGTTTTTGAAGTTCTTGTATTGTCCTGCACACCCATCACTAAAGTATTTAATTATATGAATATTGGGATACTTTTCCTTCAAATAGCTTGTAAAAATCTCCTGAAAACAGTACACAGTATTTGTTTCGTGTTTCAGGCACTCAGAGATGAAGCATACATTTTCTTCATTCAACTTTCCATAAGCCTTAACATAAAATGCCAAAGGATGTATCATGACTTGAGAATTGTTCCAATAAAATCCCTGTACACAATCTTGCACAATAATGCTGTAATTTTCAGCAAAGTCGAGAACAACAATGGCAGTAGTGTCATCTAAATCATGTTTGCACGCTTTCAAGAATTCACTTTGAGATTTCGCTATAAAGGAATGTGGTGTTAATTCTTGGATCCGTTGACATAATATAGAAATAAAATCTTCAACTGATACTTCTCGGTGCATGATTTCAATTCGGTCTGTGGATACCCATTCATTGAATTTAATGATGTCATCCTCATCCATGTGCTCGTAAAGGTCTTGCTCTAAGTAAGTTTTGAGAAATGCAGTTCCTGGACACTTATCACATCGTTGCAGCATGCAATTTCTAGAACTACTGTCACATACAGATTTGTCAATTAGGTTATGATAGTCTTCATAGATAACATCCACCATAAACTTTACATTTTGGTGTTTTTCGCATACACAAACATTGTGGCTGCCGCTAGAAGAAACAGTTACACACCATTTGGGTCTTAACTCAACAAATTTAGAGAAACCAATTTTAAGTCCAGTTTCTGTTTTGAAATTAGCATGTACTTCCTTCAAATTTGTCAGGATTAGCCGTTTTTGCTTATGTTCTTTGGTACCACAAATTCTTATAGTAACAAAATCATTTTTCCCGGGTAATAGTCTAGATACAGTATCATCTTGGTTGTAGTTAATAACACTATCTAGTGTATGCTGATCAAGCTTATTTCTTTTAAAGGTTTCACGATCAGCGAGTATTCCATCATTCTGCGCAAGTTGTCTGGCTTGTTTCACCATATAACGCGTAACACCACAGTTTTATCTATCGACCATGATTTAGGTGTAATAGTCAATACTTGTATCTTTTGATTTCGTGATGACACAGACAGTTTTTCATTCATGTTCGATACCAAGTAGTCCACATCTAACTTAGAATCACATGTACATTCAGTTTGTGAAGTGTCAGCAACTAATTTATTAGGTGGAAAACCTAGGTGGGATGCCACGTGACTTGTTGTTGCTTCTGCCATTTGTTTGATTTTTCGTTTACCATATGATACTTTCCTTTCTGAATGGACACTCTTTAGGGGAGAAACTCCAACTGCTGAGAAACTAGAGTTGAGGCATTCAGCATTACTGTACAAAGTATCTGTTATGGCCATTGATTCCGGTTCACTGTCACTACAATCTGTCAGGTTATTAATTTTCTGCAAACAATGATGGCAAATCTTTTGGCCAGGTTGTTTTCTCTCTCTAGTTTTCGACTGTATTAATGCCACAATTTCTTGATCTATATTAACTAGTCCCTTTTTAATAAGCTTTTTGTGAACTTTTAGGGGATCACAACATGAAGTGTTCTGCTTCATCATCGGGAATATATGCAGATAGTGTTTCTTGTGGCAACAGCACACTGTTTCTAAACTATCCTCACTCTGGCCGCTTCTCATTGCAACAAGTGTTTTATCTGTAGCCGTCAATTGTACAACATCATTTACAAAGCATTTATCCGTAAACTTATGACATTTATTATTAGTGAGACGTCCAACTGAACAAAATGTCTCTGGTAATTCAGCCATTGTGCAACGTGTCCTAGTCAAAGTTTACACTTTTCAAATTAAAAGGCCTAATTTATCATTAAAATGTATAGTGAATTATTAAATTTCTAAAGTAAATATCTAAACATTTGTGTATCAGCAACAATGTCAATGTTTCAAAGCAGTAATTATTAAACACTTTCACTGGTCATGCTGCCTAATCTTGATCACTTAAAATGCTTGACTGAACTCTTGTTGATAGCAATACTTGCATGCAGATCTCTGAGAAAAACTGAGACCATGTGACTAATCAATATCACCTCACTACCTATGTCTATTACAGCAATTGACCTAATTATATACAAAGCTCTGAAGGTTGAGTTATTTTCTCTAGATATGAAATCTCTCAGTCTTTATTAACACTGGATAACTCAAGACTGAGTGATGAGCTGTTGCAGCTCGACCAGCTTACAGGACAAACTCTGTACCTGGTGTATATTTTGAAAATGATTTGACTGAAAATTATTGATGGCTAAGTCAGCAACAACTTATAGTCAAATTGTTTTTTAAATATTCTCCAGGCAATATGTTATTCCCATTGAAAATGTTGTTGAATAATGACTTGTAGTTTACCTACAAAAATGTCAAATTTTAACAAAGTAAGGTTTTGACATCTCTAAAATCCATGTTTATCTATTTTGTAAAAGGGAAATGCTGGTTGTTTCTTTTAATAAGGCAGGGAAACGCGCTACATCTCTTGTTTCATACTTCTAGAGTGTATACTTTTAAAATTATTAACCCCCCAAAATCGAATATCATATAAGTTTTTGAAAAAATATCAGATTTTGTATTTGCCATAGCTCTAAAAGGAAACAAATATAAGAGTGAACCTTTTGGCCCTGTAACCATTGACCATATATATAACATTCACCAAAATATTAAAAAAATTGAAAGGGGTTATTTTGAAAAAAGATGTTATGAAGTCACCCCATTTTGGCGAACAGGGGTGGGGGTATGGCTCCCACAAAATTTTTGCGGAGCATATCTTGCCATTAGGTAGTAAATATCACTAAAGTAGCAGTAGCTCTAGTTAACAGGATAGAAATCATTTGTGTAAACCAAATACAAATACATTTTACGGCATCACCAAATTTGGATTAAAATAAAAATAAAAAGACCTAGTATTGTGAGCACTGTAGTCGGTGAGATATGAAGCCTCAAACATAGAAATTTTGTTACAAATTTTTGTCAGTTTTAGGCAGGGGGTATTGGATAGGCCAGTTTTCAAAAAGTATTAGACCTTTCACTATAATACTTGGAATTTCCTGTTAATACATACATATGCTTACTCTGACAAAGTTTGAAGGAAATCTGAAACTATGACTTGACGGATTTCAAAAATTTTGGTCCTTCTTATATGGAATGACCCGCATGCAAAATGTATGTTGGATATATGTTAGGTCGATATCCGTCTAAATATCATATATGGTGAATCTAATACGATATTACTTTGAGTTATGACACGATCATGCTTATATCGTTGTGCACTGTGGATACAGCCAAAGCCTAGACCCCCTATGCAAAGAAATCAGGATAACTAATTAGTGCTACCACAATTTGTTTGTACAACAGGGCTTAAAATGTGTGGGACATGTCCCCCAAGCCACAGCAAGTTACGTCACGATTCTGACCTAGCTTTAGCTCCTGGACTATGTGTATTGCACAGCGGTTACCGCGGAAGCTTGTTTTAACAAGTTTTCGTAATTCTTAACACCCGTCTGTATTACCGTAATTCACCCATTTTTCCCATCCGTAGTTTTGAAGAGCTGATCGTAGTATCATATTTTGGATGCTATTTCCATAAAAACTACGGCCAATCCATAATGGTAGGCACTAGGCAGGTCTGCGCAACTCATATGTAGAAAGGTATAAAATTCTAGAGCGACAATAGGCCCAGTAGGGTCTTCAACATCGCAACAGATGAAGGTGACAATGATAATAATGACATAGCCTATTGCGTAGCATATTTGAGTGGTCATAAAATAAGTTACACCGTACATATTACAATGACTATTCATGGAATAGTTTGCCTGAAAGAACACAATCGTAAACTAGTGAGATCGCATATGCTAATTGGAAAGAGCTGGCTACTTTTTGATTTGATTCAATCACGTGATATATATATTTTTTGCGATAACATTTAATGTCAAATTTTAGGATTAATAAACAGGACATCAGTGTTACAGTACACTGTTGGGCTATTGACGAAAACATTGGCAAAATGTGAATCTAGCTTTGTATCAAGATCACAATGACATTGACCTCAAAAGTCTGAATGTATGTGCCGCTGCTCCTGGTTGAGAGAACTATATGACGATGCGTAGGTCCAATAATTTGGCCAATTCTGAAATAAAGGCCAGGCGAGCTAAGCAGAACCAAACTGTTAAAGCCTGCATTTCATACAAAGTTTACAATGCCCTTGAACTCTGACCTCAATATCATTGTATTTCATACAGCTAAACAAGTGACTAATTTAAATTCAAGCAGGGTGAACCAATCCTAAGATATTATAAGGCAATATGTCGAGCCAAACCAAAAATTTAACCGAAAAGAATAGTTTTATATTAAGGTTACCGTTAACTTGACCTTTGACCTCAACAGGATTGTGCTGCATTTTGTTGATATATGTAGCCATGTGTTCAAGTTTAGTCAAAATCGGCTGAACCAATCCTTAGATATAAAACGATATGTTGAATAAAACTAAAACGTTAAACGGAAACAATAGATTGAATAGAGTATTAGACAAAGGTCCTGGTGCCCTTTGACCTCAATATCATTGTTTCCCATCCGGTTGATATATGTCATCATGTGTCCAAGCTTAGTTCTGATAGTGAAGCCATGGCGGGATATAAGACGCTATGTTGCGCTAAACCAAAAACTTAAACATAAAAAATAGTGTCATACCAAGGTCACAGTGATCATGAACATTGTCCTCATGACCTCAGTATCATTGTGCTCCACCAACCTGATATAAGGAAGCAGGGTTCCAAGTTTAGTCCTAATAGGTTGAAGCCATGCCAAGATATGACAATATTTTGAGCTAAGCACAAAACTTAATCATGAAACTGCCGTAACTTGTAACTGGAGAATCTTTGTCAGTTACAGTAACTGAAATGTAACCAGTTACATTGCAAAAGTAACTGAAATTTCAGTTACTTTTCAGTTACAATTCAAACTTTTCTAAGATTTATTACAATTTTCTCATTAAAGTAAGCTGTTGAATATATTGAAGCTAATTTGACTGGAAGATGTTGATGCTTTGGGCAGCAACTTTATTTCCAGGTATCAGGGATATTTATTTTTGAAATTTACCATTGGAATAATTGGAATGAATATTAGGCCAGTCATTCCAGTGGTAAATTTTCAAATATTAATCCTGTAGCCTGCAAAATAGATTTGCTAGGCCAAAGGTTTGATTTTCTTGACCAATCTTGACCATTGAAGGGTTATTCTATATCTGCATGTGATATTTACAACATGCTATTATTCTCAAAATATGCTTGTTAGATATGATAATCTGACTGAATGTTATTGCTACATCAGGCAGTGATAACTTCAATCAAATTCTTATACAGCTTTTACATTAGGCTACCATAGAAACAGGTTGTTTACTAAATCATTAGAGAATTAAGTTACCTTTTAAGGCTCAAATTTGTTAAAGCAAATTAAACGAAATCTAGGATTTCTTTTTTCACGAGAGAGTTGATACTTACCTCCCTAATACTTTTGATATTGCTAAATATTGGCGTTCACTCAATAAAACACTCAGATTAAAAACAGTTAGGTGCCCCTACTGGGCAGGTAGACAGAGGTAGTCAGGCGGATGCCGGCCCCACCACCGCGCATGCGCCGACTACTACTTCCTCTGACTAATTTATTGGCTGACACACATGCAACTACTAAGAGCCTGAAGACCGAGCCTCTGTGGGGTGGAGAGGCCGGGTCCGTATCTAGGGAGGTAAGTATCAACTCTCTCGTGAAAAAAGAAATCCTAGATTTCGTTTATTTCACATCAAGAGTATACTTACCTCCCTAATACCTTTGATATTGCCAGAATTCGAAAGTGAATCTGGCGGGAGGGAGGCGAGGTCAAAAGACCAGCTCTTCCCTATATGCTTTCACGCGTTTACGGCACTTAAAAACGTCTGAAAACTGTGTGAGAACACAGTCAGGATTTGACAAACCATCGGATAACACAACCGATGCATGAGAGATGACCGAATGTCATATGCGCTCCCCCCCCCCTCCTGGGAGGAAGACTAGATGACCTCAATGTCCTATACGCTCTCTACGTACTAGTGCCACGTACTACAGGACAGAGACGAAAGTACTCCATTTTCGTATACTCTCTATGAACCACAATCCACACAAACCATCACCATATTAATAATAACGGGTAACGTGACAATACATTTAACAATGAACAACACATAAACAAGACTGACCTTGTTGAACTTGGAAGCTGTCATCACGTTCCCAGTAGAGAAGCCTGATGCAGTCCCGACAAGTGGTTGTTACCATTACTTAAATGTGATGTATATAAGCAACGAGGAAACGCTCCTCATAAAACATACAGGTGATTATTGTTTCAAAATCGACAAGGCGAGAGGATTTGAGGTGTCACGGAGGTAATGGTCTGTAAAACTTGACTCACAGTGCCACTGAGCCACGGACATAATGTCATCCACAGGGACCCCACTAAACAGGGCAGTGGATGCCACGACACCGCGGACACTGTGAGCCTTGGCCACATCAACCTGTCTCCCGGTGGCGGATTTGTGACAAAACTGAATACATTCTAGAATCCACCTGGAAATGGTGTCCTTAGACGCCCTGCCATGGGGTTCAATATATGACAACCATAACGCTGACTGGTCGGTACGCCACTCCGAAGTACGCTGTTTGTACCGGAGCAGCGCCCGTACGGGGCACCATACTTTAGAATTAGGATCATATCTAGTTAAAGATGGCAAAAAAATAGGTTGACCTGGATATTTCAAAGACTGATTCTTAGCCAAGAAATTAATCCTAGGTAGAAGCTTAAGGCCTTCCCCTGTAACCACAAAACGGTCATCCTCGGCTGATAAGGCGTGAATCTCACTCCTACGCCTTGCCGAGGCCGCAGCAATTAAAAACACAGTTTTAAGAGTCAACAATTTCATAGAAATGGAAATAAGTGGTTCAAAAGGCTTATCTCCTAGTACCTGAAGCACCAGAGATAAACTCCAAACTGGAATCAGTGGTGGATTCCTTGGTCTTAGATTGCCCATGACTTTAATTAATACATTTAATGTACTTACTTCATCACTCCCCCTGTTAGCCAAGCAAGGAATAAGTCATTAAAGCTAACTTATAACCAGCAAGAGAGAGTTAGGCTTGAGGCTATAGGCATCATATAGGTGACAGAGGAAATCAGCTACTACCTGAATAGATGAATCCATTGGATCAATACATCTCTTTGAGCACCACTCTGCAAATCTGTTGATTTTATAGTTATATGCTCTGGAGGTTGACCCCCTCCTGGCTTTGGCCATAAACATGGCCGCTTGCTCAGAAAAGCCCTCCTTAATTCTAGATTCCTTGACAACATCCACGCAGTCAATCGGAACATTGACGGATTGTCGTGAAGGGCCTTGCCCTGGAAGATAAGGTCGTCCATCAGAGGCAGAGGAACCGGACTGCAGACCAGAAGGTCCAGCAGATCCGTATACCACGATCGGCTTGGCCAATCCGGGGCGATCAGAAGCACTTGGCACTCCTGCTGCCTGATTTTCTGAAGCACCTTTGGAATCAGGATTGCTGGAGGGAATGCGTATGCATACATTCCCGCCCAGCTGATAGCTAACGCATCTGTTGCGAAAGCGCTTGGGTCTGGAATCGGAGAGACGTACGTCGTCATCTTCGCATTCTTCTTCGTTGCGAACAAATCGATGTTGGGCTTCCCCCAATGGTCGAACTGACGATCCGCCACACATTGATTTAGTTGCCATTCCGTGGGTAAAATACTCATCCTTCGGCTCAATGAGTCTGCTAGCAGATTTAGCCTTCCCGGAATATGAACTGCTCTCAAGGTAATCCTGTGATCCAGGCACCAACAAAGCAGTTTCCAAGTCATCATACAGAGACTGGGCGACTTCGTTCCGCCCTGGCGGTTTATGTAAGTCACTACTGTTGAGTTGTCTGAACGAATAAGAACAATCTTGCCCTGAACTTTCTGTAAGAAATGTTCCAGGCCCAGGACTACTGCTCTTAGCTCCAGTAGATTGATATGTTCCTTTGACTGATCCAGATCCCAAAGCCCTGATATTGTGGACTCTTCCAGACAAGCTCCCCACCCTCCATCGATGCATCTGTATACACAGTCACCTGAGGGTGGGGAGGGGTTAGCAAAACCGCCAGCAAGAGATTCTCTATATTCAACCACCATTGCAGGTGGTGAATTAGAGGCGCCAACACTGACACGTTCGAGTCCAGCGAACCTGAACTCTGGGTCCACTGTGTCATGAGAAACAACTGGATCGGGCGCCTACGTAAGGCCGCCTGCGGAATGACTGGTTCCAATGAAACCATCAAACCCAGCATTCTCAAGTAAACCCGTGCCAGGACATGACGACTGTCGCACACCCACTGTATTAAGGAGATGAGTCTCTGAACCCTCTCCTGAGTAGGATAAACATATCCCGTCTCCAGATCGAAGAACATGCCCAGGTAAACAAACTTCTGGGATGGAGTCAGCTCTGATTTTTGGAAATTGATTATCCAGCCCAAGTCCGTGAGAGTTTTCAAAACAATCTCCAGATTGGCCGATAACGTTTCCTGGGTGTGTGCTTTTAACAGCCAGTCGTCTATGTACGTGTGGACTGCTATGCTTCTCCTGCGGAGGTATGCCGTGATCGCGAGAACCACACGGGTGAAGAGTCAGCTCTGATTTTTGGAAATTGATTATCCAGCCCAAGTCCGTGAGAGTTTTCAAAACAATCTCCAGATTGGCCGATAACGTTTCCTGGGTGTGTGCTTTTAACAGCCAGTCATCTATGTACGTGTGGACTGCTATGCTTCTCCTGCGGAGGTATGCCGTGATCGCGAGAACCACACGGGTGAAGACCCGAGGAGCCGTGGAAATTCCGAAGGGTAATACCCTGAATTCCCACTGTCTGCCCTGGAATGCAAATCTCAGGAAGCGACGGAAACTCCTCTCTATGGGAATGTGGAAATAAGCATCCTTCAAATCTATTGAAGCTGTCCACATTCCCTGCTCTAACCCCGCCAACACCGAGCGCACAGTCTCCATCTTGAAACTGGGCGTCTCTATGAACTTGTTCAATGGCTTGAGGTTGAGAATCGGCCTCCACCCTCCGGTGTTTTTTGTTACTAAGAACACGGTTGAATAGAAGCCCGGGCACCTCTGCGCCGGCTGAATAGCTCCTTTTTGTATGAGGGAATTTATCTCCTCCTCGATACACAACCTTTGATCCGGATCTCTCGGAATCGGAGTCCAGATCGGCACGAGAGACAGTCGCGATGGCGGGCCTGTCATCCAATCGGGATGATAGCCGACAGAAAGCCATCGCAAGACTAAACGGTCCTGAGTCAACCGCTTCCACTCTGGCAAGTGGTCGGCCAATCGGCCGCCCACTGGTCCACCTAGGGAGAGAGGTGGACATAAGGAGTGCGAGAGTGGCACTGTCTTCTCGGCCAGAAACACTGGAGTGGTTCCCACCGTGGTAACCGGCCCATCAGGCCCGATTACCGCGACCAGATCCCCGCGCGCCACGCCCAGCACCGCGCGCACCTTGGTGCGCGGGTGGCTGCCTGACTGGCTGCGCCTGGGGAGCCTGCGCCCCCCTCGCTGCGGGCCGAATCGCACGCGGCCTAGGCCGTCGCTGCGATGGTGGCTGGCCTCTGACCTGGCCACCTCCACCTCGAGCCTGCAGGGGACGATACGCAGGGGGTGCTGCACGAACGCTCGCACGATGGAGCACTTCAAATTGCTCGTGCAGCGCCCTCTGGTTGTTGACCAGAGTCACCATCTCCTGGAGGTGCTTGCATCCCTCACCTCCAAAGAGACCAGGACCTGTCATAGGCGTACGCAGTAGCCTATTGTACAGGTCCTGGGACGGGCACAGATTGTCCAAGGCAAACGTGCGCCTCGCCCGGACACTCCTGGTCACCGCCCGCGTCAAGCAGTCCAGAGCCAGGTTGATACCATCCTGGATGGCTCTCTGGACTGTGACCGGGCTTGGTTGGCGCGATGCGGATGCCGTTACCACCCCCTGTAACAGCTGGGAGACGTGGGACAGAGCAGCAATCGACGCTCTCCCACTCTCCTCCGCATCACGCAGCGCGGCATTTGCCGAACGCAACGCGTTCGAGCACAGGACACCCGTGTCAGAACGGGAGCCTGGCCGCGCATCTTCGCCCAAAGCCGCGCGGTCATCGACGCTTGGCTTGGGCACCACACCGTACCGCTGGTAGTCCAGGGGCACGATGCGGCAACGCCTGGCCACCTCGCGAGGGGCCTTCGCGAGACACCCATTCGCCTTAATGGACATCTCCGCCGCCGCCTCGAACATGTCCACGACATGCTCAGCCAGCGGCAGAGATGGCATAGCGTTTGCAGTCGGCTTACCAGCTAACCACGGCCTGTGATCTCGCTGGCTAGCCGACTGCTCCACGGGCAGGTCTGGCCGAACACTCACCAGCCACTGGCAAGCGTCCGAGAGGTGCACAGACGTCGTAGTCCATGGTCACGTCCCCAGACGGCGACCATAGCAGGAAATCCTCTTCCTCCTGGCCAGAAAGGTTAGACTCCGGGTCAGCAAAGAGAGCTAACCCGGACTGGCCAGGGAAGGTGCCATAGGAGGCATTGGCACCCGCGGCGCGCGGATACCCAGGGTCTGATGAGCAGACCGCGGGTCCCTGCAACAACCGATGTCCACGGCCCCTCGGCGCGGCACCAAGCCTGCTGCCAGGGTCGTGGAACGCCCCCATCAACGGGCCACCTCTGAATCGTTCTCAAACAACGGAATCGATCTACAGAAATTAGATTCAGAGGCGGGGATAACCTGCTCTGAAGCAGATGCTGAGGACAACAAAGGAGCTGGCCCAGGAAGCATGCTGCGAAGCAACTCTGGGACCAAATCCTTTATTGTCCTCTGCATCTCTCCCAACATTTCGGACCGGAAGGCCTCCATGTCCACCGCGGACGAGGCCTGCCTCTTACCCTTCTTCGAAACACTCTCTCTCTTCGCCTTCCTCTCCTCCTCCACGCCCTTCTCCTTTGCCTGCAACGACAAAAAGTCAGACATCAGTTCGCCCCCCCATTGCTTACATACGTCGCACTTAAGCAGCGGTCCACAGGGACTGCAGCTGAAGCACAAATGGGGAACAAACCGATCCTTCAGAAACCGGCCACAGGACGGACAACCAGGTCTCTGAAACAGGACAAAGGACGAGGACAATGAGTAAGTTAGTTAAGGTTAGAACTCAAAACCAAACTAAAAGAGAGGGACAAGATCATAAAGATCAGTAATCAAGAAAAAACCAGCGTTGGACAAAACTTTAAATGTTAATAAAGAGCAAGGCTGATTATGATGTCATCAATCCCTTGACAGAAATTAAATCAGTCCGCAACAAGCATCCAAGTGCAAGGACGAATTGTATTCGCAACTAGAACAACCTCGCATGGATATTCAGACTACACACCATCAGATACCCAATGATAACAATGTGTATAAAACAGTCATTATTTTTTCAAATAATTCATATCACCTCATATCATTAATTAGATACCTGACACCTGGTATAGACAAACCATCCAATGTGATGCACTGGAGCACTCCACCAAGACTACGCCTCTTAACTCTCTCCAACTAAGGGGAAGGAATTGGATCAAGAGGGCAAAGTGAGAAGACCTTTATATCAAGCCTCCAACTCACTGAGCATAGATTCTTTGGTTAGATAACCTAACAGTATTAGTAGGAAATGGAACCGTGGTGGAGAGAAACAAACCCTCCTGTGCTGAGATGTCCACTAATAATGCAAATCCATACCTGTGGACATAAACACAAAGAGAGATTAGACATATATAGCACCGAGTTGAAAAAACCAACTCAAACCGGCGCTCATCACGGTAAGCGCGAGTCCCGGAAACACATTACACCGGGGAAAAAACTCGCTAGAATATAGTTGAAATCACCTGATAAAGAGATCCAGCTCCCTCCTCCGGAGAAGTCGCCCTTTCTGACATCTTTCTCTTTCTTTCCAGGTATCTTCAGACTACTTTACACAGGTAAACGAGTGAAAACTTTTTAACAAGCACAAACGCATGTGAACTCTCTGCCAATAAATTAGCAAAGAGGAAGTAGTAGTCGGCGCATGCGCGGTGGTGGGGCCGGCATCCGCCTGACTACCTCTGTCTACCTGCCCAGTAGGGGCACCTAACTGTTTTTAATCTGAGCGTTTTATTGAGTGAACGCCAATATTTAGCAATATCAAAAGTATTAGGGAGGTAAGTATACTCTTGATGTGAAATGTATTTTTCTCATAGTAAATATCCATTTGTAGACAGAGATTATTTTAGAAAATTTACCACTGGAATGACTGACTTGGTTATTGAGCCAATCATTCCAGTGGTAAATTTTCAAAAGTAATCCTATATTTATCTGGAAATGGACATTTCTCAACACCACTGCAAAAGTTGTTTGTTCAGCTTTAGTGTTAAAGGGTTAAAAGGATTAAAAACATCAAATGTTGAATTGTAAAGAAAGGTAAAATCTGCCACAATAGGTGTTAACAGCATGTCCTGTTCTTTTCTTTATATACTATTGATTAGGCAAGCTACGGTCAATTCACATATGTGTGGTGATAAAGATCAAAGGACAATGCCATTGATAAAGGTCAAGCCATCAACCATTTTGGTATAGCAGACATATTTAAATTGCTAGTTTAAATTACGCATACAATAAAGCTGATGGAGATTTTGAAGCTAATTTCACTGGAAACTTATATTGCCAATGGTAAATGGTGGATTATCATACTGTAGAAAGTCCATGCTCCAAGGATATGTTGAACATACCGAAACTAATTTCTGAAAAACGTTGATACCTATCAATCCTTTCAGTCAAATTAGTTTCAGAACATCAGCCAAATATTTCTTACAATAAAATTAATGTTTGTTATTGGGCTTGCATGGCTGAAAGGGTTAGAGGAAGAAATATGTATGCACATTTTTACAATGAAAGCATCTTATTATTTTGGAAACAAATTGAATGAAATTTGTTATTGCATATGGCAACAATAAAATTCAGTCAAATTCATTGAACAAATTTCACCAGGTTTTATATTTTATATCTGAAATAAATTCAGTTCTGTCAGTATATTATATCAGTGGTTATAGTGGTTTTTTGTTTCTACTATATATCTCAAATTGGTTGACTACATTACACTTTGTATGATGACTTTCATGTCCACATAGTTCTTCATAGTAATTATCAAGATTCAAGATTATTTATTCAATAATTCCAAGGTAAACGAATTCACAAATCATACCAGGTTGTCCGCCCAAAGTAACTAATGTAACTGAAATGTAACTTTAGTTAAATTATGCAAACTAACTGAAATGTAACTAGTTACATTGCTCAACCAATGTAACTTTAACTGTAACTGACATAGTCCAATGTAACTTGTTATATTTAAATGTAACTGACCCCAGGCCTGGTCTACAACATTTTAATAAGTAAAACAATACTTTCACGATGCTTTATTCGCCATAGGAAGAACGCGGTAAAATTAAATGCCACCCCACCCACACACCACCCACCCACTCCCCCTCCAGAGTGATCCAAATGAATCATACTCATGAATGTTAATAACTTACTGACGAAAACTGGTAACAACGTGTTATTCAATGGGTTTGCATGTTAAATATCTATTTTTAATATAGCGAAATTGTGCAAATGCTTCAGAACATTGTTAAGCATGCTTCTATGTGATAAAGCAAATAAAAACTACTGCAAAATTGTAATAAATAGCATGCGTATTATGCTGAGTCATTAGAACAGCATAATGTATTTGTGTTGCAATTTAACTTTGTGTATATTAAAAGTACAAAAATCTACATATTTTGCAAAGAATATTGCATAGTGTTTATATACAATACAAATTTAAGAGTACACGTTAATCACATTAGTGCTATATTTCCTTCTAATCGTAATTCTTACCACACAATTGTGCTTTCTAACACCATTTTGACAACAGATAATGCGCAGTGAATATTTTCCGACTATTTATTGGATGCAATTCTTTACATAACCAAATAAAATCTTACCATATGAAAACTCATCTGGTTTTAATAAATTAAAATTATTACACTATCTCGTATTAGGTAAAATTTTAAGCTAACTTTATTTATCGCCAATAAAACTTTGAATCGCCATCACTTTTATGACGTCATATGTAAACTTTGAAGTGTCATTCATTTGAACTACATGTGCTTTTTGTTGTCTTTATATTAGACAACTTTTTGGCAATATTATGATTAAAATATTCTATTGTGGATTGTGCAAACGTTTGATCACTGAAAAAAGTAAAGAACAATTTGTTTCATGTCCTGTTGAAATTAAATGTGAGGGGCTGTACTGCATCAAAGAGCTGGCAGTTTCTTGGAGTTCCATCTCATCGCTTGATGGTAGGCTACATATAAATCATATACATCTGGACATATGTATATAGATATAGATACATTTATATTTTGTTTTCGGTGTTCCGATTTAATCTATATGGAAATAAAGAATCTTGAATCTTAACCCTTACTAGCAATGAAGCCTTTTGTCTGAATTGGACGTGGTTTGATTCACAGGGTCTCTTGTAGTTGTATGGCCCGGCAATTCGCATCATATCATAGGTGCACATCCAAGGCATATACAGTTATTATTGTGCATTGCATGTGGATATGTGGTGGGATGTGTAGTGTTAGCCTAGATGGGAGTCCTTATGGTTTGATTGCACTTTGTTGCTTCTTTGCAGCTACAGCTTCCAGGCAAGTTGGTTGAAAATATTTACGTCTTTATTTTCACAGCATTGGGACATGGTATATGATCTTATAGGGTTTATGAATTGTTTAAGATTAAGTCTGTATTTTGCTATATTGTTTGTTTGTTTGTTTGTTTTGTTCTTTTTTAATGTTCTTTTCATATAGTTCTGTAAACTGTATTGTGCTGATTAGCCGTAATGGCATAAAAAGTAATAAGGTATGTTGTGTATAAATAATAAATCCCAACATTAAGTTCTTAAGTAATCTGTTCTTATAATTTTCATCACTTTACGCTCACTAATGAATACACAGTTATTATCCCCCAGGGAGTTTTGAAAAAAACTGGAGGTGATATATTGCGATTGCCACCGTGTGCCTGTCCATCTGATTATCTCCTCCAAAACCGTTTGGAAGAATTCAATCAAATTTCTTAGGCGAGTTACCCATTTGATTGGGGACGGCAAGACTACATTTTCATTAGGCTCCACCATCAGGGTGCTGGTGGGGACAATCTAGAGATGGGTGTGGGAAGGAGGGAGGAGGGTGTGCTTGCGAACTTGGGAAGAAAGTCAAAATTTGGTTGAATTCAAATAAATGTGGTATGTTAGTTATCTATATGATTGTGGATTGTGACTAATTTACATTAGTCTCCACATCTGGGTGATGATGTGGATATGGGTGGGTGCAGAATGTCAAAGTTAACTGTTTTGTTAAGTTTGTATTTTGCATAATTATTCACACACATTGAAAAAACCGGTTGAAATATCTGATATTGCAATTGCCTACTTCCATCTGTCCATCTGGCTATCTCTTCTGCAAGCTTTTGTCCCAATTAAACCAAATTTTTAATAAGCTTTAATAGTATAAACCCTCTAGGGGCTATCACCAGCCATATATACAATCATGTAAGAAAATACAAAGCAAACAAACAAACCCAAAAACTAAAACAGATACAGTCGGAGAGACTAAAACATATCTACATGCCATGACTAAGTGCACAGGCATGCATGTCCACATGCATTCACCCACACACACACACACACACACGCACGCACGCACGCACACACATGGCCCATTGGGAATGTAACACACCTATTGGCTTGGCCCATTCGGAATGTAACACACCTATTGGCTTGTACTCTTTTACAATCAGAGAGTGCGAAACTGAGTCGTTTACAGAACTTTTGTATGAGCTACCCATTTTGTTATGCTGAGTTACCCATATGGGTGCGGATTGTGTGACAATGGTTACATTAGGTCCCTCCCCCCTCTGGGTATGGGTTGTTGGGTGGGTTGGTGCGGACAAAGTTGGCAGAATTCAACAAAAATTGCTATGTAAGTTACCCATATGATTGCAGATTGTGAGGAAATGTCTATGTTGGCATAATAATAGCAAATTTGTTCTGTGATTTCCCCATATGATTCCGGATCACAAAATGACGTATACAATACATTTGTACCAGCAGGGTTCAGAGGGTGTGTGGGGAGGGGGTGGCACTGGTGTCGGTGCGGATTGCCAAAGTTACCAAAAATGTGGCGATTTGGGATTAGCGCCATCATTTGCACATTCTAGTTTGTTATAGAAATTTGCCTGTTACAATGAATTCTCCTTTCCAGAGTACACATCGATGATTTGATGTCATATGACATCATAATCAGCTAAGCGGCGTATAGGATGGTGTCATAATTATTACGTCATAAATGATTCTATTAGGCTCATCTTTAACTGTTAATAGTCTGACGCGTTGTGAGAATTGTACCGGTATGTCTCTACTATTTAATAAATATCCTGTAGAATATTTTAAAACTAATTTAACTGGGTGCTGCCGTGCTGTTGCTGTCTATAACAGCACCCAATCAAAGTATTTTCAAAATACTGAACAGCTTACCTGTATGGTTTTCTGGAAATCGATAGTCAGCAAGTTCAGAGATCGATCGATCCCAACACGAGCGAGGTGTGGGTGAAGCGTAGCTAGAGATGGGTGGGGTATGGCTAAAAATGGAAAGGTCCATTCTCCATATAGGTACCATGGGATTGAGATGGATTGGTGAGGGTGGGTCATGTATGGTGGTTCACTGCTGCCATGCACAATCATCAAATGCATCTTTATCGCCACTCATTTCGAAAAAAAAAGTGAAGATATTTCAATAGTCTCCATTCGTTTGTATGGATATCTCATTCGAAACTGTTTGATCGAATTCAACCAAATCTGTTAGCCATATGACTGCAGATTGTGAGATCACGTTTATATACATGTAGACTGTCCCCTTGTGGGTGGTAGAGGTTGTCGGAGAGAGGGCAAAGCACCAATGTTGGCAGAATTCAAACAAATTTGGTACATGTGTTACCCATATGGATTGCGAGGTGACATTTACATAATTTGGCTCCCCCCTCTTCCCCCCTCCCAGTGTGGTGTTGGTGTTGTGGCAGAATTACCCATAGGGATTACGAGATAACATTTACATAATTTGGCTCCCCTGAAAAATAAGGCGCCCCAAATCAAAAGCAATTGTCACATTTTATCCATCTGAACCTTTTAATCCCAGTATCTGACTTTTACAGTCGTGATATACGTAAACTGTTGAATATTTTGAAATCAATTTAGCAG
Organism: Chaetoderma sp. LZ-2023a; assembly: GCA_034401795.1. Classification (NCBI taxonomy): domain Eukaryota; kingdom Metazoa; phylum Mollusca; class Caudofoveata; order Chaetodermatida; family Chaetodermatidae; genus Chaetoderma; species Chaetoderma sp. LZ-2023a. The sequence goes on from CM067369.1 coordinate 256,607,130, forward strand.
CAAGCCGGTGTTGCCTTAGGCAGCTGCCGCTTTTAGTCAAATTAGTTTCAGAATATTTAACAGCATTTTGACATATACATAATGAGATAAATTCTGCAAAGGTGCATGTTTACTGCATGACAGTGGGCAGCCATTGCAGTCTAGGGTGTTATCATAATAGTAATAATAATAATGATTTATTTCGAACAATTTGTACAACCAAACATCTGTTTGTTTCTATGATCCATGTTCAATTGCAGAAAATGGTCACCTGTTTCATGTGCTTGATGGCAGACTGCAACGCTATCACTATGAAAATGACGATAAGAAACAAAGCATCGCTTCAGGCTGGCAGAATATATACTTACTGTCACAGAATGGAGAACTTATCTATCGCTATTCTCTGCCACATTTAGTGCAAAAAGACATTTTGGAATTGCATTATTTCAATGAGTGCGAAGATCCTAAAACCTGTAATTGCCCAGATTTGACTGACAGTCCAGCTTCTAAAACAAAGCTAGTCAATTATCCTAATTTGAACAATCACCCAGCTGTCAAATATGGATCATCAAGCAATGGTGTGAGTACAAATGGTAAATCTTGCAATAGATCCTGTTCCAGAGAGATGCAAGTTGTTGATCCTATCCGCCTGAAGAAGATTGTCACTGGTGAAACACACCTCATGGCAGTGTCTGGTATGATGTCACATGGTGTATTATGATGTAATGCTTTAACCCTTACACACCAGCGATGACAAATTCTTTTTGAAGTAAGAAATGCAATACGTTAAATATTTTGAAAATTATTTGACTCGGAGATGGTGCCGCCTATGGATACAACATATTCCAGTCAAGTTATTTTAAAAATATTCAACAGCTTTCCTGTATAGATATTGGCAGGTTAAAGGGTTAATGTTCACTGTTGGTAAAAAATCAAACTCTTTGCTCAGAGACTATCCATCTGCAGTGCAAGAGACTACTTGTCAAAATGGAGGAATCCAGTTTTAGCTATGCCTTGCCCATCTCTGGCTAAGCTCCACCCATGCTTTTCCCGTGTTGAGATAAATCGATCCATGCATGCCCTGAATCTCAATTTCCAGAAAACTATACAGGTAATCTTTTGAATATTTTGAAACTAATTTGACTTGGTGCTGTAACTGCAGCAACAGTGTGCCCAGTGAAATTAGTTTCAAAATATTCAACAGAATGTTTATTAAATAGTAAAGACATACAATTCGTACACCAACGTGTTTTATAGATCAATTAAGAGTTCACGATGAACTAACTTAGTTATGTCACGTCATTCAATTGATTATGTACGTCAGCATACATGTCATGTAGTGGATTATTATGTCATATGATTGATGGATATACTGGAATCCTCCATTTGCCACTGCAATGATTATCGTGGCAGGCATTCCAGTAGCAAGTGTTTAGAAATACTGTAGTCACTTGGTCCTCAAATGGACATTTGCCACATGGTGTTTTATGATATACTGTTTCTATTTGCCACATGGTGTTTTATGATATACTGTTTATGGCCGTCTTGCCCATTAAATGATTACTCCATAAATCAGATATAAGACACATTATTCATGAAGAAGAAAATATAATGCACAAGAATTATATTTCAAAACCCATTTGCCTGGAAGCAACAAGCTTCCTTGCAAGTGAAATTGAGACAGCAGCACATAAAAGTTTGATTTTGAGATAATTGCATAAAGGAATACCATGTTCATTTGGACCTAAATATGCGAGATTTGCTATACATGGCTTTGTCAGAATTGTTAAATTAATTTGACAGACAGACAGGCTGACAAACATGTGTACAGGAGTAGTAAACTCATGTAGAATCCTTCATGTATCCAGGAGGAGGTAACTCGTGTTTAATCCTTCATGTGTCCAGGAGGAGCTAACTCATGTTTAATCCTTAATGTGTCCAGGAGGAGATAACTCATGTTTAATCTTTCATGTGTCCAGGAGTAGGTAACTCATGTTTAATCTTTCATATGTCCAGGCGGAGGTAACTCATGTTTAATCCTTCATGTCTCCGGGAGGATGTAACTCATGTTTAATCCTTCATGTCTCCGGGAGGATGTAACTCAAGTTTAATCCTTCATGTGTCCTGAAGGAGGTATCTCATGTTTAATTATTCATGTGTCCAGGAGGAGGTGACTCATGTTTAATCCTTCATGTCTCCGGGAGGATGTAACTCAAGTTTAATCCTTCACGTGTCCTGGAGGAGGTATCTCATGTTTAATTATTCATGTGTCCAGGAGGAGGTAACTCATGTTTAATCCTTCATGTCTCCGGGAGGATGTAACTCAAGTTTAATCCTTCACGTGTCCTGGAGGAGGTATCTCATGTTTAATTATTCATGTGTCCAGGAGGAGGTAACTCATGTTTAATCCTTCATGTCTCCGGGAGGATGTAACTCAAGTTTAATCCTTCATGTGTCCTGAAGGAGGTATCTCATGTTTAATTATTCATGTGTCCAGGAGGAGGTGACTCATGTTTAATCCTTCATGTCTCCGGGAGGATGTAACTCAAGTTTAATCCTTCACGTGTCCTGGAGGAGGTATCTCATGTTTAATTATTCATGTGTCCAGGAGGAGGTAACTCATGTTTAATCCTTAATGTGTCCAGGAGGAGATAACTCATGTTTAATCTTTCATGTGTCCAGGAGGAGGTAACTCATGTTTAATCTTTCATGTGTCCAGGCGGAGGTAACTCATGTTTAATCCTTCATGTCTCCGGGAGGATGTAACTCAAGTTTAATCCTCCATGTCTCCGGGAGGATGTAACTCAAGTTTAATCCTTCATGTGTCCTGGAGGAGGTAACTCATGTTTAATTATTCATGTGTCCAGGAGGAGGTAACTCATGTTTAATCCTTAATGTGTCCAGGAGGAGGTAACTCATGTTTAATCTTTCATGTGTCCAGGCAGAGGTAACTCATGTTTAATCCTCCATGTCTCCGGGAGGATGTAACTCAAGTTTAATCCTTCATGTGTCCAGGAGGAGGTAACTCATGTTTAATCCTTAATGTGTCCAGGAGGAGGTATCTCATGTTTAATCCTTCATGTGTCCAGGAGGAGGTAACTCATGTTTAATCCTTCATGTGTCCAGGAGGAGGTATCTCATGTTTAATCCTTCATGTGTCCTGGAGGTAACTCATGTTTAATTCTTCATGTATCCAGGAGGAGGTAACTCATGTTTAATCCTTCATGTGTCCAGGAGGAGGTATCTCATGTTTAATCCTTGATGTGTCCAGGAGGTGACTCATGTTTAATCCTTCATGTGTCCTGGAGGTAACTCATGTTTAATTCTTCATGTATCCAGGAGGAGGTAACTCATGTTTAATCCTTCATGTGTCCTGGAGGAGGTATCTCATGTTTAATCCTTCATGTGTCCAGGAGAAGGTAACTCATTTTTAATCCTTCACGTGTCCTGGAGGAGGTATCTCATGTTTAATCCTGCATGTATCCAGGAGGAGGTAACTCATGTTTAATCCTTCATGTGTCCAGGAGAAGGTAACTCATTTTTAATCCTTCATGTGTCCAGGAGGAGGTATCTCATGTTTAATCCTGCATGTATCCAGGAGGAGGTAACTCATGTTTAATCCTTCATGTGTCCAGGAGGAGGTATCTCATGTTTAATCCTTAATGTGTCCAGGAGGAGGTATCTCATGTTTAATCCTTAATGTGTCCAGGAGGAGGTATCTCATGTTTAATCCTTCATGTGTCCAGGAGGAGGTATCTCATGTTTAATCCTGCATGTATCCAGGAGGAGGTAACTCATGTTTAATCCTTCATGTGTCCTGGAGGAGGTATCTCATTTTTAATCCTTCATGTATCCAGGAGGAGGTAACTCATGTTTAATCCTTCACGTGTCCTGGAGGAGGTATCTCATGTTTAATCCTTCATGTGTCCAGGAGGAAGTATCTCATGTTTAATCCTTAATGTGTCCAGGAGGAGGTATCTCATGTTTAATCCTTAATGTGTCCAGGAGGAGGTATCTCATGTTTAATCCTTCATGTGTCCAGGAGGAGGTAACTCATGTTTAATCCTTCATGTGTCCAGGAGGAGGTAACTCATGTTTAATCCTTCATGTGTCCAGGAGGAGGTATCTCATGTTTAATCCTTCATGTGTCCTGGAGGAGGTATCTCATGTTTAATCCTTCATGTGTCCAGGAGGAGGTAACTCATGTTTAATCCTTCATGTGTCCAGGAGGTGACTCATGTTTACTCCTTTGTGTGTACAGGAGGAGGTAACTCATGTTTAATCCTTCATGTGTCCAGGAGGAGGTAACTCATGTTTAATCCTTCATGTGTCCAGGAGGTGACTCATGTTTACTCCTTTGTGTGTACAGGAGGAGGTAACTCATGTTTAATCCTTCATGTGTCCAGGAGGTAACTCATGTTTAATCCTTCATGTGTCCAGGAGATAACTTATTGTTTTATCCATCATATGTGGAGGAGATAACTCATATTTAATCTTTCATGTGTACAGTAGCAGATAAGTCTTGTTTAATCATTCGTGTGTGCATGAGGAGATAACCCTTGTTTAATCCTTCATGTGTCCAGGAGATAACTCAGGTTTAACTCTTCATGTGTACATGCAGGCGTTATTATATGTCTGTGAATTGTTTAAAACGTTATGTTTTATGTCATGTTTAATAATGAATGAATGTTGTTTGTGCATATCATCGTGAATATCCTTAATTGTTCGTGCATCACCATTACAGATACAGGTCAGTTAGGACGACTGACACAGCATCACAGTGAGCTAAATCATTTGTTGTGGCACCCATTCATCATATCATCTCCTGTCTCTGTCTTGAGCTGTGGGAAAGAACATGTTGTCATAGCAACAGAAGATGGACGGGTGTTCACATATGGTAGTGGCAGGTAATGGTTTGAAGCTATTCAGGGACAGACCTGGCTTTCGTAAATGATTAGCCAATAGATTAGCCAACTACAGTTTTTCTTAGCCAAATCGTAATAATTTTATCCAATGTTTTGCGATGTATACGGTCCATCTCCATTAGGTAACCATTTCAACTGAACACTACATGCCATTAATACAAGATTATGTTGAATATTTTGAAACTAATTTGCCTGGAAGCTGTTACAAATTAGTTTCAAAATATTCAACAGCTGACCTATATGTGTGCTTTTAATCTGAGATATTGGAATTTCAGTGTTTATTTGGTCGCAATAAAACATAATATAAGTACTTGTTAGTTCTTCACAATTAATCTTAATGGTTTCATACAAGTTAGAAAATATGTATAATAATATGATTTTAATCATTATCCAAATATTTAGACAATCCTGCTTTCTATTAGCCAGGTTTTAATTTTACTAGCATTTGGCTAATTGGCGAATGGGTAGGTCGGTCCCTGGCTATTGTAAACCGTTAAGACCACCAAATTGGACTAAAGAAATTCTCAGAGCTCTGCGGCTGTTAGACACTCAGCAATCTTGTATCAAGTTGTGAAGTCAAAATTCCCCTTGAAATATAAACTGGGCTAGTCAAGTAGTAAATTTTAATCAAGCGGTGTTCTTCGAGTCGATAGTTTGCAATATGCTAGTCTAATTATCTTAGGAACAAGTTGACTGAAAATGATTACCGCCTACAGCAGCAACAACTCTCCATCAACTTCTTCTCAAAGTAACTTAACAGATAAGAGAGGTGATTTTGATAACAATTTGACTGAAAAATTTAGCTAACATATACAGCAATGATAATTCGGTCAACTTGTTCTCAAAATAATTTAATAGATGAAAGAGGTAATTTTGATAACAATTTGGCTGAAAGATTATGATAACATATGCAGCAATGATAATTCGGTCAACCTGTTCTCAAAATGTTTAGCACATTTCTCTTGTAGGAATACACAATTTGTATTGGACACTACTGTTCAGGCCAAAACTGACGATTTAGGAGTGTCCATCTGCAGACCAAGAGAACACTATAACTGCACATTTATCACTGGAATGCCAGTCATTTCAATGATAAATGCTCAAATGGTTTTCTTTTGAGAATAGATTTTCAGTAATAGCATTCGCCATTCTTTTGGTGTCATGCAAATGGATATTCACGAAGCACAATGTTATGTTTTCTTGACCAATCTTGACCATTAATGGCTTATAGTGAATGACATGTATATATTACTTTGTCAGCCGTGGTCAGCTTGGTCACGGCAGTACAGAGCCATGTTCCCAGCTCCAGTGTGTTGAGGCTCTAGAGGGTGTGTTTGTTACAGTAGTGGCGGCAGGAGGCTGGCACTCGGCAGCTATCACGGGTAAGAGTCAAACATGTGATCATTTCTTGTACTATATAAATTTGTATTTATTAACCCTTTAACAGTGTGCCTGATATAACCCACCAGACAATGATTTCAACCGCATGATCAGCAATGCGTTAATTATAAGGGAATTGAGTTAATTTTGCATATTTTATTTAAAAGAAGTTAAATATTAGGATCTGTGAAACTACTATTCCTTACAAAACAAAATAGTAATAATGGGGAATGCATCCATATACAGCATAGAACATGTCTGTAAATCCTTGATATCCGATGAGCCATTGTTGTAAAATAAGGCAATTAAAAACTTTAACTCAAATGAATGAAAAACTGTAACGGAAGATAGTCGAAGTGTAAAACCATGAAAAAAACATGAGAAATACACCCCAAAAGAAGATCTGATGAGCCATTGTTGACTAATAAGGTTAATGAAAAACTTTAACGCAGAAATCATCGAAAATATTCTAAGCCCAAAACCACGGAAAAAACATGAGAAATTCCCCCAAAATCAGCTGAGTAATGATGAAGAGTGCATCTGTGCATTGTATAGAACACATCTGCAAAGTTTCATTAAAACCGGGACAGGCATTGATGTATAAAAAGGCCAATAAAAAACTTTAACGCAAGAAAAGTGTTTAAAAATTCATGCCTAGGACTGTGAATTTTGTCCTAGTAGTGATACTGATCGTATCTACGCATGGCATAGACCACTTCTGTAAAAGCTTCATTGAAATCGGAAGAGCCACTATTAACTAATAAGAGCCTAACCGAAAGGCAAATGGTCCAAACATAAGCAATGTTCATAGTCTGAAAAAAGAGGAAACATTTTCAAAAGCAAGTACATTAATATGATGCAGGCGACATTTAAGAAGCCTATATTAGCAAATCAAAACATTTTATCTACGCTCACCTGGACAATAGGCATTTCAACTAGAATGCTCTTTATCAACAAGATGGCCAGCAAACCATTTATCCGACAGTTTCGAAAATTGCAAATTTGAGATCAGAATACCCAAAAACACATATAAAAACAATTTCGGCCTCAAAATCCATTAAATAAAAAATCCAATATGGCCACCGAACATGCTATATTTTGATTGGCCCACGGCGGCCATGTTTTTTGACGGCTCAACTTTTCTTAAACTTTAATGGCCCTTAGGCCCTAATCATATCTGGCAAATTTTGGCCCTATCCCTTCAGCACTCCTGGAGAATAAGTCATTTTCACTACAACTATGTCAACTAAGATGGCCGCCAAACCATTTGACCAATCAAGTTCCCTTGCCATAAATCATATTTCATGAGGTTTGCATCAATCCCCCAAGCCGTTTCAGAGAAGATTTTTAAAGACATTTCCTAAAATCGGCCTAAATCCAAGATGGCCACCGGACAAATTGGCCGATCAGGTTCATTTGAACAAACTTAGATCGCTAGGAGAAGAAGTCATTTTCGCGAAAACTAGGTCATCCAAGATGACCGCCAAGCAAATTGGCCAATCAGGTTGCCTTGAACAAACTTGGGTCTACCGCTGCCACAGATGATGTGTTATGAGGTTTGAATCAATTCCTCCAGCGGTTTCGGAGAAGAAGATTTTTTAAAGTGTTTCTAAAAATCAGCCAGTTTGGCCGACGACCATCTTGGATTTTGACCGATCTGCTTCGTTTGAACAGAGTTAGATCTCTATGCCCTATGAATACTTCCTCCAAAATATAATTGCTTTACTATGGGAGCCTAGGGCGGGAAAACAAACCAAGATGGCAGCCAAACCGTTTATCTGATAGTCTCGAAAGTGGCATATTTGAGCTCGCCACACTGATAAGCATATAAAAAGCAATTTTCGCCATCAAAATACATCAAATACAAAAAAACCAATGTGACCAACAAACGCAAAATTATGATTGGTTGATGGTGGCCATGTTTTTTAACGTACGAACTTCCCTTGAACAAACTTGAATGGACCTTGGTCCCTAAGCATATTTACCAAATTTCAGACCTATCCCTTCAGTGGTTCGGGAGAAGAAGTCATTTTTGCGAAAACTAGGTCATCCAAGATGGCCGCCAGGCAAATAGGCCAGGGGTTTCGGAGAAGAAGAATTTTAAGTGTTTCTAAAAATCTGCTGTTTTGGCCGGTGGCCATCTTGGATTTTGGCCGATCGGCTTCATTTGAACAAACTTGAATCTCTATGCCCTAGGGATGCTTCCTGCCAAATATAATTGAAATCGGCCCAGTGGTTCTTGCGAAGAAGTAATTTTAAAGGAAAAGTTGACTGACAGAAAGACGATGGACGGACACATGACGGACGGTCGCCACAACATAAGACTAAAAAAAAACCTTAACACAGCCAAGAACCATAACCAGGATATATAACCTGCATACAAATCAGAGTTCAAACAACGAAAAAATCTGGGGGAAATGTCAAAGACGATTGTCTTTGGATGTGGACTAGTCCTAAGCATTGTATAGCACAAATCTGTGAAGTTTTATTCAAATCACCCAACCCATTGTGGGTGTAATTGTCATTTGGAAAAAACCTTAACACAGCCAAGAACCATAACTAGGATATATAACCTGCATACAAATCAGAGTTCAAACAATGAAAAAATCCGGAAAAAATGTCAAAGTCGATTGTCCTTTGATGTGGACTAGTCCTAAGCATCGTATAGCACAAATCTATGAAGTTTTATTCAAAAGGCTTAACACAGCCAAGAACCATAACCAGGATATAACCTGCATGCAAATCAGCACTAAAATAGTCAAAGTTCAAACGCTGGAAAAATCTTGAAAAAAATTTGAAAGTCAATTTGTTTTTGACATGGACTGTTCCTAAGCATCGTATAGAACAAATCTATGAAATTTTTTTTTAATCAGATAACCCCTTGTGGGTGCAAATGTCGTTTTAAAAAAGATTAACACAGCCAAGAAAGATAACTCTTGACACATAAAATATTCTATCCCATAGAACACATCTGCGTAATTTTTTTGAAAATCAGATAACCACAAATGTCATTTTAAAAAGTCTGAATGCCAACGCCAACATTTTTCCCACTCTCCCAAAATGTCTTTTTCACTTCATGAAATGCGAGATAAAAACGGTCCATTTCTTCTTAAAACATGTAGACTCTTCTTCACAAAGCATATAGACTCCAATGTCCTTGTGGCCAATATTGTTTTTTTCTGAGGATTATACCTCGGTATTCCGCTCCTCACATTTTGCAGGGGTGAGTAGATTCTTGTGTTTACCTCCATCATTCAATAAATTAACTTCTACTTGCGAGTATATTTCTAAAAATACAGGGGTAGGTGAGACTTTAAATTGAGTTAATGGTCGGGACAGCCAATACTGGCTTCTTCAATGGTCTTGAGAAATGGTTATTTGCAGGCCAAGATAATTGATTTAGCAAATTTTGCATCTTGCTAGCATACCATTTGTATTTCCCTAAGAGCACAGAGGGAAATATCTTGTTTGCGTAGGTTGAACAAACCTGGTGGCTGTAACCCCAGCAAATCATTTGTATGACACATTTATTACCCATTAGAATGATGTACATGTATATATACTATTTCATCAGAACTCTAGATTAGCTTTCAGTATGACAATTTTGGCTTTGGCAAATATGTTGTTGACTACATAGTCCAGGCCTGGGTCAAATGCAAATTCATTTGCATTTAAATGCATTTAAATACTTTTTTCAAGTATTTGCATTTACATTTGAAGATTTCAAACCACAACTATTTGCATTTGCATTTAAATACTTTTGCTAAAGTATTTGAAATTTCAATTAGTTTTCAAATGCTTTTTCAAATACTTCCATATATTATATATAATAGGAAGCATTCCAAGCAAAGTAAATTCAAAATATTCCAGAAGCTTATTAAATCATAAAGAATTTGTATCTGCTTTCCTGAAACCCCTTTGTCCACTCAAATATCACCTTCCCAAAGTCAAATCCATTTCATATCTTAACTGGTCACAGTGGTGCACATTGTGGAAACAAAATGGCTGTAAACTGTTGATGTTTAATGTGACAGAAACAGATTTAAAAAACATGGCATTGGAAAATGTTCAGCAGACTTTCTTCTACTGACAGTACCAATTATATTTGACATTTATCTGATAAGGGTTCATATAATAGCTATAATATGAATCAGTTTGTGAAATCATCATCAAAGCAAACAATATTAACTGTAATACTTGAAATAAAGTTACATTTTCTATATTATTTTTTTCTACTGAATTCAGGATGTAATGGGTTAAATTGTTCATTCTCACTAAACAATAGAACAAGAATCAAACCAAACAGAAAACTTGAAAATTATTTTGAAGACAATTTGAGTGGAAGCCAGTGCTGGATAAGGCAGCAACGACTACCTAGCAAATTTGTTTCAAACTATTTAACAGAATCTGTCCTACATCATATAGGCTTGAGTCAAGTTTATGTACAGAACTGTTGGTCTATTAGATCAAAGATTGTTTGAAGTAGTTAAGCGTATACCAGGGTGTGATGATCAGTGGCCATGTGTTTGTGGGAGAATGAATGAATGAATGAATAGAAAACAGGACTTTGGTGTTGAAGCAATAAAATTACGTTTCAGGTGTGAGCGCATTGATTTAAACAGGTCTTAGCTTTTCAATGATACATGTACAGACCTGATGCAACAAACTTTTTATGATGTAAAACATATTCTGTTGAATATTTTGAAATTAAATTTTCTAGAAGCTGGAGCTGTCTAAGGCAGCAACATATTCCAGTCAAATTATTTTCGAAATATTCTACTGCTTTCCTGTGTGGCCGCATTCAAAACGGGATTTAAAGTATTCCATCAGTGAAAGGGTTATGGCATAAATTTCTCAATAAAAAGGATTTCTCATGAACTATGTACATTTGAAATGAATTTGACTGTCCTGGTTGGTTCATGTGGGAGAAATTATTTTCTGTCAAATAATTTTCAACGTCACAAAACTTTAACTACAGGAAAATGTATAAAGTTTATTTAACACTTTCACCGATGAAACTGGCTTTTAAATCTCAATTTGAAGGAAATCATACAGGAAAGCTGTTGAATATTTTGAAATTAATTTTAAATGGAGGCCGTTGCTATCTTAGGCAGCAAGAGCTTACAGACAAATTAATTTTAAAATAGCCAAATAAAGTTCTCGTTGAAAGGGGTAAACAGGATTTCACAATGAAAGTAAATATAAAAGAAGGTTAAGCATAGCTGGTATAATACAGTGATGACAGGAGTGTTTAGAAGTGGCAGGGATGTCTTGGTGTGGACAATGAATAGAATAGGTGAATGACGAGGTGGTACATGTATCATAGCCCTAAAAAGGGCTTTTGTGGATTTAAACTAGATATAAATCAGTGTTTAACCATTTAATGGAATAAATCAGTCAACAAAGTAGAAAATTTATCATAAAGAATGTCTATTTGAAAACAATTTGACTAAAATGTATTTATTCTTAATTGAGAAACTGTTTTCAGTGCGATCATTTTCAAACTAAAAAGATCTTACATGTAGCTCCAAGAATGCGTATAATTTATTTAAATTTTCATTCCTAAGATATTTTTTACTGTAATGAATAAAATTGTTCAAGAAAACTTCAATTTTCTCAAAGAAAAATGTCCATTTGCAGACCAAGAGAAGATATCTATAAAGAATTTCCATTAAACTTGCTCGGTTACTGAGCTAGTCATTCGGGTGGTAAGTCTTTCAGAATTTGAGTGCTAAAGCATTGAGTGAGAACTTCTATTCCCCTTTGGCTGGTCTCTTAGTATGAGTTTGACTGTATATGGGTGTATATATAGCATTTGAACAGATGGAAATTTATATCTAATACATGTATGGGTATTGTAGAAATGAAAAGCATTTGAAAGTATTTAAAGTATTTGAAATACTTTTAAAACACTATTTGCATTGAACAAATTTGAAACTATTTGCACTTGCATTTGCATTTGAACCAATGTGAAGTATTTGCATTTGCATTTAAATACTTTTGAAAGTATTTGACCCCAGGTCTGCAGTATATACAATTTGAAACAGATATGTATGTAGCATTTATTAGCTCACCTGGCCAGAAAGTAATGTATTACTATAAAATTCATGTTTCAACAAATTATTGAATAGAAATGTTTGAATGTAGAAAGTTTGTTTGCCTAGAAACTAGTATGTTATAAATGTGTAAAATGAATATTTAAAAAAAGAAAAAGAGGAGAGTGAGAGCTTGGAGTGTGAGCAAGGCTGTTAGGCAGAACGTTATGGAGAAAGTTTTGTAAATTTGATGCTAATCAACAATAGAAAGTTGAACTGAAATATTATTAGGTGATATTGTTATTTAATTGATTGAAGTTGAAAAACCAAGTACAAGTTAAAACTGTGTTGTCGTCGCTCTAGTGAAGAATATTTATAGTCAACCTCCAGAATGGAGAGAAGAGACCATCCATCTATCTATCCAGTCAATAGAATTAGAAATAGGCAATTCATCAGTCTGTCCAGCTGTCACTCCACCCGGTAGAACCTGGTTACCTTCTAGCAATGATTTGAGTCAGCCATTCTGGGAGTAAATTTTCAAAAAAGTTGTCTCCTGAAGAAACTAAAAAAATAGATTTTCTTGAGCAACATGAGCATTAATGCATGATGACATGACATGATGAGCATGATGACATGATGACATGACATGATGAGCATGATGACATGACATGATGAGCATGATGACTGACGAGTTTAAGTGTAGGAAGATGCACCAGCTTTCAGCAACATAGTCCTAAAGGTAGACATGTATCAGTTAGTGTGTCAATTAAAATGGATGAATCCAATGTGTCACTCGAATATATGACATCATAATAAATTATGTCATATGTAGGCTGACATCTCAATCAAAATGCATAATGAATGACGTAGCTCAGTCTGTCATGTACTTTTAAAAGTCTGTCATATATATGAATTGTATGTCTTTACTACTTAATAAACATTCTGTTGAATATTTTGAAACTACCGGTAATTCGACTGGGCGCTGTTGCTGCCATAGGCAGCAACAGCACCTAGTCAAATTAGTTTCAAAATATTCAAAAGCTTATATGAGTGTATAGTTTTCTGGAAATTAAATTCGGCGAGTTGAAGATTTGATCGATCCCAACACGGACAAAGCATGGCTGGAGCTTAGTTATAGCTAAAACTGGATTCATCCATTATAATGCAAATATCATATAAAGTCATATATACTTCTGAGTTGGACATTCATCTTTCGTTCTCCATATGTATATGAACCATGATTGTGATATTTCTTGGTTTGCTTGACTCTGGACTATAGTTTTATTTTCAGTTTGCTTGTTTCTATCGACCATGTTTGATTTTCAGAGTTTGGTGATCTGTATGTATGGGGATGGAATGAGTCAGGACAGTTAGGCTTACCTAATAAACCTCATACAGCATCATCAGTACAAACACATTCAAGGGAGACAACCAGCAAGGACTGTGATACTAAAGATGCCAAACAGAAAACACAATATCCTCATCACGCTATAGTGGCTGAGCAAGTTTTATTCCAGTCTATCCCTAAGGTTGTTGATTTCCCTGCGGATGATGACATCAATATTGCATCAGTCAGCTGTGGCTCAAGGCACACAGCTGTTTTAACAGGTACCGTATATATATATATATATATATATATATATATATGGTTACGTTTCAGTGAAGTCACATGACAAGACATTGTTATTTGATTGGTCTAGATAATGTATGTATGGATTACTATTGGTTGTAAGAGAACTGTTAGGTAGACTTGTTATAAACAGGATTCAATACTACCATTTAACCCTGTAATTTGCTCAACAAAATTTCAGTTTTCTCATAGAAAGCATCCATTTGCAGAACAAGACTATTTTTGAAATTTTACCACTGGAATGACTGGCTCGCTTATCGAGCTAGCCATGCCAGTAGTAAACTTTCAAAAATAGTCTTCTCTTGGTCTGCAAATGGACATTTTAAGCTCAACTGGCCTGAAAAACCTGAGCTTATGCCATGGTGACCGTCCGCCGTGTCCATCCGTCGCCTGGCAATTTTCCTTTAAACGACTTCTCAAGAACCACTGGCCTAATTTCAATTGTATCTGGGAGGAAGCATCCTTAGCGTATAGAGATTCAAGTTTGTTCAAATGAAGCCGATCGGTCGATTTGGCCGGTGGCCATCTTGGATTTTGGCAGATTTTTAGAAATGTCTTTAAAAATATTCTCCGAAATCACTTTGTGGATCGATTCAAAACTCATGAAAGGGCCAAACCAAGTTTGTTAGTTTGGCGGCCGTCTTGGATGACCTAGTTTTCATGAAAACGACTTCTCCTGAACCGCTGAAGGGATCGGGCAAAAATTTTGGAGATATAATTAGGGACTAAGGGCCGTTTGATCAAGAGAAGTTGATAGGTAAAAAAACATGATCGCCATGACCATTCACAATCTAGTGTGTTTGGCGGCCATTTTGGACATTGGTTTTATATAGGTTTTTGGGTATACTGATTTCAAATTTGCCACTTTCGAAACAATCGGATAAACATTTTGGTGGCCATCTTGGATCATTTTCCTGCTAAAAACTGTCTTCTCGAGAACCACTGGGCCGATTTCAAGTATATTTGGCAGGATGCATCCTTATGGCCTATGGATCTGCATTTCTTCAAAGCAATCCAATCGGCCAATTTGGCTGGTGGCCATCTTGGATTTTGATACATTTTTAGAAACATCCCCGAAAACACTTGGGGGATTGATTCAAAGCTCATGAACTATCACCTAGGGCAAGAGCTTTTAAAATCTAGTTTGTTCAATGAAACTTGATTGGTCAAATGGTTTGGCGGACTTCTTGGATGAACTAGTTTTCGCGAAAACAACTTTTCCAGAACCGCTGAACGGATCAGGCTGAAATTTGTGAGATATGATTAGGGATTAAGTGCCATTAAAATCTAATTAAGTGCCGTTGATATGTAAAGAAACATTGCCGCTGTGTTCCTGTTACAATTCTGGTCAACTCCTTAGTGGTCTATACTTATAGCCGATGGCCTTTCTAGTTGAAATGACTATGTTCAAGGTGGGTAATACAGGCTCCTTGGGTCTCTTGTTCAAAACAACCGCAGAAGGCATTTTTGGCTGATATGAGTGTTAATGGGTTACGACTAACATAGTTTATTTTTTATGAGCTTTTGCACATATGCATTTACTGCATCAGGTACTCATGAAAAACATAAGCTAAGTCTTAA
The DNA here is from genome assembly GCA_034401795.1 of Chaetoderma sp. LZ-2023a. Classification (NCBI taxonomy): domain Eukaryota; kingdom Metazoa; phylum Mollusca; class Caudofoveata; order Chaetodermatida; family Chaetodermatidae; genus Chaetoderma; species Chaetoderma sp. LZ-2023a. Next base: position 256,622,660 of record CM067369.1, read on the forward strand.
AACGTACTGACTTTGAACTGTAATAATGACGTAGTGCCTCAGTTGGCAGTTGGGATACCCGAAGTCTCCTGCATCTCGAGAAAAATTCTTATTTGTTTCCATCGTGTGGGGTTGGTGGATCATGTGGTGGCATTCTGTTGCCATCTCCTCATGGGCCGAGGATTATCCTACAGAGTATGTCATTTCTGTAGTGCTTGGATTAATGGAGGAATCCAGTTTTAGTATTTCCCCGCTCATCTCTAGCTAAGCTCCACCCATGCTTTGCATGTGTTGGGATCGATCAATCCCGGCACTCCCTGAATCTCAATTTACAGAAAACTATACAGGTAAGCTGTTGAATCTTTTGAAACTAATTGGTCTGGGTGCTGTTGATGCCTATGGCAGCAACAGCGCCCAGTCAAATTAGTTTCAAAATATTCAACAGCATGTTTATTAAATAGTAGACATACAATTCATACAGCAATGCTTAGTCCGTCATCAATTACGTGTTCTTGACAAACTTAGTTACACTGTTCATGAAGTAATTGATTATGACTTCATCCTACATGTCACATAGTTGATTATGACTGATGGATAAACTGCAATTCTCAATTGAAATGATGTGATACTAATGAATCTTATCTTCCATGGAGACTAGAGAAATGTATCAATTTAGCTAGTACCAGTGAAGCCTAAATATCTTATACAGCGTGATGCACAAGAGGCCAAAACCTTGGCATTTCAACTAGAAAGTCCATGTAGAGCCTTAAAACATTTTTGTCAGAAATTCTATTGTTCTGGCCTGAAATACAAAATTTAAGTAGAAATTGTGGGTGAACATTTTTGAAGAAATACTTTAAATAATTTTCGGAACATTTGGAGACCAAAGATGGGCACCGAAAACATTTGATTAATCTAAATTTGTATTTGAAGTGTTGAAGCCTACCACAATAGGATCATTCCACCCAGGTTTTGTTGAAATCGAGCGATTGATTAAAGGAGTAGCATGTTAAAGGATTTCCAGAAGTTTCAGAAAATCCAAGATGGCCACTGAAAAGAAATGGACAGACAACATATCAAAATTTTGAATAAAGTTTTGGCGCTTACCAAGATAGGATCCTTCCAGCCAAATTTGGTTAAAAAGGGCTAAGCGGTTTACAAGGAAATATGTTTTAGAGAATGTTCAAATTTTTGTTTCAAAATCCAAGTTGGCCACCAAAGGAAATTGACTAATAAAAATAAAAATTATCATTAGACTTCTTGAAGCTTACCAGCATAGGATAATTCCACCGAAGTATCATTGAAATCAAGACATTGATTCAGTAGTAGCGTTTTAAAGGATTTCCGGAAACATCTCCGACAATCCTAGATAGCCATCCGAAAAAATATGACACTTTTCACAGATCACTTAACAACAATAGAAAGTCGTGGCTCGGCTGTAATTTCAAACCACTTCCATGTCCAGTTGCCAAACATGATTCACTCAACATTAAAGAAGAAGTGTGCTCATGGCGTGGCGGGTGTTGTATTCTATGATGGCACATATCGTTGATGGTGTACAGTTTATTTTGGTGTATTTTACTTGCAGACAAACATGCTCTCTGGACAACTGGGTGGAATGCTTATGGACAGCTGTGTACTGGTGATTCCATTAGCAGAGATGAGTTTACTCACATTGACTGGTCATTGTCTGATCGTGGCTGTACAGAGATAGTCAATGTTGTATGTGCCTATTGGACTACTGTATTGATATGTAGATAACGCATACACATATGTACACATGCATGCGTGAGTGCGTGCACACTATCAGTTACAGCTTGACTCTTTAATGAATGGTCATTCCAGTGATAAATTTTCAAAAGTATCCCTCTGTTGGCCTGCAAGAGTATTGGAGATGCTTCCAAAGATTTAATCCACGGATCTCATCTGTCACTCACAGCCTTCAAATGATATCACCCGTCAACTGACATCACAATCAAATGATATCACCAGTCAACTGACATCACAATCAAATGATGTCATCAGTCAACTGACATCACAATCAAATGATATCACCTCTCAACTGACATCACAATCATACGATCACCTCTCAACTGACATCACAATCATATGATATCACCTCTCAACTGACATCACAATCAAACGACATCACCTCTCAACTGACATCACAATCAAATGATGTCACCTCTCAACTGACATCACAATCAAAGGATGTCACCTCTCAACTGACATCACAATCAAATGATGTTACCAGTTAAGTGACATCACAATCAAATTATGTCACAAGTCAACTGACATCACAATCAAATGATGTAATCAGTCAACTGACATCACAATTATATGACAATGGTATGACCTTTCACGCAGTGTGACATTGATAATCAAGGTAATTGTCTAGTTTTGTACGGAAGATTAAAGTGCAATGTACTTTTGTAGATAATTGTTATTTTTACCCTCACTCTAAGGGGAAGAGGGAGGGTATTGTGATCGTGTTTGCTTTGTAGATAATTGTTATTTTTACCCTCACTCTAAGGGGAAGAGGGAGGGAGGGTATTGTGATCGTGTTTGCTTTGTAGATAATTGTTATTTTTACCCTCACTCTAAGGGGAAGAGGGAGGACGGTATTGTGATCGTGTTTGCTTTGTAGATAATTGTTATTTTTACCCTCACTCTAAGGGGAAGAGGGAGGGTATTGTGATCGTGTTTGCTGTGCATACATGTATGTCTCCAGCTGTGTCTCTAAAACTTGTCCTCTGATTTCACTCAAATTTTAACAATTAAGAAACTTAGCGTGATCCGCATGAAAGAACCTGGATATGGATAGGACCAAATCGTGTATGTGTGTAACTACTGGACCAATTTGGCTCAAATTTTAACACAGAGCATGTGACCATACACTAGGATTCCACAACTTTGGGCGTGGTCACAGAAAATCTGGAAAATCTAAAAAAATCAAGAAAATCAAAAAATCTAAATAAACCGAAAGAAATAGGGAAAACCTGAAAAAGTTTTACACGGTGACAATAGCGGGAGGGCGAGGGTCTGAGGGCGAGGGTCTGCAATTTCTGTTTGCTTCTGTTATTGCTGTTTTAGGAAGATTTACTCACATTTTCTCAGGAAATTATAGATTTCTCTTCCGATATTGTTCCATGTGAAATGCATAAAGTTGTATGCTCATTCAAATATTTCACCACAGGCCCCCATTATTGATCTGCAAACAACATGTCCATTGAAGTGTGACAAACATTACTGATTCTACCGCCAGTATCACAAATTTGAGAAAATATTTGTCCAACTCTTGGAGCGACTCTGCCATGTCAGGCTTTAGGGGTAACTCTTATAGCTACTCAAGTTACAAAAGTAGCGCCAAATCCCAGGTTTGTACTGAAGTGTGTCCCAGAGTTGACCCAGATGTGAGGTAGGTTTACTTGAGAAAGTCTCGGGGTGCATTGAATTGAGGGATTTGATCTGTCACTCAAGTATCTGATGTCATAATAAATAGAGGAATCCAGATTTAGCTATGCCTCGGCCATCTCTAGCTAATCTCCACTCACGCATTGCCTGCCCCTATTGGGATCGATAGAGCCCTGTACTCACTGAATCTTAATTTCCAAAAAGATTTTGAGGTAAGCTGTTGAATATTCTTACAGTCAAATTAGTTTCAAAATATTCAACAGCATGTTTATCAAATAGCATGAATAGTAAAGACATACAATTCATACAACAACGCTTAGTCCATTATCAATTAAGCGTTCGTGACAAACTTAGTTACACTATTCATGATGTAATTGATTATGACATCATCTTACATGTCACATAGTTGATTATGATGTCATATGATTGATGGATAAACTGGAATCCTCAATTGAAATGACGTGATACTAAGTCCTATCTTCCATGCAGACTGGAGAAATGTATGCATTTAGCCATTACCAGTAAAGCCTAAATATCTTTGAATAGAGGGATTTGATCTGTCACTCAAGTATCTGACGCAACAAAATAAATGGAGAAATCCAGTTTTAGCTTATATCTCCGCCCATCTCTAGCTAAACTCCATCCATGCATTGCCCACCCCTGTTGGGATCGATAGATCCCTGTACTCACTGAATCTCAATTTCCAGAAAAATATATAGGTAAGCTGTTGAAAATTTTGAAACTAATTTGAGTGGGTGCTGTTGCTACCATCATAATGACGCAGCTCTGTAACAAAAATCAAAATGCTGTCACATTATTGTACGAATTGTCTTTCCTGATTTGACAATTTATTTACATCCAGACCTTTTTACAAGGTATAATGGGTTTATGGATTAATAAATCATCCTACTGAACATTTTGAAACTAATATTTGTTTGGATCTGTTGCTGCCATACGCAGCAGTAGCCCGAAGCCAAGTTCATTTCAAAACATTCAACTACTTATGTGGATAGTTACTTTGAGATTTTGATTATGGTAATTCAGGTTTCAAAGTTTCAAATCAATTTCAACACGTGTAACAAATTGGGTGGAGCTTAGCTAGAAATGGGTATGGCCTGTCGATAAATAGAATTCAAGAATGTCGAAAACTAACACGTCACATGACGCATCAACCGAGGGTAGCCATGAGTGTTTACATAACATTGGCCACCAAAATCTCCAAACTGGAACTGTATCGTAACATACACCGAAACACGAGATGCCCAAGGGGCCTGTGTTGCTCACCTGGAACATTTACAACTCAACTAATCTTTATGGAGTTTTACATCAATCAGTGCCACTTCCAATGACTTTCAGTCAAATGGTTGATTTTGCAAAGGTTCTTTTGAACAATATTTAAGCAAAAATAGAAGACATCAGTACTAACAACAGAAATTGATGACATGCAGTCAAACTTGTATTAAGACACCCCTCAAGTGAGAATCAGAAGACAGCCTCTTATGGTAGCTGGTTTCTTAACCCTTTAATGTTCATGATTTTTCAGTAAAACAAAGCTTTCAGGTTATGTCTATTTGCAGGCCAAGATATGGAGCATTTTGAAAATGTATCACTGGAATGACTGGCTCGATTATCGAGCCAGTCATTCCAGTGGTAAATTTTCAAAAATACTCATGCTGGCCTGCAAATTGACATTCCTCAAGGCCACTGCAGAGGCAGGTTTTCGCTGGTTTGACCATTAAAGGGATAATAAAGTTTCAAATACATTGCTTAATTGCATTTAGCAAATGAAGAAAATAGTCTTTAAGGCAGGTGGTCTCTTAACCCTTTCACCCATAAATCCCGGAAAAAGTATATTCTTTATGATATAAAACTTATTTTGTTGAATATTTTGAAATTAATTTGACGCGAAGCCGTTGTACATTGGCTTTCCGTTAAACTAATTTAAGAAGGGTTAATACAGATGGTCTTTATAGCAGGTTCAACTGAGTATATTCCAAACCATCCTTTTAACACGTGTACATCTTGCTGAATGGCCAAGTTCGCGATGCTGCAGTTTATTTAAAAATAATTTTACTTAGTCATAGCTGACTTAGGCAGCAACAACTTTCAATGAATCAAATACATTTCAAAATATTTTAACAGTATAGGTATCAGAGTACACAATACATATCTTAAATATTTAGGCAGCAGTTGCAGGGAAAAGGTTAACCTGTTAATTTAGTTTTTTTTATCTATTATGGTAATAAAAGCTGTCATATGTCAATGGATGGTGGAAATAAAACTCCAATTGCACATTAATTAACCATTTAACCATTGAATTTAAGAAACGTTCAATTTTCTCATAGAAAATGTCTATTTGCAGACCAAGACTATTTTTGAAAATTTACCACTGGAATGACTGGCTCGATAATCGAGCCAGTCATTCCAGTGTTAAATTGTAAAAAATAGTCTTGTTTTGGCCTGCAAATGGGCATTTTCACCAACTAGTGCAGAAGCAAATGGGCATTTTCTATGACAATTTAATTTCCCCCCAAAAATTGGAGGCTTGAATGGATAATGAATGAACGGAGATGTCAGAAAAACATGACTGAATCATGAACTTAATCCTTTACTGGGCAGATTTGGTAAAAATTTGTTAAATATATGCTTATTGAATGAAAATTTTCAGGCCAAGAGATTGTTTTTGAAAATTTATAACTGGATGACTGACTCGGGTATCGAGTCGGCCATTCCAGGGGAAATTTGAACAAAAAAGTCCACTTGACCTGCAAATGGATATTCCGCAAGACCACTGCAGAGGCTGGACTGGGCCGGTTTGACTATTAAATGGTTAAATATGGTTAAAGATTATCATATAGGCACAAGTATGACGTTAGTTTTATAATCTTCAAAACAGTTTCATTAGGCATGATAAAACTGACTCGGAACAAAATCTTTAAATCTTCACAATCCGAAAACAAAATATAAATATAAATATGTATAAAAATTTTATTTAGAATTTGAAATCTCTGTACAAAACATGTTGCAATTATATTGTAGCATGTTATATAAGATCACATAGGGTGTATCATTAACAAGGAAACAATAACAATATCATCATGCTATAAACCATCCCCCTGCTTACAACATAAATAATTATTAACTTAATGAGTGAGTACATACAAGCACATTGATAAATAACAGAGGAATGCGCAGCGTAAGGCCCGCTTTCCATGTGAGTTTTTATGCTCGCGTGTTCTCACACGCTTTCTGCTCGCGGGTTTGTTTATTTCCATGCAGGCGAGTTTACCAGCGAATCCGGCTGTCTTCCTAGCGTAGGCAAGAGAATTTGAAGCTCTAGTTCTGCATATCTTTGATCAATTCTTGCTTTCCTACACACCACTGCCATGACATCATATCAAAAGCACCTTTCACGTGATGCCACTTCGCGAATCTCGTGGAAATTGACGAACGTGACATTCCAGAGGAAAATTTGTTCTTTAGAGTTCATAAATTTAGATGCAGATGACACTATATTTTGTTTTAAGTAAATTCTACACAAGCATCACATATTTTGACCCCTCTCTGTTTGTGTTCCCCTTTAATGCAATTGCTGTGGAATATTTTGAAAGTAATTTGATGAAAAGTCATTGCCGCCTTAGGTAAAAACAGCTTGCAGTCAAATTACTTTCAAAATATTCAATAATCCTTTACTGGTCACGATTGGTCAAGAAAATATTTGTTTAATAAATGTCCATTTGCTGGCCAAGAAGGCTTTTGAAGATATACCACCTGAATGATGCAGGCTTGTTGAGCCAGTCATTCGAGCGGTAAGTTTTCAAAATATCTGCCTTCTCTTGGTCTGCAAATGGACATTTCTCAAGATGACTGCAGAATCTGGTTTTGGTTGATTTTAACAATAAGAAGCACTAGTGCTGAAATATATGTAGCAAGCTATGATGGACAAAATTCACTATTTAAGTGACCACAGTCAGGCGAATTTATATGTATTTTAACCATTTCATGCCTGAATATATATATGAAATGTTGTCTGGGCTGAATCAATTTTCAAAATTTTCCGTAAATTTGACATTTTTTCTCAAAATCATAAAAAAAATTGTTGTTGAAAAGATTGAAATTACGTCTATGCTCACTCCAGACTGTAAAGAGCCCAGCAGGCCGCCCCATATTTTACCAAGTGTATATATCTGACAATACTGGGTGATTATAAATTAAATCTCCATATGCCCTGTCATGATTCTTTTGGTATATTATTGCATCTGGCGGGTGGCCAAGCTGCTAATCTTAATAAAATAATTTCAACGCATATAGTGGTACCGTATTTCACGACACAAATATGCCTGCATAACAGACGGCTAGTAGTAAAGGGAGAGCACTCTTCCAAGAAAGATTTTGTTATCATTGGCATTGGTAATGTATGGGGCTGACTGGGTCGTTACAGGCAGCAAATGGTTAAATGTGTGGGCTTGCAACTAAACATTTACATTTCAAATCGGCATGTCTGTATATTCAATCTGCTAAAGACAGCTCGAACCCTTTAACTCTCAAACGACCAAGAGAAGACTATTTTTGAAAATTTACCACTGGAATGACTGGCTCAGTTATCGAGCCAGTCATTCCAGTTGTAAAATTTCAAAAATAGTCTTCTTTTGGTCTGCAAATGGACATTTCTCAAGACCACTGAAGAAGCCATTTTTGGCTAATATGAAGTGTTAAAGTTTATATATGGGGATATTCTGACAAGAACACAAATAACACTTCAGACACCAGTTCAGAGCTGATACTACCAGGCACAGAGCCTGTAGAGGTAGAGATGATACCACATAGGCATGCTACCTAGGGCTGATACCATATGGATGTGACACAAGAAACACCTGTCTGGAGTTGATACAATGTATCGCCATGATATGACAATGGATGGATCTTATCTGTCACTCAAGTATATGATGTCATAATCAATTATATCACATGTAGGCTGATGTCATGATCAAAGTGCATAATAAATGATGTATTTAGCTCCGTCATGAGCATTGAATAATCCAAGTGTATGAGGTGTATGTCTTTAGTATTTCATTTTCATGACTATTTTGAAACTAATTTGACTGCTGGGAAGTCAGAGTTCACTTGATCCCAACATGGGCACAGTATGATCAAAGTGCATAATGAATGACGTATCTAGCTCCATGGTGAGCAGTGAAAAGTTTATCAAGTGTACAAATTGTGTCTCTACGATTTAATAACATTCTCTTAAATAGTTTGAAACTAATTTGACCAGGAGTTGTTACTGCCACAGGCAGCAGCAACCCCCCCCCCCCCAGTTAAATTAGTTTCAATATATTCAAGAGCTTACCTGTATAGTTACCTTGAAAATGGGGATCTAACATTTCCTGGTTCAAAGTATCCCAAATCGATCGCAACTTGCGCACAACATGGGTGGAGCTTAGCTATAAATGGATCGCTCTATTCCTTCCAAATCAGGCTGTAACCGTAACAGGTGCACTAAATTAACATTATATGACTAATTATTTGATTGTCCTTAAATTACCGTTTTTATTCGAGGAAAAGACGCTAGCTTGTATTGGACACAGGCTAAATTTTGACCCAAACCATCCTCAAAAATCCTTATACTGTCTCATAGAAAAGACGCATAGAGAAATTGAAATCCGTTCTCTAAAATGGTTAAATCTTGTATAGAACATACCACAGAAACTGAACACAATTTCCACACATGCTTACCGCCATACCACTGTTTAATGTACGCCTAAAAATATCATTGTGGAAGTGAAATTATTAATGGGACCGCCTAAATTTTGCGTATCTTAAATAAAGATTGTTTATTACATCAAAATCAATGCTACTTTTGACATAAATTGTTGCCGGGAAATGATAATTATATAGTATTCAGAGTTCCGAGTCCAGAATATTTTAACCGACTACTCACTCTAACTGGAGGCGAATCACATATCATATTTTTTCTGGATGCCATTTTATGTCAAATTCAGGATTAATTTTGATGTAATAAATGATCTTTATTAATGAATACACAATATTTAGGCGCTCCAATTTAATAATTTCTTCCGTGATGTTCTTAGAGCATGTAATATGAAAAAAAATGTGTCCTTTCCTCGAATCAAAATGGTAGCATAATGTGTATGGTATCTGATTGCCGAACATCTATTGTGGGCACAAACTAGAGCATGTCTCTGCTCGGAAAGTCGAAATTCACATCCTGGTCTTTCAGAGCATATAGTCTAAGCCCAGATCTACATCCTGGTCTTTCAGAGCCTGTAGTCCAAGCTGAGATCTACATCCTAGTCTTTCAGAGCCTGTAGTCCAAGCTGAGATCAACATCGATGCCATTCAGAGCATGTAATCCAAGAGGAAGGATCTGTGATCCATATAGCTAGATATTCAATGTCTCATTGACTTTGGTGCAGCGGTAGTAAGTTTTGTAGCGGTTGCTCTTTGGCCAGATAACAGCAATGTATTAGATTTGAAAAATGTCACCAGATCTGGAACCTTTAGGAATGCCTATGCGATGAAAAACAAACAAAGATGTATTCATTTAATGGTCAAAATTAGTCAAGAAAATCTAATGTTTTACTTACACCTTTCATGACCAAGTCGGAGCCTGCAATGGCCTTGAAGAATGTCAATTTGCCAGCTAAGAGAAAACTATTTTTGAAAATTTACCACTGGGATGACTGGCTCGATAATCAGGCATTCCAGTGGTAAATTTTCAAAAATAGTTTTCTCCTTGTCTGCAAATAGACATAGAATAAGCAAAAATTGTATTATTCTTGGCCAAATTTAGCAATTAAAGGGTTAATGGATACCAGTTTGTAGGGTGAGAACTGGTTTTTATAATCACCAGTCATTTGAATGGTAAATTTTCAAAAGGAATCTCGACCATTTGGATAGACATTTCCCAAGGCCACTGGAAGACAGGCTGGACTGACCATTAACCCTTTAATGGTCAAGCGAGCCAAAACCAGTTTTGACAATTCTACCACTGGAATGAAATGGAAATATTCCATTGGAATGCAAATGCACTTTAACCCTTTAATGGTCATACCGGCCAAAACCAGCCTCTGCTTTGGTCTTATGGAATGTCCATTTACAGGCCAAGAGAATACAATTTTTGAAAACTTACCACTGGAATGACTGGCTCGATAACCGAGCCACCCATTCCAGTGATAAATTTTCAAAAAGTATTCTCTTGGCCTGTAAATGGACATTCAATAAGAAAATGTCAATTTTCTTGACCAGATTTGACCATTAAAGGGTTAAAGCAGAAGATACACATGGTTCATGTTGGATTGTTATGCAATGAAAATCTGGCGGCGTAAAAAAAGCTCACAGTACAGCTCACAGATGAGTTAACATAGTAGAACAAGAGGCCCACGAGCCTGTGACGCTCACCTGTACCATTAGCATTTGAAACATTTGCATTTAAATATACATGATTCTTTACCTTAAACAAGATGGCCACCGGAAAAATTTTACCAATCAAAATTCTGAATGGATGTTATGGAGCTTATCACCATAGAATACATCTAACCAAATTTGGTTGAAATATGTCAAGCAGCAATGGAGGTGTTGTAGCATTTTGAACATTTTCGGTAAATTTTTCACAAAATTGAAGATTTTCACCCCAAAAATTGATGAATCAAAATTCCGAATGGAAGTTCTAGAGCCCATCACCACAGGATCCTTTCAGCCAAATTTGGTTGAAATTGCTCAGAATGGTAAGGAGAAGCAATTTGACAATTTCCGGTACATTTTTAATAAAATCCAAGATTTTCACCCAAAGAATTTATCAATCAAAGTTCTGAATAGAGGTTCTAGAGCTTGCCAACATAGAAGCCATCTAGCCAAATTTGTCAAGCAGCTATGGAGTAGCATTTTAAACATTTCCAGTAAATTTTTCACAAAATTGAAGATTTTCACCCAAAAGATTTATGAATAAAAATTCTGAATGGAAGATCTGGAGCCTACCACAATAGGGTCCTTTCAGCCAAATTTGGTTGAAATCGTTCAGAATTGTAAGGAAAAGAAGCAATTTGACAATTTCCGGTAGATTTTTCATAAAATCTAAGATTTTCACTCAAAAAATTGATCAATCAAAGTTCTGAATAAAGGTTCTGGAGCTTGCCACCATAGAAGCCATCTAGCCAAATTTGGTTGAAATATGTCAAGCAGCTTTGGAGGAGTAGCATTTTGACCATTTCCGGTTGATTTTTCATAAAATCTAAGATTTTCACCCAAAAAATTTATCAATCAAAATTTGGATTAGAATTTCTAGAGCTTACCATCATAGAATTCATCTAGCCAAATTTGGTTGAAATATGTCATGCAGCTATGGAGGAGTAGCATTTTGACCATTTCCGGTAGATTCTTCATAAAATCTAAGATTTTCACCCAAAAAATTGATCAATCAAATCTCTGAACAGAAATTCTAGAGCTTACCACAATAGAATCCATCAAGCCAAAGTTGGTTGAAATATGTCAAGCGCCTATGGAGGAGTAGCATTTTGACCATTTCCAGTAAATTTTGAATAAAATGTAAGGTTTTCAACCCCAAAAATTGACCAATCAAAATTTGGGAAAAAATATCTGGAGGGTACCAGTGTAGCATCCTCCCAGCCAAATTTGGTTGAAATCAGTCGAACCGTTAAGAAGAAGCGATCTGACGGACGGACAACGGATGGACGCCGGCCGGCCGCCATGGCATAATCTCACTTGGCCTTTTAGGCCATGTGAGCTGAAAAGCAAACCTTTTATATACTAACTGAGGTCTATCTGGGAGCGTGGGGCTACGTAGGCCATATTCTCACTAGAAACTTAATCCTGAGTAATGCTATACTGATGCATGGTGCTACTCAGGATTAACTCTCTGGTGTGAACAAATGGCTTTAGATAGTCTGATGCCATGATACAGTCTACTTACCGGTTCATCTGGTTTCTCCATTCCGAGTGCATATTTATTATCACTGCGTAAGCGTATATGAAGGTTGTACACACTGGTACTCTGATACAATGACAGTGCATAAGGACAGGCAGTGTTTGTGCCGGCGCTCTTCCGCACAAGAAACATACCATTCTGTTAGAAAACAACAAAATAAGGGGACATCATTGAGATAGCTAGAATAACATTTACCCTCTCACCGATGAATTCCCCATATCTCACCAGTAAAATTAATTTCAAAATATTAACAGATTAAGGTATATATCTTAAAGAATAAAGGAAGGTAATAAGGGTGATGTCATTGACTGAGTAACACTATTCTGTTTTAAAGGAAGGTAATAAGGATGATGTCATTGACAGCGTAACACCATTCTATTTTAAAGGAACGTAATAAGGAGGATGTCATTGATAGAGTAACACCATTCTGTTTTAAAGGAAGGTAATAAGGATGATGTCATTGATACAGTAACACCATTCTGTTTTAAAGGAAGGTGATAAGGAGGATGTCATTGATAGAGTAACACCATTCTGTTTTAAAGGAAGGTAATAAGGATGATTTCATTGATAGAGTAACATCATTCTGTTTTAAAGGAAGGTAATAAGGATGATGTCTTTGATAGAGTAACACCATTCTATTTTAAAGGAAGGTAATAAGGATGATTTCATTGATAGAGTAACACCATTCTGTTTTAAAGGAAGGTAATAAGGATGATGTCATTGACAGCGCAACACCATCCTATTTTAAAGGAAGGTAATAAGGATGATGTCATTGACAGCGTAACACCATTCTATTTTAAAGGAACGTAATAAGGAGGATGTCATTGATAGAGTAACACCATTCTGTTTTAAAGGAAGGTAATAAGGATGATGTCATTGATAGAGTAATACCATTCTGTTTTAAAAGGTAATAAGGAGGATGTCATTGATAGAGTAACACCATTCTGTTTTAAAAGGTAATAAGGAGGATGTCATTGATAGAGTAATACCATTCTGTTTTAAAAGGTAATAAGGAGGATGTCATTGATAGAGAAACACCATGCTGTTTTAAAGGAAGGTAATAAGGGTGATGTCATTGACAGAGTAACACCATTCTGTTTTAAAGGAAGGCAGTAAGGATGATATTGACAGAGTAACACCATTCTGTTTTAAAGGACGGCAGTAAGGAGGATGTCATTGATAGAGTAACACCATGCTGTTTTAAAGGACGGCAGTAAGGAGGATGTCATTGATAGAGTAACACCATGCTGTTTTAAAGGAAGGTAATAAGGGTGATGTCATTGATAGAGTAACACCATTCTGTTTTAAAGGAAGGCAGTAAGGATGTCATTGATAGAGTAACACCATTCTGTTTTAAAGGAAGGCAGTAAGGAGGATGTCATTGATAGAGTAACACCATTCTGTTTTAAAGGAAGGTAATAAGGGTGATGTCATTGATAGAGTAACACCATTCTGTTTTAAAGGAAGGTAATAAGGATGAGTCCATTGACAGCGTAACACCATTCTGTTTTAAAGGAAGGCAGTAAGGAATATACATCATTGATGTAGCTAGAATAACATCAGAAAGACATACCATTCTGTTATAACAACACAATAAGGAAGACATCCTTGATGTAGCTATAACTAGAGGCCCAAGGGCCTGTGACGCTCACCTGGATTATTAGCATTTTAACCATTTGCATTTAAATAGACATGATGGATAATTTTAGGAAAATCCAAGATGGCCAAGGGAAAAAATTTACCAATCAAAATTCTCATTTGATTTCTTGAAGCGTATCGTCGTAGAGTCATTCTATCCAAGTTTGTTTGATACTGATCTGTAGCAGTAGTAGTAGTAGTAGTAGTAGTAGTAGTAGTAGTAGTAGTAGTAGTAGTAGTAGTAGTAGTAGCGATTTAACAGCTTCTGGAAAATCTTTTCAAAATCTAAGATGGCCGCTGTAAGAATTACTCAATCAAATTCCTGTTTTCCAATTTTCGGAAAATCGAAGATGGCCACGGAAAAAAATTTACCAATCAGAATTCTCATTTGATTTCTTGAAGCGTATCGTCATTATACCCAAGTTTGTTGATACTGATCTGTAGTAGTAGTAGTAGTAGTAGTAGTAGTAGTAGTAGTAGTAGTAGTAGTAGTAGTAGTTAGTAGTAGTAGTAGTAGTAGTAGTAGTAGTAGTAGTAGTGGTAGTAGTAGTAGTAGTAGTAATGATTTAAAGGCTTCTGGAAAATCTTTTCAAAATCTAAGATGGCCACTGTAAGAATTACCCAATCACATTCCTGTATACAATTTCGGAAGCATATGACCATAAAATCCTTTCAGGCAGGTTTCAGCGAAATCTGTCCATTGCTTAAGTAGCATTTTAAAGGATTTCTACTTTTTGGGGGAAATCTAAGGTGACTACCAAAGAAATCAACCATTCAAAACACTCATTAGCATTCTGGAAGCCGATCACCATAGGAACATTCCATCAAAGTTTCGTTGAAATCAGGCCATTGATTAAGGAACACTAGCTTTTTAAAGGATTTCTGATTCTGGAGTCGATCATGATAGGGTCACTGTAGCCAAATTTGGTTGAAATATCATGCAACTAAGGAGATTTAGCGTTTTGACCATTTCCGGTAAATCTTTCATAAAATCTAAGATTTTCACCCAAAAAAATTGTTCAGTCAAAATTCTGAATAGACTAGAACCTACCACCATAGAATTAGTCTAGCCAAATTGGGTTGAAATATGTCAAGTAGCTAAGGAGGAATAGAAATTTGACAATTTTTGGTAATTCTTTTATAAAATCTAAGATTGTCACCCCAAAAATTGACTAATAAAAATTCTGAAAAAAAATCTGTAGGGTACCAGGAAAGGATCCCTCCAGCCAAATTTAGTTGAAATCAGTCAAACAGTTGAGAAGAAGCGATTTGACAGATGATGGACGAACGGATGGCCGCCATGGCATAAGCTCACTTGGCCTTTCAGCCCAGTTTAGCTAATAATGTTAGAGAAACATACCATTCTGCTATAAAGAAACAGATTAAGGAAGAGACGTCCATGATGTAGCTAGATTACCATCAGAGAAAGTACCATTCTCTTATAACTGAACAGGATAAGATGCCATCGATATAGTTCTCTTAACATCACAATTATTTCATTTCATTCATATCATCTTTGCTAATGTTTGCCAAATCGGTTACATGTACAGATTCACCTAGCAGTGGCCACACTGGAAATCAGTTTCTAAAAGATAAGTCGTGTCTAAAGTTTGTGAGGTCACATTAAAATGTGATAGGTCCAATGAACTATATTTGGAAAAATAGACACTTGAAATAAACAATAGTCCACAACATATGCAGGACTGATTAAAAATTCTATATGCGCTTTAACCCTTACAACTCTGATGTCAATATTCTATCTTTTATTGTGTCAATAGCAAAGAAACTGGTGTCTATTTTTCAACAATTTTGGTGCACGATATTGCTGTCTATGCCAGCACCATTTCGCACCAAATTTGTTGAAAAATGAAGACCAGTTCATCTTTTAATTTAATTTGAAGATTTAAAATTTTAACACAAGAGTGGCAAGGGTTAAACTTAGAATTGGTAAGAAACGCTGTAGAACTTGATTTTGACAATGCGCTAAATGACACCGACCCCGATATTTGAATTTTTAATTTGAAACTAAATTTTGATTCTAGCCAACCACAATACGAATGTATGTTACAGATTCGATGATTCTACCTTCTTGCATTGCAGAGTTATAGGCGAAAATGTTTATTCCGGTATGCACTAAGTGACCCTGTGACCTCAATATTTGACATCAGTCTAAATTTTCCAGCCACTCATAATATGAATATATGTGCCAAATTTGGGGATTCTACCTCATACGATTCTGAGAGATATGTCTCGGGAAAAATCGGCAGACAAACAGACAGAAAGACAAACAGACAACACCAACCACAATGCTCACACCGGCCTTTGGCTGTACGAGTAATAAGTCAGATATATGTGTTTTTGCCACCTCAACTGTAGGCCTATAAAATTATAAAATATTGTGAAAATGTGAATAATCTAAAATCCTGAATCATGTGTTGACAAGCACTATTCAGAATCATACAGGCCAGTTAATTGGATTTTGAATGCTATAATGGTATGGATAAGTATTTAACATTTTAACTTTGCTTGTCAGCTTTCAAAATGGTGCTCTCTCAAACAATGAGTGGCCGACCAATTAGAAACTTACAGTAGCATGTTTTTCCAGATTTTTCTTTGCGTTATCTCGTGTTACATCAGCATGGTACCACGGGTGGCTATAGAGACTCTCCTGGAACAGAAATACAGCCGTATAACAATGTGCAGCAAGATTTGTCACAAAAAATGTATAATTATGATTGTCCATTTGTAGGTTAAGAGGAAACTATTTTTAGATGCTTCACTGCTGCAACGACTGGCGCGATAACTGTGCCAATGATTCCAGTTATAAAGTGTTAAAAAAAACCCCGCCTCTTGGCCTGCGAACAGACATTTCTCAAAAACCATTGCAGAAGCCACTTGTGTCCCTCTTGACCATTTAATGCTCAATGAAACTACTGTCCATCATACAGATGACAAGATATCAATCCAATTACACACAATATGTTCTCACGTCTAAGCTGTTATCTAGTTTCACAATCACATCATGATAGATACGCCTTTAACACTCAAGCCGGCCAAACACATCTTCTGCAGCGCTCAGACCAAGACAGGACTAGTTTTGAAAATTTACCACTGGATGATAAATTTTCAAAAATAGTCTTCTTTTGGTCTACAAATGGACATTTTCTATGAGAACAAATTTGAGGTTAAAAGGCTGAATGGTCAAGACAATACAAAGATTTTATGCTGATTTCAACTGATCAATTCTCAAAATAATCATCACTTGGCCTGCTAATTGATATTCACTAAGCATAAATGTTTGATTTGACAAATCATCGCCATTAAAGGGTTAGCCCTTTAACCCTCAAATTTGTTTAAGAAAATATCAATTTTCCCATAGAAAATGTCGATTTGCAAACTAAACTTAAACTTACCACTGGAAAACTATTTTTGTCCAAGTTGTGTGCTAACTCTTTAATGGTAAAATTTGGTCAAAAGAATTAAAATATTTGCTTATTGAATGTCTATTAACAGGCCAAGAGAATAGAATTTCTGAAAATTTATCACTAGAATGCCTGGCTCGGCCAGTCATTCCATTGGTAAATTTTCACAAATTCTATTCTCTTGGCCTGTAAATTGACATTCCACAGGACCATAGCATGATTATTACTGAGCTACATAAGCTACAGCAATCAGTGAATTTATCAACCTGAAGGATTAGTACCATAGTTATATTCACCCATAGAATGTCATCTTCACTAGAAAGTACTGAACATTGGCATGATTGGGAAATGACTTTACAAAAGTCTCTTGATAAAGACAAGCAATAGAGGTCTGGAATATCGTGGTTGAGTGGCGGTGATTGTGGTGGTGACAGTGACATTGGTTCTTTACCTGTTGAGTTGTATAAATAATCAAATAATGTAAACATACCATTTCTTCGTCTTTGGGTGCCGCTGGTAAAGGTCGTCCAACAGATGTTAATTTCGTAGTAGCTAAGAAAACAAGAATGACAGATTTCTGAAATTTATTCCCACCCTGCTTTAGCTATGCCCCGCCAATCTCTAGCAAGCTCCACTTACACGATGCCCGTGTTGGGATCGATCCCTGAACTGCCTGACTATCAATTTCCAGATAACTATACAGGTAAGTTATCGAATATTTAAAACTAATTGGACTGCATGCTGGCAGCAACAGGGACCAATCAAATTAGCATCAACCTATTCAACAACATGTTTATAAAAGGAAGGGAAAAGGGAAATAACAAATGATGTTTATTGGTAATCTCATCCAATATTAAATAAACTACCATCGGTAAAATATGGAAATGAATCAGGGTTATTTGAAAAAACCCATTTACTAAATCTAGGAGAGCTTAACTTGGAGCCAATTAGTGACTTCGCTGGTGCTTCGCACTCCGCTGTGCGTCAACAGTATGTGCAGGTATACCTCATAGGCCTACCTGAATATAATGAAAACACACCTGAATATAGTTTTGTAAGCGGTATGAATAGTATCCTCTATAGGTGCCGATGTAGAGCGATTAACTCACTACTGGTAATTCGTTAGTGATCCTTTTGAAAACGTTAAATTTGAAAGTCTTTTTTCTGGTTGAAGCAACAAGTTTCGGTCAAAATGATTTCAAACTACACTGCTGGTTTCCGAGTTCGCAATATGTTACCTACTGAATATTTTGAAATTCGTGTGACTGAATGTAGACCCTGTCTCTGCACGGCTGTCAGTTAAATTGTTTTAAAACGAGACAGTAGTTTACCGGTAGGACGTAGTGGCTAATCAGTTTAGCGAGAATATAACTGAGCTTATATGACCGGCTATAGCGGGTATTATTTATTCACTCAGCATACACCAGAGCACATAGGTCCAGCTGCATCACTAATTGGTTCCTGCCAGAATGTCATAAATGGTATATGGCTGCTTTTTTCTAATTATTCTGATTTATTTCAGTTTTTCACTGGTGTCTATAAGTTGATTATTATATAAAGCTGTAATTCAAGAAAGAGCATATGTTAGTTCCCTGATCCTTTCCTTTAAATAGTAAAGACATACAATTCATACAACAACTTTTAGTTTGACATCAATTAAGTGTTCATGATGAACTTAACTACATCATTCATGACATCATTGATTATGACATCATCCTACAGGCCACATACATGTAGTTGAATATGACGTCATGATTGATGAAAAAACTGGAATCTTCCATGGAGCAATATAGCATGAAGATTGTCTAGCTATTATTAGAATTAAAAGTAATCACAATTTCCTTAACCATTACCATGCTTATGTTAAAATTATAAATCTTCAAATTAAATTAAAAGACGAACTGGTGTTCATTTTTCAATAGATTTGGTGGAAGATGGTGCTGTCGTAGACAGCAACATCGTCCACCAAAATTGTTGAAAAATGTACACCGGTTTCTTTGCTATTGCCACAGTAAAAGAGAGAATATTGACACCGGAGTGGTAAGGGTTAACTGATTCACTGTGACCATGACAAGTTGACAGTTAAATTAATAGGGCTCTTTAAACCAGAACGGCAGTACACAGGCCAAGTGTGGTGAAGATCACTTCATTAGAACTTTAATTACCTATCTGGAAGCAAATTTCATTAATTAGGCCATCATGACCATAACCTTTGACCTTTCGATGCCAACATTAATAGGGATCTTTGGGCCATTATGGGCAACATACAGGCCAAGTTTGGTGTTGATCCCAGTGCTCCAGATAACTTTCTTCAGTGGGGAGTATGTTATTCCTTAATTTTTCAACTGACGTGTACTGCAAAATTCATGAGGAGTACAAGACTTGTTGTTACTGAATACTGAACCTTTCTGGACAATTATCTCCTCTCCTCCCCCAACAATATATATCATAACATATGATGTTGTGTTCTACATTATCCTTACTATATGAAAGTATAACAATCAGTGCAGTATAATTGTATCATCATGTTACATGTATGTACAGTACCTACACAGAATTTTACATTTTTTATATGACAAAGCTAGTGAGAATCTCACACATGACTTTCTTCCATTCTGGTGAGTGATGTCATTCTGTGAGGGTCATTGTGGCAAATGCAGAAATCAGAATGACCACTCAGTGCATTAATCTCTATGTTCCATGGCTATTATAGCCTATTACCAAACTACAAGTACTAACCATGGGCGTCAAAATTTAAGAAATTTGTGTAGCCTAAAAATAAGTCTGGAGAATTTTCTCTGGGTAACCTATTGTTTGGTTACATAAATTTGTTACACCAATTTCACTAGGCAGAGTTCATGCAATGAAAATATCTGTTCTGTGTGTGCTGTTTGGTGGTGTGAAAACAACATGAATGGATTTAATACGCAGTCTAGATGACAAGATTAATTCCTGAATGCCGCTATGTTTTAAAATGCATTCAAAATTGTATTACGTCGCCTACAGAAACACACGCCACACCTCCACCTTGTTATAGGTAACACGTCAACTTTTTCAATTTGTTTGCCTAGGTCACGTAATTGTAAATGGCAGTTAAGCTACGAGAAGATTTAGTCATATAATCGATTTTAATAAGCGTTTATAGTTCTAAAAAATATAAAATCAAAAGTGCCCATGATACTGCATAAAGTTAAATTTATTTTGTAATTAGCAATCTTCATATTTAAAACATGTATACATGTCTTTGTCGTACATGTCAAAATCTCTCCCCCCCACAGACCCCCTTGCGGGTTGGTCTGTTGTTTTATTAACCACTATATAAACATACTTACCGTTCAATCACTACTTGCTAAATCAATTATCTGCATTTTGCTATCAGAATAAGATTTTTATGCCTGCATACCCACCTCCCCATGCCTAATCCTATTCCTATGGACCCTCGACCAGGCTACTGGTTGAGTCCCATCTCCAGCCTACCGTCAAGTATAGACTGGCACCAGTCTATACTCACCTCATAGTGACGCTTGTCGATAGGCGCGCTCGCGCATGCGCATTAGAGCCCAAATAGGAAACAGATTCACTTTTCTAAATTTAAGTGCAAAATATTTCAAATCTGATTCTCAAATCTTAGCTGAGGCCGGGTCGTAGTGATTGAACGGTAAGTATGTTTATATAGTGGTTAATAAAACAACAGACCAACCCGCAAGGGGGGTTTGTGGGGGGTTGTTATTACACCACAAAAACATCCATTACCGTTCAATGACTACTGGCTAAACCTGTAGATTTGGTCAGTGCCCCATGTCCACATACGGTGGGAGGAGATTAGAGAATCATTAACCCAGGATAAAAATCAACCAATCTTATCCCAATGTTAATAACATAACATAATAGTGCATTTAACTCAATCACACCGTGATTTAACAAATAAGGATAAGTAGAACTTAAAGAACTAAATAAAAACCAAAGAAGACTCTCACCCTTTTTACAGACGCACAGTCCTAACGAAAATGGTGGGAAGTGCTGGGTATATGGTCTTCAGCTTTTTTAGTTAAAATCGTAATATTACGAAAGAATGAAGCTGCTGCACTCTGGTCTTTAAGATAAAACGAGGTAAAAGTAGATTCAGATTTCCACGATGAACCGGCAAAAAGAGCGAAAGAAGCAGACATGCCCCTAACGTCATGGGCTTTAATATTCGCGAGATTAATTTGATCTGGAGACGCTATTTCGTAGCAAATCTTAATCGTCTCACAAAGCCATCTGGCAATCGCAGCCTTTGATACCGGCTTAGATAAGTCTTCCGCGTAGGAAACCCATAAATGGGAAGGATCTGTTCTTTTAAAATCGGTTCGCTGTTTATAAGTTCTTAACGCTCTAACCGGACACCAAAGTTTGTCGGAAGGCGAAAAAGACGACAAAGATTTTAAAATAATAGGACTAGCAGGAAAACGGTTAGACTGGGTTTTAGATAGAAAATCCCTTCTTGGATACAAAACCAAACCGTCACCTGACACTATAAATCTATCCCTTTCTGCAGAAAGAGCATGAATCTCTGAACGTCTTCTAGCAGATGCAGCAGCCACAAGAAAAACCGCTTTAAAAGTTAAAAGCTTAAGACTGATAGACGATATAGGTTCAAAATGGCGCCCTGCCAAGACTTGAAGAACCAAAGCCAGATTCCAGGAAGGTAAAGGCTTAGCAGTCGGAGGACGAATATTACCTAGACCTCTAATAAAGCTATTAAGAGTCTTAGTATCCTTGACATCGGCATTCAGAAGACAAGGAAGGGAAGATGCAAGCGAAAATCTATATCCCCTGACAGTATTAGCTGACAAATTCAAAGAATCAAACAGATAAGATAACAAATCTAAAACTTGTGGTATAGAAACAGAATCGGGCACGAAACCTTGGTCTGAACACCATTTACCAAAGATTTTAAGACGACCCTTGTAAACTCGACGGGTCGATTCCCTTCTGGCCGAGTCAATAATTTCCTGAGATCTTGAAGAAACCTTATCCTGGAAGCTTACAGACTCGAGATTCTTCAACGCACAGATTGAAGATTCCTGGACTTGGATGTACACAACGACCTCTTACTTGAGATAGAAGGTCCTGGGATACTGGAAGAAGATGAGGAAAGTCTACCAGAAGATCCAGAAGGTCTACAAACCAAATCCTCTTGGGCCAAAAGGGAGCTATCAGAAGAATCTCGCAAACTTGGTCCTTGACCTTCTTCAACACTAACGGGATCAGAATAGTAGGAGGGAAGGCATAAGCAAACATCCCTGTCCAGGACTGAGACAGGCCATCTACCGCCAGGGCTTGACTGTCCGGAAAAGGAGACATGTAAGAGGAGATCTGGGCATTCAGAGAGGTCGTGAACAGATCTACTAGAGGACGATCCATGAGATTGAAAATCGATCTGACAACCGACTTCTTTAACTGCCACTCTGTGTGGGCGAACTTGCTGGGACGTGACAGTTGATCCGCCAGAAAGTTCAGACTGCCTGGGACATGTGATGACACTAGAAAAATCTGCCTCTTGCGGCACCACAAGAGCAGATTCCACACTTCTAGACAAAGGAGAGAAGACCTTGTACCTCCCTGCCTGTTGATATAAGCTACGACTGTCGAATTGTCCGACCGAATTGAGAGTTTGAGGCCTATCACCAGATCTGACCAAGAAAGGAGAGCCTTCTTGACAGCCCACAACTCCAGAATGTTGATGTGGGCTGACGACTCCTCCAGGGACCAAAGGCCGGAAACTGACAGGGAGTCCCAGACTGCTCCCCAACCCTCCTGAGAAGCATCTGTGAAAATAATTGCTTGAGGAGGGGACTTTACCAGTGGAACACCCATCAGCAGCAGAGAACGGTCTTTCCAGAAATCTAGATGAGGGATCAAATGTTCTCTGATGGGAATCTGATGGTAGATAGAGTGGACTGACTGTTTCCAAAGGGACATTAAATACATCTGAAAGGGCCTTCTCATAAGCGCTGCCCAAGGAACCACCTTCTCTACGCTGACCATCAGACCTATCACTCTTAAAAAGAATCTTGCTCTTACCACTGTCGAAGAAGCAAGAATTTCCATTGCCACTGATAAAGCCTCTATCCTTGGCTCTGAGGGGGAGACTAGCCCCCTGGCCAGATTGAAAGAAACGCCTAGATGAGTAAAGATTTGAGACGGAACTAGGCTTGATGTCTCTAGATTTATAATCCACCCTAGATTGCAAGCCAGACTGCAAACCTCTGGAAGAATGCCTTCGAGAATTGAGGAAGACCTTGCTTTTACCAACCAGTCGTCTATATAAACATGAAGATGGATAGAACGATGGTGTAAAATTCCTGCCACGGCTGAAACTATGCGGGTAAAAAGGAAGGGAGCCGTGGTCAGGCCGAAGGGCATGGCATGAAACTGCCACACCCGATCCTTGTAGGCAAACCTCAGGAACTTTCTGAATACAGGATGAATAAGAACATGGAAGTAAGCGTCCTTTAAATCTATGGAAGATGTCCACATTCCCTGATCCAGACTGGAAATGATCTGGGAAACCGTCTCCATCTTGAATTTTGGGGTGACAATCCTCTGATTTAACTTCTTCAGGTTTATGATTGGACGCCAACCTCCTGTTTTCTTTGGTACTAAAAAGATGGTCGAGTAGTAGCCCGGGTCTACTCCCCAAAGGGGAACTTCCTCTATAGCCCTTTTTACAATCATGGCTTCCAACTCCTCTTCCAAAGCCCTCAGTTTCTCCGGATTGGAGGGAACTGGAGTCCAAACTGGGCAAAGGGAGAGAAGAGGATGACGGATCCATGATGGAGCATAACCCCAACGTATCTGGGATACTAGCCAGGAGTCCTGAATGAGGGCTTGCCATTTCTCCCAAAACAGAGAAAGGCGCCCTCCTACTGGCACGTTGGGAAAACAGCACTGGACTGCTTGCTCCAAAGGGGGAGGAAGAAGGGTAGGAATGGGAGAAAGAAGAGAGAAAGTTGGACCTACCCGGGAACTGTCCACACCTTCAAACTCTCTTCCCCTGAAAACCTCTAAAAGAAAACTGTCCTCTAGATCTAGACGCACGGCGAGAAGGGGTTTGACCCCTGCTCGCCCAAGACGAAGGAGACTGCCTCCCTACAGACCTCGAACGATGAGAAGAAATGGAATCGAACCGATCCTCCTCCAAAGATCGATCCCGCTGATCCGATGAGGACAAATTCGAGTTATGAACAACCCTAGAAGGATAGGCTCCAAACTGATCAGGCTTGAGACTCTTTCTTCTAGGTGAAGAATTAGGGCTTCTAACCGAAGAAACATCTCTTTTCACAGAAGATTTGGACCACGAAACCTGAGCCTGAAGCTCCCTAGAGGCCTTCAAGCGCTCAGATTCCGCCCTAATTAAATTAGGAGCTGACTCTCCAAACAGATCAGTACCGAAAGGGGACGCAACCACAAGATTCTGTTTCAACACCTCAGAAATCCTAACCTCAGAAAGCTTCCTAGACCGGCGTTTGGAAGTAATATATCCTAAAGACTTACAACCAGAACTAAGAGAACCCTGGGATAAATCAGCCAAAGAACGAAAGACAGCCAACGGAATTTGTTCTCCTCTCTCTTCAGCCTTAAGAACGGCCTCAGACAGCAGAGCAAGATAATTAGACGACTTAATCTGAGACCTACAAACAGACTTCCATTTGAACAGATCAGAAGAAAAATCCGACCTAGAAACCTCCTTCAACTGAGATGACAGAACCTCCCAAGCAGGACCAGACAGAGACTGAGCAGAAGCTACCTTCAAAAAGTCCTCCTTAGGAATTTGAACAGGCGAGTCATACATGGAAACAAGAGAAAATTCAGAGTTAACCGTGTCATTGACGAAGAAATCTAGAATATCTACCACTAAATTGTCAATAGGAAGCACCTGAGGTGAAGACGAAGAAGGATCAGCAGTAGAAAGAGCGGATCCGAAAGAAGGAGGATCCACAGCGAATTCCTCCTTAAGAGGAAGAGAAAGCGAAGAAGCAATCCATCGGTGAGCCATGGACCAGTCTTCCGAAGAGGCCCTGACTGGGCAAAACCTCTTCAGATCCCTGGCCCTGACTGACTTAGGAGCAGAAGAAATAGAAGACAGAAGAGGAGGAGGAGAATAAGAAGAGGATAAAAGAATTGATGAGTCTCCTGACACTAAAGAATCACCTGCCCTCGACAACACACTGACCAAATCATGAAGGCAGGAAGCATGAGCGGACCCAGAATCTCTACCCATCTCCTGACTAGCAGATGAAGAAGGAAGAACCAATGAAGCCGAAAATCTTGAAAGAATAGATAAACGAGCAGACACAAACGAACGATCTAACGAAGAATCCTTAACCACTGAAAATAAAGAAAAATCTAACCCTGAATCAACAATTTGAAATTCGAGCTCAGGAGACAGAACCACAGAAACAATCGGATCAAGATGATCAAAAGATGGAGAAGAAGCCAGTGAGGAAGGAGGAGATGAAACTGATTGAGCAGAAGCAAAAGACTGATCAAACTGATCATGAGAGGAAGAAGAATGACGAGCAGAAGGAAGACGAGCAAACCCCGGAGGAGGAGGAATGGAAGATTTAAACAGAGAAGAGTTAGAAACATGAGAAGAGGAGAAGTCTTTCGACGAGAGAGAAGAGGAACGGGAAGAAGACCTAGAAAAAAATGGATTAACCCCAGCATCACGAAAGGAAGAATCTGCATGATCAGATAACTCAACATCAATGACCTTGGGAGGATGGAAAGATTCATAATTAGAAGCTACCGAATCCTGTGAAAACCTTTGAGAAATTTCTGGACCAGAATCAAAGTTCCTATCATCCACGAATCTATATGGGCCTAAAGACTTGTTCTCTCTCTAAACCGGAAGCTGCCTCCCAACCGGAAACGGAAATCGGAAGTCTATCCAGGTCTGACCGACCCGGAAGTACACCCCTAATACCGGAAGCGGAAGTGAACTGACTAGTGTCCACACCGGAAACGGAAACGGCTCTACCGGAATTCGGAAAATAAAAGGAGTCCTCAGACTCCGGATATCCGGAATGGGCGGAAGCGCTAAAAGACCCGGAAACGGAAGTAGACCCCAGATCTCTAGGACCCGGATGTCCTACATAACCGGAAGACAGACCGGAAGTGGCCGAAACGGAAGTGGTAACCGGATCTTGCCGACCTGGATTACCACCCAAACCGGAAGTCCTACCGGAAACGGAAGCCACCGAAGCCGTAAATGGATCTTGACGACCCGGATGTCTTGCTATCCCGGAAGCTCGGACGGAAAAGAGACTGAGGTTCGGAAAACGGAAGTAAACCCGAGTCCAAAGGACCCGAGTCCACCACAACGGAACCGGAACTAGCAAGACTAGGTATCGACCTCTTAGAAACGGGCGCTCTAGGGACAACTGTAACTACCGGAACCACCGTAAAACTGGCATTATCATAAGGACTGGCCTCATGGACGCCGGTTTCAGCCGACGCCACCACTGCTTGAGGGTTATGCCCGTCACCCTCAAGTCTTAAGTGGATTTTATCTGATGCACTCTCCGAGCACACCTTCAAGGGCTTGGATGCTCTTGTCTTCTGCTTCGGTGATACCAACACCTGCCTAGAGGTCAGAGGGACCGGCTTCCCCCATTTGCGGGAACACCCGCTAGCCTTCGGGCTATCCTCCGAACTTGACGAGCTTTCCTGCTTTTTGGCCTCTTTTATCGCAGAAGAAATCCGTTCATCGAGCGATTTTGTCAACACTGTGGCAAACGATCCAAATCTCGCAAAAAGCGCCATCACGGCGTCCGAATATGCCGATGAGTTTCCCACCTCCGTTGCTACCGATAACGGAACAGAGGATTGAGCAAAGGACACCGCCTTTGCCTTGCTAGCAACGGAGGAAGGGGAAGGACGACCAGAGGGCAGCGATTGTTTGACCGACAAATCTTTAAAGAACATTTTCGCTACTGAAACCGGCCACCATTTACAAATCCCACACATAGCATTAGTAGTACATGAAGTACACTTCACACAAACGTGCCCGGCGAACTCGATCGAGTGATGACGATCACATTTTGCCAACGAACATTTAGTCTTATCTGACACTTTCGCTGACTCCTACAAATGAAAAAACGTAACAATGAAGCATACCGCTCAAATTCTCAAACAACACCCTCAACTCAGTTCTAATGGCGGGAAAATTCAAATTTCCGTACCAGAATCTTTCAAGGGATTTTAAGATAATCCTTATAATGCACTAGAAATAACTTCGTTACAGGCTCTATATATGGACTGGACATTATTAATGGTGATGATGATTTAGGATAGGCATAACAATCAAGATACCACGAACTAACACGATCTTCACGAAAACCGGTAATATCTCAAATTCGTCTAAAAGATACCGTACAAACACAATTATACTTCCTTAGACGTAACTTAGGGAGGATTGACTTCATATTAGGCATGATATTTCCGCGATATAGTCACAGGTACCACTGTCACAGCGCAAAACACAAAACGTATTCAAATATTTTTTGGACAACTATTCTGCTTGCAGAATAATTGAAAAGTGAATCCGTTTCCTATTCGGGCTCTAATGCGCATGCGCGAGCGCGCCTAGCGACAAGCGTCACTATGAGGTGAGTATAGACTGGTGCCAGTCTATACTTGATGGTAGGCTGGAGATGGGACTCAACCAGTAGCCTGGTCGAGGGTCCATAGGAATAGGATTAGGCATGGGGAGGTGGGTATGCAGGCATAAAAATCTTATTCTGATAGCAAAATGCAGATAATTGATTTAGCAAGTAGTGATTGAACGGTAATGGATGTTTTTGTGGTGTAATAACACCACGAGTGAGCTTGGCTTGACATTTTCTGTGAGCTGTGAGTGGGTGTATGCTGATTACACAGCTGCATACAATCAATCACAGTGGAATAATCAGACACAAGTCTGTGACATGCACATAATAGACATGTATACATTCAATATGAAGATCTCTAATTACATAAATTTACCCGTGTAGTCCAACAAGTACATTTGATTTTAAATTTTATGAAAAGTAAAACATTTATTGTAATTATATTTATAAACGTAGACATACCATAGTGCAATGTTGAATTACAATTTAAGAATACTCGACTGAGGGCTACATGCAGCTTGACATAGTCAGTACATGTTGACTGTTCAATTTCTTCCTGGTGAATGATCGAGCTAACAAGGGGGGCGCTGCTTGTATTAGAGAATTTCCCACCAGCACAGACAATAGGTTCAAAGAATATGCCGATAAAAACTAAATCTAAAATAGCGTCTACACTTCTAAGATCAATGATTTTATTTAATTTATGACAACTTTAACTGTGGGTGACTGTAGTATTGACCCATGGGTGAGATTGTAGCATTGACCTGTGGATGAGTTTGTAGCATTGACCTGTGGGTGACGTTAGTGTTGACCTCTGGGTGACTGTAGCATTGACCAGTGGGTGACTGTAGTATTGAACTGTGGGTGACAGTAGTATTGACCTCTGGGTGACATTGTAGCATTAACCTGTGGATGACTGTAGCATTGACCTGTGGGTGAGTAGTATTGACCTGTGGGTGACAGTGCAGCGTTAACCTGTGGGTGACATTGTAGCATTAACCTGCGGGTTGACAGTAGCATTGACCTTCAGGTGACATTGTAGTATTGATCTGTGGGTGACAGTACAATTGAGCTGTAGGCTGTAGCGTTGACCTGTAGGTGGAAATTACACTGACCTGTGTGTGACAATAACATTGACCTGTGGGTGACAGTAGAATTAACCTGTTGGTCACTCTAGCATTGACCTGTGGGTGACAGTAGCATTGACCTGTGGGTGACAGTACAATTGACCTGTGGGTGACAGTACAATTGACCTCTGAGTGACAGTACAATTGACTTGTGGGTGACTGTAGCATTGGCCTGTGGGTGGCAATTACACTGACCTGTCTGTGACAGTACCATTAACCTGTAGGTGAATGTAGCGTTGACCTGTGGGTGACAGTAGTATTGACCTGTGGGCGAGATTGTAGCATTGACCTGTGGATGAGATTGTAGCATTGACCTGTGGGTGACTAGCATTGACCTGTGGGCGACATTTTAGCATTAACCTGTGGGAGGCAGTAGCATTGACCTTTAGGTGACATTGTAGTACTGACCTGTGGTTGACATAGTAGTACTGACCTGAGGTTGACATAGTAGTACTGACCTGTGGCTAGCATAGTAGTACTGACCTGTGGTTGACATAGTAGTACTGACCTGTGGTTGACATAGTAGTACTGACCTGTGGATGACATAGTAGTACTGACCTCTGGTTGACATAGTAGTACTGATCTCTGGTTGACATAGTAGTACTGATCTGTGGGTGACATAGTACTGACCTGTGGGTAACATAGTAGTACTGACCTGTGGTTGACATAGTAGTACTGACCTGTGGATGACATAGTAGTACTGACCTGTGGTTGACATAGTAGTACTGACCTGTGGATGACATAGCAGTACTGACCTGTGGCTGACATAGTAGTACTGATCTGTGGGTGACATAGTACTGACCTATGGATGACATAGTAGTACTGACCTGTGGGTGACATTGTAGTATTGCCCTGTGGGTGACATAGTAGTACTGACTTGTGGATGACATAGTAGTATTGCCCTGTGGGTGACATAGTAGCATTGCTCTGTGGGTGACATAGTAGTACTGACCTGTGGATGACATAGTAGTACTGACGTGTGGGTGACATAGTAGTATTGCCCTGTGGGTGACATAGTAGTACTGACCTGTGGATGACATAGTAGTACTGACCTGTGGGTGACATAGTAGGCTGTGCTGGTGGAGATACAGGGATAGGTCGTGATGACGGTAGATTCTGAGTCGGCCCTTGGTGCCCTGGTAGCTTAAGCTGTGGACTGGGTGGATCACTGCCATGCCCTGAATCAACTGGATGAAAACATGTAATAAACCAGAAGTTATGCGGTTGCAATACAACTAATAACGCTTTGTTATTTGATATAATTCTTACTCTGAAGTTTGTTTTGTATAAGAGTCATACAGAATATTGAGTGTCAAAATATGGCTGACAGAAAAACTGGCTTTATAACGAGCTACAGTATATTCTTGAAATATTACTGAGATTAACAGACTACATGCACTGCTTCAATGCTTAGGGGCAACATCACTCTGACAAATGACACCTTCCATCATTCTAACAAGTGACACCTTCAATCATTCTGACAAGTGACACCTTCCATCATTCTGACAAGTGACACCTTACATCATTCTGACAAGTGACACCTTCCATCATTCTGACAAGTGACACCTTACATCATTCTGACAAGTGACACCTTCCATCATTCTGACAAATGACACCTTCCATCATTCTGAAAAGTGACACCTTACATCACTCTGACAAATGACACCTTCCATCACTCTGACAAGTGACACCTTACATCATTCTGACAAGTGACACCGTACATCATTCTGACAAGTGACACCTTACATCACTCTGACAAATGACACCTTCCATCATTCTGACAAATGACACCTTCAATCATTCTTACAAGTGACACCTTCCATCATTCTGACAAGTGACACCTTCCATCATTCTGACAAGTGACACCTTCCATCACTCTGACAAATGACACCTTCCATCACTCTGACAAGTGACACCTTACATCACTCTGATGTATGACACCTTCCATCATTCTGACAAGTGACACCTTACATCACTCTGACAAATGACACCTTCCATCACTCTGACAAGTGACACCTTCCATCACTCTGACAAATGACACCTTCCATCACTCTGACAAATGACTCCTTCCATCACTCTGACAAGTGACACCGTACATCATTCTGACAAGTGACACCGTACATCATTCTGACAAGTGACACCTTACATCACTCTGACAAATGACACCTTCCATCACTCTGACAAATGACACCGTCCATCACTTTGACAAGTGACACCTTACATCACTCTGACAAATGACACCTTCCATCACTCTGACAAATGACATCATCCATCATTCTGACAAGGAACACCTTACATCACTCTGACAAGTGACACCTTCCATCACTCTGACAAGTGATACCTTACATCACTCTGACAAGGGACACCTTCCATCATTCTGACAAGTGACACCTTACATCACTCTGACAAATGACACCTTCCATCATTCTGACAAGTGACACCTTACATCACTCTGACAAATGACACCTTCCATCATTCTGCCAAGTGACACCTTACATCACTCTGATGTATGACACCTTCCATCATTCTGACAAGTGACACCTTACATCACTCTGTCAAATGACACCTTCCATCACTCTGACAAATGACACCTTCCATCACTCTGACAAATGACACCTTCCATCATTCTGACAAATGACACCTTCCATCATTCTTACAAATGACACCTTCCATCATTCTGACAAGTGACACCTTCCATCATTCTGACAAGTGACACCTTCCATCACTCTGACAAGTGACACCTTCCATCACTCTGACAAACGACACCTTCCATCATTCTGACAAGTGACACCTTACATCACTCTGACAAATGACACCTTCAATCACTCTGACAAGTGACACCTTCCATCACTCTGACAAATGACACCTTCCATCACTCTAACAAATGACTCCTTCCATCACTCTGACAAGTGACACCTTACATCACTATGACAAATGACACCTTCCATCACTCTGACAAGTGACAGCTTCCATCACTCTGACAAATGACACCTTCCATCACTCTGACAAGTGACACCTTCCATCACTCTGACAAATGACACCTTCCATCACTCTGACAAATGACACCTTCCAGCACTCTGACAAATGACATCATCCATCATTCTGACAAGGAACACCTTACATCACTCTGACAAGTGACACCTTCCATCACACTGACAAGTGACTCCTTCCATCACTCTGACAAGGGACACCTTACATCATTCTGACAAGTGACACCGTACATCATTCTGACAAGTGACACCTTACATCACTCTGACAAATGACACCTTCCATCATTCTGAAAAGTGACACCTTCCATCACTCTGACAAATGACACCTTCCATCACTCTGACAAGTGACACCTTACATCATTCTGACAAGTGACACCGTACATCATTCTGACAAGTGACACCTTACATCACTCTGACAAATGACACCTTCCATCATTCTGACAAATGACACCTTCAATCATTCTTACAAGTGACACCTTCCATCATTCTGACAAGTGACACCTTCCATCATTCTGACAAGTGACACCTTCCATCACTCTGACAAATGACACCTTCCATCACTCTGACAAGTGACACCTTACATCCCTCTGACAAATGACAACTTCCATCATTCTGACAAGTGACACCTTACATCACTCTGATGTATGACACCTTCCATCATTCTGACAAGTGACACCTTACATCACTCTGACAAATGACACCTTCCATCACTCTGACAAGTGACACCTTCCATCACTCTGACAAATGACACCTTCCATCACTCTGACAAATGACTCCTTCCATCACTCTGACAAGTGACACCGTACATCATTCTGACAAGTGACACCGTACATCATTCTGACAAGTGACACCTTACATCACTCTGACAAATGACACCTTCCATCACTCTGACAAATGACACCTTCCATCACTTTGACAAGTGACACCTTACATCACTCTGACAAATGACACCTTCCATCACTCTGACAAATGACACCTTCCATCACTCTGACAAATGACACCTTCCATCATTCTGACAAATGACACCTTCCATCATTCTTACAAGTGACACCTTCCATCATTCTGACAAGTGACACCTTCCATCATTCTGACAAATGACATCATCCATCATTCTGACAAGGAACACCTTACATCACTCTGACAAGTGACACCTTCCATCATTCTGACAAGTGACACCTTACATCATTCTGACAAATGACACCTTCCATCATTCTGACAAGTGACACCTTACATCACTCTGACAAATGACACCTTCCATCATTCTGCCAAGTGACACCTTACATCACTCTGATGTATGACACCTTCCATCATTCTGACAAGTGACACCTTACATCACTCTGTCAAATGACACCTTCCATCACTCTGACAAATGACACCTTCCATCACTCTGACAAATGACACCTTCCATCATTCTGACAAATGACACCTTCCATCATTCTTACAAGTGACACCTTCCATCATTCTGACAAGTGACACCTTCCATCATTCTGACAAGTGACACCTTCCATCACTCTGACAAGTGACACCTTCCATCACTCTGACAAACGACACCTTCCATCATTCTGACAAGTGACACCTTACATCACTCTGACAAATGACACCTTCAATCACTCTGACAAGTGACACCTTCCATCACTCTGACAAATGACACCTTCCATCACTCTAACAAATGAATCCTTCCATCACTCTGACAAGTGACACCTTACATCACTATGACAAATGACACCTTCCATCACTCTGACAAGTGACAGCTTCCATCACTCTGACAAATGACACCTTCCATCACTCTAACAAATGAATCCTTCCATCACTCTGACAAGTGACACCTTACATCACTATGACAAATGACACCTTCCATCACTCTGACAAGTGACACCTTCCATCACTCTGACAAATGACACCTTCCATCACTCTGACAAATGACACCTTCCAGCACTCTGACAAATGACATCATCCATCATTCTGACAAGGAACACCTTACATCACTCTGACAAGTGACACCTTCCATCACACTGACAAGTGACTCCTTCCATCACTCTGACAAGGGACACCTTACATCATTCTGACAAGCGACACCGTACATCATTCTGACAAGTGACACCTTACATCACTCTGACAAATGACACCTTCCATCACTCTGACAAATGACATCATCCATCATTCTGACAAGGAACACCGTACATCACTCTGACAAGTGACACCTTCCATCACTCTGACAAGTGATACCTTACATCATTCTGACAAATGACACCTTACATCACTCTAACAAGTGACACCTTACATCACTCTGACAAATGACACCTTCCATCATTCTGACAAGTGACACCTTACATCACTCTGATGTATGACACCTTCCATCATTCTGACAAGTGACACCTTACATCACTCTGACAAATGACACCTTCCATCACTCAGACAAGTGACACGGTACATCACTCTGACAAGTGACACCTTCCATCACTCTGACAAATGACACCTTCCATCACTCTGACAAATGACACCTTCCATCATTCTGACAAATGACACCTTCCATCATTCTGACAAATGGCATCATCCTGACAAGGAACACCTTACATCACTCTGACAAGTGACACCCTCCATCACTCTGACAAGTGATACCTTACATCACTCTGACAAATGACACCTTCCATCATTCTGACAAGTGACACCTTACATCACTCTGATGTATGACACCTTCCATCATTCTGACAAGTGACACCTTACATCACTCTGACAAATGACACCTTCCATCATTCTGACAAGTGACACCTTACATCACTCTGACAAATGACACCTTCCATCATTCTGACAAGTGCCACCTTACATCACTCTGACAAGTGACACCTTACATCACTCTGACAAGTGATACCTTACATCACTCTGACAAGTGACACCTTCCATCACTCTGACAAGTGACACCTTCCATCACTCTGACAAGTGATACCTTACATCACTCTGACAAGCGACACCTTCCATCACTCTGACAAGTGACACCTTACATCACTCTTACAAGTGACACCTTACATCACTCTGACAAGTGACACCTTAAATCACTCTGACAAGGCACACCTTACGTCACTCTGACAAGTGACACGTTCCATCACTCTGACAAGTGATACCTTCCATTACTCTGACAAGTGACACCTTAAATCACTCTGACAAGGCACACCTTACGTTACTCTGACAAGTGACACCTTCCATCACTCTGACAAGTGATACCTTCCATTACTCTGACAAGTGACACTGTACATCACTCTGACAAGTGACACCTTACATCACTTTGACAAATGACACCTTCCATCACTCTGACAAGTGACACCTTCCATCACTCTGACAAGTGACACTGTACATCACTCTGACAAGTGACACCTTCCATCACTCTGACAAGTGATACCTTCCATCACTCTGACAAGTGACACCTTACATCACTATGACAAGTGACAATGTACATCACTCTGACAAGTGATAACTTCCATCACTCTGACAAGTGATACCTTCTATCACTCTGACAAGTGACACCTTCCATCACTCTGACAAGTGATACCTTCCATCACTCTGACAAGTGACACTGTACATCACTCTGACAAGTGACACCTTCCATCACTCTGACAAGTGACACCTTAGATCACTATGACAAGTGACACCTTCCATCACTCTGACAAGTGACACTGCACATCACTCTGACAAGTGACACCTTCCATCACTCTGACAAGTGACACCTTAGATCACTATGACAAGTGACACCTTACATCACTATGACAAGTGACCCCTTCCATCACTGAAATGTGACACCTTTAGATTGTGACATTTAATTGTGACGTTAATAGAGGGATTCATTTCTAGCAATGCCCCGCCCAGTTCCAGCTAAGCTCCGCCCATACTTTGCGCATGTTCAGATAGATTTATATACTTTGAATCCTGAATTCCCACAATCCCAATTTCAAGATAACAATACAGGTAACCTGTTGAATATTTGAAATTAATTTGACTGGGTGCCGTTGCTGCTTACAGTAATAACAGCGCCAAGTCACATTAGTTTCAAAATTTTCAACAGAAAACTCCGGAAATTACAGCAAGGACAAGAATAATCTATGATGTTAAGTGAACCATGAAAAGTAGGTCACACTGACCTACTTTTGATACATGACAACCTATAATAAAACTTGAAAATACGGTCCGGATAAAGAAATCTGGAATAGATGCACATATGGACGGACAAACACACGCGCACTCAGATAAAGTGATTACTATATATAAATAAAACGTATTGTTGAATATTTTGAACATAATTTGATTGAACAACATTGCTGCCTAGGGCAACAATGTCTTTCTCTTTCAATTCAATTATATTCAAAATATTCAACAGAACATTTACTAAATAACATGTTTCTGTTTTTATATTGGAAACATGTTAACTTTTTATGAGCCGTACTATACATGTATGCTGAAGCGTATCTAGCCAAATCAAGTCCATATCATGAAATAATTGCTGTTTATTTTGAAAAGAATCTTACTGTAAGCTTTTCTGGCTTTGACAGTAGCCGCTTACAGTATCACTTTTTTCAAAATTAACAGCAGACACTCTTTCAAGAGCTTATAGACAATTAGTCATT
Source organism: Chaetoderma sp. LZ-2023a (assembly GCA_034401795.1). Taxonomy (NCBI): domain Eukaryota; kingdom Metazoa; phylum Mollusca; class Caudofoveata; order Chaetodermatida; family Chaetodermatidae; genus Chaetoderma; species Chaetoderma sp. LZ-2023a. The sequence goes on from CM067369.1 coordinate 256,659,463, forward strand.
TCTGTATTTGCTGTAACCAGGTGATTATTCCGTAATTAAACATGCGTACCGGATTCACCAGAAGGAAAACTTGGTTTAGTTTGAAAACTTTGACTCTTCTTTACAGATATCGCCGTCTGATGTTTCACTTGTGGCATCGGCATCGATGATGACAATGTGTTTTCAAATTTCTTAAAACGGTCACGAAATTCACTTGGTTTCATCAGCGTGTTACTTTCGTCATCTTCATTTAATCCTGGATGGTTATTTATTAATTGTTTATCAGAAGCTTTATCACTTTCTGCATGAATGCTATGACCTTTAAGAGTGTTGGTCAATGTAGAACAACTTTGACTCTTTAAAAATGTTCCTGCAAGTTTATGTCCAGTGGGAGGTGTCGGAGTCTGTACTTTCGGCACAGGGGGAAGATGTTTGTTATTATTATTGTCACCAGCAACAGGGAGACTGAATTTTGTATGCGTTGGTGTTGTCGGTGATATCGTTGCAGTTGGCGATGTAAGAATTTGTGGTTGTGATGGCGAATTAAGCAGACCACCGAATCTGGTTGGCCGCGGCGGAGGCATGCCTGAAGGAGAAAAGAAAACCATATACAGCATACAAAGGAACTGAGCTCATGCAGAAACAGCTACAAGCGCATAATCATTACTACCATACATAAAATATCAAACTATCATTTTACGAGGCTAACAATATTATTAGGGACACTGAAAACTAATTGGATTGAAGGCATTTGCTCCATAAGTCATTTTATTCCAATAAAATTAGTATAAAAGTAATCAATGTTTTTACATTGCAAATAATCTAGATATCATTAACAAGTTTGAAAGAGCACCATCATGTTTCCTACATATCAAGGCAGTAGGGCTTCATGATATACCGGTATTATATCTAATACTGGTATCATAGCTATACCATTAGTCATACTGATATGATTTTACTGATACTGAAATATCAAGATATTACATAAAACCAGTATGATATTCTGTTTAGGCAGATAATCTGCTTTCCATTAGCATAATTCAATAGTATATCTGTCTAATCAGATAAGCGACTGCTCTTCGTATAAGAAAATTATATTTTACCTGTATTTAGCGACCACACTAACATTTTCTTATTTATCGGGATCTGTCAAATTGTTGTTTGGTGGCTAGAGAAATTGATAAATTAACGATTACTGCTACGAACATAGGCTACTTATAAGAATGCACTTCTCGTAAAAAATATAATAAAACCTATTTTAATTATAATTTTGGCCCGTTTGCTAGAAAATCAATTTCAAATGAATATTTTGCGTCATAATATTTTATCCCAATTCTCAATTACAACAGCATGGTTAGCTGAGATTTTGCGGAATTGTACAACTTTGGAGTGACCGCCAAATGGCCCAAGTAAAGAAGAACCGACAATATGAGAAAAACTTCTCAATCCCTTTGAGCTCTATTCCCTTCTTATATTGGCGGGTTCGCAGCATATACATGTGTGGTGGTCTATTTAGTAAGTGCTATAATGGCTAAGTTGTACACCTGCGCAGAGATTTCCATGATTCCTGGTGGTTTTGTCCCATAGCAAATTTGTCTTATTTAGCACAGGTCATCGTGGAATGTTTATTTATTATTCTGGCATATATCTATACAAGTAGGCAGGAAAATTAGTAAAACAGGTTTACATGCATTATCCAACATCTTTGACCCATAACATTGATATTTGTCAGTCAAATATCACCAGGTTTAGCTGTTCACATAGTCTCATTAGGCGAGTTTATTTGGGATGAGATTGTCACTGGTTATCTCGCGATCTCCACGCAGGTGCGTCTCCGTGGAGATCACGGAAAAAGGTGTAATTTTGTGGCAAATTCTAATCCTTTGTAGATTTTGGGATTATTTAAGTCATTTTGAGATATGATTTAACTGAAGGCAGTTATAATTTAGCGGTTAATATTAAGATTCGCATAATTTCTTGGTTTTAAAGTGGAAATTTGTAAAGTTCAACTATTTCAGGAGCGCTGATATACATTGAATATGTTATCATACTACCGAAGCATCACTCCATTTTGCCCATCGTAATAATACCGATATTAAATGTATACCGGTATGGAAATTGATATCGATACCAGTATTCATTTTTCTAATACCGTGAAGCCCTACAAGACAGTTATGTAATGCTAGACTTATTGTGAATTCCCTCGCATCTATAGAAGTACCATTACCTCCTCCTTATAAAGCAGTGGCTGATGTCTATCTGTTTAACACCATTCATGGCCTATGTAAGGTTGTGTCAGGTACCACTTAACAGCATGCAAAGAATGATTCAGTTTACCTATTAAATGGTTGAGCTGGTCAAAAATAGTCCCTATAAGGACTTTGAGACATGTCTAGATGAAGGTCTAGAGAAAACTATTCGTGAAAACTGACCAGTGGAATGGCTGGCTCTATAACTGAGTCAGACAGCCCAGTGGTAAATTTTCAAAAATAGTAATGTCTTGGTCTGCAAATGTACAATCACTAAGAAAATATTTGGACTTTCATCTTGCGAACGTAACAGAATTGAGACATAGGCATCACGTTTCTGACGACAATGGCATCGTGTGTGTTGTAATCTTTAAGGCGTTTATTTGCTAGTTCCCAATGCTAGGGTCTAGACTCACGCACAACGGCATCACATTAGGCATTGCTTTTAACAAATCACTCTGGTGTGCATTTCAGATTTGGCGGACTCTGCTGGAAGTAACCTCACAGACATGCTTGCGTATAATGGTATGAGGTATCGCAATGACATTGAGGTCACATGGTCACGATTACTGTGACGTTGGTACAAAACAACCACAAAACTTCTTGCCAAAGGTTACAACAGGCGCGACATTTATTTCCACGATATTCTTGTTTTTACCAATCTTTGCTATAAATAGATTAATCATTTATGGTCAAGCCGGGCAAAAACAGCCTCTGTAGAGGTCTTGGGAATGTCCATTTGCAGGGTTATAGAAGACGTTTTTGAAACATTACCACTGGAATGCCTGACTTGGTTATCGAGCCAGGGATTCCAGTGGTAAATTTTCAAAAATAGTCATCTCTTGGTTTGCAAATGGACATTCAGTAAGCAAACATTTAGATTTTCTTGACCAAATTTGACCATTGCAGGGTTAACAGATACATATGCTATGAAATCAAGGAAAAGTAAGAAAATTATTGAAAATAAATTACTGCTTTAGGTAAACTAATTAAATTAACTAATTTCATTCTGCGTTTACTAGACAATATTTACGTTGTAGAAAAATTACTCAAGATTATTTAAAAAATAATATGACTGAAAATTATTGATGCTTTAAGAGACACAAATAATTTTCATTCAAATTGTTTTCATCAGACATAGAGGCTTAATAATTAGGCAAGATGAAAACATTCGGCAATTCAGAATGAAAATGGTGGATGCATGTCTTGTAACTTACATTGTTCCTTATAGTTCAGAATATCCTGAAAAATTAAATATGATAATTAAGTATCTGCGTTACATAACAATAACCATTGTAAGCATTCCACATACAGGCTACACTCAGCCACCATTCCCCTACCACCCCCCCCCCCCCCCCCCCTCTCAGAGGTTAAAATGTTAAACAGTGTGAATAGCGAGGATGTCTATGTATATGTAACTCTGAAAGGAAACACACGGGTCTGTTCATATCTGAACTGTACATTGTATTCAGACAAAAAAGGACTGGACACATGGGTAATGATTGTATAAGCAAGCATCATTATGCAATTTTAGGTTTCTATTGCAAGAAAATAATTTAGTTGGCTACAGTGTCTTAGAAATAAGCTAACATATTTCCAAGACAAAAGTAGAACCGTTAGTTAGTAAGAAACTTACTGTTGAATGTTTTGAACATAAATGGATTGGAAGAAATTGCTGCCTTAGACAGGAATGTCTTCCAATCCAATTTTGTTCAAAATATTCAACAGTACGTTTTTCTTTTATATTCAAAACATATCGAGTTATTTCTGTGCAGTTCAACAGAAATAGAAATATCATGGGTGTTTGATTTCCTTTCATTCAAGACCAAAACTCTGACAACAAAAGTATAAATATTCTTAAACTGGTAAAACTTGATAAGCCACGACGCTGAAGTATACCTGACGATTGTCTTCGGTTGGAACTGAAGACAATCCTCAGGTATACCTCAGCATTGTGGTTTATCATGTTTTACCTGTTTAAAATTAATCAGCAAAATATGGAAGGAGGCAATACAGACATTCTCTAACCAGAGATTATGCTGACCTCCATTTCAAAGCTAATTTTTCTAACAGTAGCTGACAGAAGGGGATGACAGGTACCTCGCCCCATCCCCACGCCCTACCAACGTATGTAAGGGAAACAAAAAGACCCTTCTAACTGAGGATTCAAGACCATTAATCACTTACCTAACCGTAGGATGGAGTATGTTTCTTACTGCAATACCCAGGTTCTAAGAGAGAGATCCAGGTGCCAACAGAAACACTCCAATCAGGAGAGAAAAAGAAGCATACAGGGTATACCATCTCCACACCATGGAGTCTCTAGGCACCAGCCATATGGTTAAAGAGCCATTAGCCAGAAGGCTGGCTCCCTTCCCCTCTGTCCCCTCCTTCCGACATTATAAACTACATAAATATTCTTAATACTTACCTCATTATCTATTCTTGCATACTCCTCCAGGTCTGAAATATGCAAAACAAATATCATCAATGATATATCATAATAGAAAGCAACCATTCTCTTATAATAGTGATACAAAAACATGCATGATCATAACACTGCACAGAAAAACATAGGTAAAGACATGTACACCCATGTACACGAATGGTCACGCATGTATGCACAAACGTGTGCAAACACGCGAACATCAAGATTAATATCATAAATACTGCAAAGCATAACAGACCAGCTCTGATGACAGTCCCCTACATTAGTGCAAATAGAAGCCATGTTATTGAGAATATGGCGAGAGTCCGCTATAATATAGTCCCACGAACACTCAGAATGTCCCGAGGTATACACTTACAAAATATGAAGCCAATCTGCGGGCTTTCTAAGGTTATACTCTAGAAACCAATCCAGACAGGCTAAGTCATACGTCGCTTGCTGAAGACATCAGGGATAAAAAGGGAATAAGATAAGCGAAGGAAATGGTCACATGGCCACCACAGGAGGCATTTTAACCCTTTAGTGGCAAAGCCATCCAAAACTGGCGTCTACAGTGGTCATGAGAAATATCTATTTCCAGACTAAGAGAAGACTATTTTTGAAAATGTACCACTGGAATGAAAATAGTATCCTCTTGTCCTGCAAATGGACATCCAATGCGTAAATATTTTAAACAAAATTCTGATCATTAAAGGTTTATGTTACCGAGGAGAAACTTTCCAAGGGAGTTAACTCTGACAATTATGAATGAATATTTGCCTACAATCTTATAAAGATCTTACAATATTATCAGAGAATCTTTCTAAAGATATCCAGTGGGAACTAGACTTCTTGCCAACATTACAGAAGAAATTACTCTGGAAAATAAGGACAGATTTGTTCAAAAGCCAAAAGTAAGCAAGATCATTTCACAGAGTATTGAAAGTTAATAATTTAGTGGTTAAGAAAAGGTACACTTTTTATCCTTTATCCCTTTAATGGTCAAGATTGGTCAAGAAAATCTAAATTTTTGGTTATTGAATGACCATTTGCTGGCCAGAATACATTTTCTATTAACTTAACACTGGAATGATTCACCTGGTTATCAAAAGGCATTTTAGTGATACATTTTCAAAAATAACCTATTTTGAGGGCAAAAAAAAGGACTATATTGGAAAATTTATCAACAGAATAACTGTCTCGCTTATTGCGCCGGCTACTTCAGTGATAAACTTTCATAAGTCATATTCATTTAGCCCTGCTGACTGACTCTCAAATTATTACGGCAAATCATTGCTGGAATTCTAAATCCTCGAAGGTGAATGCACACATGGATAAACAGATGATGCATCGCCTAATCATCGTCCACTACAAAATGATGGTACATAGAACACAACAATGACTCATGAGGCTATAACAGGCATATATTTATAAACTTTCAAAAAATCATAACCATGTTATTAACACTTACCACTCTGATGTCAAAATTAACAATTTTCAAATTAAATTTAAAGATGAACTGGTGTTAATTTGTTTAAAAATTTGGTGGAAGATGTTGCTGTCATTAGATCGTTCACCAAAATTGTTGAAAAATGTACACCAGTTTCTGTGCTATGATGGAATATGGACCCCAGAGTGATACGGGTTAATAGTAGACCTTGGCAGTCCTACCTTCAGGGAAGTCAAATCTGTCATCAGGCACCTGGTGGTGTTGTTGTTGTTGTGGCATTGGTTTAGGTGGTGAATTCTTGATCGGTAACCTGTGATTGCTGACGGGCTGAGGCATAGAACTTTCATTCTGGGAATAATAGATAAATAGAGTTAACATAAAACATCACCTGAATAAAGATGCTCTTTCATTCAGTCACCCTGCACTCATGGATGTGGTTACCCATCCTGGGCACTGATATGTCAAATCGACATATGTTCAATTGAGAGTAAAATATTATCATCCTCCACACACATAGAAATTAGAAACAGTTCTATAGATAGTAAAATATTATCATCCTCAACACACATAGAAACAGTTCTATAGACAGGTAAATATTATCATCCTCAACACACATAGAAACAGTTCTTATGAGAATAAAATATCATCATCCTCAACACACACAGAAACAGTTCTATAGACAGGTAAATATTATCATCCTCAACACATAGAAACCGTTATTATGAGAGCAAAATATCACCATCCTCAACACACATAGAAACAGTTCTTATGAGAGTAAAATATCATCATCCTCAATGCACATAGAAACCGTTCTTATGAGAGTAAAATATCATCATCCTCAACACACATAGAAACAGTTCTATAGACAGGTAAATATTATCATCCTCAACACACATAGAAACCGTTATTATAAGAGCAAAATATCACCATCCTCAACACACATAGAAACAGTTCTATAGACAGGTAAATATTATCATCCTCAACACACATAGAAACAGTTGTAGACAGTAAAATATCATCATCCTCAACACACTCATATGCCACCTCCCGCATTTGCTTTTTGTCAGGGAAATTAAATTTTTATAGTGTCATTTTTCACAGTAGTGTTTTTTCTGGCTTACATGGCGTTCTCATAACCATTTCCCCCAGGCCTGGAATGTTAATTTTCAAATTCCATTTCTTTTCAGCTTTCCATGACCAGTACGAACCATGTTCAAGAGCAAAAAATGATCATCCTCAACACACAATACACACACAGATAATTCTCATGAAAGTAAAATATAAAAATGGCTGACTATTTTGAAATCAACCAATTTAGCAGAAATGATATTTGTTGAAACATATCTACTAGTAGGAACAATGTAACATCTATTATTAAATGATGAAATGATTGGTTCTTACCTGTCCTGGAACAGGTGGGAGTTCCCGATGACCTTTCTGAGTGTTAGGGATAGGCAGAGTTTTCTGCGTATTTGGTATGGGTGGGACGGGGCGACGCCCAGCAGTGCATGGTACAGGAGGCGGGTTTGCCAAGTTTCTTTCATCTATCAAAAACAAACACATCAGGCATGGTATTGATTATCAAAAATATGACTCAGAAATGAAGAATTGGAAAAGTACACATGATAGATACCACAATGAAACAGTTAACACTTTAACCCTTTCACTGACAACGCCCTAAAAAGTAAATTCTCTATGATATCAAACTTATTCAGTTGAATATTTTGAAATTAATTTGACCGCAGCGGCTTCCAGTTAAATGAATTTCAAAATATTCAAAAGCCTTCTTGTATGGTTCCCTTGAAAATGCGATATCGGGAATTAATCGGTGAAAGGGTTAATGGCTAAATTGAATGACTATTTGCAAGCCACTTTAGAAATTTTGCTACTGGAATGGCTGGCTCGATTATCGGTGACAGCAGTACAATTTCAAAAATAGTCTTCTCTGATTCTGCGAGCAGACATTCCTGATGACCATTGCAGAGGCAGAAAGAGTTAATGGTCAAGAGTGGTCAAAACCTGACTTCTGCAGTGGCCTTGAGAAGTGTGATCACAGGCGAGGATCTGGCTCAACAAACGAGCCAGTTATTCCAGTGGTCAATTTTTACAAATTGTCCTCTGCTGGGGTACAAATGGACATTCACTGAAAAAGAAATCTAATTTTCTTAACAAACCTTGAGCAGTAAAGAATTACGTAAAAGCTCTCTAAATTTGAACCTGATATCACTTAAAAGACAACTAAACTCATCTCTTGATAACTATTGAAGTGATCTAATATGTCACTCATAAACCATGCAGGTAATTTTAAGGTTTTTATCAAACCGCTAAAGAATGATATTCAGGCTTTAGTAGCTACATGTTAATAAGCTTTCTACACACTATGATGGCTGTCATGATTTACTTTTCAACCAATCAGAAAAAACTAAGCGTGTCTGCCTCAGTATATACTCTCCGTCATAGAGGTGCCATCTATAGCTTGACAATGTGGTGTAAAAGCAACCATACAGGTAAGCTGATGGATATTTTGAAACTAATTTGACTGGAGGTTGTTGCAGACTTAATTGTGATAGGGGAACCGGAATGTGACAGGATATGAATGATATTGAATCTAAATACCATAATCTATCAGTACAATAGATTTTTTGATATGAGATTAGCATCCCTTTAAAGTCTCCCGTATTATCATTTCAATATTATAAGGAGCACTGTTGAATATTTTGAAATGAATCTCTCAAATTAATTCTAAGATATTCAACACTATTTCTAGCATTTTTATTATTTGGTCTGTGGTGTTACATGTGAAGGGATTACATCAATGTGAGCTCATGGCGAATGTTAATCTTGTAATGGTCAGGTCTGGTCAAGAAAAGTTCACCTTCTGATCAGTAAAGTTCATTTACAGGCTACGAGACTATTATTGAAAATTTACTATTGGAGTGTCTGGCTCGGTTATCGAGCCATCAATTCTAGTAGTAAAGCGCTGCATTGCAAATGGATGTTTCACCAGACTGTTGTTGTTTATGGCTGACCTGATGCATATCGTTCTCATCAATGATCAACAATGGAGGATTCCAGTTTATCCATCAATCATGACGTCATATTCAACTACGTGACATGTAGGATGACGTCGTAAACTCGTAATCAATTAAGTCATGAATGACATCTGTAGCTAAGTTTGTCACGAATGCTTAATTGTCGATGAACTAAGCGTTGTCGTACATATGTATGTATGTATGTATTTTTTAATTTTTTTTAAATTTTATTGACGCACTGGCAAAGTGCGGCTTCAATTTCCATGTGCTAACTTAGCCGACAGTCATGCACCCATTAGTTTAATTTGTTGATCACCATCTCCCGGTCGGGGGATCGAACCGCCATTCTGCAACTCCGCATAGCATCAGCAACCAGGCATCTTTCCAATGTATTTTTATTTTATTGACGCACTGGCAACGTGCGGCTTCAATTTCCATGTGCTAACTTAGCCGACAGTGCTGCACCCGTTAGTTTAATTTGTTGATCACCATCTCCCGGTCGGGGGATCGAACCGTCATCCTGCAACTCCGCATAGCATCAGCAACCAGGCATCTTTCCACTGGACCACCGCACCAAGACTAAAAAGTCAAGGATTGGCCGACCAGTTTTCACATGTCTGATATACTGACACACTGACGATTCATATGGGACTATCTGTGGATGCATCTGTCACAATCAATCCTAGGCTTTTACGCCTATTGTACTCTGACTCCAGCACGGCTCTGGCAGTATATGTATTTTTATTTTATTGACGCACTGGCAACGTGCGGCTTCAATTTCCATGTGCTAACTTAGCCGACAGTGCTGCACCCGTTAGTTTAATTTGTTGATCACCATCTCCCGGTCGGGGGATCGAACCGTCATCCTGCAACTCCGCATAGCATCAGCAACCAGGCATCTTTCCACTGGACCACCGCACCAAGACTAAAAAGTCAAGGATTGGCCGACCAGTTTTCACATGTCTGATATACTGACACACTGACGATTCATATGGGACTATCTGTGGATGCATCTGTCACAATCAATCCTAGGCTTTTACGCCTATTGTACTCTGACTCCAGCACGGCTCTGGCAGTATATGTATTTTTATTTTATTGACGCACTGGCAACGTGCGGCTTCAATTTCCATGTGCTAACTTAGCCGACAGTGCTGCACCCGTTAGTTTAATTTGTTGATCACCATCTCCCGGTCGGGGGATCGAACCGTCATCCTGCCACTCCGCATAGCATCAGCAACCAGGCATCTTTCCACTGGACCACCGCACCAAGACTAAAAAGTCAAGGATTGGCCGACCAGTTTTCACATGTCTGATATACTGACACACTGACGATTCATATGGGACTATCTGTGGATGCATCTGTCACAATCAATCCTAGGCTTTTACGCCTATTGTACTCTGACTCCAGCACGGCTCTGGCAGTATATGTATTTTTATTTTATTGACGCACTGGCAACGTGCGGCTTCAATTTCCATGTGCTAACTTAGCCGACAGTGCTGCACCCGTTAGTTTAATTTGTTGATCACCATCTCCCGGTCGGGGGATCGAACCGTCATCCTGCAACTCCGCATAGCATCAGCAACCAGGCATCTTTCCACTGGACCACCGCACCAAGACTAAAAAGTCAAGGATTGGCCGACCAGTTTTCACATGTCTGATATACTGACACACTGACGATTCATATGGGACTATCTGTGGATGCATCTGTCACAATCAATCCTAGGCTTTTACGCCTATTGTACTCTGACTCCAGCACGGCTCTGGCAGTATATGTATTTTTATTTTATTGACGCACTGGCAACGTGCGGCTTCAATTTCCATGTGCTAACTTAGCCGACAGTGCTGCACCCGTTAGTTTAATTTGTTGATCACCATCTCCCGGTCGGGGGATCGAACCGCCATTCTGCAACTCCGCATAGCATCAGCAACCAGGCATCTTTCCAATGTATGTATATATGTATGTATGTATGTATGTATGTATGTATGTATGTATGTATGTATGTATGTATGTACTTACGATTTAATAAACATTCTGTTGAATATTTTGAAACTAATTTGACTCCAGGGCGCTGTTGCTGATGGCAGCAACATCACCCAGTTAAATTAGCTTCAAAACATTCAACAGCTTACCTGTATAGTTTTCTGGAAATTGATAGTCAGGGGGTTCATGGATCAATCAAGCCCAACACACTCGACATGTTGGTGGAGCTTAGCTCAAGAACACGGTCAACATATTGGTGGAGCTTAGCTAAAGCTCCCTCCTCCCATAGAATAGCTAAGACCGGATTCTACCACTGCTGTGCTCCTTGGAACATGATTTCTGAGATCCCAAATGAGGATGGTTACAGTTGCCGATAATCAGTCGCGATCTAGAGTCTACATATTTATGGAAATAATGTCAAACGATAACTGATATTGAGACGCAGTGCATGACAGGACTTGGTGCACGAAATTCAATGACTGAAACCAAATGATTGTGGGCTAAATGGTAGCTTATTAGCAAGAGTGCTCTCCCTCTCTGTCTCTCCCTCCCCCCTCCCTCTTTCCCTCTCGCTCTCTGAAGATGTCCAGCATGCAGGATTTACACAGTAATTTGGGGGGTTAACCCTTTAACACTCATATCAGCCAAAAACGGCTTCTGCAGTGGTCTTGAGAAATGTCCATTTTCAGACCAAGAGGCCTATTTTTGAAAATGTTACCACTGGAATGACTGGTTCGATAACCGAGCCAGTCATTCCAGTGGTAAATTTCCAAAAATAATCTCTTGGTCTGCAAATGGACATTTTCTATGAGAAAATTAAAATTTTCTTCAACAAATTTAAGTGTTAAAGGGTTAATACTGGTTTGTGCAATAAATCTCGTCATGCATGCATCTAAACATCCAACATTGTCATGGGACATATTATTTCCATATATATGTAGACACTAGATCGCGGGTGATTACTAGTAACTGACGTTGCTACCAGTTACATTTTCACCTGTCACTCAGTGAATGAATTGAGTTTGTCTGCATTTGTAATAGAGGGATCTGATCTGTCACTCAGGCATCTGACACAATATTCATTTATGTCACTAGTTAGCTGACATCGCAATCGAAATGACATTATGGAAATCAAAGGTTTTTTTAAAAATTGGGTGAATATTTGACTGGGTTAGGTTTATTCAGTTAAATATTTTGAAATTAATTTGAATGGGAGTGAGCTGTTGCTGCCACAGGCCCACAGTCAAATTTGCTTCAAAATATTAAACAGCTTATGTACATAATTACATTGAAAGTTAGTTTTTGTGATTTCAGCTGGGATGTGGGTGGGGGTGGGCTGGTGGTTGGTGTGTGGGGTGGACAGCTAGAAATTGAGGGATATGGCTAAAAAATAAATAAATAAAAAATAAATAAATTTAATGGAGTTTTATTAAACTTTGGTGAAACTATTTTGAAAATATTGTTATGGAAACTTGTCTTAATTACTTTCTGATATCGCAATGTCTCAATCTGAGCACTGCCACGGGTGACTTTGACTTACTTTGTGCTGCTTTTAAACAATCCACAAGGCTTACGATGACATGATTACTCGGGAAACCACTAACACCTGTATTTGGTATCACAGTCTCACGCTTACACAATGGACACGGAAAACTACCTAACTGCTCAAAACCACGACTCACTGTATAATCTCTTAAACAGTCCTCACAAAATGTATGTAAGCACGGTAATGTCTTTGGTGTTTGTAGTTCAAGATGGCATATTGTACACGTTAGATAATTCCGCTGTAATTCTGCATTAAATTCTGGAGCAATCATTGTTTAATTATTAAATTTTAATGATTAAGTATAACTAAATTTAACACTAGAGAACATAAGTTCTAAAGCAATTCATGCCTGTCATTCTTGATGTGAAGTTTTATGACAGGTGTGTTTCGAATACTTCCTTGTATATTGGCTGAATAGACAGCTTAAAAAAATCTCTCAACACAATTACACAATCTAGAACACACTCATCAATACCTGACTTAGCCAGACCTAACTGCCTGACCTCGTAAGCGAGTCAAGCTTATCAACACTTTAAAGCACCTATACAGCTCACAAAGCTGTCAAATAATTTTACTGGAAGCCGTTGCTGTTATAAATAGCAACAGCTTCCTGTCATATAATCTTTAAAATGTATAAAAGAATCAATAAGAGAATTTTCACAATAAGGGAATATTAAAGTTAATAGCAATTTATGGGGAAAACCTTTCAACTTTATACCCTTTAATGGCCAAATTTGATCAAGAAAATTACAAAATTTACTTAGTGGAAGTTCATTTACATGACAAGAAAAGGCTATTTTTGAAAATTTACCACTGGAATGACTGGCTCGGTCATATGCAAATGGACATTTTCTATCATAAAATATAAATTTGCTTGAAAAAATTTGCGGGTTAAAGGGTTAACCCTCTCACACTCAAGCTGGCCAAAGATGAGTTCTGCAGTTGTCTTGGAAAATGTTCATTTGCAGATCAAGAGAATATTATTTTTGAAAATTTACAACTGAAATGACTGCCTCAATAAGCGAGCCAGTCATTCCAGTGGTAAATTTTTTAAAATAATCCTATCTTGGCTTGCAAATGGACATTTCATCGCTGTGCTGACGAAGGGGGCGAATATTACATTTTGTAAATTTAGAGTTAACACCGCCTGTCCTTTACTGATGAAATTAACTAAACATTACAGTACGCTGTGTAATAGCAAACACGCTGGTTAAGCGACAAATCACTGGTGGTGCGGCCGAATATTGCCTTGACACGTCAACATGTGTTTCACGAACAGGCGAACATGAAGTATTAATATCGCGAAGTACTGTTGGAATGACAAATTGAAGAGGCGAAAATGTAGTAAATGCAACGAATTGTACATAATGAACAGGCGAATATTGGGCGAATATGCCAATCTCACCAGCATAAAACGCCACGAAGAGGCGAATATGTATTTTAGTTAATTACTGCCTTATTAATTAGGTAAACACATAATGGTAATATGTAGCCCGTAGAGGGGACCAAGCGCTTTCTATTGGTATGTCACTTTGAGTAATACATGTCTTTAAGAGTAGCATTATTTGTGATGGTAAATACAGAAAAACCTGAATGCGATTTTCTCAAAACTGTGATTTTCGATATTCGCCCCTTCATCAGCATAGCGACGATTTGTTATGGGAAAATCTAAATTTTCTTGACCAAACTCGAGAACTAAAGGGTTAATTAAGCCTATACTAAGTTCAGCATTAGAAATCTCAAACTACATAGGAAATAGAAACATAAACAGGCATTGTTAACCCTTTCAACCATACAGTCCAAAAATGAAAAATTATTTATACTGTAATGAATATTAAGTTAAATATTTTCAAACTAACCTGATTGGGAGTTGCTGCTGCTTATAGTTGCAGTCAAATTAGTTTCAAAATATTCAACAGTTTTCCAGTATAATCATCTTGAAATTGAGACCATGACATATCAAGAGTTAAAGCTGATAAGATGTAAAGATATAAGATAGGCTCTAACACATTGCTAGGGATGGGCACATTTTCTGACTGCTACAGCCCGTTAACACTCAAATTTCTTTAAATTTTCTCAAAAAAAGTGTCCATTTGCAGACCAAGAGAAGACTATTTTTGAAAATTTACCACTGGACTGACTGGCTCGACAACCGAGCCAGTCAGTCCAGTGGTAAAGTTTCAAAAATAGTCTTCTCTTGGTCTGCAAATGGACACTTTTTTTGAGAAAATTTAAAGAAATTTGAGTGTTAACGGGCTGTAGCAGTCAGAAAATTTCAAAGATAGTCTTCTCTTGGTCTGCAAATGGACACTTCCCAATGAAAATCGCTGCTATACCACTATGTTTATATATGGGTGACTGTATTTGGCAGTTTACGGTTTTAGGCGAAATTAAGATTTAACACTCTGGGATGTGACTCTTGAAAATATTAATGCCACTTTACCCAGAATGCTCGGAATATATAAAATATTTTAAAGGACATAATTACGAAACTTGTTAAACATCTTGAATACTTGCAAAACTAATCTAATGCATTAGGCAAGAACAAAAAATCACACTAAATTATTTAAAAACAAGGACAAATTTGTCCAGTACCCGCACCGTTGACATATTTTTCAGTCAGGTCTTCGCAAGGTCAAGTGTCTATTTTGGAGACAATGTTGCTGAAAGCTGTTGAGGCTATGTTTTAGTTTTTTTACCATAAAATTGGCATATGTCTTGAGGACAGACACACGGCAAGCCCAGTTTGCATACATGTTCTGGACCACATGGGCAAGCTTCCATGCAAGTTTGGAGATGATTACACAAGTAGAACCAGCGTTATTGAAGAATGTTAAAAAATGTCTATTTAGAAAACTGTTGCTAAACGCTGTTGCTGTGGGGTTTTAGACCTCAAAATTGGCCGATCGGCACATGACCCACACATGCGTACTGCCATCCAAATTTGGAGAAGATCCCTCCAGTAGAACCAGAGTTATTCAAGTGTCTTAACAACAATAACAACAACAACAATTAGATTGATCGGTTGATGACGAGTCATCGCAAATCCCAATGTTCACCACTTTGAACTTTTGACACGCTCCATAACACACACCCCGGGGGCGGAGCCAAATGTAAACGACCGTTTGCCCTCCGCAATCATATGGGTAACTCACATACCAAATTTGGTTGAATTTCATCCAATAGTGTCAGAGGAGTGATTTACAATCAATTTCATTACCTTTTTTTACCCCTTCCCACACTGTCTGGGGGGCAGGGCTAGATGTAAATGTGCTCACTCACTCCACATTGATATGGTTAAGTCACATACAAAATTTGGTTCAATTCCGTCCAATAGTTTCAAACGAGATGCGTTACAATCAATTTCCGCAGGTTAAAATTTGACCTTTTGACCCCTCTACTGCCCCTGGCGGTGGAAACAAATCTAAATGGCCTCTTGCACTCGGCAATTATATGGGTAACTCAGATATCAAATTTGGCCGAGTTCCGTCTAACGATTTTAAAGGAGTTGCGCTACAACTGATTTGACCTTTTGACCCTTGACATGCCCCACTGGGGCCAGAGCCAAATCTAAATATTGTCTTGCAAAGCGGAATAATATGGGCAACCCACATATCAGATTTGATTTAATTCTACCCAACGGTTTGGGAGGAGATAGTGTGATGGACAGACGGACGGAGGTGATCACAATCTTCCCGACCTTTTTTTAAAATGTGGGGATAAGAAGCACTCCATGCTTGCATATACCCTTGTGTCTAGCGACGCATGTAAAAATCTAAAGTACTACCAATAGAGCAAGCAATAAATGTGGTTGACAATATCAGACATGAGGAAATACACTAGTCAATTAGGTATATCAGATATTTAACTTCCTTGTCCGTGTATGATTGCTTTATCTATCAAGTATCTATAGATGAACTAGAGACATAGAACCAAATAATATTAAATATGTCCTAGAAATGAATTAGGAGGCACCTATCACTGAGAAAACAGCGTATCAATTTATCACGAAGATATCTGTTTTACGCTTGAGGTGATGAATGCAGGCGCGCGCATGCGTGTATGTGTGAGTGCGTCCAGCATGGCAGATGTCAACCTCCAATAGATATTTAACCCTTTAACACTCATATCAGCCAAAAATGGCTTCTGCAGTAGCCTTCATAAATGTCCATTTGCAGACCAAGAAAAGAATATTTTTGAAAATTTACCACTGGAATGACTGGCTCGATAACCAAGGGAGTCATTCCAGCGGTAAATTTTCAGAAATATTTTTCTTTTGGTCTTCAAATGGACATTTTCTAAGAGAAAATCTTTTTGAATAAGTTCAAGGGTTAACAAACAACCTGAAGTATGAAAACCTGTAGAGCACTCCATGATCATAAGCTATCAGTTTTTCACTGGGGTAATGGTTATGGTGGAGCACCCATTCTGTAGGCGAGTGGTTAGGGTGGAGCACCCATTCTGTAGGCTAGTGGTTATGGTGGAGCACCTATTCTGTAGGCTAGTGGTTAGGGAGGAGCACCCATTCTGTAGGCTAGTGGTTAGGGAGGAGCACCCATTCTGTAGGCTAGTGGTTAGGGAGGAGCACCCATTCTGTAGGCTAGTGGTTAGGGAGGAGCACCCATTCTGTAGGCTAGTGGTTATGGTGGAGCACCCATTCAGTAGGCTAGTGGTTAGGGAGGAGCACCCATTCTGTAGGCTAGTGGTTATGGTGGAGCATCAATTATGTAGGCTAGTGGTGAGACTGGCGCACCCATTCTGTAGGCTAGTGGTTATGGTGGAGCACCCATTCTGTAGGCTAGTGGTTAGCGTGGAGCACCCATTCTGTAGGCTAGTGGTTAGGGTGGAGCATCCATTCTGTAGGCTAGTGGTTAGCATGGAGCACCAATTCTGTAGGCTAGTGGTTAGGGTGGAGCACCAATTCTGTAGGCTAGTGGTTAGGGTGGAGCACCCATTCTGTAGGCTCGTGGTTATGGTGGAGCACCCATTCTGTAGGATAGTGGTTATGGTGGAGCACCCATTCTGTAGGCTAGTGGTTAGGGTGGAGCACCCATTCTGTAGGCTAGTGGTGAGACTAGCGCACCCATTCTGTAGGCTAGTGGTTATGGTGGAGCATCCATTCTGTAGGCTAGTGGTTAGCGTGGAGCATCCATTCTGTAGGCTAGTGGTTAGTGTGGGGCATCCATTCTGTAGGCTAGTGGTTAGGGTGGAGCACCAATTCTGTAGGCTAGTGGTTAGGGTGGAGCACCAATTCTGTAGGCTAGTGGTTAGCATGGAGCACACATTCTGTAGGCTAGTGGTTAGGGAGGAGCACCCATTCTGTAGGCTAGTGGTTAGGGTGGCGCACCCATTCTGTAGGCTAGTGGTTAGGGTGGAGCATCCATTCTGTAGGCTAGTGGTTAGGGTGGAGCATCCATTCTGTAGGATAGTGGTTAGGGTAAAGCACCCATTCTGTAGGCTAGTGGTTAGGGTGGAGCATCCATTCTGTAGGCTAGTGGTTAGCGTGGAAAATCCATTCTGTAGGCTAGTGGTTAGGGTGGAGCATCCATTCTGTAGGCTAGTGGTTAGGGTGGAGCACCCATTCTGCATGATAGTGGTAAGCGTGGAGCATCCATTCTGTAGGCTAGTGGTTAGGGTGGAGCATCCACTCTGTAGGCTAGTGGTTAGCGTGGAGCATCCATTCTGTAGGTTAGTGGTTAGGGTGGAGCATCCATTCTGTAGGATAGTGGTTAGGGTAAAGCACCCATTCTGTAGGCTAGTGGCGAGACTAGCGCACCCATTCTGTAGGCTAGTGGTTAGGGTGGAGCATCCATTCTGTAGGCTAGTGGTTAGCGTGGAGCATCCATTCTGTAGGCTAGTGGTTAGTGTGGGGCATCCATTCTGTAGGCTAGTGGTTAGGGTGGAGCACCAATTCTGTAGGCTAGTGGTTAGGGTGGAGCACCAATTCTGTAGGCTAGTGGTTAGCATGGAGCACCCATTCTGTAGGCTAGTGGTTAGGGAGGAGCACCCATTCTGTAGGCTAGTGGTTAGGGTGGCGCACCCATTCTGTAGGCTAGTGGTTAGGGTGGAGCATCCATTCTGTAGGCTAGTGGTTAGCATGGAGCATCCATTCTGCATGATAGTGGTTAGCGTGGAGCATCCATTCTGTAGGCTAGTGGTTAGGGTGGAGCACCCATTCTGTAGGCTAGTGGTTAGCATGGAGGACCAATTCTGTAGGCTAGTGGTTAGGGTGGAGCACCAATTCTGTAGGCTAGTGGTTAGGGTGGAGCACCCATTCTGTAGGCTAGTGGTTATGGTGGAGCACCCATTCTGTAGGATAGTCGTTATGGTGGAGCACCCATTCTGTAGGCTAGTGGTTAGGGTGGAGCACCCATTCTGTAGGCTAGTGGTGAGACTAGCGCACCCATTCTGTAGGCTAGTGGTTAGGGTGGAGCATCCATTCTGTAGGCTAGTGGTTAGGGTGGAGCATCCATTCTGTAGGCTAGTGGTTAGGGTGGAGCACCAATTCTGTAGGTTAGTGGTTAGGGTGGAGCACCAATTCTGTAGGCTAGTGGTTAGTGTGGAGCATCCATTCTGTAGGCTAGTGGTTAGGGAGGAGCACCCATTCTGTAGGCTAGTGGTTAGGGTGGCGCACCCATTCTGTAGGCTAGTGGTTAGGGTGGAGCATCCATTCTGTAGGTTAGTGGTTAGTGTGGAGCATCCATTCTGTAGGCTAGTGGTTAGGGTGGAGCATCCATTCTGTAGGCTAGTGGTTAGGGTGGAGCACCCATTCTGCATGATAATGGTTAGCGTGGAGCATCCATTCTGTAGGCTAGTGGTTAGGGTGGAACATTCATTCTGTAGGCTAGTGGTTAGGGTGGAGCACCCATTCTGTAGGCTAATGGTTAGGGTGGAGCATCCATTCTGTAGGCTACTGGTTAGCGTGGAGCATCCATTCTGTAGGCTAGTGGTTAGGGTGGAGCACCAATTCTGTAGGCTAGTGGTTAGCGTGGAGCATCCATTCTGTAGGCTAGTGGTTAGGGTGGAGCATCCATCCTGTAGGCTAGTGGTTAGCGTGGAGCATCCATTCTGTAGGCTAGTGGTTAGGGTGGAGCACCCATTCTGTAGGCTAGTGGTTAGCGTGGAGTACCCATTCCGTAGGCTAGTGGTGAGACTAGCGCACCCATTCTGTAGGCAAGTGGTTATGGTGGAGCACACATTCTGTAGGCTAGTGGTTAGCGTGGAGCATCCATTCTGTAGGCTAGTGGTTAGCGTGGAGCACCCACCAAGCATTAGTGATTAGGATGGAGCACTCTCTGAGGGGGTAGTGATTAGGGTGGAGCACCCTCTGCCAGGTAGTGACTAGTGTATGTGTTCTGCATGATAGTGGTTTGGTGGAAACACACATTTTGTAGGCTAGTACTTAGTTTGGTGCACACTTTTTGAGGGTCAGTTGCTAGGAAGTTGCTCTTTCTGAGCAAATAGTGCTTTGGATGGGCCAACCTTTCTGTGATATAGTGGTTAGCATGGAGCACCTTCTCCAAGATGTAATGGTTAGCTTGGAGTGTGGCCCGGGGCATCCTATCCAAGATGTAGTGGTTATGGTGGAGAACCATCAATGAGTGGCAGTGTTTGGTGGAGTATCCTTTCTGAGGGTAGTGGTTAGTGTGGGGCACACTGAGTACTGATTGGGTGTAGTGCCCTTTCTGTGGGCGAGTCATTATGGTGGAGTACCCACTTTGAGGGCTAGTGGTTATGGTGGAGTACCCTCTTTGAGGGCTAGTGGTTATGGTGGAGTACCCTCTTTGAGGGCTAGTGGTTATGGTGGAGCACCAATTCTGTAGGCGAGTGGCTATGATAAAGCACCTTTTATGAGGAGTGCTTAGGGTCCCGCACATTCTCTGTGGGCTAGTGGTTGGGTTAAGCACGACAAATTGGCCAAAGAGTGAGTGGTTAATGCAGATATTAACAACAATGAAAATAACCAACTATCTCTTAGGCCATGTTCACATTAGTTAGCTAATCCAAAGGACGTCCAATCGATCACAAATTTTCACCTTACTCATGTAAGCAAATATTTGTGTTCAATCCGACTTATTCCGTCTTACTTCGGATTAGCACTCTAGTGTGAACATTGCTTAAGTCTCCAATCATGGGAGCCCAAGATGCCATAATACATAATATCTGATTTCCACGCAAATTTATAAAGGGGGATAACTGTAACAATTTTAGCTCTTACCTCTGATTGAAGACGGATATTTGGCTGAACTCCTATTCAAGTTCATAGGCATGTATAGATTGTCTAGAGCAGCCATCATCTTGGTAAATCTGTCTGGCTGCTGAGTTTCTGCAGACTATAGTTTCCATGGAGTTATTCAGCTATATAGTATTAATTTTCATTCTGACAATACAGTGGTATTCACCTACGTTAACCAGTTTCAACATGAATTACGTACACAGAATCTTGATTAAATATAAATATGGGATGAATGTTATTTAATTGAAAATAATAAAATTTATAGTTACCCTAGGAAGAAATTTTGTCCTTCAGCCATATTATTTTCAAAGTAGTTGTGCCAAATACTTATTTCTATAAAAATGTAGAATTACATAAATACGATTACATACCATGATTATCCATTTAACCCTTGAATTTGTTAAAAAAAGAATTTAAATTTTCTCAAAGAAAATGTCCATTTGCAGACCAAGAGAAGACTATTTTTGAAAATTTACCACCGGAATGACTGGCTCGGTCGAGCCAGCCATTCCAGTGCTAAATTTTCAAAAGATCTGACTTCTCTTGATCTGCAAATGGACATTTCTCAAGACGACTGCAGAAGCCATTTGTGGCTAATACGAGTGTTAAAAGCTTAATAACCAAGTACAGTACAGCTCATAAATAAGCTTAAATATCTCCAAAACTAAAAACAGAAACAAATTGTTAGTTAGTACAATTTTGAACATGATGTAAGAAATGTTCTGATAAATATTTTGGGACGTATTTGATTGGAAGCCTAACATCCAATGAAATTCACCTTTCCAGAGTACCTACCCATCATATGACATCATAATGAACTGCGTGATGTGTACAATGACATCATAATGAATGACGTCGATAAGTACGTCACGAACGCATATTTGAAGACGGTCTATGCTTTGTTGTATAAATTGTTTGCTTTTACTATTTAATAAATATTCTGTTGAATATTTTGAAACTAATTTGACTGGGCGCTGTTGCTGCCATAGGCAGCAACAGCACCCAGTCAAATTAGTTACAAAATATTCAACAGCTTCCCTGTATAGTTTTCAGGAAATTGATAGCTAGGGCATTTGGGGATCGATCAATCCCAACACGGCGAGGTGTGGGTGGAGCTTAGCTAGTGATGGGCGGGGGGGGGGGGGGGGGGGGGGGCGGGGGGGGCATAGCTCAAAATGGAAAGGTCCATTAAGCTCAAATTATTCAACAAAATGTTCTGTTTGGTTTGGGAATCATACTAAGTAATTTCTGAGCTGTACTGTATTTTATGATAAAAAGTGAACACAATGTCATTGCATAATAACCCTGATACCAGCTAAAATGGCTTAAGCAGTGGTCATGACAACTGTCCATTTGCAGACCAAGAGAAGACTATTTTTGAAAATCTACCACTAGCATGATTTGGTCGATAACCGAGCCAGTCATCCAGTGGTAAATTAACAAAGATAGTCTTCCCTTGGTCTGCAAATTGACATCTTCTCTGAGAAAATTGAAATTTTCTTGAACAAATTCGAGGGTTACAGAGTTAACGGTCAAGCATTGTCAGTAACTCAGTAAATGTCCAGTTGCAAACCAAGAAGACAATTTTTGAAAATTTACTATTGGAATAACTGGTTAGGTTATCGAGCTAGGCATTCTAGTGGTAAATTTTAATTTTAAAGTCGCCTTCTCTTGGGCCAGAATTGACACTTCAAAAGAGTCCTGTAGAAGCCATGTTTAGCCGGTTTGAGCATTAGAGACTGAATCATGCTGTATTGTTTTCCTAATATAAGCAAACACATGTTCAGCGAAGCTCAATAACTCCATTGAATCAGGGCATTTCAATAAATTACTCGCCACAACCACAAGGGAGACAACTCATAGTTAGAGAACATAACAATTTTCGCCGGAAGGAAATATTTGCGCTAACTTATGAAAATATAAAAAAATTTTCATAATGAAGGAGAATTTGCAGACCAAGAAGAGAGTATTCTAGACCCGAGGCCTCATCCTACATGGTCAGCCTTTTGCACATTTTCAATAACCATAACCTATTGCTGGGCAAGACAACCAGAGAATGCCTATGAAGTGCTCTTGACGAATGTCCATTTTCAGGTTAAGCGAAGACTATTTTAGAAAATTTACCAGTGCAATGACAAACTGCTCTTGACCTGCGAATGGATATTCAATAAGAAAATATTTGGATTTTCGAGACCCAATTAGAAAAATAAATGGTTTACATTCTGCCAATAATTCTTAGAATGGATTTTGTACATCAGATGCCACATGGATGGCTACATTGAGTCATGTCCGCGTTGCACAACAAAAACAGTATGCCTGGAAAGACTTTCATGGTTACCGAGCCATTCATTAACCCTTTAACCATCAAATTTGTTCAAGAAAATTAAAATGTTCTCACTGACAATGTCCATTTTCAGACCAAGAAGACTATTTTTGAAAATTTACCATTGGATAATGACTGGCTAGTTCAGCGAGCCAGTCATTCCAGTGGTAAATCTTTCAAAATAGTCTTCTCTTGGTCTGCAAATGGACATTTCTCAAGACCACATCAGAAGCCATTTTTAGCCAACTTGTATGATTAAGTAAACATACGATAAATTGCTAAGTTCTGCTAAGTGCAAACAGTTAGTGTTGATAAAAACTAAGTTTTTACCAAGATCAAAATGCCCTTGAAATTGTATCAAGCCCTCTCAATACAAGGAAGCGTGTGCATCATGTTTGGGGGCCAGTATGATGAAACAAACAGATATGAGGATAGAAACTGTTAGGTTGAGAAAAATGACAGACCTTTGACCCCAAGCTCATTGTATCGTGCCCTCTCATTATAAGGAAGAATGTGTTCAAGATTGAGCCCAATATGATTAACCAAACACGAGATATTAGCTGATAATTGGAGTTAAATGCAAATTGGGCGCAAATTGGGCATCACCATGGCCTCCACCGGAAGACACAGACTGTACCACAAAAGCTTGTTTACTTCGTAAAGTCGAGCTAAAAATAATGCTCTTTTTAAAATTTAAATTCACTAAAAATTCATTACTTAAATCTAAATAATAAAACTTGCACAGATTTCTATACTCCACTACCGCTGCACATATAGAGAATAGCTCAAGCTAACTGACAACACTGACAGTGAGAGTGATGTACTGAGCATGTAATCAGAGGATACAAGCTTTCATTGTATATATATGTGCAGTGGATGAAAAGGTTATGGAAAACAGTGTCGCTGTGTGTCTGAGTGATGGGGGGGGGGGGGAGGAGTATGGTATTAAAGTTCCGGTTATGTGTCAGAGCCAACTTCAATAAGCTCATCCATCATCTTTAAGCATCAACTGATTTATAATTTACTCTATATCCAACAGTTAATGTCATGCCTATTATTTGTGGAACAATTTATGAAACTCATTGCACCCTATGGCATCCATAAGCAGCAAACTTTAGTCAGATTGTTCTCAAAATATTCATCAGTATTTTAACCTTTTAATGGTAAAATTTGACGAAAAAATTTATAAAATTTCTATATTTGCAGGCCTAAGACTATTTTTGAAAATTTACCACTGAAATGACTGGCTTGGTTATCAGTCATTCTAGTGGTAAAATTTCAAAAATAGTATTCTCCTGGTCTACAAATTGACATTTCTCAAGACCACAACAGAAACCATTTTTGGTGGGTTGGGGTGTGTGTGTGTGGGTTAAAGATGTACACTAATGGTTAGATAATGAATGGACACTAGCCGTTTAAACAATTAATATCTGATTCATTAAATATGATTCTTATAACCCCCACCCCCACCACCACCACCATCAGGATGTCAGCCACTGATGACATATCTGATCTAAGTGTACATGTCAATTCATAAGATCCACACATACTATTGGTGAGTATAACGTGGGAGCCAGGATAACATGTGATTGGTAGCTGACGCTTGTTGTCGAGTGGACAACGCAAGTAGGATACCGTGACACATACATACTATATTAGTAGTCGCATATTTTAGCTAAGACAGAAGATAGACTGAGCTTGATGATCCATACCAATCACACCATCCCACTTACCTATCACCCACCTTCCTAAATTACTCACTACAACTATGTATTGACCTACATTTGACCTCCAACAAGATACTGGACATGAACTAGTGGATGTTTAGTGAAAGTTATGTTAAAATCTGAACTAGAATTAGGCTAAAATCTGAAGCAAAATTAAGTTAATATTTGAAGTAAGATTAGACTATTATTAGGCTATAATTGCAGCCAAAACAAGCTAAAACCAGAACCAAAATGAGGTTAAAATATCTAGTAAAATCTTAATCATATGAGCAAAGCAGGAAACAGGTCACCTTGACCGTTAACCTATTGATATACCAATGAACTCTGCCAAAGGATATGCATCACAAAGCTGGTATTAAAGCTCTCGTGTCCCATTGAATATATACCCTTTTGCACGACATATGAGAGATGCCAGCTGATTTCTGTTGAATTTACCCAGCATACTATGCTACCCAGTATGCAATGCTACCCAGCATGCAATTTCCTGACTCCATAATCGTTGTAACTGTTGGACGCCATATTCGTTTAGTCTATTGTCTATATAAGCCAAGATTTCTCAAACAAAATCAACCTGCCTGCACGTGCAAATAGTCATTTGTACTCCAGCTCTGGGAGCGTAAGCATGCATGCAGGGTGACCTATTCTTTATATAAGCTTTTACATATATTTTGACAGTAATTTGCATGAAAGTTATTGCTATCAATGACAGCAACAACATTCAGTAAAATTATTGTCAAAATAATTATTAGGTAATGTGATTACTACCTGGTACAGATTTAATACTAATTTGAATGAAAATTGTTGGTAGAACAGCTTTCATTCACTATATTCTAAAATAATCATCATAATTTTTAGTAGACTCTCACTATGGATTTGAATAGCAATTTGACTGTAAGTTGTTGGTTTCTAAGGATTATTATCCACACATGTGCAATCAATATATTACTATTTAGGTAAAGTGAGCGTAGGCCTATATACGCTTTCTCACCAAGAATGAATGCTCTTAGCAAACAGCATGCATGCTTCGTTGACCGAGTTGTGCATTTGTTTGAAATGCATTGGTCGAACAGAAACGTGCACACGGTAGTTAGGTGAAATACTTCCTTCGTGCAGGCAAAGCGTATTTTGGCCATATACTCACTCTACTTAGATAGTAATACTGACCGTCGTGTGATTCTATGGACAACAATTTGACAACGTTGTTGGTGTCTTAGTCAGAAACAACTTATAGTCAAATTGCTCTTCAAATCCGTAGAAAGTGTTGACTGAAATTTATGATGATTATTTTAGAATACATAGACTGAAAGCTGTTGCAGCAACACTTCAATAAAATTTTTATCAAATATATAGCAGGTAGTAATTGCATTACATACTAATTATTTTGACAACAATTTGACTGAATGTTGGTGCTGTCATTGATAGCAACAACTTTCACGCACATTACTGTCAATGCATATGAACGCATTCTCCTATTTTCTCCTGAACATTGACACACTTTCTCTGAACAGTTTGAAATACAGACTGTCGAATGTACTGCCATGAATACGCCCTATGTGCATGCTTACGTTTGCAGAACTGGTTGGTTTTGTTTGAGAAACCCTGGCCTATACAGACAATAGACTAAACGAATATGGCATCTAATAGTTACAACGATTATGTAGTCAGGGAATTGCATGCTGGGTAGCATTGCACGCTGGGTAAATTGAACAGGCATCTCATATCTCGTGTAAGTGTCTATATTTAATGGAACACGAGAGCTTTAATCTAACCATTAGTTCTAATGTTACCGTAGTTTCTTAACTCTTCTCATCCTAATTATTAGAAATCCAGAATTAAGAGAGGCAAATATGAAACTTGCATTTATTGCTCAATATTTTGAAAACATTTTGACCAATAGTTGTTGATGTCATAGGCAGCAACAACTTTCAGTCAGTTTGTTTTCAAAGTAACTTAGGAAAATATGAAATATCTATGGAATATATTGTAAATAGAGTGTACAGACAAGCTCATAAATAAGTTAAAATGTTTAGAAAACAAAAATAGAAACATACAATTTTGAACACGGTGTAAGAAATGTTCTGTTGAATATTGTACATTTTATTTTATTTTATAAACACGTTAAGCTATTTCTGAGCTGTACTTTAAGATAAAGTATGATGATAAATGCGCGTTTGTGCATGCATGCATGATGCATAACCACAGCCTTTCACTCTCTCTCTCTCTCTCTCTCTATCATTTAACCGAGAACAATGATGATGAAGAAACAACTACTGTATCTTGCAGCTACACGCCGAACATTGCAAAAATATAAACAAATCTACAAGAAAAAATACTTTTTAAATCCAAATTAACGGTTATTAAATTACATTTAAAAATTCTGGCTCAAATTTTTACACAACAAAGGAACATTCAGTGCAAGAGGATTTCCAGACATGGGCTGTAACCCGGATCCGGAGGATACAATTTTTGATCTGTGGATATCTCGGAAACGACGGAGTTGAATACACTATAGGATTTCGCAACATTAGGTGTGATCCAGGCAAATTAAATAATCGTGAAAATCAATAGAAATCTGCAAAATCTGAAAATTGTTTTACAATGTGACAAAGACTTCTCCCTTTAATGCTATAAATATCGGCAGCTTATATTTTAATTCAACAAAAACATATAATGCTTTGATATGATAAAAGGAAAGAGGAAGCAGTATAGCATTCATTACCGAAAGTACATACAAGAGCTGCATTCTAACATGAGAATAATGTACACTGCTGAACACAAAAAAAGAAAGCGTCGCCAGTCAAACAGCTTTCAAAACAATGAGAACAGATTTTATCTATGATAGGCAGTAAATATTCTTTACAACATACAGGCTGAAATTAGTTAAAAGATTTGGGGAAATTTAAACTCATATCTTAAAAACTTCCCCAAATTATTTCTACACGCAGTTGAGTTGAGCACCAAGATTTTAACACGTTAATGGCTAAATTTGGCTAAGAAATAAAAAATATTGCTTATTGAATGTCCAGTTGCAGGTCAAGGTGATACTATTTGAAAAAATTTACCACTGGAATCAGCCAGTTATTTCAGTGCTAAATTTTCAAAAATACGATTCCCTTGTCCTGCAAATGGGCATTCCTCAAGAGAACTTGCAAATTAGTCAACTCCTAGATATAAAAATATGCACAGGCAATAATAATAGAAATCCGTTACTATTAAACTGTTCAAAACATTATGTTGATCATTAAATATGCTACATAGTATGCATGGCCACGGATCAAGTACCGTCACGAAAATAAATATGAATCCAAAATACACCTGTTGGGCCACTGCAAAGGTATTATATACGCAAATCCGCTAAGAGTAAATAAGTGGAAATCCCTAAACCCGAGTGACAGACATACCGATGAGTGATATCGCATACATACATGGTTAACTAAATATTAGCAATTAGAAGTCGAAATAAAGGTCAATTAACCGGAATCTCAAAAGTTTGTCAATGATATATGTCTGTGAAATGTGAAACAGAGTGTAGGATATTCTATGTCAATGATAAGATTTTTACTGCGCTTGAATATAGCAATTTATAGGTGTAGAATAAAGCAAGCTTCCTCGTTATTTTGAAAGAAAAGCATTGCTGCAATATTTTGCTTTGTAAGACACATACAAGCTTCCAGCAACACAATAAATCTTTACATGTCAAGATTTATCAAGAAAATGTTTCCTTAGCGAATGTCCATTTGCGGGCTAAGAGGCCATTTTTGAAAATTTACCACTGGAATGACTGGCTCGATAACCGAGCCAGTCATTCTGGTGGCAAAATTTCAAAAATAGTATTCTCTTGCCCTGTAAATAGATTCCTCAAGACCACCGCAATGAGAACTCGGTACTAAAATGGTTAATGCACCGATAAAAGCTCATATCGGCTATACACAGTGACAGATAAAGCAGGTATTTCTTCAGGTATTTACTCAATGCAGACAAGATAAATTGACATGCTGTGCAAATAATTAACATCAGTGATTAATTCCGGTACTGTTAAATCTGTCTAAGGGAAACATTTCTTTTTGGGACAAAAAATTGTGTTTTTTCTAAACAGGTATTTCTAATATCACCTATCTTAAGGAACTATCATTATTTGTCCCCAACGGTTATCTACTATAGCAATTAAACTGTATACAGTGACCTCCTATCATTAGGGTCCTGCTTTTGATGCTCCATACAGTGTTCTTAATAGACAGGTTTGCCTGTACTCGCTTTGTCCAGGATGTTTCAATGGGAGCAGATATATGCAAAGAACAAGGTTCATTGAATCTAGGTAGCTGCAGGTTCTGGATTTTTCCCCCAGGTTTTCCTGATATTTTCGGATCACCACCGAAGTTGTGGAATCTTAGTGTATGGTCACACCCATTCCTGTGTTAAAGTTTAAGCCAAATCAGACCAGTGTTTCCCAGATTCAGAATTTTATCCAATCAGAATCCTGGTTATTTTATTCGGATCATGGACAAAGTCTGGAAAGCCTCATCCACTGCAAGTGCCTTTGTTGTGTTAAGATTTTAATGATCTTGGATTAGTAGTTTTTTAGATACAGCACGGAATAAGCTTTTGTGATTGACTGACTGGCTGACTGACTGACTGGCCGGCCGACCGACCGACTGCCTGAGGCTGGCTGACTCAGGCTGGCTGACTGACTGACTGACTGACTAGCTGGTTGGCTTGCTGACTGATTCAGGCTGGCTGACTGACTAGCTGGTTGGCTGGCTGACTGACTGACTGACTGGCTGGCTGGCTGACTGGCTGACTGACTGACTGACTGACTGACTGACTGACTGACTGACTGACTGACTGACTGACTGACTGACTGACTGACTGACTGACAGGCTGGTTGACTCAGGCTGGCTGACTGACTCGGGTTGACTGACTGACTCAGGCTGGCTGACTGACTGACTCAGGCTGACTGACTGACTGACAGGCTGGCTGACTGACTCAGGCTGGCTGACTGACCGACCCGGGCTAGCTGACTGACTGACTGGAGCTGGCTGACTGACTGACTTACTAAGGGGCATGGTGCTTTATTGAGCTGCTATCCACGGCTAAAAATATGCTTAACACTAGTCAGCAAGTTGATCAAAATGGCCATTGCAGTGGTCTTGTAGGCCAATAGAAGACTACTTCTGAAAACTTACAATTTCAACCAGAAATGTGCTTGCAATTCTACCATGAAGCTCAAATTTACAAATGGCAATGAACTATGATGCTTGACTTAAAAACTAATTTGTCTTACATAGACAAAGTCTGAAATAAGATGGCATATCAATGCACTTTATCAGTGATAGAGCTGTTCGGTATTGATATTTTATGTTCGGTACCGATACTGGTGTCTTTGATCCCAATTACCTCGGTACGAGTCCAGTATCGGTATCACATTATTACTTCTGCAAACTCTATTTTGTGGTTACATTGCATGTGCTTTTACAAATTTATTGTATTGTCATGATTCACCAATAGATTCCGTTTTACTATCGATTCGTTTGAGATAACGTCCACACAATAGACATTTTGAGACGTACAAAATAATTGTCAGACAGTGCAACATTATGATGCATAGCCCTCTTGTGACGAAATAAGGCGGATTGCATGTAAAAATTGGATGGAATTCTCTTTTTTGTGCAATTTGAGGCAATTTATTCAGTATTGAAATTTCTGTAATTTGAGATTTGTTCGGTACAGTATTTTGATATTGTTGCAGTATTGATATCGCAAGGTATTTTCGGTAATCAGTGACCATGACCTTTGACTTGTGACACCAAGGTATTTATGTCATTCCATCTCAAGCCAAGGAAGCATGCGTTCAAGCATGAAGAACCCAACATGAGATATGAGCCACTAAGTTGAACTTATAGCAAAATGTTTTTGTTGAGAAAAACTGTTTTGTTATTATTACACTGAACTTGACCTTTGATCTTTGAAGCCAAGATTGTGTCATGCCTAGTAGCTATTAGGAAGTCCTTGTCCAAATTTTGGCCCTGGATGCTTCAAACTAACATGAGACAGAAACCACTAAGTTGAGCTAAATGCAAAATGTAAATGCTGAATAATTATCAAGGTTAGGACCTTGTCCTTTGACCATTTGACCACAACAGGAATTTGGTTACACCCTCTCAGTATAAGGAAGCAGGTCTCCACGTTTTGGCCCAGTATCATTAAGCAAAGATGAGATATAAACAGATAAGCAGTCAGTTACACGTAGACACAAAATGTTAATGTTGAAATATAAGCTTTTGACATTCTGACCACGATGCCACCTTGTCATCCCCGCTCATTACACGGAAGAATATGTCCAAGTCTGTGTCAAGTATGACTAACAAAATATGAGATAGACAACAAAACAAACCCAATACTTTTTTATCAAAGTGACAGTGACCTTGATCTTTGGCCTTCTGACCCGAGGTCATTGTGTCATGTCCTCTCATAATACGAAGGCAAGTGTCCAAATTTTGCTGCAGAATTGGGAACTCAACATGAGATATTAAACAGAAATTGGCCTCTGTCGCCACCGTCACCTCCTCTGCGGCCAGAACAGGACAACGCGGAGTGTATCGCAAAAGCTTATTTTACTTCGTAAAGTTGACGTAATAAGTGGTCTAGTAAATTGTTCTGCACATGGATATTCCATAAACAAAACCTGATGTTTTCTTGACCAATCTTAATGATTAACCCTTTCATGGTCAAGCTGGCCAAAACTGCTCTCTGTTATGGTCTTGTGGAATGTCCAGTTGCAAACTAAAAGAATACAATTTTTGAAAACTTAGCACTGGAATGACTGGCTCGGTTATCGAGCCAGTCATTCTAGTGGTAAATTTTCAACAAGAGGCCCAAGGGGCCTGTGTCGCTCACCTGGAACATTTACAACTCAACTAATCTTTATGGAGTTTTACATCAATCAGTGCCACTTCCAATGACTCAGTCAAATGGTTATTTTGCAAAGGTGCTTTTGAACAATATTTAAGCAAAAATAGAAGACATCAGTACTAACAACAGAAATTGATGACATGCAGTCAAACTTGTATTAAGACACCCCTCAAGTGAGAATCAGAAGACAGCCTCTTATGGTAGCTGGTTTCTTAACCCTTTAATGGTCATGATTTTTCAGTAAAACAAAACTTTCAGGTTATGTCTATTTGCAGGCCAAGATATGGAGCATTTTGAAAATGTATCACTGGAATGACTGGCTCGATTATCGAGCCAGTCATTCCAGTGGTAAATTTTCAAAAATACTCATGCTGGCCTGCAAATCGACATTCCTCAAGGCCACTGCAGAGGCAGGTTTTCGCTGGTTTGACCATTAAAGGGATAATAAAGTTTCAAATACATTGCTTAATTGCATTTAGCAAATGAAGAAAATAGTCTTTAAGGCAGGTGGTCTCTTAACCCTTTCACCCATAAATCCCGGAAAAAGTATATTCTTTATGATATAAAACTTATTTTGTTGAATATTTTGAAATTAATTTGACGCGAAGCCGTTGTGCCTTAGGCAACATTGGCTTTCCGTTAAACTAATTTAAGAAGGGTTAATACAGATGGTCATTATAGCAGGTTCAACTGAGTTTATTCCAAACCATCCTTTTAACACATGTACATCTTGCTGAATGGCCAAGTTCGCGATGCTGCAGTTTATTTAAAAATAATTTTACTTAGTCATAGCTGACTTAGGCAGCAACAACTTTCAATGAATCAAATACATTTCAAAATATTTTAACAGTATAGGTATCAGAGTACACAATACATATCTTAAATAGTTAGGCAGCAGTTGCAGGGAAAAGGTTAACCTGTTAATTTAGTTTTTATCTATTATGGTAATAAAAGCTGTCATATGTCAATGGATGGTGGAAATAAAACTCCAATTGCACATTAATTAACCATTTAACCATTGAATTTAAGAAAAGTTCAGTTTTCTCATAGAAAATGTCTATTTGCAGACCAAGACTATTTTTGAAAATTTACCACTGGAATGACTGGCTCGTTAAAAAGAGTCTGTCATTCCAATGGTAAAATTTACAAAAATAGTCTTCATTTGGTCTGCAAATGGACAATTCTCAAGACCACTGCCGAAGCCGTTTTTGGCTGATAAGATGGCTAAAGGGTTAACCGCTTTCCTAACCTAGCAAAATAGGTAAGATATTGTGTCCTCTGATATCGATAGCCAGGTGAGCTAATAATAATAAATTGATAAGAAGCGAATCTTATTAACGCATTTAACTGGAAATAATGCGCTAAGCTGTTGCTTAACAGCTGCTGTGTAAGCTGTTGCTGTCAATTGTATAACAGCGCTGTCAATGACAGCAATTGTCTTCAGCAATGGTGTTTACAAACTGTACACCAGCCTTTCTAATACTGGCTTTGTAACAATTAATCTCTAGACATTGGTGTGACAAGGGTTGAATAGTCATGCTGAAAACTGTTGCTGCACTTGACAGTAACAGACATCATCAGCAAAACCATTTTCAAAATGTCCGTCACCATGCTACATGCTATCCAACAAAACTTGTGAATAACGCAATACTCAACTAAATTCATTGCTAGAATTAATTGGCTTTAACCCTTTAACCCTCAAATTTATTCAAGACAATTTAAATTTTCTCAAAGAAAATGCCCACTTGCAGACCAAGAGAAGACTATTTTTGAAAATTTATCACTGGAATGACTGGCTCGGTTATCGAGCCAGTCATTCCAGTGGTAAATTTTCAAAAATAGTCTTCTCTTGGTCTGCAAGTGGGCATTTTCTTTGAGAAAATTTAAATTGTCTTGAATAAATTTGAGGGTTAAAGGGTTAATGATGAATTAATTAAATAAATCTTTTAGAATCAGTATGTGAATATGGTACACTTCATCAGCTCACTACCTCACAGGGTATTAATTTCATTTAAATCCTGAGAATTAGAGTTGTGGTTTTAAATTACAAGATTAAATGTTTTCCTATGCTGGCTAAATATCTAAGATATGTATTGTGTGTGCTGACACATATGACTTTGAACATTTTGATATTTATTTGACAGAAAGTTGTTGCATTCTAAGGCAGCAATGACTTTCAGTCAAATTATTATTTTGAACTAGTGAACAACTGCTACTAAGTGAGTTTTGTCACCCTGTTAAATGATTACAAGGGTTTTAGAATGCAGTTAAACATGCTATAAAGACCACCTGTACTAAATGCCAATTTTACTACATGCCGCCAAGCCATTTATCTGATAGATTCAGAAATGGCATGGTTGAAATCAGCATACTCATAACCCAGTACTGAACACATTTTTGCTTCAAAATCCATCAAATAAAAAAATCCAATATGGCCGCCAAACATGCTGTATTTTGATTGGCCCACTGCGGCCATGTTTTTTTAATGGATCAACTTCCCTTGAATAAACTTTAATGGCCTTTAATCCCTAATTAGATCTGCCAAATTTCGATCCCTTCAGCGGTTCTGGAGAAGCTGTTTTGGCTAAAACTAGGTCAACAAAAATGGCCGCCGAACCATTTGACCAATCAAGTTCCCTTGAACAAACTTGGTTCAGCTCTTGCCACAGATCATATTTCATGGGGTTTGTTTCAATCCACCAAGCTTTTTTGGAGAAGATTTTTAGACGTTTTAAAAAATCGGCCAAAAATCAAGATGGTCACTGGCCAAATTGGCTTCCTTTGAACAAATTTGGATCTCTACAACCTAAGGATGCTTCCTGCCAAATCTAATTGAAATCGTCCCATAAGTTCTCGAAAAGTAGACATTTTAAATTTCCCATTGCTTTAGTATGGGAGCTTTTGGGGGGAAAATGATCCAAGATGGCCACCAAACCGTTTATCCAACAACTTTGAAAATTGCAAATTTGTGATCAGAATACCCAAAAAACCTATATAAAACCAATTTCAGCCTCACAATCCATCAAATAAAAAAATCCAATATGGCCACCAAACATGCTGTATTTTGATTAGCCGACTGCGCCATGTTTTTTGACGGATTAACTTCCCTTGAACAAACTTTAATGGCCTTTAGTCCCTAATCATATCTGCCAAATTTCGGCCTGATCCCTTCAGCGGTTCTGGAGAAGAAGTCATTTTCGCTAAGACTAGGTCAACCAAGATGGCTGCTGAACCATTTGGCCAATCAAGTTCCCTTGAACAAACTTCGTTCAGTTGTTGCCCTAGATCATATTTCATGGGATTTGCTTCAATCCACCAAGCGGTTTCAGAGAAGAAGATTTTTAAAGACATTTCATAAAATCGGCCGAAATCCAAATTGGCCACCGGCCAAATTGGCCAATCGACTTCGTTTGAACAAACTTGGATCCCTATGCCCTAATGATACTTCCTGCCAAAGATAACTTATGTCGGCCTAGTGGTTCTTGAGAAGGAGGCGTTTAAAGGAAAAAGTTGATGGACGGACAGACAGACGGATGGACGCCGGACTGACGCCGGACGGTCGCCATGGCATAAGCTCACTTGGCCATTCTGTAATGTATTCTCAATTGTATTCTCTTGGCCTATAAATGAACATTCACTACGGAGATATTTAAATTTGCCCATTAAAGGGTTGAAACTGTAAGAGGATTATAGAAAGTAAATATAAGATGCTTTGTAAATGATGTAAATGTGCAATGTTCTTACGGTAGGTATAAAAGGAATTTTAAAATCTGTAATATATATCGTAATGCAGATCAACGATAGCGCAATTTTTTCTCAACTCAGTGTTTTTCTCAAAATCAAATATGACTGCGTAGTATTATTCTGTAACCATACTCCTTTATGATTCAACAAATTATTCAAAAGCTTTTCTGAAAACCTTTAAGCGCTGTGACAGCTATAGCAATCATTATGTAATACATTATCCCTGTAATGGGCAAAAACAACCTCTGCAATGGTCTTAAGAAACTTTCATTTGCAGACCAAGAGATTCTATTTTAAAAATTTACTATAGGAATGACTGGCTGGATTTAATTGCGCCAGTCATTGTAGTTTTAAATAAGGAAAATGTCTTCTCTTGTGCTTCAAATGGACACTTAATGACCAAAAAACGTGAATTTCCTTGCAAATCCTGATCATTAACCCTTTAACACGTAAATTTGTTCAAGAAAATAACAATTTTGTCATAGAAAATGCCGATTTTCAGGACAAGAAGACTATTTTTGGAAACTTACCACTGGAATAACTGGCTCGGTTACTGAGCCTGCCATTTGTGGTAAATTTAAAAAAATAGCCTTCTCTTGGTCTGCAAATCGACGTTACTCAAGACCACTGTAGAAACCATTTTTGGCTGATATGAGTGTTAAAGGGTTGAATAAATACAACCTCACACATGAACAACTGTATCTTAAAACACTTTGATATGAAATCACAGGTAGCTTAAGGCCTATGTGCACATCATTAGCCATTTCATAGTAAAGCCAGCCAAAATCAGCCTCTGCAGTGGTCTTGACGAATGTCCATTTCCAGGCCTAGAGAATATTATTTTTGAAAATTTACCACTGGAATGACTGGCTCGATAAACGAGCCAGTCATTCCAGTGGTAAGTTTAAAAAAATAGTATTCTCTTGGCCTGCAAATGGACATTCAATAAGTAAATATTTTAGATTTTCTTGACCAAATTTAGGCATTACTGTGGTAAATAAATCGAATCACTGTATATAATGACATCACTTATAACACAAGGTAGAAATACATCCGCCCACGTCTATATTAAGTCATCGTTAAACTGGCAGTAATATTGCTCTGTACCTGTTTGAAAGTTAAATTTGAATCACGAATGTATGTCATCAATCGTAGTCTAACTAAAGCACACACATTAATTTTGATCAGAAAGCGAAAGTTAAAATTTGAACTGGGTCATAATTAATATATGATAATGAAAATTCATTAGACATCCGCTAAAGCAATTTATTATTCAAAATATAGAACAAGATTTAATCGAAGCAAAAGATGCATAAATTATATGATTTAAACGTGGATGATAATGAGAGTCCTGATTTTCACTCAGATGACAGGGTAATCAACCATTTAATAATCATGTCAACTATATCCGGTTTCTGTGTACAGTAGTCTTGAAACATGTTCATTCGCAGGCCAAGAGAAGACATTTTTTTTAATTCACCACTAGAGTGACTGGCTTGATAACATTCCATTTCAGCTGCAAATGGATATTTAAAGGGGCATATACACAGTAAAATTTCCGAAAATAAAATTGTTTAAATTATGCACTTTTAGAGGCTTAAACTGTGAGCCTATATGTAATGAAACGAAATAAATCTTAACATATGATGATTCCATTCCATATAAATTAATATAATATTTTAAATTGCAAAATTGAAATAGAGGCATGGGCCTCTATTTCAATTTCGCAACTTAAACAAGAGCTCCGCAAACGCCACATAATACCCCGCCATGATGACAAACCAATGAATGAGAGCTATCAGAAAATATTTATTTCTTCCTCAGACCAGTCATCCTTATGAAGTGTCAAAGCGATCCTTTAAATGGTCACGTAGGCATCGTCCGGAAACCAATTTTCAAGATGGCCACCAGTCACTGGTGGCCATCTTGGATTTTGGATCATTATCGATTTCGATAGGTTTCTTCCCCAGGCCTAGTCCCACCACCCTATGAAGTTTCAATGCGATCCGACAAACGGTAACGGAGTTATCATCCGGAAACCAATTTTTAAGATGGCCACCGATGGCTGGCGGCCATCTTGGATTTCGGATCATCATCGATTTCGATAAGTTTCTTCTCAAGACTTAGTCCAACCACCCTATGAAGTTTCAATGCGATCCGACAAACGGTAACAGAGTTATCATCCGGAAACCACTCTGCCGCACACGCCCGACCGCCCGCCCAGACAGACGGACGGCGCCATTACATAATACCAATAAATTATATTAATTTATATGGAATGGAATCATGATATGTTAAGATTTATTTCGCTTCATGACACATGGGCACATAATTTAAGCTTATAAAAGGATGCAATTTTAACAATTTTATTTTCAATCATTCTGGTGTTAATATGTACCTTTAATGTTTACAAGTTTTTGATCATTTTGACCACTTTTGATGATAAAAGGGATAATGATAATATGGCTAAAGGGAAATTGTTATATTTTAAATCAAAAGCACACATAGACTTATAAAAAATAGACACAAATCTCTGACTTATACGAGTAGCATTTCTGGCCATCTTAATAGAATATAGCAATTCATTAGAAAACACAAATGATTGGTGACTGATTACATAAGGTGTGGTTTCCTGAACTCTGCAAAAACTTTGTTTGCTACTGAACAAACATGGAGATTTAACGTTTCATATAAAATCTGGCTTCACTGCCACATATACGATTCAGACACGCATCCACACACCCATCATCTCACGATAAATGTGATGCATTAATTGTATTTTACATGATAGGCAGGAAAAGATGCACACTACAGTAAGGTTCAGAAATAAGATCAAATGTTTCCACAACATAATAGGCCGGAAAAGATGCACACTACAGTAAGGGTCAGAAATAAGATCAAATGTTTCCACAACATAATAGGCAGGAAAAGATGCACACTACAGTAAGGTTCAGAAATAAGATCAAATGTTTCCACAACATAATAGGCAGGAAAAGATGCACACTACAGTAAGGTTCAGAAATAAGATCAAATGTTTCCAAAACAAAGACAGAGACATCTTAGTTAGTTCTAAATGGCAATTCTGAACCTGATGTAAGATAAGCTTTGTTTAATATTGTGGACAAAATTGGATTGGAAGACATTGTCGCCTTAGGCAGCAATGCTTTCCAATCCAATTTTGTCCAAAATATTAAACAGAAGCTATTTTACATCAGGTTCAGTCTTTCTTATTTTGTTTTGGAAACATGTTAAGTTATCTTTGAGCTGTGCTGTAACACACGACATAGACTAATGACTATAATCATCTCTCCAGAGACCATCTTAAATCTATTGCTATTTCTTGACATATTTATCTACGATATTCCTGCTATTAAGCCTTCTATTAGGAGAGCGATGGTGAAATTTCACCAGCAGATTGTCTGGGAAAGGGGGTAGGCTTATTATATTAGGGAGTTTTCCAAAAAGAACTGTTTAGTCCACCCCCAAACCCGGCTTCTAACAAGCTCATGTTAGATGTCTACATGCATTTCCGCAGGAAAGCTGTTGAATATTTACAAGATAATTTGAATGGAAGGCACTGCTATCTGATATGCGCAACTATATCTAGCAAGGGTTTGGATAATTTCCAGTACTATAAAGCATTTGCTTCAAACACGAAGTAATCTCCACCGCCTCAATGATTTGAGATTGCTTTAAAAAATTTAATATCTGCACCTCAGGTACTCAGGTGATGTTCAAACTTATCAAATTCATCTGCATTTCAAGCTTTTCAAAATTCAAATTTATCCAAGACACCCTTCTAGCAGGTCACTAAGGTTGAGGTTTAGCTGTTTAGGTTAGATACTTTAACTGGCAGATAATATATTCCACGTGTTATATCTCTGCCCCGGCTACATATTTTAAAAACAGTTGGACTGAAAGTTGTTGGTTGCTAAACCACCAGCAGCTTTCAGTTCAATGTTTTTTCAAAATATTCACCAGGTCCAAAGTTATTGCTCATTGAATTTATTGTCTGATGGCTTGCAGCAACGAGACAGTTAAATTTACAAATTCCTGCTACATAACACTGATGTGCTGCGCAGATTTCACATTCCATTCAGCATACATTAAAGTTTAAATAGGTAACCGACACTTATAATTTAATTAAAGAGATGATGATCTCATCTCAAATGTTGCATTGCACTGATAGATTAGGTTTTATATATTCCATATCATTCATATCCTGTCACATTCCCATTTCTGTATCACAATTATCTGCTTTGCAATATCGTATAAATGTTGAACAGTGATCGCCACCATTTTGTCTTCTCAAGTGATAGTGCGCGATGCCATGTAAGTGCCACTGCATTGCATTCTTTAATATGTAATACTCATCTCGCTGGATATTTTGAAACTAATTTGTCTGGCAGTTGCTGCTGCCTATGGTAGTTTCAATTAGTTTCAAAATAGCCAACACCTTACCTGTATGGTTGCTTTTATATCACATTGCCAAACTATAGCTGGCACCTCTATGACTGAGCGTATATTCCGAGGCAGACACGCTGGGTTTTTTCCGATTGGTTGAAAAGTAAATCATGACAGCCATCATAGGCTGTAGAAATGTAGCAACGTTTAGCTACTAAAGCCTGAATATCTTTGTCAGCATAATAACAAGCTAAAATGTCAAGGATGGATTATGGGTGGCAAATTCTATCACCGGAATGGTTAGTATAAGATAAGGTAAGTATTCCTTTAAAGTTTATACTGCTCCATTTCTAATTTCAAGATTTCGCAACAGTTAGCATGACAACGGTGATTGATACCGAGATTAGTGTTGCATAAAGCTGTTGCTGATAATTGCAACACAATGGACCTTTCCAGTTCATCCATCAATCATATGATGTCCAAATCAACTACATGACGTGTAGGATGACATCATCATCAATTACGTCATGAATGACGTACATAAGTTTGTCACGAATGTTTAATTGATGACTGACTATGCACTCTTGTATGAATTGTATGCCTTTACTATTTACTACACATTCCGTTGAATATTTTGAAACTAAATTAGAAGACAATTTCATGCGACAAATTCTTACCATCCTACGTCTATGCTTAATGTATACCTTATATCCATCATCGTAAAATTATTAATTGGGACCGCCTAAATATTGTGTATAGTTTATTAAACATTATTTACTAAAATTTGACATAAAATGTCATCGAGTAAAAATATAAATTGCGTGATGTATCAACTTCCGCTTATAGCCTCTCTTTGTAGGACGAGTTTAGGTCATTACCGGAGTGACGCGAAGATGCTAATATTAGTACCTGGGGAGATACTGTGCAATCCACATACATAGGACGGTAGCTCTCAGTAGGCACGGATGTAACGGCATAAACTCGTCCTATAGTGCAGTTTATAGTTGCTTTCAGAATGTATGATTTACATTTAAGAGTAATCAACAGAACGCTGACAATTACGTTATAAACACTTAAGAACAAATGCTAAGATCCTGACGCTCGATTTCTGTTTTGTGAAATTCAAGTAAGTCCGAATGGTCTGAGGTTGGATTGGGGTTCCTTATATGCTCCTTTTGGGGGCTCTCTGAGGTCCGTGGAGGCCTTTGGGCATTGCGTATGCGTGTTGATGCATAATGGGGTTTGGGGTGGGGTGGGTGCTTAGTTTGGTGGCCTGACTTGGCGGCCTGCCGGTTTGGTGGGCTAACGATTTGGTGGCTTGCAATAACTTTGAGTTTGATGGTGACCATTACCTACAGATAGGGGGAACCGCCATGGGTAGCAAAGCAAAGCCGCATGGCACATACGCATGCATCTTCATGGCAGATTTGGAAGAAAAACTCCTCCTTAGTGCCCCTTCCCAACCCTCCCTTTACGTCCGCTACATTGATGGGAACATGGACCCACAGCCTTAAACAATTTCTTTAATCACATGAACTCCCAACATAACAGCATCAAGTTCACAATGGAGAGCTCGCACACCAGTCTTCCGTTTTTGGACACAACGGTCATCAACAAAGACGGCCCCATCATCAGTTTCGACCACTACACAAAACCTACGGACACACATGGGTACCTACACTACACATCAGCCCACCCCTCCACATGCAAGGATGCTAGTCCTTATGGACAATTCCTAAGACTACGCAGGATCTGCACAGAATTGGAGGACTATGATAAAAATAGTAGTCTCCTGGAAAAATATTTCCTCGAGAGAGAGAGAGAGAGAGAGAGAGAGAGAGAGAGAGAGAGAGAGAGAGAGAGAGAGAGAGAGAGAGAGAGAGAGGATACCCACCCACTGTGATCGTCCAAGCCATACAAAAGGCCAGGGATAAGGACAGAACATCCCTACTCAGACCAACCACCCAACCCACCCCCGCCCAATCCACACCCTCAAACAGACCGACATTTGTTTGTGAGTTTACAAGAACAGGCACATTCCTGAAGACACTAATCAATAAGTATTGGTCAATCCTGCAAGCCAGACAAAGAGAAACCCCTGTTCGGTTATAGAAGAAACAAAACCATCAAAGACCATGTGGTCAGGGCCAAACTACCTGACCGCACTAACGAGACCCGCACTCATCGGAATCCACTCACACAATGCACAACAAGAAACTGCACAATATGTAATAGCATGGAGAACACGTTTCTTCAAAAGCAATTACACTAATTTGACCTATAGATGCAAAATCATAGGCAACTGTGAAACACGCAACGTGGTCTATCGCCTCAATTGCAGACTCTGTCACAAACAATATGTGGGAGAAACCCCGACACCCTTCAAAATCAGAATCCAGGAACATCTGAGATCCATAACCAATCTCCACAAAAAAGAAAGCTACGACACTCCGGTCTACAGACATTTCAACCAAAAAAAACACACCAGAGCACACATGAGTTTTCGCATCATACAAGTGCTCTCTTCAGATCCGACTGACCCAGAATCCACAGTGTGGAGAAAAGCTAAGGAGTTACACTGGATCCACCAGCTCCGCACAATGGAGCCGTCCGGTATAACTTTAGCAGGGTGAGGACCCACCCTTTCAACATGCCTGTCGGGGCCCCATTTTTTGCCCCCGACAGCTGTGTACGTAGTTATTATCCCGTAATCAACAGAACGCACAGTTCAAAATACAACAATTGGGAATGCTGTTGCTGTATTTTCTTTAATTAGACATGAAAACTGAATCAAAAAGGAAAAATTATTACACT
The DNA here is from genome assembly GCA_034401795.1 of Chaetoderma sp. LZ-2023a. Lineage (NCBI taxonomy): Eukaryota > Metazoa > Mollusca > Caudofoveata > Chaetodermatida > Chaetodermatidae > Chaetoderma > Chaetoderma sp. LZ-2023a. Next base: position 256,702,286 of record CM067369.1, read on the forward strand.
GCCTGAAATTGCTAACTCGAGAATTAAAAAGAATTATGTTCACTGATTATTGCCTAACACTCTGTAACTAAGTGTATACTTGGTATTTCACGACAGACTCAGGGTCTGTAGCGAAAGAAAGAAAATTATATGGCGATTCGACGGAGTAACAAGCTGGTTTTCTCGATGACAAAGGTGTTACCTCGCTATTGTTAGCTTGTTTATTGTAGCACTTTGTCTTGTGATTAGTAATTATTTGACATGTGCAAGGCATGGCAGGATATAAATGCACAATGAACACAGGCGTGAACCGATTATAATTGTACTCATCTACTGATAAAATGCGATGGAAAAGTACACACTTCAGATTTTAAACAAACATGAAATTTTTGATGATTTTCCAATTTTTCCTCAATTAAATCGTAAAAATCGTGATTTAAAAAATAAATCGAACGTCATGATTAAATCGAAAAATCTCACAAGCCTACTTGTAAAGTTGCTCATTTTAGCAACAGTACCATAATAGAACCGTTAACCATTATGCCATCCATAAAAGATTTTTTGGTTGTCCTCTCCCGACCCTGACAGTTTGAGTAAGGTATGTAGGTACATGTAGGGAAATTCTTTCTTTTTTACCTGATGAAATATAACATTGCAAAGTTGAATTTAAAGAACTAAACTTGAAGGTTTTCATTGAACTTGAAACAAGAAACTATACAGCAAACAGTTTCTAAAGGTTATATGGGCCCATTTTGATGAATGGAGTCAATTAAATCTCCCAATGAACTTACATCAGAAAATTAAAAAAATTCTTCACAGGAAACTAAAAAAAAAGATTTTGAGTCGGCAGGTTTTATTTAGGGTTGGTCGGGCGAGGACAACCAAACTATTATTTAAGGAAACCTCAGATTCTTTATGATACAGCAATTATTCCGTTGAATATTTTGAAACTAATTTGACTGGGACATATGGCAGCATCATGTTCCGATCAAATTAGTTATAAAATATTCAACAGCTTCCCTATACTTAGCCGTCTTGAAATTCAGACACTGGAATTTCAAGGGTTAAAGCATTAATGGATAAAATTGGTCAAGAAAATGTCTGTCCGCCTGCCTGCCTGCCTGCCTGTCCACCTGCCTGCCTGTCCACCTGCCTGCCTGCCTGCCCACCTGCCTGCCTGCCCACCTGCCTGCCTGTCCACCTGCCTGCCTGCCTGCCTGCCTGCCTGCCTGTCTGTCTGTCAAATCTTTGATATTTTCAAATTTCAAACATGAATAATTAATTCACTTACTTTTTTTTACTAAAAAAATTTCTTAATTTCAGAAGACCTTCAGCTTTAAGCTTTCACTTCCGTCCATCCGTGAGTTTGTTTTCGCTCAATAACTTCACTTATAATTGATGGATACATTTCAAAGAAAGTAAATACGATCTATTCAGTGGTTCGTGAGAAGTCGTTTGCATGAAAACTAGGTCATCCAAGATGGGCGCCGCACTATTTGGCCAATCAAGTTCCCGTGAACAAACTTGGTTCAGCTCTTGCCCGAGATGATATTTCATGAGTTTTAAATCAATCTCACCCAAGCAGTATCAGAGAAGATTTTAAAACACATTTCTAAAAAATTGGCCAAAATCCAAGATGGTCGCCAGCCTAATTGCCTGATTGGCTTCCATTGAACAAACTTGAATCTTTATGCCCTAGGGATGCTTCCTACCCTGTGGTTCTTGAGAAGTTGTTTAAAGAAAAAGGACAAATCCAAAAATGGATGATGGATGGTCGCTATGGCAATAAGCTTACTTGGACTTTCAAGCCAGGTGAGCTAAACATCTCTGTACAAAGCATGCAAATCTATCATTCAAATTTAATTTGGCAGAAAATGTGTTTATTGAAGAACCTTTTTACATTGGCATACGTAACTGATTACGTTGTTATTAACAGTAATTAATTATGACATCAGCCTACATGTGAGGTTGTTGATTATGACATCATATGATTGATCAATAAACTGGATTCATCGATTGGCTTGAAGCTAAAGAAACCCTATCTAAGGAAAGGTTGAACGAGGTTTGTTCAAAGGAACCTGATTGGTCGATTTGCCTGGTAGATGCATCTTGGTTGACCTAATTTTTTACAAAAATGACCTGAAGTAATGATCGTATCTGGACAAAAGTTGGCAAGTATAATGAGAGACTAATAGCCATTCAAGTTGATACCTAAAAAACATGAATGACGTAATTAAGCCCATCATAAATGCTTAAATAGTTTGCAAAGTTTAGGAATTGTATGTCTTTACTATTTAATAAACACTGTTGAATATTTTGAAACCAATTTGAATGAGAGCTCGCACCCAGTCAAATTAGTTTCAAAATATCCAACAGCTTACCTGCATAGTTTTCTGGAAATTGAGATTCAGAGTGCAGAGATCGATCGATCCCAACAGTACCTGTACTATATTTGACAAGTTTTGTTCAAAACCCTTCAGTGATTCCAGAAGTTGGAAAACTAGGTCGTTAAATATGGCCACAGAAAAATTGATGAATTAGGTTCTCTTGGACAAACAACCTGGGCCTAGAGGAAGTTTATTGAGCTTCAAATCAATCCGCCAAGCGGTTTCAGAGAAAATTATGCATAATAGAGTTTGTAAAAATAGTGCAAAAATTCTTGATTATTGTCATTCCACTTGACTAATCAGCTTCATCTCAACAACCTGGTCAATCAATCTTAGTCGAAAGCATCAAAATCATATTTAATTCCGACCAGAACCTAAATAAATTGCCATTTTTAAAGTCAAAATCCATCAACGGACAAAAGCTCAATTTTGATTGGTCGATTGCAGACATGTTTTTTCATGTATCAGCTTCCCCTGAACAAACTAAAATATAATTTACATTATTTGACAAGTTTCTGCCTGATCTCATACGTGGTTCCAGACAAGTTGTTTCTGCAAAACCAACGTCATTTAAGATAGTTACCAGACAAATTGACCAATCAGGTTCTCTTAAACAAATATGACTCAGCTCTTTCCCTAGATATATTTTACAGAGCTTCAAATCAATTCACCGTTTCAGAGTATCCATCTATCATCTAAGTATGATGGACACATTGTACGAATTGTATGTCTCTACTATTTAATAAATATGCTGTTGAATATTTTGAAACTAATTTGACTGGGCGCTGTTGTTGCCATAGGCAGCAACATCAACCAGTCAAATTAGTTTCAAAATATTCAACAGCTTACCTGTATAGTTTTCTGGAAATTGATAGTCAGGGAGTTCAGAGATCGGTCGATTCCAACACGAGCGAGGTGTGGGTGGAGCTTAGCTAGTGATGGGAGGGGCATAGCTAAATCTGGAAAGGCCATTGGTATGTTGGTTGCTAAGCTTAAGAGTGTGCAGCATCATTGCTGCATGTGTTTGCCTGTGCGTGTGTGCATGCATGCATGCATGTATGTGTGTGATTAGATGATCACGTCAACTTACCATTGTTGTTAAATGCTCTGACATGTGGCTTCGCTTGTGTCAAATAATCTTTCTGGAAAAGATGTAATAAGATTATTGTTAAATCTTAGACATTGTAACGGTCAACCGTGGCCAGAAAACTAGACTTGGTCTTATTGAGAATGTTCATTTGCAGACCAAGTAAAAACAATTTTGAAAACCGATCACAAGAATGACTGATTCAGTTAGATTTGATTAGTGAATAAGTCATTCCGGCAGTAAGCTTTAAACAAGAGGCCTGTATCGCTCACCTGGACCATAGGCATTTCAACTAGAATGCTCTTTATCAACAAGATGGCCACCAAATCGTTTATCCGACAGTTTCGAAAATTGCAAATTTGAGATCAGAATACCCCAAAACACATATAAAACCAATTTTGGCCTCAAAATCAATCAAATAAAAAAATCCAATATGGATGCCAAACATGCTTTATTTTGATTGGCCCATGGTGTCCAGGTTTTTTGATGGATCAACTTCCCTTGAACAAACTTTAATGGCCCTTGGTCCCTAATCATATCTGCCAAATTTCGGCCTGATCCCTTCAGCGGTTCTGGAGAAGTCATTTTCACTATAACTAGGTCAACCAAGATGGCCGCCAAACCATTTGAACAATCAAGTTCCCTTGAAAAAACTTGGTTCAGCTCTTGCCCTAAATCATATTTCATGAGGCTTGCATCAATCCCCCAAGCAGTTTCGGAGAAGATTTTTAAAGACGTTTCTAAAAATCAGCCAAAATCGAAGATGGCTGCCGGTCCAATTGGCTTCGCTTGAACAAAACTTGAATCTCTATGCCCTAAGGATGCTTCCTGCCAAATATAATTGAAATCGGCCAGGCAGTTCTCGAGAAGAAAACATTAAAAATTTCCCATTGCTTTAGTATGGGAACCTTTGGCGGGAAAATGATCCAAGATGGCCACCAAACCGTTTATCCGACAGTTTCGAAATTCCAAATCTGAGCTCAGAATACCCCAAAACACATACAAAACCAATTTCGGCCTCAAAATCCATCAAATAAAGAAATCCAATATGGCCACCAAACATGCTATATTTTGATTGGCCCATGGCGGCCATGTTCTTTGATAGATCAACTTCTCTTGAACAAACTTTAATGGCCTTAGGCCCTAATTATATCTGCCAAATTTCGGCCCGATTCCTTCAGTGGTTCTGGAGAAGTCATTTTTGCTACAACTAGGTCAACCAAGATGGCCGCCAAACCATTTGACCAATCAAGTTCCCTTGAACAAATTTGGTTTAACACTTGTTCTAAATCATATTTCATGAGGTTTGCATCAATTCCCCAAGCGGTTTCGGAGGAGAATAATTTTAAAGACGTTTCTAAAAATTGGCCAAAATCCAAGATGGTCGCCGGCCCAATTGGACGATCGGCTTCATTTGAACAAACTTGAACTTCTATGCCCGAATGATGCTTCCTGCGAAATATAATTGAAATCGGCCCAGTAGTTCTCGAGAAGAAAACATTTAAAATTTCCCATTTCTTTAGTATGGGAGCTTTTCGTGGGAAAATGATCCAAGATGCCCGCCAAACCGTTTATCCGGCAGTTTCGGAAATTGCAAATTTGTGATCAGAATACCGCAAAATGCATACAAAACCAATTTCGGCCTCAACATCCATCAAATAAAAAAATCCAATATGGCCACCAAACATGCTTTATTTTGATTGGCCCACGGCCGCCATGTTTTTTTGATGGATCACCTTCTCTTGAACAAACTTTAATGGTCCTTAGGCCCTAATCATATCTGCCAAATTTCGGCCCGATCCCTTCAGCGGTTCTGGAGAACAAGTAATTTTTGCTACAACTAGGTCAACCAAGATGGCCACCGAACCATTTGACCAATCAAGTTCCTTTGAACAAACTTGGTTCAGCTCTTGCCCTAGATAATATTTCATGAGATTTGTATCAATCCCCTAAGCGGTTTCGGAGAAGATTTTCAAAGATGTTTCCTAAAATTGGCCTAAATCCAAGATGGCCACCAGCCAAATTGGCCGATCGGGTTCATTTGACTAAACTTGGATCCCTATGCCCTAAGGATGTTTCCTGCCAAATATAATTGAAATCAGCCCAGTGGTTCATGAGAAGAAGTCGTTTAAAAGAAAAGTTGACGGATGACAGACGACGGACGGATGACGGCCAGTCGCCACGGCATAAGCTCACTTGGCCTTTTAGGCTAGATGAGCTAAAAATAGTCTCTTTTCGTCTGCATATAAGAATTTAACACCACTGCACAGGCCACTCTTGAATGGGAGCACTGCTTCAACAAGACATCAGGGTTACGGTGACGGGATATTGGTGAAAATCTTGGCATTATGCATTACCAAATGCAAATCTAGATTTGTATCAAGATCACAATGACCGTGACCTCAAAAGTATGAATGGCTTTGTGCTGCTCCTACTGCTTGAGGTATCTGTATGACCATGCTTAGATCAAATAATTTGGCCAATTCTGAAATAAAGTAAAAATTCAGCTAAGCAAGACTTTTACCCATTTAAGTCTGCATTTTATACATGTCAAATGGTACAATGACCTTGACCGTTGACTTCAATATCCTTGTGCATCATCCCCTTGATAAAAGGTAGCTGTGGTCAGGTTTATTCCCAATCAGGTGAAGCCATACCAAGATATAAGATGATATGTTGATCTAAGCCAGACATAACCGTAAAAAGGTCTTATACCACGATCATATTGACATTGAATTTTTACCTCAATATCATTGTGTTTATTTCCTTTGATACAAGGAAGCATGTGTCCATGTTTGGTCCCAATAGGGTGAAGAAATCCTGAGATATAAGACAATATGTTGAGCTAAACCAAAAACGTAACCATAAAATGTAGAGCTCCATACCAAGATCACAATGACCTTGAACTTTGACCTCAATATCATTATGCTTATTGCCCTTGATATAAGGAAGCATGTATCCAAGCTTCATCCCAATACGGTAAAGGCATGCCGCGATATAAGACGATATGTTGATCTAAACTAAAGATGTAACCGTAATCTAGATGATAACATGCCACACACCCCCGCCCACCCAACCGCAAAGGCAGCCATTGAAGAAGGATGACATAAGCCCACTGCTTTGCTTAGACACATGGATGCATGCACTGACAAAAGCGAATGTGTCATTTGCTCGGATGGACGGACACAAAAATCAAGAAGACGGATGGACAGATGGATGGACTGACTGACCCACACCATAGCGTGCAGTTTTCTACTACCATAGTCAACCTTCCTATGAAGTTTCATCACGGTACTGCAAGCTAACGTCGTCATTGAACGAAAACCCAATATTTGGATGGATGGACGGACACAAATTCAGAAAGACGGATGGACAAATGGACAGATGAATGGACCGGCTGACCCACAAAATAATGTGCAGTCCCCTACTACAATCGCCGACCTTCCCATAAAGTGTCGCTATGATACACCAAGCAAAAGTAGTTATCGAACGAAAACCCAAAATTTGCACTGACAGAGCGATGGACGCAAATTTAGGAAGATGGATGGATAGATGGATGGACTGTCTGACCAACAAAATATCGTGCAGTTCCTAACCATATATATATAACGATATTCTAAGCAAAAGTAGTTATCGACTGAAATCCTGTGTGCGATGGACGCACGCATGGATGGACAGACGCGAAAACATAGTTCCCCCTTTTGCAAAAGCAGGAGGATAAAAATAGAGCTTTATACAAAGTTCACAGTGCCCTTGACCTCATGACTTCAATATCATTGTAAACAATCCCATTGATATAAGGAAGCATGTGTCCCAGGTTAGTCCCAATACTGTGACCCAATCCTGAGATATAAGACAATATGAGATAAAACTTAAGAATAAAAAAATATAGTTATATACCAACTTTTGAGTGACCTTGAACATTGACCTCATGACTTCAATATCATTGTGCTCCACCCGCTTGATATAAGGAATCATGTGTCAAGTTTAGTCCCATTCGGATGAACCTATTCTGAGATATGAGACAATATATTGAGCTAAATCAAAAACTTAACTGTAAAAGTATGGGTTTTTTTTATCAGTCTCAGTGACCTTGAACTTTGAACTCATGACCGCAATATCACTGTGCTCCGTCCACTTGCTATATGGAAGCATGTGTCAAAGCTTAGTCCCCTTTGGGTGAATCAATTCTGGGATATAACCACAACCAAGATTGGATGCCGACAAACAAACAGACAAACCCCGTAATGGAACACATTGATAGATTGGCGAAAATTCTAATTTTTGCAAATAATAACACAGGATAATGAGATTATCAGTAGATTAACCCTTTAACACTCATATCAGTCAAAAATGGCTTCTGCAGTGGTCTTCAGAAATGTCCATTTGCAGACCAAGAGAAGACTTTTTTGAAAATTTACCACTGGAATGCCTGGCTCGATAACCGAGCCAATTATTCCAGTAGTAAATTTTCAAAAATAGTCTTCTCTTGGTCTGCAAATGGACATTTTCTATGAGAAAATTGAATTTTTTTGAATAAATTCAAGTGACAAAGGGTTAACAAGAGCTCCGCAAACGGCGCATAATACCCCGCCATGATGACAAACCAAGGAATGACAGCTATCAGAAAATATTTATTTCTTCCTCAGCCCCATCAGACCAGTCATCCATTTGAGGTGTCAGCGATCCGTTAAACGGTCAAGGAAGTATCGTCTGGAAACCAATTTTCAAGATGGCTGCCGCTGACTGGTGGCCATATTAGATTTTTGATTATCGTAAATTTTGATAAGTTTCTTTACCATACATATTCCAAAGACCGTAGGAAGTTATCCAATAAATGAAATCCAGAAACCAACTTTCAAGATGGCAGCCCATGGCTGACGGTCATCTTGGAGTTCGGATCATCGTCAATTTCGATAGGTTTCTTCTCCACACCTAGTCCAACCACTCTATGAAGTTTCAAAGTGATCCGATAAACGGTAACGGAGTTATCATCCGGAAACCAATTTTCAGGATGGCCACCTGCGGCTGGCAGCGATCTTGGATTTCGGATCATCGATTTTGATAGGTTTCTTACGCAGACCTAGTCCAACCACTCTATGAAGTTTCAAAGTGATCTGATAAACGGTAACACTGTTATCATCCAGAAACCAATTTTCAAGATGGCTACCGGTGGCTGGCGGCCATCTTTGATTTCGGATCATTGTCAATTTCGATAGGTTTCTTCCCCAGTCCTAGTCCTACCACTCCATGAAGTTTCAAAGCGATCCGATAAACGATAACAGAGTTATCATCTGGAAACCAATTTTCAAGATGGCCACCGGTGACTGGCGGCCATCTTGGATTTTGGATCATTGTCGATTTCGATAGCTTTCTTCCCCAGGCCTAGTCCCACCACCCTATGAAGTTTCAATGTATGTATGATTACTGTATTCTGTGGCTGTAGTAGTAGAAACATCCTACAGCTGCAATCAGTCCTTCTTCGCTTTTGCCCACTGTGTCTTGTCCTCAGCCAAAATCTTTCGCTTCCGCAGGTCCATTCTTGACTTGAGTGTACCTAATCCTGCTTTCTTGAGGTCACCTCGTAGCACGCTTAGCAGATTTATGCAATGATGTCCTCTCCTGGCTCTGTATTTGATGGCTCTGAGTAGTAGGGCCAATTCCAAGGCTCTCTGTGCTGGTGTGTCTTCTGGCATCCTTAGCACATGGCCAAACAGGGTTCGGCCCAGGACGAAATTAGTGCCGAACACTTTTGCGGAAATTTTACAAAGTTCCTTGAAATAAAGCTTAACTTCAACAAAATATGTGAAAATTGGTGGTTAAAAAAGATAGTTTGGTCTTTAGTGCTGGTTAAAATTGTTGAGTGCCGACCAGTGTGGGCAGAACCCTGGCCAAACATGGACCATCTTTGCTCGGCGACTTTTACAGACAGCGGCGACGTATTACACATCTTGTATATTGAAGTCTCAATGCGATCCGACGCACAGTAATGGAGTTATCATCCAGAAACCAATCTTCATGATGGCCGCTGGCCATCTTGGATTTCGGATCATCGTCAATTTCGATAGGTTTCTTCCCAAGACCTAGTGCAACCACCCTATGAAGTTTCAATGCGATCCGACAAACGGTAACGGAGTTATCATCCAGAAACCACTCTGCCACACACACGCCCAGACGGTGCCATTACATAATACCCCGCCAAATTTTTTGGCGGGGTATAAAATTAGGTGTGCTTGAAAAGTGAGGCTACTGATAAATGGTCTTGTTTTAGAATACAACAGCAGCTTGTTTTAACCCTTTAATGATTTTGTCAAGAAAGATTTTCCACTGGAATGACTGTCTCGGTTACTGAGCCAGTCATTAGTGGTAAATTTTCAAAAATAGTCTTCTCTTGTTCTGCAAATGGACATTTCACAAGACCAGTGTGGAGGCCGTTTTTGGCCGGCTTTGACAATGAAGGGTTAAAGGTGAACAACAGTGAGAAGAGGAACTGAATAACGCAAGATATCAAAGATAGCATTTCACAAATTGTACAAATCAGAACATAAATGCACGAGCATGTATGCACACATGCAGGCACGCACAGATATAGGCATATACTCTACCGCCCAGGCATGCATGCATGCACGCGCACATACATTGCACATGATCGCACAAGCATGCATGCATGCATGTACATACACATATGCATGCGCGCACATGCATACTTGTGATGCAATGTCAGAAGGCGGCTAGTTGGATACTCAGAATCATGCCTTGTGATCTTAAGACAAAAGACGGATTCCCTTCCCTCTAGGATCGAGATTGAAATGTTTTAATATTCATCAGGCGTAATTTTACACACATGGACAGAAGAATTACGTATGAAATATTTGAAAAATTAATAAGCTATTGAATATTTTAAAAGCCTCACATTATCCTCATCAGGGGAATCAAAGTCGCTGCCCCAGCCATCGTCATCTGGTTCTGAAAGAATGAAACAGACGCAGACATTAATAGGTACAGTATTAAAATACTGATAAATAATAAACTTGATGAATATTTTGAAAACAATTTGACTGAAATATGTTGTCTATGGCAGCAGCAGTTTTCATGCAAACTATTTTCAGACTATTGAACATGGACTTAAGTCGTTAACCCTTAAATTTGTTCAAGAAAATTTCAATTTTCTTATGGAAAATGTCAATTTGCAGACCAAGAGAAGATAATTTTTGCAAACTTACTACTGGAATGACTGGCTCAGATACTGAGCCAGTCATTCCAGTCCTAAATTTTCAAAAATTGTCTTCTCTTGGTCTGCAAATGGACATTTCTCAAGATTACTGCATAAGTCATGCTAGAGTGTTAAAAAGTTTACTATAACCTAACTAAAATATCAAACAAATTGAAGAGGTCAACAAAATAGAAATCTTAAAGTTTAAGATCAAACGCTTCCCTTTGTTTTGTACAAAATCTATATTGTACAATCCAAGGGCAATAACCCAGTAAAAGCAAATCACTAAAGTAGAGTAATCTCCCCTACACATTGCAACTATTATTTATGAGAAAGCCACTTGCATTGATTATTCTAGAGAACTATATGTACATGTAACGTATAATTAGCTGACAGAGATAGGATTTGGCGGCACGTTTCCAATGCCATTAACTCTTTAACCCTTGAAAGTACATTGCCTCAATTTCAAAAACAACCTTACTGTTAAGTTGTTGAGTATTTTGAAACTAATTTGACTGGGAGTTGTTGATTCGAAAGGCATCAATGCAGCTTCCAGTTAAAGTGGTTTCAAAATATGCACCAGAATACTCGTCCAAGGAAGTGTAATGCTTACAACAGTCTTTTGTCGGAGTTGCAAGCCAAGCGAAGACTATTTATGCAAATTTAACGCTGGAATAAGCGGTCTAGATAACCGAGCCAGTCATTCTCATAGTACATTTTCAAAAATCCTTTTCTCTAGGCTTGCAAATGGACATTCAGCAAGCAGATATTTGGACATTCTTGACCATTAAATGTTTTAATCAATAGACAGCAACACCATTTTCAAAATAAAGTTAATGTATATATCAGTAAACAAACGAGCCGAAAATTTGATCGCAACTGCGCGGATTGGCTCTTTTATTTAGGTCGAGCTAAAGAAAAACATTTTGCGTGTATTTTAGTAAATATGCGTCAACGAAACTGGCGAGAACGAGAAATGAAAACAAAATGTCGCGCTACACGAATGTTTTCGCATGTCCTTAAATTGGATCATCGGTGAATGCCATAAACAGCTGAAATATTTCCCAGAATTAACCATTGGCACCATTCATATCTTGCTACGATAATGAGATTGAGTTTCAGATTAATTACCTCATAATAAACAAATTGAATAAAGCTTCCTCTGATCTCCACAGTTATTCTAGAATATATATGCAATGTTAACAGAAATTTAAAAACAGAAAACACAAATTATTGATAGCACAATGTTGGTGGTAGGAATGCACCAATGTTGCATAAGACGAGCCCATGTTGCATAAAACGTGCCAAATTTATACTGTCAAGTGTCGTAAAAATGGACTTCTTATCTTGAATGCTGTTTTAGAATAATATGATATATGATGACCACGGCACATAACACATGCCAAATTAATACTGTGACGTGCCATAAAAACAAACTTCTTATCTCAAAACATCTTTTCAAACTTTATTACGAACAACAACCATACAACATAAAACGCATAAAATTTTTATTGTAATGAATTGAAACAACGAACCTCTTATCATGACCATTCTGTTTAGAACAAGAAGCCCAAGGGCCTTACCGCTCACCTGGACCATTAGCATTTGAACCATCAACCTCTGAACAGACATAATACTTAAATTCAGCAGTAACAAGACATAAAATACAAAATTGGGAAATTAATGATGGACCCTGACCACACAATCAAATTGAACCTAATAGGTTCCATATAGCCAACAAAAAAAATTTTGATTGGTCCAGGACAACCATGTTTTATCAAGGATCAAGTATTCTTGAATAAACTTTAATCGCCTGATCCGTACAGCTGTTCCTGAGATGTCATTTTCAAGAACAAGATGACCACTGGAACAAAATGACCACCAAAAAAATTACCAATTAAAATTCTTGTTTGATATGTTGAAACCTATCATCACATGATAATTCCACCACTGTTGAAAGTGGGACATTGATCAATGACGAGTACCATGAGTACCATTTTTAAATGGTTTCAGAAAATTTTCAGAAAATCTAAGATGGCTGCCAAAATATTGACCAATCAAAATTACCCAAGCAGTTAATGAGGAGTAACGTTTTCAACGATTTCCCGCCATTTTTTGGAAAATCCAAGATGGTCACCAAAAAAAGACTACAGCAGTACAAATTCTGGATACAAATTCTGAAGTGTACCAGCTGGGTCCTTCCAGCCGAGTTAGGTAAATCCAAGATGGCCACCGGAAAGAATGACAATTAAAATTCTGTAAACAAGTTCTGAAACCTACCACCCTAGTATCCCTCCAGCCAAGTGTATTTGAAATTGCTCAAGCAGTTAATAAGGAGTACAATTTTAAATGATTCCCTACCATTTTTTAGAAAATTTAAGATGGCTGAGAAAAAAATTGATCAATCAAATTGTGTACAGATTCTGAAGCTTACCCTTCTAGGGTCCTTCCAGCCGGCTTTGTTGGAAATCGGACGGGTCAGATTAATCAGTAAGCTTTTAACCAGTTTCCTGAAATTTTTTGGAAAATCCAAGATGGCCACCAGAAAAATTGACCAATCAAAATTCTGTATACACATTATAAAACCTACCACCATAGCATCCTTGCAGCCAGGTTTGGTTGAAATTGGCCAAGCAGTTAATGAGAAGTAGCGTTTTAAACAATTTCCCGTCATTTTCTGAAAAATTCAAGATGGTTGATGAAAAAAATTGCCCAATCAAAATTCTGTACACTGAGTTTGCTTAAAATTAGTCAAGTGGTTATAATGAGGATTAGACTTTTAACTGATTTTCAGAAAATGCAAGATGGGCACCGAAAACATTGATCAATCAAAATTTTCGCCAGAAGTGTTGAAGCCTACCATTATAGAATGAGTCAAACCAAATTTTGTTGAAATCAGGCCAATTATATTGGAGGAGCTAAAATGTTTTAAATGATTTCCCGAGGATTTTCAGAAAATCCAAGATGGCTGCTGGAAAGATTGACCAATCAATATTCTGTACACAAGTTCTGAAACCTACCAGCCTAGTATCCTTCCCGCCAAGTCTGGTTGAGATTGCCCAAGCAGTTAATACGGAGTAGCGTTTTAAACAATTTCCCACCATTTTCCGGAAAATTCAAGATGGCCGATGAAAAAATAAACAAGCAAAATTCTACATAAGTTCTGAATCATACTACTCTAGGGTACTCCTAACCGAGTTTGCTTGAAATCGACCAAGTGGTTAATGAGGAGTATATTTACAGAAATTTTTAAAATCCAAGATGGACGCCGGAAATATTGACCAATCAAAATTCTCGTTATAAGTGTTGAACTCTATCAGAATAGAAGGTTCGTTCAAATCGGGCCATTTATATTGTAGGAGTAGCGTTTTAAAGGATTTCCTGACAATTTTCTGAAAACTCAAGATGGCCCCCTTAAAAATTGACCAATCAAAATTCTGAACAGAAATTCTGGAGCCTACTACCATATGACCCTTCCAGTCAAATTTGGTTGAAATCGGTTAAAGCATAAAGGAGGAGATGCGATTTGGCAGACGGACAGACGCCATGGCACAAGCTCATTTGGCCCTTCGGGTCAGGTGAGCTAATAATGGAGGAATCCAGTTTTGCAGTCAATCATGACGGCATGCTCACCTACATCACGTGTAGGGATTTAGTCTTAAATGCTTAATAGTTCGTCAAGTTGTATGAATTGTATCTCTACTACTTAATAAACATTCTGTTGAATATTTTGAAACTAATTTGACTTGGCGCTGTAGCTCAGGCATAGGCAGCAACAGCACCCAGTCAAATTAGTTTCAAGATATTCAACAGCTTACCTGTATAGTTTTCTGGAAATTGAGATTCAGAGTGCAGGGATCCGTTGATCCCAATGCAGGCTTTAATAGAGATGGGTGGGCCATAGCTAAAACTGGATTGGATGATTACAGTATTCTGTGGCTGTAGTAGTAGAAACATCCTACAGCTGCAATCAGTACTTCTTCATTTTTGCCCACTGTGTCTTGTCCTCAGCTGATATCCTTAACTTCCTCAGGTCCATTCTTGACTTGAGTGTACCGAGTCCTGCTTTCTTGCGGTCACCTCATAGCACGGTTAGCAGATTTATGCAATGGCATCCTTAGCACATGGCCAAACATGGACTGTCTTTGCTGGGCGAGTTTTACAGACAGTGTATTACACATATTGTACAGTGCATCGTTGGAAATTATGCTGTCTGGCCATCGGTGTCCAGTGATGGTGCGTAGGTGTTTGCGGTGGCAGGTGTCGAGTTTGTCTACAGCTGCCTTTGGAGCTGCCTAGCTGTTACAGTTATACAGCATCAAGGATATGCAGGCTGCATTGTATAAATGTAGCATCTTTATCAAGGGCATCTTTGATTCACGAATCCATACCTTCCAGAGCTATCTACCGCATGACACAGCGTGCAGCACTGTCAGCAGTACTGCAAAGCAGTAAGCCCAGGATTTTACTTTTCCTCCATGGTTCGCTGCCACAAACTGTTTTGGATTCATTCATAGAGATTCTCTATTTTTAGTTTGCTTGCAGCTATTGGGAGAAGTTCGTCAAGGGATTTCTTTTCCTCGTCTATGAAGTCCACATCGTCTGCATATTCCATCTCTAGCGGCATACCCAGTATTGATGTGTGTGTGTGTGTGTGTGCATGCGTGCGTGTGGTCTTGTGGAACTTTCCCGCACAGATTTCAATGCAGCAGCAAGGTAACCGATAAAAAGCACCGGCGATAGAAAATCTCCCGGTGTGGACCCGAATGATGTCTCAAAACTACAGACTTCACTGACTTGACTCATACTCTCAGCTTGGTGTCTGCAAGCAGTAGTCTCACTAGTCGTAGCTCATTTTCATTGCAACTGGCCTGGCATAGTACATCTAGGATCTTTGAGCATTTAATTGTGTCAAAGGCTCGTGACATGTCAATGCCCATTTTGTGAAAATCCCAGTGCCTAGACATGACTATCGACACAAGCATGCGTTGAGCCCACACAATGCCTGTGCAGCTGCGTCCACGTTTGAAGCCACTTTGACATGATCCAGTGAAGTCATCCCTCTTGTCTCGGATGTGGCATAGAGTAACATTGGATAGGATTTTCCGTATTCATAAACTGGACTCATCCATTGGATTGGAAGATATTACTGCCTACACTGCTCCCTTAGACAGAAATGTTTTCCAATCAAATTATGTTCAAATTATTCAACTAAGGCTGGGTGGTATACCGTTTCACGCTGTCTCACAGTTTGTTATGCCGATGGTTTAAAAACTATTATGAAAATAAGAAAATCGAAAAACCATCCGTAGCCATTGCGTGAAATCTGGTGACTGTCCTAAATTAGTTTGTTCTTGACTTGAGTTTAATATTATCAGCTAGTGGGTAACCATTTGCTAATAGTGCCCATAAAATACAGTCATCTATAACTATTAGCCATGGGAAAGCAGGGGTGTTGGCGAAATCTCAACAAATCGGGCGAGGGCGACACTCGGCAAATATGATTTAATTTGCCAGCAGTGAATTTTATATGACGTAAGCTCTGCAAGTTCATGATAATATTGAATAATTTGAAAATCTTAATTTCTTCTTTGTAACAAATAATCCTTTTTGGAAATTCGAGTTTGTACCTTGCTTAATTAGGATTCCAAACGTGACACAATAAAAAAAATTTCAAGAAACGCGCTATGAAAACAACGACGCTATACAATGAACTCCCAATCCAAGCATGTCATTATCTCCCTTAGATTTCGACAAACATAAAATGATCCAGCACGGAGTAAGACATACGAGACAAATTGCTTGAACGTCAGAGAAATGAAAACGATTAAGTCGCATCTTACCTA
The DNA here is from genome assembly GCA_034401795.1 of Chaetoderma sp. LZ-2023a. NCBI lineage: Eukaryota > Metazoa > Mollusca > Caudofoveata > Chaetodermatida > Chaetodermatidae > Chaetoderma > Chaetoderma sp. LZ-2023a. Next base: position 256,718,798 of record CM067369.1, read on the forward strand.
GGCGGACCAGTTACAAGTAAATTAAATGTCTTAGTCTCTCAAATACGAGCAGGTGTAACATGATTGGTTGTTAACGAATTCTTCCACCGGGATATTCACTACTATTGATTTTATGAATAAAATTCCTGTAAATCCTATTATCTTTTATCATGTGACTTTTTGGTTGATAAATCACATCGGTTTATTTTAAGGGCTGGCCCATATTCGTATATCTGCAACGGAGTGTTGATTTAAGTAGATTTAAGTTAGATTCATGCGAATCATTGCGTTTATGTTGTCAAATTATCATAATCGCTTTATTATGGCATATGCTCATGAAAAATAGTCAAACAGATGGCTTTTTGTGAGAATTTTTGGTGCAATTTCCGGGAAATGACTACCCTTTAGCTACATGCTGAATGACATTCACCCACATGAACGACAAGTATTACTAAATACTGAGTACTCGCATACAAACACATGACTTACTAGACTAGTTCATACCGCATTCATATCCCGTGAGATCTCCTTCGATACGAGATCAAGAAAAGTATCTCGTATGTATTGAGTAGCCATTGGCGTAGTAATTTTCACCAAAATATAGTGGTAGAGAGAATTGAAACTTAAAAGGACACGAGCGCTACTCTCTTCATGGCAGACGATATTAACGAGATGATATAAAGCCTATAGCTGTCTGTATGAAAAGTAGTTAACAGAAAAATAGTCCCGCTGAATTCGTCGTAAAATTCAATGTCATTCAAATCTGTCGCGCACAAAATCAGGTCAAGAATTTGCTGACGGTGCGTAGATGTTGATATCACATGAGCCACTGGATGGATCAAGTCGATTTCAATGTCTGTATGAAGCTAGTGATACAGAGGTTAAGATGATACCAAAATCAATACGATCCACAGTGTTGCTTTTACAGTCCGCTACGGAGATAGACTGGGTCCCGATCTGTCTGGTCGAGTCTGTATAACAGTCTAGTCATTGTGATGACGTAATAAGATGGCCGGTCATTACATTAGAGGTGTAGTCTCGAAGAAGACACACCTCTATTTTTAGATTGGTTCATACTGTAGTTGGTCATATGAACTCTTACCGTATCAGCGCTACTCTATTAGGGGCCTAAACTCGCTCTCATATCCAGGTTCCTATTTTCATGCGCTAGATTTTACTACGCTTTCGAAAATAGTGACCTAACAACAGTGTTGAACATCAACATTTTAGTAGTTAGGGTGTTAAATTAACGACATCTCATCATTCACATGAACCAAACTTTATTTATTTTAACTACTATTTTGAGATAGATAGCAAAGTGAACAGGCGTACCTAGTTACTGTTTTAATTTCGTGGCAATTTACGCCAGTTGTCAAATTGCAAAATACATGTACTGTAGCTAATGAAAACACAATATTTTCATATTTCAAATTATTTTCGATAATTCTAGCCCCTTATTTTGGTTGAACTGGTTTAATTAGAGATACCGTCAACAGTTTTCTCTTAGGCCAAATCGCCCAGCCCTATATTTGACAGTACTTTTTATTTAGTTTTGCAAACATTTTAAGCTATTTATGAGATTTACTATACAAGAACTAAGCACTATCAGTGCCAGTTGTAAGAGTTTCAGTTGCATTGGCAAATTTGACAGCAACCCAACACACTGTAACAAAACCACAGAATCTGATTTTCAAGGTGGTAGACTGTGACTGGTGGCCATTTTGCTTTTCAGAGGGTAAGTAAGTTTGAAAAGTTTTTTGCCCACATCTACTCCAATGCATATAAACAATTTGAAATCATAATTCCAAAAATGTTGTTCTTGATCCCCGAATGATTACTACAATGTAATACAGAAAATTAGTTACTTCTCCAGGATGCAGAATTTGTTTGAGTGTAGCTGTCACAATGGTCAGTTCTTGCAAAGTCACATGCCAGCATTGGTTGCTAGACCACTGAAGACGTAATCCGGAGAGGTAACTAATTTAACATATTAATTTGTAACCAATTTGACAAACATTTGCGGCAGAGTATATTGGCTTTGACTTTTTGTACAATTTCGATAGGCATTATCCTCAGTGTATTACACCAAATTGATGTCCAAAATTTTGAATCAATCATTCCGTGATACGCAGTGCTATCTCAAAGAAACCGACATCCAAGCTTAACCACCTGAGGTGGATTTTATATCCCAGCCAGTAGAGGTCTAGAGGGATCCATTTCTAGCTAGCTCTGTCCATTTCTAGCTAGCTCTATCCATTTCTAGCTAGCTCTGTCCATTTCTAGCTAGCTCTGTCCATTTCTAGCTCATCTCTGTCCATTTCTAGCTCAGCTGTCCATTTCTAGCTCAGCTCTGTCCATTTCTAGCTCAGCTGTCCATTTCTAGCTCAGCTCTGTCCATTTCTAGCTAGCACTGTCCATTTATAGTTCAGCTCTGTCCATTTCTAGCTCAGCTCTGTCCATTTCTAGCTAGCTCTGCCCATTTCTAGCTGAGCTCTGTCCATTTCTAGCTCAGCTGTCCATTTCTAGCTCAGCTCTGTACATTTCTAGCTCAGCTGTCCATTTCTAGCTAGCACTGTCCATTTATAGTTCAGCTCTGTCCATTTCTAGCTAGCTCTGTCCATTTCTAGCTCAGCTCTGTCCATTTCTAGCTAGCTCTGTCCATTTATAGCTCAACTCTGTCCATTTCTACCTAGCTCCATCCATTTCTAGCTCAGCTCTGTCCATTTCTAGCTCAGCTCTGTCCATTTCTAGCTAGCTCTGTCCATTTCTAGCTCAGCTCTGTCCATTTCTAGCTCAGCTCTGTACATTTCTAGCTCAGCTCTGTACATTTCTAGCTCAGCTCTGTACATTTCTAGCTAGCTCTGTCCATTTCTAGCTCAGCTCTGTCCATTTCTAGCTCAGCTCTGTCCATTTCTAGCTAGCTCTGTCCAAATTCTAGCTAGCTCTGTCCATTTATAGCTCAGCTCTGCTACTTTTAACGCGTGTTGGAATCGATTTTGAAACTTTGACACCTGAATTCCTAGAATCAATTTTTCAAGGAAATTCAGTGCAGGTAGGCTGTTGAATATTCTTAAAATAATTTGATTGGGAGATCGCAATCAAATTATTTGCAAAATATTAAACAGAATGTTTATTAGATTTTAAATTCAGCAAAGGCATACAATGGATCTTTCCAATTTTATTTATGCCCCGCCCATCACTAGCTAAGCTCCACCCACGCTTCACCGTGTTTGGATTGATCAAATCCCCGAATGCCATGACTAACAATTTCGTGAAAACTATACAGTTAAGTAGTTGAATATTTTGTAACTAATTTGACTTGGTGCTGTTGCTGCAATATTCAACAGGATATTTATTAAATAGAGTTAATTTTACACTATTCAAACAGGGGATACCCATAATCCATTCTCACAAAAGCCTATGAGAAAGCCGTATCAAAGGAGGGCAATGATATCCTTCATTCCGCAACTGGACAGGAGCCCGCACAAACAAAGTCAAACAAAACTTCCTTTATTAGCAACTATACACCAACGAGTCTTTTTTGCAAAATCAGTGGTCCTCAAATTTTGCCCTCTCCTAGAATCCAACGCCAGGTGTCACCTTGCTTTTCCTGAGAAACCACTTTTCGGTTACCGAAGAAACCCGACACTAAGGGACAAAGTGGTTAGAGCACGTCTCCCTAATCCAGAGAAAGACAAACCTCCTTTTCGCAATACCTTCCAAAACTGCACAACGAAAAATTGCAATATTTGCCACATTATGACAAAAACACCGTTCTTTAATAGCGCACATACTAGGGCTATATGTAGAGGTGTAAAATCATCTCCAACTGCAAAACCAGAAACGTCATCTATCTTATCTCATGCAAAACCTGTAAGAAACAGTATGTTGGTGAAACTAAGCGAACATTCGAGATATGCATCAAAGAACATCTACGAAGTATCTCATACTTCTATAGAAGTGCATCTTATGATATGCCAGTATCAAGACACTTCATCCTGCATGCGCATTCAAGGAATGATATGCAATACTGTATCATATAAGTTCTCTCATCAGACTCGGATGACGACAATTCCACCCTTTGGAGAAGATCCAAAGAATCACATTGGATCCATCAACTCCACTGCATGGAACCACAAGGCATCAACAACGTGGGGTAGGGGTGCCTTAAATGCAAGGCCCCCGCCCTGCATGACGTAGTTATTACCCCCTCATGCCCTTAGCACCCCTACAGGCATTCCCCCTTTATTCAGATTTTCGGGATTCCCCTCTCTGGACTATATCCTAGTAATGATGTCATAACTGCATGACGCCATTCTTTCTTTCCTTCCATCTCTGTGGTCTGCTTACGTCATAAAACACATGACGTCATAGGCTCAACAAGAGCAAACTTAGCAACATCATCACGATAGTTCTTTTGCTGCTACCCCCTTTCCCTAGTATATTTCCCAACTGTCCTTTTCTAAATCATTCGTTTAGAATCGCTAAACTGTGAAAATCTGGTTTAGTTAATATTAATTTATCAAAAAGGTTTCAACATCGTTAAGAAACGTCTGTCTTAGCTCAAAGTTTGGCTATTCTAACATGAAGAATGAAGATATGTCACAGTGTGGTTTGTGTCAGAAGTTTTTCTCCTGCCGAAGATCACGCAACAGGCACCTCAGAGAATTCCACGAGAAGGTGAAGAATTGGTTTTGCACAATCTGCGACAGCCATTTCACTCACAAGAACTATGTGAAAGACCACCTTATTTCTATACATGGCTTGACCAAGGACACTGCACTCCTGATGCTTCAACAGGCGCCATTAGTGAAAGGCATCAGAAGAGTATATTAAGTTGTTCTATCGCCGGAAACAAAGGCCAGATACGGACTCAACCAGCCGACAAAACCTGGGTATGCCATCCCAAAAATTAACGGTACCAAACAGAGGGACCTGTTTGGTAACATAACAACCCCTTTGTTGGATTATATAACTATCAGTTTTGACGAAGACGCGCCGCCGGACAATATTTTCACAGATGCCAATATCGAGAACAATCATTCTAAACATTCACCAATCGTGATTTCGGAAGTACTAACAAAACCAGAACAAGGGAATGAAGATTTAGATCTATTAAAACAGGCCATGCCAAACTGTTTCAGGGGAAACTCCACCAGCTCGACCTCACGCTTGTCCCTGTCGCCTCCAACGGAGGGAGGAGATTCGCTGGAAAATGCAGCTAATTTATTAAATGATCTAATCTCCGGTCCTGCCGCCATGTCAGAAGCTACTCCAGGAAACGTATCCAGTCTCAGAGAAACGCCCCTAAACCTCTGAGACGTGATGGAGGAGACCACAGACTTCAATAAAGGATGCCTACATTGACATTTGGAGCTCCCAGAGTTTACTAAATTAAATGGCTGGAGAACGGAAGGATACTTCGAACTTCTTAAAGCGGCTAATTTCAAACCGGCGCATATCCCAAGATTCAATAGCAACGGACATCCACCAGCATGAACATCAGAACAGGGGAACAACAGACTAATCAAACACTGTGCAAATTATCCAATTCTTGGTTAATCTGAAAAATGCTTCTCTTTTACAAAAATACTTCTTATTGCTGTGTAAATCCTGCCACTCCTTCGCTGATTTTATTTCCAAACCCCAGAAATACTTTCAATTTAGTTTTCTAAATATCTCAACTTGATATTCTCACTTTGGTTTTTAAATATCTCAACTCGATATTTCAAATTGGTTTCTAAATATCTCAACTTGATTTCCAAATTACAGTTTGCCAAAAGGTGCACTAAACATTCAACACAGCTTTTTGAAACTTTTCAACTATCAATTTAGTTCTCCCCTTTTTAACCGTCCCCAGATGTTACAAGCAGACATCATACGTCCCTCCATTAACCACATGAAGACGTCCACACCAACCTCTGATGAGTATCCAAAAACCTTGGAACGAAACACAAAGTCCGAATCACTTCAACAATGGGTGGGGCCATCCGCTCCATGCTGGTTCCCGGTGGCGCACTGATACACTCGCCCTCGTTTCTCCCAGTACAAGTCCCTGGGCTGTATCTGTGCTCATGCCCCCTGATCCAGCACGATTTCTGCGCGAGTAGTGTCGACTGTGTCTGGCCTCAGTACAGCCAATGTATACGAGACATCTCGTGCGGATGGTACCCCCACCCATTGTAGGCATAGTAAAGGTTCCTTATTTCTCTCAAAAAAACAAGAAATCTACAAGTGCCAAACAGGTCACCTGTCTCAGAACAGGCACCCCCATAAAAGGGGAACCGCCTGCCTACTTATTCCCTAAATACGTGCCAAACAAAAGGACACTGCCCAAAACCAACAACTAGTGCCAACAGGGACACCAAAAGGGGGCCCCCCAGAACAGCATAGGTAAAAAGGTATCACCAAGTGGTACCAGTTAGGGTACCACCAATCAGATAATAGGTGTCATGACACAACACGAGCGGTAACCCCCTCAATTAAAGGGGGAACCGCAATCACAACAGGTGTAGGGGCACCGTTTAAAGGGGGCACCAGGAATTTCACTGGTGCCCGGACCACAGAGTATAAAAGGCTGAGAAAAATCAGTCTCAGCCGATTCAGACTTTTGAATCACATGGGACTCAGCGTAAGGTTTACATTATATTTCCAACTGAGAGGGTCAAGACCATCTGAAGACAGAGTTATTACACCCAAGGAAAGAAACAACTCTAAAATGTATCAGTGTCAATTCAATCAGGCATGCACTGTACAGACATTTGTACACGCTTCCATCAGTTTCTGTAAACCATCCAGAGTATTTGGAATACGCAAAACTGTCGGTCTGAAGTTCATAGACCATCACAGAATGACCATCTCAACACGATGAGGCATCAGAGATTCCAGGAGCTTGTTACCACCAGCACAAAGGTGATCCACCAAAACATGTTGCCACCGACATCTGCGACGATGAAGTATTGCAGCTTTCAAGTGTTCCACCAGATCCAACAAAGGAAGGAAAATACCGTGTAGGCCAAGAAACATGGCTCGAAGATTTCTGAAGGAATACTGACACGAGCATACTCAGACTTGGAACCTGCCCCGCACTCCGTTCTCGAACCATTCTCGAACTAGTGAGAGGCACCAGCAAGTCGGGCTGTGGAACTATGCACTGTGGGTGCCATCGCTATGGATTTGATCATTCGCCAGCTTGTACTGATTCCAGGAGACTTGTCAAAACATGCCAAATGATGACCTGGGTAATAATGAGAGCTAAATATTGCCAATGAATGATACCACCTAGAAATGGCTTGTAAACATCGAACTTCAGTGTCAAATTTTGGGTTGTGCTGTCATAGATTGGTCATGAGGTGCAGAAGACATAATTATTTGGTAAATTCGAGACATATTTCTATCTACTGGTAATACATTTATGTGGTCTAAAACAAATTATTCTTGAGATATATGCCACATTATACTCAATTGGCGGCCATCTTGAATTCAACATGTTCCACTCAAAAGATTTTATTTGACTTTTTTATACATCATTTCTAAGACCTAAATAGAGAAAATAAAAGTGGCTTTATTTAAGTGTTGTAATTAGTGGTGGGTGAATGTAGAAATGGTTTGCAAATATCGAACATCAGTGTTGTAATACATTTATGTGGTCTAATATGAGCCGTTCTCAAGAAATATGCCATATTATACTAGATTAGAGGCCATTTTGGCAGGCCACTCAAAAGATTTTATTAGATTTTTATATATCACCCTACTGAACAGATTCTAGGAGGTATCATTTCTGTTGCAATTAGTGGTAGGTTTAGTCAAATTTGTGTTATTTTGATTGGACTAAAAGTAGATACCAGTATTGGACCTGAATGAAAATACTGTGGCTGAATACAGACAGACAGACAAATGGATAGCCAGACAGATGAGTGAACAGAGAGATGGACAGATGGATGCACAACTGGATCGCCAGATGGATGGATGGACAGACAGAAAGACAGCCATGTGAACATGTTGACAAAGAGCTGCGTAGATAGACAGAGTTTAGAAATCATGCACATATATATATATATATACATGTACGGATAACCTATATGCAAGACTTCAGATTCATAAATCCAATTCCATTTCATAAGATAGCTGATGTAAATTTTGGAAACAATGTTGCAATTAACTGATGGTGTCAAGCATAGCAACAGCATACAGAAACTTTATCTCCAAATTGTTTCACTAACCTTTCTATAGGTACTGTCTCGGAGACTCTGTAGCAACTACCATTTCAGCATCAGTGGTATAAGAGTTAATAAAAAGCAAATATACGGGAAAACTCATGCAGAACCGTTATGGTTTATCATAGATATCCTTACCTGTCGGCTGATTCTGGTCCTCATTATAATCTCGTTTAGGTGTGGGAGGTGGCTTTTTATCCGGAACAATTCTACCAGGTGATTGAAATGAAGAAACATACATAATGATAGAAATATAAATACAACTTCAACAAGCTAAATATTCTTAAATATTAATCTAAAACTACACGTTACAATAACAAATCTTGAAATATGTTCAACTGATGATAAGCTTCTGATATGTCCACACTGTATAAGATCTTACTGAGTACATGTCAGTATATCTAAGACCAGTCATGTGTACTATGGCTGTGACAAAAAACCGCAATAATCATCCTGGTTTAAAATGACAGGCCAGTCATTAGCGCATTAGCCGTACTGATATATCGTGATTATGATGATTAATATTAAGTCTTTCAATGATGAATTCCCCATATCTCATTTTCATAGCAACCATGCAGGAGAACTGTTGAATATTTTGAAATTAATATGACTGGAAGCCGTTGCTGCCTTAGGCAGCAACGTCTTCCAGTTAAATTAATTTCAAAATATTTAACAGAATAAGTTATATATTGTAAAGAATATTTTTTCCATGATTTGTTAGTGGATGGATTAACACCTTTCATCCTGAATGTCAGTAATTGACACATTGCTTACTATGACATAGATTGACTCTCTTTACTAACAGAAATCACAGTATCTAAATTAGGTAGTAACTGCTCAAGCAAGGTATTGAATACATTGAAGATAATATTTGTCTGGAGCTTGTACAAACTAATTAATTCTTTAATATTTACATGTAACTAAATACTTGTCATAGTTATCAAACTGGGTCAAAATAAATATCCAGACTTGTCAGTCCACAACCTGAGGACAGTCATATCTGTCTTTAATCATTTTAGTGGAGACTACTAGCTTCTGGGGCCGAGCCAGTTATTCCAGTGATAGATTTACAAAAATAGTTCTCTTGGGACGCAAATTGACATTCATTATGACCACTGCAAAGGCCAGTTTAGCCCCGCTTGACTATTTTGGCCACTAAGGGATTAAATATAGTAGTGGACATATAAAGTGACCATTTTAACGTGATCCATAAAGTGTCCCTTATAAACAGATTTGACTGCATAAAAGGTCTGATAAGAGGAAATAAATTTTATTTGTATAATTTATATTTCATTTTCCCATAAAGATTTTCACTAGTGTACTAAAGAAAATTTAAGATACACTTCCCATCTCATTTAGAGGCTAAACCTTATTGATATTTTGAAAATAAATTGACTGATAGCTATGCATAAGGAAGCAATAACTTTTAATCAAATTCTCAAGCCAAAAGAAAAATTTTAAATCAAGTAAATTATTACGAATAACCATGGGATGGGGACTAACATTTTTGGAAATAAAATATTTATCACATTTAGATAAATAGTAGATATAACACAGGAATTCACATCTATAGTTATGCTCTGGACATCTCTCGCTAAGCACGTTTCAGCAAGGCAATCCTGCCAGAGCATCTTGTCGCATACACATTACATCCAAAGTTTCAGGGCGAGATGCTGGTAGCAAAACAGTTTGAAGAAGTGAACAATTGGATAATAGCTAAGAACCCTAGCTTTATAGCAACATTTATTGCATACCAGGCTAAAAGCAGCCCATTTCCTGCATCATACTTCTGTGATGCTGCAGTTCAAGTGCCTTCAGTGACATGGTGGAAGGCCTTGAAAACACTAGGTGTGCCAGGTGATTTTATTGATATGGCTATTCAGCTGCTTGAAGCACCAGCATCATCAGCATCGATTGAGAGAATTTTTAGCAATTTTAGCTATATCCACACTAAAATCCGTAATAGGCTTGGAGTAGAGAAAGCGTCAAAGCTAGTGTTTCGCTACAGGATGTTGAGAGGGCTGTCTGATTTGGACTACTAATTAAACCTAATTAAGCCTTTTAAGTTTTAATTGTATGTATTTGATAAAAATGTAATAATAACTCATATAATAAATGGATTTGTTTAATATAGTGCTTTTGATGCAATCTCTGATTTCTTGTTATTTTTTAATAGGATTATGATGCATAAGAGTATGGTGATATGTCCAACATAGTTTTGGACAGTTTTGGACAATTTTGGACTGGTTTAAACCATTTAAGACAGGTTTTAGACAGGTTTTGGACAATGTCTGCTCAAAATTAGTTTTGGACTGTACAAAACCCAACCCTGTAAGCTGAGTACCGGTATGCGGGCAAACTGAATGTAGAGGTAAACAGGTGGATGCGCCCGATTATTTTGACACAAGCATACAGGTAGAGTGTGAGCGAGTGAGCGTACTTGTGTGCATGAATGAGTTCATGTATGCATGAATGAGTACATGCATACATGCACGCATGTGTACGTGATGGAATGAGTGTGTGCATGCGTGCAGGAATGAGTGTGTGCATGCGTGCACACACATGTGTGTAATGTTTATGCGCTTGAGGAGTGCATGAGTGTATACAAATGTGTGTGTGCGTGCGTGCGTGTGTGCGTGCATGCACATAAATGTTTGCATGCATGTGCAGATGGGAGCGGATGAATACATGTGCAGCCTTAAATATGTTAGCTTACTTGCTTAATGAGTCATACACAAATCCTGTGATTGACACCCGATTGGAAGCACTGAAGGAAAACAAATAATAGACATGCACATGTTATTGGTTACGTACAATTGTAAATTTGTCCCGTTACTCATTGATGAATACTAGAGTTAAACCAGGACAGCTGGGGTAATATGTACAATGTTTCATCCACTTCCACCCGTCACCAAACACACCCATTATCGATCTCACATGGCATCAACCACACTCATCATCAACAGACCCAACATTGATCCAGCCACACATCATCAGCCCCACCCGTCACCAAACTCACTCATCATTGACCCCACATGTCATCATCCCCACCCGTCACCAAACTCACTCAGCATTGACCCACATGTTATCAACCACACTCATCAATAAACAGACCTAGCCACACGTCATCAGCCCCACCCATCATCAAACACGCCCATTATTGACCACACGTCATCAGCCCCACCTATCATCAAACACGCCCATTATTGACCCAACACATTGTAAACCATACTGCTCACCAAACTCACTCATTATTGACCCTAGATGTCATCAACCACACTCATCATTGACCCTACATGTCATCAACCACACTCGTCATTGACCCTACATGTCATCAACCACACTCGTCACCAAACAAACATTTACCCGGCCACATATTGCTCAGCCCCACCCGTCACCAAACACACTCATCATTGACCCTACATGTCATCAACCACACTCGTCACCAAACAAACATTGACCCGGCCACATATTGCTCAGCCCCACCCGTCACCAAACACACTCATCATTGACCCCACATGTCATCAACCACACTCGTCACCAAACACACTCATCATTGACCCTACATGTCATCAACCACACTCGTCACCAAACAAACATTGACCCGGCCACATATTGCTCAGCCCCACCCGTCACCAAACACACTCATCATTGACCCTACATGTCATCAACCACACTCGTCACCAAACAAACATTGACCCGGCCACATATTGCTCAGCCCCACCCGTCACCAAACACACTCATAACTGACCCTACATGTCATCAACCACACTCGTCACCAAACAAACATTGACCCGGCCACATATTGCTCAGCCCCACCCGTCACCAAACACACTCATCATTGACCCTACATGTCATCAACCACACTCGTCACCAAACAAACATTGACCCGGCCACATATTGCTCAGCCCCACCCGTTACCAAACACACTCATCATTGACCCTACATGTCATCAACCACACTCGTCACCAAACAAACATTGACCCGGCCACATATTGCTCAGCCCCACCCGTCACCAAACACACTCATCATTGACCCTACATGTCATCAACCACACTCGTCACCAAACAAACATTGACCCGGCCACATATTGCTCAGCCCCACCCGTCACCAAACACACTCATCATTGACCCCACATGTCATCAACCACACTCGTCACCAAACAAACATTGACCCGGCCACATATTGCTCAGCCCCACCCGTCGCCAAACACACTCATCATTGACCCCACATGTCACCAACCACACACATCACCAAACAGACACAACAATGACCCGGCCACATATCTCTCAGCTCCACCCATCACCAAACACGCCCATCATTGACCCCACATGTCATCAACCACACTCGTCACCAAACAGAGCCACCATTGACCCCACATGTCATCAACCACACTCGTCGCCAAACAGAGCCACCATTCATCCCACATGTCACAAACCACACTCGTCACCAAACACACCCATCATTGACCCCACATGTCATCAATCACACTCGTCGCCAAACAGACTCAACAATGACCCGGCCACATATCGCTCAGCCCCACCCATCACCAAACACGGCCATCATTGACACTACATGTCATCAACCACACTCGTCACCAAACAGAGCCACCATTGACCCAGCCATATGTCTTCAGCCCCACTATCACAAAACAGAGCCACCATTGACCCAGCCACATGTCATCAGCCCCACCCATCACAAAACAGAGCCACCATTGACCCAGCCATATGTCATCAGCCCCACCCATCACAAAACAGAGCCACCATTGACCCAGCCACATGTCATCAGCCCCACCCATCACAAAACAGAGCCACCATTGGCCCAGCCATATGTCATCAGCCCCACCCATCACAAAACAGAGCCACCATTGACCCAGCCATATGTCATCAGCCCCACCCATCACAAAACAGAGCCACCATTGACCCAGCCATATGTCATCAGCCCCACCCATCACAAAACAGAGCCACCATTGACCCAGCCACATGTCACATGTGCACATTCTTACACCAATAATCACTAACATCGTGAATATGTCTTTAACAGACGGTGTTTTCCCATCTATCATGAAGAGTGCCTTAGTTACGCCATTGCTGAAAAAATCTTCACTAGACCCTGAACAATTGAACAATTACCGACCGATTTCGAATTTAACATTTCTGTCTAAGCTCGTTGAAAAGCTTGTGTCTACCAGAATAACTGTGCATATGCAACAGAATAAATTGTCCGAAAAATTCCAGTCCGCATATCGAGAGAACCACGGTACGGAAACTGCCTTGTTACGGGTCCAAAATGATATTCTGAGATCATTAGATAATCATAACGCAGTTTTTCTCGTATTATTAGATCTCTCAGCCGCGTTCGATACAATCGACCACGAGATACTATGTGAACGACTGAGGAATAACATCGGCATCAGCGGTACAGCCTTAGCCTGGATAAAATCATATCTTACGGACAGACATCAATCAGTGTGCATTGACAAATCATTAAGTTCCAGCATTCGGCTAAAGTATGGTGTCCCTCAAGGATCGGTCCTCGGTCCCAGATTCTTTACTGTTTACTCTGCTCCTATAGCAGATATAGTGCGGCGACATAACCTTCAGGTGCATATGTACGCAGATGACACGGAGCTTTATCTAACATTTAAGCCTAACATACCTTGTCAGGAAACATCAGCTCTACAACAGGTCCGAACATGCGTCGCCGATATTAGCCGGTGGATGACCAAGAACAAGCTAAATCTCAATCCAGACAAGACTGAGTTCCTTATCATAGCGACAAATCAACAACGCAGCAAAATCGGCACTACGGAAGTTCAGTTAGTTGACAGCGTGATCCCGGCAACTACATCCGCTAGGAACTTGGGCGTGTATCTAGACCAGGCTATGAATATGGATGCACATGTAAGCTCTGTGTGCAAATCTGCGACTTACCATTTGCGTAACATTAATTCCATCAGAAATGTGCTGACATATCAGACCACAGAGACACTTGTTCACGCGTTTATCACATCACGATTGGACAATGGAAACAGTCTCTTATATGGCATCACCGAAAAATCCCTTGATAAACTGCAATATGTGCAAAATGCTGCGGCTCGTCTGGTAGTCAAGGTCGAAAAGCGTCATCACATAACACCAATTTTGAAAGATCTTCATTGGCTCCCCATCCGGAAACGGATTGAGTTCAAGATTCTGCTCTTGACTTGGAAATGTCTAAACAACAACGCTCCCGACTATTTGCAGGAACTTCTCTTGACATATGATCCATGTCGCAGACTTCGTTCTGTGGATAAGCTATTGCTCCAAATTCCGCGATCGAATTTACGCTCCTGTGGGGACAGAGCCTTCAGTGTTGTGGCTCCGAGACTATGGAACCAGCTACCTGTCCACATCAAATCCATCCAATCAATTAATGATTTCAAACAAAAATTAAAAACACATCTCTTCACAAGCGCCTTTGAAAATTGACATTGACACATGGCGCTTTACAAATGCTGTATTATTATTATTATTATGTCATCAGCCCCACCCATAACAAAACAGAGCCACCATTGACCCAGCCATATGTCATCAGCCCCACCCATCACAAAACATGCCCATTATTGACCACACGTCATCAAGCTCACACATTAACAACCTTACCAATTATAACCTCTACCCGGCATCAACCTTACATCCCCCGCCTAAACAAGAGGCCCAAGGCGCTGTATTATTCACCTGGAACATAGGCATTTCAACTAAAAAGGCCATTGTCTATAAGTAGAACCCTAAGGTTTTGGCCAGAATTGCAACAAGAACAAGGATGCGCCTTGACAAATCTGGTTAAAGTTGATCCAGTATCGAAGCTGGCCACCAAGCTATTTATGTGACGGCTTTGAAAACACAAAATATTACACAGCATCAGTTTCGGCTTTAAAATCCATCAAATAAAACAAATTCCAATATGGCCACCAAGACGCCGAATACTGATTGGCTGATGGAGGCCATGTTTTGTAATGTACTAACTTCCCTTGAACAAACTTGAAGGGCCCTTAGTCCCTAATAATATTGGACAAATTTCGGCCATATCCCATCAGCGGCTACAGAGATTTATATAGACGTTTCTAAGAATTGGGCGCAGTCCAAGATGATCGATCGGCTTCGAATGAGCAAGCTTGGATCTCTATGCCCTATGAATGCTTCTTGCAAATCAAAATCAGCCGTTGTTGAAAAATAAGTTGATTTAAAACCCTTAATAAAGAGGGGGGGGGGGCGAGTTATCGGTCTTGAATACAGATCAACGATAATGCATATTATAACCAATTGGTGGCTACACGATCTTACCAGCAAGCGGGATAACATTCCAAGGTGACATTCCTATGTATCGCTTGTTTGAATAAGGTTAATTGATTCGATAGCTTATGAGAGCAACGATGGATAAAAAATGTTATTCCTATAAGCTTAGATTTAAAGTTAAAGTTATTAAATATGTGCAAGAGAATGAGAAACATGCAGCTTCTCGTTATTTTACATTACATCGGAAAACTGTTCAAGAGTGATGTCTGAAAAAGGAGAAAATTGAGAAGGAAAGTGCGAGTAAAAAATCTAGTAAACGCAAAAATCTTCAAGGCGCGTGAAGGCCAATAGTGTATCAACGCATAGCAGCTACATATGTTATGAGTGTTGTGCCGCCGGTGTCCGTGTAACAGGCACTGCCCATCGAAGAGAAGCCCTTTGTCTACATAGCCTTAATGATCAGCACAGTTTTAAAGCATCTTGTGGGTGGAACAGTAGATTTAAACACAACAATTTAATGTAGAGAAGAAACCTATGGACATTGTGGATAAGCGTGTGGACAATTTCCTAAAACTTGTCATCAAAATGCAGAAATTTCATAATTATGCTTATGGGACAAAATTGGCACCACTTGTATTATTACCTGGTGTTGGCCCCCTCCCAGCAAAAGATATTCCAACTGGAAATTTTGTTTACATGTGTGGGACTGGAAAAATGAGGAAACCATTCAATTTTGGCTACAACGTGTGTGGAGACGGAATAATGCCAGAAAGCGTCTTTTAGTGTGGGATTTGTTTAGCAGCCACCTTACAAATGATGTAACGAAAGCTGTACGCAAGACATATAATAGAACTATTGCGTGCCGTTCAAAAAGCTTATGGCTGAGCACTATGATGAATGGGTGTTTTCCAGCCCTGTAGTGTTAACCCAAGGTGGAAACAGAAAGCTGCCGACTAAGGCTATTGTATTGCATTGGGTCAGAGAGTGCTGGGACTCCATCATGCCCGAGATCGTTCAGAGCTCATTCAAGAAATGTGGTATTATCAATGAAATGGACAGAAGTGAGGATCATTTATTTTACAACCAGGAAGAAAGTGACGACGAGGATCGATTTGCTGGCTTTGATGACGACGATGTACAAGAAGCATCCGATTTCTGAGATAAAAGTGATGAGGAGCGTGTCAGCAGTGAAGGGGAGAAGTCAGAAAATGACCTGGATAGAGATGGTCATTACATTGTTTACGTTACCGGTACCTTTTGTATATATTTCATAGAATTCTCTTGACATTCCAACTGTCTAACATTGTATTTTGTGAACTTGTGAACCATTTAAAGGAATTTTCTTAACATTCTAAATTGAATTTTGTGAACTTGTTTAAGGTTAAGATAGAGGATTTACACTTTTCTGAATACTGGTAAGTTTAGTTTTTTCACTTGCACTTCTCAAAAACATGACGGCGGTATATTTGGGAGGGGCGGTTAAATTAGGATAAATAAATTTTACAATATGCGTTCATACTTTGAAACATGTTTATCAATGGTTGAAATAGCTGTGACAAAGCCATTTCTCAAATACTGATGAAGGATGATTTTAATATGGAGCAAGAGGCCCAAGGTACCTGTATCACTCACCTTCACAATCAGTATTTGAACAAGAGGCCCAAGGTACCTGTATCACTCACCTTCACAATCAGTATTTGAACAAGAGGCCCAAGGGACATGTATCACTCACCTTCACAATCAGTATTTGAACAAGAGGCCAAAGGGGCCTGTATCATTCACCTTCACAATCAGTATTTGAACAAGAGGCCCAAGGGGCCTGTATCACTCACCTTCACAATCAGTATTTGAGCAGGAGGCCCAAAGGGCCTGTATCACTCACCTTCACAATCAGTATCTGAACAAGAGGCCAAAGGGGCCTGTATCATTCACCGTCACAATCAGTATTTGAACAAGAGGCCAAAGGGGCCTGTATCATTCACCTTCACAATCAGTATTTGAACATGAGACCAAAGGGGCCTGTATCACTCACCTTCACAATCAGTATTTGAACAAGAGGCCAAAGGGGCCTGTATCATTCACCTTCACAATCAGTATTTGAACATGAGGCCAAAGGGGCCTGTATCACTCACCTTCACAATCAGTATTTGAACAAGAGGCCCAACGGGCCTGTATCACTCACCTTCACAATCAGTATCTGAACAAGAGGCCAAAGGGGCCTGTATCATTCACCTTCACAATCAGTATTTGAACAAGAGGTCCAAGGGGCCTGTATCACTCACCTTCACAATCAGTATATGAACAAGAGGCCAAAGGGGCCTGTATCACTCGCCTTCACAATCAGTATTTGAACAAGGGATATGAAACATGAAAACTACAAACATTTCTGTACTAAACCTGGAAATCGAATATCCAAATGTAAAAATCTTGATAGGACACAAGTTTTCACGTTAGAAATGTACGGATTGGGTTAAAATGGAAAGATATTAGTATAAGCAAGCCAGAATCTCGATGGTTGCGAGTGAAGCATGAAAAGCAGGTCACACTACATACCTTAAGCCTATCACGGCTTTAGAGTTACCTTATTTAGGCTCACCACCTATATTTATCAGGCCCGGGATTAATCAATGCTCCTAGAAATCAGAGAATTTTGTTTTGAAATCTGAGAGACAAATTTTGAACCATTTTAGTCTTAATAGCACAACATTTCTGAATGGCCATAAAATATCACATAATCCATCTTCCTGCTTTTAATCCAGAATTTAATTGACTGTAAATCAGTTCATACATATAGTAGCCAGTATGATTTTCATTTGGGCTCACTAATCTGAGCGGATTTCATTGGGCATGACTTTTAAAGTCACAGATACATGTAAGGGGTAATCTAAAGCCCTGCCCATATAATGTATGCATTGACCGAGTTTGGTTACAATATACAAATCTTGCCCACACACCCCACCCCCCAGTAGTGTAGCCAGTAGTAGAAAAATACCACCTCCCTGATCACCTCCCTCAACTGGAAATCCATTTAGACAACTGGATTTCCATTTAGACAAATGGCCAAGGCCAAGAATATAAAACTCCCGTGTGGAGCCCACTGTCCGGGAGAACCACAAATACATACCCAGGCCCTACACCCATCAGCCCAAGGTTTAAGATCTTGATATAGACTTTATCAAACATGCATTATAATACATGCAAATGGCTTATGCGAGGTAAGCCTTTTCAATGCTTAAGGAACTGTGTTGGAGAATATTGTGCGACACACAATGCTCAGTTTCAGAAGGCTGCTGTTGAGCCGAAGCCGTGCAGAGGATGCGGGGCAGGTATTTATACAGACTGTGGACTAAAGCATGCGGGGGTCGTAAACATTCCAACAGAATGAACTACAAGAAGGTCTGTGCCAGGAGAAAGTTCAGTTTAGTTATGGAAGAACTTAAACGCGCCATGCCACGCATTTAGAGACATGCCTCCACAGGGATATACACCACCCACAGGTACTGATCGCCACACATATTAGGGTCTGAATGCCCATTTAAAGACAGGCATCCACAGGGATATACAGCACCCACAGGTACTGATAGCCACATATAATAGGGTCTGAACGCCCATTTAGAGACATGCATCCACAGGGATATACACCACCCACAGGTACTTGTCGCCACTCAGAAAGGTTTAAGATCTAATATATATAGACCTTTCATCATGGTTACTGTAACACAGCTTCGAGTGATGGCAAAGGAATTCGGTCTTAGAGACTATTCTAAGGCCCGCAAAGCCGACCTGCTCCAGATGATTGCACAGGCCAATGCCGAGGAGTGGCGAAAGCGACTCCCCACCCTTGTCGAGGAGTGGCTAAAGTGACTCTCCCGAGCAAAACAGACAGGGAGGTTTCCGGCGCTCACGTCTGAGGATCCATGGAACCCTCACAAGAAAACACAGCTGCTCCATGAGAGTCGTCAGTTGTATGAGGAGACGAATGTCAGCTTACGGGCCAAAGCTGTAGCAACTCGGATGCCAAGCCATCCACAAGAACGCCTACCTCTTCTAGACCGAATCAGAAGATGATTAATGAGGGGACCGAGATCTGAAACCCTAGCCCGGAGTATGAGGCGAGAAGGTCAGCAGATTCTTAACGAGCGTCTCGGTGAGAGGGAGACAGAGGAGAGAGGACGGCGAACAGTATGCTGGACATTCTTCAGAGGGCTAGGAGACATTACAAGTCGGATCATGGAGAAGCTGCGGACTGTTCAGAACGCCTTCTAACTTCGGTATACCCACACCTATCGAATCCGCCACATCGAGGATGGTAGGGTAATGCTCTTCCACAAGAATGCTCCAGGAAGTCCCTGGATGAATACACTAGGAGAGACCCAGACTTGGGTGGAGGGCAGAGAACACGCCTGCTTCGACCCAGACACTATCGATCGGCCCAATACCGCGTGGGCCTTCGTCAGATCAATCAACGTTGAGGTAAAGGTTGTCATCGACCACCAGCCTCTGCTAGGGACAGGCCCCCTCCCGGTCTGGCTCCGATGGAGGAAGGGAATGGTGGCACTCGATACCTACAAAGATAACATGTGCCTCTGGAGATGTCTAGCAGTTCAGCAGGGTGCAAGAGCTGATAGAAGTACAGCTCCTGCACGAGAGCGTGTTAAACAGTTCTATGGCCTGAACAGGCCTGTGGCTGACGTACCAGACGTCGCTAGACCAGCTGGACAAGGTAGAGTTATTTGCGAAGACAGGGATTAGTGTTTATGAGCCCACTGAAGAAGGTAGCTGGCATCTGACCAGGAAACTTGCACACTATCCGACCATCATGACAATAGGAGTGTACGACCACCACGTCTTCTTCATTAAGGACATCTCCAAGCTGGCCCAGACTTTCAGCTGTGGGCACTGTCAACAGCAGTTCACCCAAGCATGTAGTCTCCATCACCATGCTGACTGCTGTACAGGGGGAAAAGCGATCATCAATTGCCCTGGGGAGAATGTAGTAGCGCCGCAGTCCCCATATGAGAAGGCCTTCTATCCATACCAACCGGCCAGGTCCGCGGCTACTCGTTGGATTGAATATATACACCTGTGCAAAAGTTAAGCACCACCCTATTTTTACGCACATGCGAGGGTATATTCATGTGCTATGAAGAAAGCAATAGCATAAACATTTATGTACCCATCCATCTTAGTGCAAGAGGTAATAATGCAACTAGAGGAATGCTGATTATGATGGTGGGGAAACACTGTATGTTTTTGTTTGAACTTGAAAACGAGGCCTGAATATGGTTACGTTGACACAACTGACAACTATTGCCCTACAGTTGACACACGTGGCTAGATTGTCATTAATGGTGTCTGAAAACGAAGTTTAACATCTGTGCACGAGTTTGAGACTGTCATTATTAATACCGGGTATATCCACCGTGTGCCTGGATGACGGCCTGGACACGACGTCTCATGCTGGTCACCAACTGACTGATACGCCATTGTGGTATTCGTTGCCATTCAAGATGGAGTGCGTCTGTTAATTCCTGTAGGTTCTGCACAGGAGGATCCCTCCTTCTCACCATGTTTCCCAGAATGTCCCAGATATGCTCAATAGGGTTCATGTCAGGGCTCCTTGCTGGCCATGGTAGGGTTTCGATGGCATTCCGGCGGTGGTATTCATGCACAGCTCTAGCACGATGTGGTCGGGCGTTGTCATCCATGAATATAGGGTGGGTTCCAGGTGCATGATTTACAAAATGAGGGACCACAACTCTATCCAGTATGGAATCTTGATATCTTTGTCCATTTAGTGTTCCAGGTACAGTCAACAGATCCAGCTTACAATCAAATGAGATGCACCCCCATATCATAACGGAACCTCCACCAAATGGAACTTCTTCCATGATGTTACGTTGGTCGTACGCCGTGCGTCTGGACCTCCATACACGAGTTCGACCATCTGTGGCATGAAGCAGGAACCGACCTTCATCGGACCAGTGTACCCGTCTCCAGGATCTCATGTTCCAGTGTCTTCTTTCGTTGCACCACCTCAGACGCTCCTCTTTGTGGTGTGCAGTGAGGAGAGGACGTCTGACAGGTCTCCTAGCTTTCATGCCAGCAGCATACAGTCGCCTTTTGACGGTAGACATTGACACTCTATTGCACGTTTCCCATTGCTGGCTGAGCACTCTGCTGTTGGTGAATGGAGATCTCCTAACAAGGCGTACTAGGGCTCTTCGGTCTTCCAGATCTAGGCCTGTCGTTCACCTCGTTAGTTTGCCCATGTTTTGCAATCAAACGACTGATTACAGTATGGTTAATGTTCAGCTGTCTGCCAATCTCTCTGCATGACATACCAGTGGTATGCATGCCTATGATTTGCCATTTCACACGATCACTTAACCTTCGTCTTGCCATAGCGGTTCACAATCAAGAGCTAATTCTCTCTGTACAAATAAACCACGGCCATGAACACAAAATTCCTAATCTTGTCGCCTAAATCTGTATGTAATGTTCTACACCTCAAACTGGACTTTTACATAACTGAACACGTGTGCTGTTTCCCGCCACGCACGGACATCAAGCGGCGTGAAGTCATGCATGCATGTGCATTTCATACTTGGAATTATGTCAGCTAACGCGGGGACAAAAAGTATGGCAGCCTAGTTGTACCATCATGTTTCTACGTTCTATTGTTTTTGCTGGTGCTTAACTTTTGCACAGGTGTATATATACACCACGCAAAGAGTGGTCATGGTGGTGAGCGTTGGATCGAGGGGGCTCCCGTAGATGGTTATGATCCGACAACCGACTCAGTATACCAGTTTCATGGCTGTCACTGGCATGGATGTTCACAACACCAGCGAAGTGAGGATGCTGATCAACGATACCGCAAGACGGTCGCGAGAGACGAGAAACTGAGAGCATCTGGACGCACGCTTGTGGTACAGTGGGAGTGCTGTATAAAACGCTGTCCAAGCATCCACATCCCTGTGCGGACAGTACCATACCCACACTTTATTGTCTATGACTTTGAAGCCCTTCTAGATGGGATCAAGACCCACCCTACAGAGTCTCACGATCGAGAGTGCCCACATACCAATCTCGGTGTCAGTCGGCTGCTCCTTAGACGGTAGCGCGAGCTCACCAACTCACCTCTGCAATGCTAACTCCAAAGTGCTGATCTCAGAGTTCATGCAGGAGATCCAACTACGAGCCTCCACGATCCGTGCAAGGGTTCGGTCACAGTATCTACCCGCAGACTTGGACAAGTTACCAAAATGACAGCAGCGACTTATCAATGAGTGGTGTGACCAGGTGCCTGTGCTCGGGTTCAACTCTGGGTGGTACGACCTGAACCTCATCAAGAAGTACTTCGTGGATGAACTTACTACTTCATCCAAAGGAACAGTGAAAGTCGCCAAGAAGGCTAGCCAGACAATGTTCCTCATTACGCCTGAACTGAGGTTTCTCGATGTAATCAACTACCTAGCCCAGGGGTTTCTTATGAGAAATGGATCATAGCCTACGGTTGCACGCCACAGAAGAGCTGGTTACCTTTTGAATGGTTCGACTTACCTGAGAAGCTTTACTATCCTGGACTACATGATTATCCTGCGTGGTGGTCCAAGCTCAAAGGTGGTTACCTTCTTGAGTTGTCAGAGTGGAAAGCTTGTAAGCAGACCTTCTGGGGATGAAGACGTTTGCTGACTGGTTGCGATATTACAACAACTTGGATGTTAGCCCGTTCATTGAAGCCTTAGAGAAGATGCGAGAATTCTACACAGAACGAGGTATAGACATTCTGAAGGATGCGGTGTCATTTCCTGGTGTGTCGCTTTAGTACTTACTTCGTGGTACTGCTGAACATGAGCCAGATATTAGCCTTTACTCTCCAGGCAAGGAAGCTTATGAGATGTTAAAGGTGCTGTTACTGGGGGTCCGAGCATTGTGTTCACGAGATATCACGAGTCTGGGGGTTACCCGAATTCGCCAAGGTAAGTGTATTTGTCAACCATGGCCCAAGCAATGCCTTGTGGTAAAGAAACTGTACGACGGTGGGGTGGGCGTGTAAGCAGTGATATTGAACGCTTTAAGCAGGATCTGCTAGCGGATCGTTGGTTCGGGTTTGCTGAGGTCGACATTGAGGTACCTAAAGTGTTATGGCCAAATTTCGAGATGTCTCCCATCTTCTATAATCGTGAGATCACAGAAGAGGCTATACCTTCGGAGATGCTTGCATACCTTGATAAAACAGGTAAAAAAAAGTCTACAACTAGCAAGCTCGTTGGTGCCCTCTCTGGTAAGAAGAGGGTATTGTATGCACCAACTCTCAAGTGGTACCTTGCCCATGGGTTAGAGATTACTGCTATCTATCGCACTATAGACTAAACCTCACAGAAACCTTTTGAATGGTTTGTAGACTCTGTTACTGAAGCACGTCGTACCGGGGATGTTGACAAAGGTAAAGCCTTGTTGGCTGATCTCTTCAAACTCCTCGGCAACAGTGCATATGGGAAGCTGATCGAGGCATTAGAACGTCATACCAACATGAGCTTCACTAAGGATGAACGAGCAGTAGACAGAGCCTTGCGTAGCGCATGGTTCGAGGATCTAGAGGAGATCGGTGATTCCTACGAATTGCAGAGCCGTAAGGCTAAAATCACCATTCGTCGCCCCTTCCAGATGGGTATAGCAGTATACGAGCTGGCGAAGCTGCGAATGCTGGAGTTCTACTATGACTTCCTCGACCACTACGTAGCTCGTGACAGCTTCGAGTACCTGCAGATGGACACCGATTCTGCCTATATCGCCATAGCAGGCTCCAACCTCGATGAGGTGAAACGCCCAGAGATGCGAACGGAGTATGAGGCCTGCAAACGTGACTGGTTGGTATGGGACAAATGGTCTAACCGCACTCCAGGATTGTTGAAGCTCAAGTTCGAAGGCACTCGTGGTATTGCTCTCTGCTCCAAGTGCTACTACGTGGAGAATACAGCCCGCTGGAACAGCAGAAACTTGCAAGTGAAATGCTCGACCAAGGGAATGTCTAAACGGCAGAATGACATCTCCTGGCAGAGGTTCTACAGCGCCCTCCATGGTGTAGTAGACAGAGCCACCAATCGAGGCCTACGCATGCGCAACCAGGGTATGGTGACTTATGCGCAGGAAAAACTCGGACTCTCCGCTTACTACGAAAAGAGATATGTGCTACCAGATAATATCCACACCGAGCCCATCGAGTATCATGTTAGCACCCTAGGGGGTAGTAGCTGTGTGCCTTAAGGGACTAGCTGAAGCTCTTCTACGACAAATGGTCGCCTAGGCACTCCGTGCTGGCATGCCAGGTAGTACAGTGTAGGCCGCCCCTCCGCGTCCACATACCTGTCAAGCCTGTGAACATCTATCGACCAGTTAGGATCTGTTGCACGCCATCATCCCCCTTCCAGCTCACCAGGCTCATACAGGTACCGAGCCAGAGCATCAGGTGGTAGGCACTCCTCTCCCTTGTTCGCTCCTCTAGAGCTGTGACCAGCAGAGTGTCTGATAGCCTCTACCGGCTTCTTCCCGATTAGCCTAGTAACCTCGGCATTGGATCTCTCCACCAGAGCAGGCAGCCCTCTCACCCATACTCTAGAACGTTCACTCGGCGTGGCCATTTCCTGGGCGTATTGGTGTGGGAACAGTCTCTCTGCCAGTGTCCGATTCCACCGCTCAACGATAGCCTGGGCACGGTGATGCCCTACCTCGCCTCGCCTAACTGCCACACTGTGTTTCCGCATGAGGGCTGCAGCCTCCCCTCTGCACTCCTTACCCTCATCCACCTGCAACTATTCCGGCCACCGGAGGGGATTTTCCGAAGCCTCGTAGACACCCTGGAATGCCTGGGCCACCTGGCCAGCTGACTTGTCTGTGAGCGGTACTGCCGCCTTGTACCTGCTGGCGACATCGACGATGGTGAGGGCATACTTGTAGGTCTTACGACCAACCGAGTCATGTAGAAGGAATAGAACATCTGCCTGGTGAACTCTGTTCGGGACAGTTTCCTCGAAATGGGCATGCCTGATGTGCCGTGGACGGGGTCTGTATATCTGCCACATCGCCTGGTGGCTGAGCCACTGGCTAACTGTCTCCAATGAGAAGTTGTGGCCCTTGCGACGTGCAGCCTCGAGTAGTTGAGGGGGCTCACGGTAATATCCACCTGGCTGATAGTAGAGTTCCTCAAGAAAGATGGAACCACCGGATTTCATCACT
Source organism: Chaetoderma sp. LZ-2023a (assembly GCA_034401795.1). Taxonomy (NCBI): domain Eukaryota; kingdom Metazoa; phylum Mollusca; class Caudofoveata; order Chaetodermatida; family Chaetodermatidae; genus Chaetoderma; species Chaetoderma sp. LZ-2023a. The sequence goes on from CM067369.1 coordinate 256,744,512, forward strand.
GATGTCCACTCCCATCCTGTCACGCACGGCCTGGGTAATTTTATCACTGATGTCCACTCCCGTCCTGTCACGCAGGGCCTGGGTGATTTTATCACTGACGTCCACTCCCGTCCTGTCCCGCACGGCCTGGGCGAACTCTAAACAGATGAACAGACGGCCGTCATTCATTCGACTATCACTGAAGACCTCCTCAAACACCTCCGTACACCGGCATCTAGTCTCTGCTGGATCCTCACTGAATGGTAGTTTATCGACCAACCATCGGAAGTTAAGGGACTTGACCAGGTCGTGCAGTGATGCCATCCTTATATAGTACGGCTTAAATGTTCGGCGGCCCAGATGGCAGCAAGCGCTATGGCAATGTACGGTAGCCAAGGGCCTGCGACTCCGAAGAACGTACCTACTCCTGAGGCGATGGCTGGTATGGCTTCAGAAATCTTCTCCACCCCATGGAGAGCATTGCTGGCGATCTTGTGGACCATCTCGCCAGCCTTCGTTGTGAACAGAGCGATCAGAGCCCCAACTGCTGCCAGCGGACCGATAGAAACGTTTACGTAAGTGCGATAGATTCCTTTCGCTCTGTGTACTAGCTTGCGGGATTCAGGCTCTACATCATCATACTCACCCGCAGTTTCCGCAACATCGTAGTCGTCTGCATCATCCTCCTCATCATAGTCCTCCTCATAGTCCTCGTCATCTATATCCTCGACTGGATCTTCATAAGCCTCTGGTTCATACATCGCTCTGGGGATCCGTCGCTGCGGGACAGCTATATAGTAGCTTTAAACTGTAGTCTATAGCATGGCATGCGCAATCTTGAATGCGGGCGTGTTTGCCTTAGCGAACTGGGGACTCAGCTTCGCCGACAAGAAGGCGGCAGAGGTCGAGCGTGAGCGTCATAACCAGGCGATGAAGAAGCTGTCTAAGGAGAAGTTTGGGTACAGCAAAGCCCTCGAGCATATGCGCCAGAGGGAGGCACACCGACGCCAACTCCGAGCTCAGGCCAACCAGAGCCTCAAAGAGGCGGATGAGAGTCTCGATGAGTACTATGAGGCTGTAAAGATATCTGAGCCAACGCTCGACTATGAAGCATCGACAGGTCAGAAGACAGCAGAGCTTATGGTAGTGGTGGCAGGTGCAGCGGTGACAACAGGAGTGTTGCTCTATGCACGCTCAAGCTGAATACCTGATGTGTTCGACACGGATACCTTAGCATAGCCAAAGTAAATTACCGTCACACCTAATGAGCGAGTCCCAGATATGAGGTTTCCGATGTTGAAGCTGAGCCAGTTGCCCTGATTAGGTGGGATGTCCCTGCCCCCGAGGTGGTGACGGCCCTCGAGTGCCGACTCGAGGTTGTCGCTTCCACTGGTTAGGCGCAGAAGTGCATGTGACTTAGTTTTCTGTCTGTCGAGTTGGCAATCAGCCAGCTCGCGTACCTCACCAAGAACATTGGTCCCAGCAACCACAAGCTTGAAGTCGTCTAGCTTATCCACCTGCTGGATGACTCCTCCCTTCTGAACCAGGACCGCAACAGCGACACAGTCCTATGCACCACGATGCAATGTAAGCTCTACCCATTGATTAGCTGTGGCTTGGACCTGCTGGTGTTCTCGCTCCACATGCATGATCCGTTGTTTGGAACCCATTTGCTTCAGCTCCTGGTCATTCCCGTCATGCCAGACATGAAGTCTTGGAGCATTCATAGTCGCATCTGCGAGCTACTCAGTGTACACCCGGAGGAACAGCCTATCCTGCATGGCAGCCGGATTCACGTGTGTGTTCTCGAGGAGGGTTAAGAGTGGAACCGCCACAGGCTTCTCGACACCTGCCCGTAGTTCGAATTCCGTGAACCCCTCATTGCACCCCACAGCATAGTACCCCTTTCCCTTCACACAGAAGGTTGGGTCAAAAGCCAGCAGACCTAGGACTCGGTACTCATCGTTCACATAGGTGGTGTCCATGGTGCTGCTGCTCTGCACAATCTCCCATCTGTTCAGAACCTGCGGGAGCTCTACCGTCTGTTCTATTGTGCTCTGAAGCTTGAACTCGAGTGTCATGCTCTTGATCTCGTGGATCTGTGCCGAGATTGCAAAGTCAATGTACTTCCCAGCAGCGGACAACGGGTTCTCATCGTTTATACTGGGTCGAATGACCATCAGGCAGTCCTTCCGAGGATCAGTGCGGTGCAATGTCACGGGTTCAATGGCCCCATCTGGATGTTGCACATACTGCAGCATGTTTAAGGCCTGGGTATATAGAGGGGTTAAACGGCTACCATGTTTGATAAAGTTCTCCAGCAGATTGTCTATAGGCAGCAGGACAAGTTGGCACGACAGCCACGGCATGCACTGTCCCACTGTGACAGGGTCAGAGGATTGCTTCGTGACATCAACATTATCCACGAGCGAGCCAAGTTCACACCTCCGTCTGATGCGGAGATACTGGCCGCCATAGAGGAAGGAGAGCTAGCTCGTAGTACAAAAGAACACCTGACTCGGATACTCTACCGGAAGTTTGACAGCACCGAGGGCAGGACACTCGACCTACCTCCTGGGCCCAAACCAACAATCCTGCTTTTCTAGCTCTCCAAAAGGTGAGGGTCAACCCCAAAGATCTACTAACGGTCGGGAAGTGGGCTGCCATATTTAGCCTCCATAGCCAGGAAGAGCGAGAGATGCTGGATAGCCTCCAGTCTGGAGCAAATAACTACTTCAGGGAGGAGGTCAGTGCCGCCGTAGCGGAGAGCCATGACACCGGTCATGCAGAAGGTACTCAGGAGGGGTTCACTGTTGGCCGCAAGGAGGCTGTTGAGCACATCTTCAACGAAGAAGGGCGCAGGAGACTGGCCAGTGATCTGGCAGCATTTCTGAAATTCCCAGATAACTACCAGTACTACCTCATCAAATCCGCTCACAAGTCAGATGCTCATCGCTCATGGACAAAGTGGATCTTCTGTGAGAAGTTCCAGAAGAAGAGAGCCCTAGACTCTGACCCTCAGGGGGTAGAGTTTAAGCGACAGGCTTATGACGAAGTTCCTCAAGCTTCTGACAAAGTTCCTCAAGCATCTGACGAAGTAGCAGAGACCGCGGATGAAGTAGCGGAGACTGCGCAGCCTTCTGATGAATGAAAAAAGTTGCGGCAGCTACGACAGTCTGTCAGCGATGACGCGTAGAGCAGGCTAGTTTCCTGGCTGGATTCAGCTTGTAGGTGAAGGTCTGCGCCTTTTCCAGCGATGGCTTGAAGTGTGACAGCTCACCTGTCTCCTTGTTGCTGAAGATGAAGCGGTACAGCTCAGCTGCCCTCTGCACACCTGCGTCTCCTTGAGGGTTAGGCTGTCGTATATGGTCTTGAGCAGGGCACGTCCACACTTGGAGCTGAAGTATAGCAACCGGGCATTGTGGGGGATGTCTGGTGCGATCTCGCGGGTGTACTTCTAAAAGAGGATGAAGACAGTTATCTTTGTGTGCCGGATGCGCCTTGTGATGTTGCCGAGGTAGGTGACTGTCTTCTGGTCCATTGCAGGGTCATCGATAACTAGAACAAGTGGTTCTGTCAGTCGGGCTGCCAGCAGCTTCTCCATCAGTGCTTGCAGGTTCTGCGTCTTGGTGATTGGGCCATTGTACCATTGATCATTTCTGTCAACCGCCTCAGCGGCGGGGTCAGACACCAGAAGGATGTATTGCGAGTGTAGATGTTCGGCCAGGAGAGCCCGCAGCGAGATGTTTTTCCCGTGTCCTGACGGGGCAATGATCAGCACCACCTGGCCAGCATCGGCCGGCCTACTGTCGAATGGTACAGACATGCATGCGGAGGATGGTTAGCACTTGGTCGGCGGTAGCCTTCGTCTATATCTGGGAAACTAAACGGCAGTACTTCCTGCACCAGCTCTTTCGCCTGCAGAGCGGGGAATCCTGCACCTCCGGCGGATACGAAGGATGCGATGGAGGCGTCAAGCATGAAATCCCAGCAGCAGCTGAGAAGATAGCGTAGAGGGCCTGTGTTAGCACCCAGTATCTAGTATATCCAGTATTTATATGATACATGCACGGGAAGCCATGACTATCATGTGGTCTTAAACGGCAAACCAAAGAACCCTGACTTCTTCACCTCTGGTAGCCGGAGGCTGGCGGTAGCACCTGTTTGGCCGTCGACAGTGATATGGCTCAGGCCGAGGGTGCCTATCTTGAGATTCTCTCCATCCTGTCGGAATGAGCTCGGTTGTTTCAGGAGATCCTTAACCAGGTCATGTGCATAAGACTCAGCCATAACCTTGATGGCTCCAGCCTCATCGACTCTGAGCATACCTCGCATCGTCGCCCTCTCCTTGATGCCCATCCCATTGTATACAGTCTTGGCCTTGTTAATGGCCGATTGTCCTACCGTATGAGTGTTCCCGATGAGATCTCGGGCTGGGATGGTACCTCGGATCTCCCGCGGGTCTCCCTTTTCATCGAAGTCTAGGAAGGAGATAGGGGCAACAGTGACCTCTGAACCGAGACGTGCCTCGTCCAAGTGAGCAAAATCGCCTAGCTCTTTGCTTTCTAGGTCTGTGAGTGACAGAGTCATAGTCATATACAGACGGCTTAAACATACTAGTCATACCCCCAGTGAAATAGTTGGGCATAGGAGGACCACACAATCAGCCAAGGGAATAGGTAGCAGTGCTCAGGGTACTGGCCCTCTCTGCAGGGGCACGCCTTGTGGGCGGTTCACCATTCCCGGGCATTGGAGATCCTCAGTCCGCGTGCTCGACTATGGGCTACACACCACCCTCCGGCACGCCATGCCTCATATGCTGCAGGGGTCTTGTGATGCATCTCTCACTATTCAGAGGGGTTAAACGTAGACGACGATGATCTCAGCCATTGCACTCGTTGCTAGCCCTAGAACCGCGGCCTCCATTAGTGTAACACGTTCTCCCATGATCTTGGCGGCAACAGTGTAGGAGGCACCACTGAGGCCGATCTTTGGGATGGGGTGAGTTATTCCGAGACAGTGCCCGGCCACCCCACTCACCACTGTATCGAGGACAGCCGCAGTGGCGACAGGAAGAACCGCATTTCTCCCTGTCATCTTCACCACGGCCACATTCGCTGCCACGTTACTGGTGACATGGACTGCCAGAGGTTTTGCTTTGGTCAGTAACTTCTGTGTCTTGGTTCGCAGCAGGTTCTCCGCCTTCTGAAGGCTCGCCTGGCTCTCGGGCAGTTGCTTCACGATCTGTACCGTTGACGTCATTGTTTAAGCACTGAGTATACAACGCGGTTAAACGTGTGCGTCCCCTGTCAAGAGAGCTAATAAGATCTTCCCAGTTTGCGTCTGCCAGGTGGCCGGGTTGGTATATTCATCTCTCTATTGAGACATCTTAAACATGTCCAGGCTCACGCTATGACAGAAGTACTATGATGTCTTCCGGAGGGAGTTGAAGGACTACAAGAAGAAGACACCAGATGAGATCGCTCAGCTCTCCGGTGCTGAGCTGACAGAGGAGCTGACAGCTGTGAAGCTCTATCTAGGATTTGGCAAGGGACAGATCTGCTTCCTCGAATACCTTATCATGGGTGGGAGTATCGTCGAGCAGCTCCTGCGAGCTAAATGTTTCTACAACGATCGGGAGTATCTGTCAGATGTGTTCCAGCAGTTGCAGACCGCCATGGCCTCACCGGACTCAGAGCTGAACAAGGCTCTGCGATCCTACAAGCTGGAAAAAGGATGCGCTGCCGAACCCTCCAGCCCTTGGATGTGCATGTTGGTAGCGGGTATAGGGGCTGTACAGCATGCCAAGCTGGTTCAGTGTCTCACCGTGGTCCACACTGCTACTGTAGAGCGTCAGGATAGTCTTATAGCTGATGTGCTAGCGGCGGAGTAGGCTGATCCCGAGCGCCACGATAGCTAGGCCTGACACCACACGTAGAGCTACCACGGGAAATGGTGTCGTGTCGACTGGCTGCAGTGTCGGGGTGCCCGGAGCTGCCGTGTCGACTGGCTGCAGTGTCACGGTCGGAACGACTGTATGGCTCGTACTACGCGTAGGTGCGTTGATGGCAGTGTTGAAGCCGAAGTGGACACCGGGGGACTCCCCTCGACTATCATGTTTTTATAGCCCCTGACTTGGAGGTCCTCGATGTTCACGATCATGTTGCTCGGAATCATCCGCAGGTGTGGCGAAATAGCAGTCAAGTTTGAGACAGGCCTTCTGCAACCCCAGCTGGAACTTAGCAATAAGACTACTGGGGTCTGCCACGATGATCATATCCTCAACGAGACTGATGAACATGGTCTGGACCTCTGCTCCGCTGACACCATCTATGGAATGCCGCAGCTGGGTCTGTGCCGTAAGGAGGCAGTAGCACAGTGCTTCCAGGGACTGGTTGATCCGAATGATCCCTGCTGGTGTGAGGCCTGAGGTGGTGCGTGGGACAAAGTACTTCCACACATCTGGATAGTCCTGCCGCAAGCCAGTGATGTGCATATTTTGCACCAGGGTCGGAGTCTGGATCGAACGAGAATGTCGCTGTCTTCCGACGGCCTACTCGTCGGGGGTGGGGGGGGTTTGATAGGGGAATCCTGAGTAGTTACGTCTCGGATCACCGTACATAACCCTTAGACCGCTGTTGTCACCACCATGCCACCGATAGTCTGGGTGAGCGCTGAACTCTCTCTGTAGTCTGCTGGCCGCTGAGACGCTATGACTGTTGAGCTGTGGGTTGAAGGCGTTTGTATCAGGGAGGCTTGCACCCAGCTCATGGAGGATTCGTTGCACCATGAAGTACACGTGGAATCTGAGACAGCTGGCGATGAACACAGCTTTAGGAGTACCAGAATATGAGTGAAGCAGTGTGGAACTTACGCCACATCCTGCCATGGCACACCACATGGCAAAGTTCAGCTGCTGATTCCAGTATGAGAGGCTTGGAGCAGCCATCCAAGTATGAGCTTGCTTCGCATCCTTGATGGTGATGGGGTGGTTGGTCAGCGGTCGTGGGTTGACGGAGAAGCTGGTTCGGAACCATCCATCCACTGTGATGGAGAACGGTGTTTGCTCTGGTATATCATCCAGTACCCAGGAGGGGTGGTTGGCTCCAGATGACTGTCGTGAGGTTCAGTGGGAAGGCCATCTATACTTGTGTTCTTAAAGCTACCGTACAGGCAGCACACTATTTGTGGTCATCTCGACTCCAGAGACCAGCGAGGCGACCTCGCCGTCACATCTCGCTTTTTAACTCCTCCATATCAACCCGCCCGCTGGAGCCTTTGAGATATTGCTGTCGCACTTTAGGTTTCTCCGTGTGGTACAGGGCTTGGACCTTCAATATATGGTGGTACTCTTCATCGGTGACCTGGCCATCCTCGAGAGCTTTGCTGACAGACTCGTCAATAGTCCGTAGCATACTCTGTGCCAGTGCCACGTACTTAGCATGCTTCTCCAGCCTCCTTGTGATCTGCCGCTGCCCCACCCCCAAGCCTGTGGCCAAGACAGTGGCGGCTAGTGTCACGCCACCCAGCGGGAAGGCGACGATGGCCCCCACCCCTGTAGCGAGAGTGGCCACAGCTGCCACTGCAGCACTTGCTCCAATCACACCCGCAGCAGTGGTTGTACGCGTGAGGACGTTGTAGGCTGTCTTATATCGCCTGCGCGTTCTGCTGTACTTTTCTGCTTCATGGACGAGATTCTGTCTGATAGTATCTATCTGCTGGAGTCGCCAGCCGTGTACTGTAACCCCCTCATCAGCCATCAGGGAGGAGTATATTTCTGGTTGCTTCCGCCACTCTGATTTTGCCATAGTATACCTGGAGATTAAACCTGCATCACTTGCAGAATCTGCTCATGAGTCATAGAAGGGTTCATTTTGGAGCGCCTGGCGAGCCATGCCAGCTTGCTGGTTTCGAGACAGATGTCTCTTAGACAGAGGTCATCCAGGACTATGTCGGGTGCCAGTAGCTTTCTGAGACGTGACATCTGGAACTTCACCTTATCACCAAGATAGTAGGTCCGCCGCTGGATGGTTTTCTTGGTCTTACACTTCTGCACCATCTCCTCTTTCCACTGTATGACATCTGGCTCATCCTTGTCTGAGAATCCACCTGGCTCATCCTCGTATGTGAAGACATCTAGTTCATCGTCGTCTGTCAAGACTCCTGCGTCCCTCTTACTCTCCTCCAGGAGGGCCTGCCAGTATTGGAAATTTTCACTGTTCCTACGCCTCCTTACAAGGCTTGCGTTGTGTTGATACCAGTTCTCCCGCTGTAGTCGCTCTCCTTCTTGTTGCAGTGCGAGCCTCTGTTCGTTTAAGGCCTTTATCTGTGCAGGGGTCATGAAGGGGCGAACCTCTTTCTTCATCATCTCGGCCAAGGTCATATAATGCTGGTATGATATCATGTCAGGTCAATGAGTAATAAGAGTGTAAACTCTAAATGGGCGTCCGATATCCATCCATGCTGGCATATATGTTAATGGAGGGGCTGTCAAACAGGTGATTTACAGGTGTGAACAGGCTAGGACTGATAGCTTTCCATAGGTTGCCGTTGGCACCTGGGAGATACTCTATCACGTCCCGGCCGACTTCTACTAGTGAGCTGCTGTGTGCACTGCTCGCAGGTTGATGTAGCCCATCAGCGTGTATGTATGTTGTGCCCCTCTGGGGCACCTCGAGGAGGACCCATTCTACACGGTACTGTACCACCCGTCTCCCCACTAGAGGGTGAGATTACGTTCTCACCACCGGAGAGCAGCAGTCAGACAATCGGCATGGTTATATGTCTTGTTTAAACCCCTCCTATAGCATGCTATGGAACCCATATTTGCTCACTCAACTGGTCTTGCTGACCTGGCAGATGTGTACGCAGTTGATACTGCCAAGGTAGAAGAGAGCGATGGCAAGTCATTTGCCCTACAGTACGAAGCAAGCTCAAAGGCATTCTCCCTCCACCCCATTTGTGGTGATGGGGTGGAGCTGCTCACAGAGCTCAAGAATGTGACAACGGAGCGCCTGGGTCGCAACATAGATGGCCACAAGATCGTGTTTCGGTACGATTTCCCGAAGAGGAAGTACATCCTCGATCCGTTGATTGAGCTCTCGGATACAGAGGTGCCAGACATCAACACTCTAAATAAAGACCTCAGCTTTCATCTGGTCAAACCCTATTCGAGCGGTGCCCCGCCAATGGCCCATGATGGCCTGCTATTGACCCTGGCAAAAAACCTGCAGTTCATATTTGAGAAGAATGAAGTGTGGTACCACGCTGGACCTGAGGGTGACTTGCAAACATGGTTGCCCCTATATAGGCCTCCCACAGTCCTTGACATAGAGGTTACTCCCCTCTCCACTGTTGTGAAAAAGGATGGGACAGTTCGAAAGCTCTACAATCGGGGATCACCCTTCCTCACCTACATAGGTGAAGGTGTCTCCCTGACGAGGGTGGGTCACCGGATCAGGGTTACAGGTGGAAAGCTCCTGCTGCGTCGTCCATTCAATGGACCAGAAGAAGCTGTTAACCTCCAGGAGGGCACCCTATTGGTAGATGCTGTGTCACATGTCTCCAAAGTCAAGGGTGCTGTTAAACTGCTTCAGCGAGTCAGACTCACTAACCCGCAAACGACTCATATAGTCCTAGAGCTACGTTTCTTAGCTGGCGGCAGAGTGAAGCAGCTAGCCCCTGCCCCTGAGGGGATGAAGATCACTATCGATCCGGATGGAACAGGGCTCGATCTGGCACAGATATTTCTCAAGGGGTTCACTCTGCTCAGTTTAACTCTTCATATATAGCCATGATTCTCATCATACTGCTCGTGCTGGTGTCTACAGCAGTGGCACAGGGCGTTGAGACTGCCATGATATTGGATTCCCAGTGGGCCCAATTCCGGGATGCCCCCCAGTACAATCCTTGGGTCGACCCCTTGCGGAGAAACATTTACGACCGCTTTCACCCACGTAAAGAGATCAAGTCTGTCTGCCACTTCTATGGGGTGGAGGGGGTAGGCCGTGGTTGTCTGCTGGAGACCCCTGCTCAGCACCATATTCTCTGCGTAACATGTGAACATGCCAGAGTCTGCCATGGGTCACATGCTAATCACTTTAGCCTCCTCCCAGGTGAGCGTTGTCAAGGTAGATGGAAGCCCCTATGGGGGGTCCCATCATGCCGATGCGACTCTGGCAGAGACTACGTGTTTGTCTGAGCCTACACAGAATAGAGGCCGGCCCTGTGGTTGATGGCGATCAGTGGTGTATATCACTGTGGAGGCTTGTCTCTAAATGGGCGTTCAGCCCCTGGTAGTAGTAGTGTCGGGATGATCCTACCTCCCAGGAAGCCGTTAGGCGATCCCCGCAACCTATGCCTCAGGAATTGAGAGGGCGGTGGGAGCCGCGAATCACGGAAAAGTTGCCTGTGGAGGGAGGTCTGTCACGATGATCATATCCTCAACGAGACTTATGAACACCCCTGCTGGAACTTAGCAATAAGACTCCTGGGGTCTGCCACGATGATCGGGCTGATGGGTGTATGTATCTGTGGTTCTCACGGACAGTGGGGTACACACGGGAGTTTTATATTCTTGGCCATGGCCATTTGTCTAAATGGAAATCCAGTTGTCTAAATGGAAATCCAGTTGAGGGAGGTGATCAGGGAGGTGGTAGTTTTCTACTACCGGCTATACTACTCCACCTACCCCCCCCCCCCCTCCCCCACCAACCAACAGCTTGAAATAAGCTTTTGTGAATGACTGACTGAATTTAAAACTAATTTGACTGGGGGCTGTTGCTGCCTATGGCATACAAACATACAAATTTAAGATTTACGGTTTAGATGTTTTAAATGCTTTTCTTGGAAAATCTAAGATGGTCGCTGAAAAAAAATAAAAAATTCACCCCAAAAAAAGCTCGTTTCTAACGTAACGCTGTACTGTATGATCACTTCACCAAGTTTCATTGAAGTCAGGCCATTGATTAAGGAGAAGCAGCGATTCTAAAGGATTTTCAGAAATCTTTTGGAAAATCAAAGATAACACTGGAAAAATCAACCAATCAAATTTCTGAATATTAGTTTTAGAATTCATCACCATAGGGTTCTTCAAGTCAAATCTGTCTAAAATCTGCAAAGAGATGGTGGCGGATGACGGATAGATCGACAGATGGCCGATCTCTAATGGCATTATAAGCTCACTCGTCCATTCTGGCCAGGTGATCTAATAACCATACCTTTTCGTACTCCGAGTGCTTTCTTTGCCTTTTATTGTGTTCACACACTCCAGGATCTTCCTGAAAACAAAGCAAACAGATTGAACCAATCAGATCAAAAGAAACTAATCATCATCTGAAATCGCAAGATTGTATAAGAGGTTTTGTGAGTTTTTCTGAATGACATAATCACATATAAAGCTAGATCTGTGCTACATACAGATAGGGGAGATGATTCCCATGCTGGTAGCGTGATCGACTGGTAATCAGCCAGGCAGAGTTCAAATCCTGCTCGACTGTCAGGCAATCCGGTGGCTGATGACCAATCGGTGGAAACACAGGCAATCTCCTAAACTCCTCATTGCCTCTCTTCACCCAGGAGTATAAATGGGTACCAGTGTAAAAAACTGGGGAAGTTAGCAATAATAGACTGAAATAAAAACCAGCCTAGATATGGCATGAATGGGACATGGAATCAGGGACTCCATAGATGTCAATCAAACAAATAACTTCACGTACAGGTAGCTCGCGGGGTAATGTTCAACATCAAGTGGAGATGAAGTGAGCCTCTCTAACTTCGTGATATAAGGTTATAGTGTCATTAACCATTTAACACTCAAGCATGGAAAAAATGGATAACTGAGCCAGTCACTCCAGTAGTAAAGACTTTTTGAAAATTTATCATTGAAATGGCTGGCTTGATTATTGTGAAAACTCCAGATCACTCAGGTGACACAACATTATTGTACATGTACTGCTGACAGATGGAATTTAGGACTGATGGGTCGAGTAGATGACAATGATATAATTGTGCATCATCAGATAAAATTAATATACATTATTGGCACTTGAGAAGCAATTTATGCACTAATAACTCTGTATATTAACCCTTTCATGATGAAGCCAGCCAAAACCGGCCTCTGTAGTGGTCTTGAGAAATGTCCATTTTGCAGGCCAAGAGAAGACTATTTTTGAAAATTTACCACTAGAATAACTGGCTCGATAACCGAGCCAGTCATTCCAGTGGTCAATTATTAAAAATAGTCTTCTCATGGCCTGCAAATGGACATTCAATAACTAAATATTAAATTTTTTTTAACAAATTTAGTCATTAAAGGGGTAATGTACATTAACTAGCATCTTGTTAAATGGACACAGAAGAGCTTTTAACTGGTGATAAATTAGTGAAATATAGACAAATTTATCCCATCTTTAAGTGGAAAGCTGTGGCCATGTGTCCTCAGACAATCATATATTTCTCTTGTTTCCCTTCTTAAGCTGTGGCCATGTGTCCTCAGACAATCATATATTTCTCTTCTTAAGCTGTGGCCATGTGTCCTCAGACAATCATATATTTCTCTTCTTAAGCTGTGGCCATGTGTCCTCAGATAATCATATATTTCTCTTGTTTCCCTTCTTAAGCTGTGGCCATGTGTCCTCAGACAATCATATATTTCTCTTCTTAAGCTGTGGCCATGTGTCCTCAGATAATCATATATTTCTCTTCTTAAGCTGTGGCCATGTGTCCTCAGATAATCATATATTTCTCTTCTTAAGCTGTGGCCATGTGTCCTCAGATAATCATATATTTCTCTTCTTAAGCTGTGGCCATGTGTCCTCAGATAATCATATATTTCTCTTCTTAAGCTGTGGCCATGTGTCCTCAGATAATCATATATATCTCTTCTTAAGCTGTGGCCATGTGTCCTCAGATAATCATATATTTCTCTTCTTAAGCTGTGGCCATGTGTCCTCAGACAATCATATATTTCACTTGTTTCCCTTCTTAAGCTGTGGCCATGTGTCCTCAGATAATCATATCTTTCCCTTCTTAAGCTGTGGCCATGTGTCCTCAGACAATCATATATTTCTCTTCTTAAGCTGTGGCCATGTGTCCTCAGATAATCATATATTTCTCTTCTTAAGCTGTGGCCATGTGTCCTCAGACAATCATATATTTCTCTTGTTTCCCTTCTTAAGCTGTGGCCATGTGTCCTCAGATAATCATATCTTTCCCTTCTTAAGCTGTGGCCATGTGTCCTCAGATAATCATATCTTTCCCTTCTTAAGCTGTGGCCATGTGTCCTCAGATAATCATATCTTTCCCTTCTTAAGCTGTGGCCATGTGTCCTCAGATAATCATATCTTTCCCTTCTTAAGCTGGGCCATGTGTCCTCAGATAATCATATCTTTCCCTTCTTAAGCTGTGGCCAGGTGTCCTGAGATAATCATATCTTTCCCTTCTTAAGCTGTGGCCATGTGTCCTCAGACAATCATATCTTTCCCTTCTTAAGCTGTGGCCATGTGTCCTCAGATAATCATATCTTTCCCTTCTTAAGCTGTGGCCATGTGTCCTCAGATAATCATATCTTTCCCTTCTTAAGCTGTGGCCATGTGTCCTCAGACAATCATATCTTTCTCTTCTTAAGCTGTGGCCATGTGTCCTCAGACAATCATATCTTTCCCTTCTTAAGCTGTGGCCATGTGTCCTCAGATAATCATATCTTTCCCTTCTTAAGCTGTGGCCATGTGTCCTCAGACAATCATATCTTTCTCTTCTTAAGCTGTGGCCATGTGTCCTCAGACAATCATATCTTTCTCTTCTTAAGCTGTGGCCATGTGTCCTCAGACAATCATATCTTTCTCTTCTTAAGCTGTGGCCATGTGTCCTCAGATAATCATATCTTTCCCTTCTTAAGCTGGGCCATGTGTCCTCAGATAATCATATCTTTCCCTTCTTAAGCTGTGGCCATGTGTCCTGAGATAATCATATCTTTCCCTTCTTAAGCTGTAGCCATGTGTCCTCAGACAATCATATCTTTCCCTTCTTAAGCTGTGGCCATGTGTCCTCAGATAATCATATCTTTCCCTTCTTAAGCTGTGGCCATGTGTCCTCAGATAATCATATCTTTCCCTTCTTAAGCTGTGGCCATGTGTCCTCAGACAATCATATCTTTCTCTTCTTAAGCTGTGGCCATGTGTCCTCAGACAATCATATCTTTCCCTTCTTAAGCTGTGGCCATGTGTCCTCAGATAATCATATCTTTCCCTTCTTAAGCTGTGGCCATGTGTCCTCAGACAATCATATCTTTCTCTTCTTAAGCTGTGGCCATGTGTCCTCAGACAATCATATCTTTCTCTTCTTAAGCTGTGGCCATGTGTCCTCAGACAATCATATCATTCCCTTCTTAAGCTGTGGCCACAGACAATCATATCTTTCTCTTCTTTGTTCTTTGAACCAGTGAACTCAACAGTACAATATACCATATCGTTTATGACAAAGTTATAGTGGGGCCTACAGCTCATAAATTAAGCTAAGACATTTTCAAGACAAAATATTTTTAGCATTATGTAATAAATGATCTATAGAATATTTTGAACATAATTGGATTGGAAGACATTGCTGCCTTAATAGAAAGCCCTTCAATGGCCAAATTTGGTCAAGAAAATCAAACTACTTCCTGACTGAATGTCCATTTGCACGCCAAGAAGACTATTTTTTGAAAGTTTATTACCGGAATGACTGGCTCGGCTTAACGAGCCAGGAATTCCACTGGTAGATTTTCAAAAATCATCTTCTCTTGGTCTGCATTCCTCAACCACTACAGAGATAGGTTTTGGCCGGCTTGTCCATTAAAGGGTTGTCTTCAAATCCAATTATATTCAAAATATTCAACAGTCCATTTTTATTTTGTTTTGTAAATATGTTAAGTTATTTCTGAGCTGTATTATACATTTCAATGCGCCTCCTTATAACGCAATTCACCCTGAAAAGGTACATAATGAAAGACAGAAACTAAACATTACTAAAATTAAGATTACCGGTAATAGATTATAGCCTTACCCGGAGAGTCTATTTTTAATATCCATATAAGCGTGGAATGGAAATAACACAGTTGATGCTCTCCTCTGAGCTCACACATATATCTATATACGGATCAGATAATGTCATATATTGTTTGATAAGCGTATTCATAATACTGCTACCACCATCGTGGCTGATAGAGAATGGCCAGCATATATATCACATCAAATCGTTTTGAAATCTAGAACCTATATTCCAATGTAAAATTGTTATTGTTAACTATGTGTCATATTTTGTATGTAAATATGACTTTAAAACATTGACACTTAAAGAGAAGGAATATGGAACTATCAAATTATGCTGTCATATAATAATAAAACAATGGTAAAAATAGAAATAAATCGGAATAATTTAAGAAAGACAGCTAAAATTGATTTATGCAACTCTAATGGGTGCAGCCATTTTGCCTACGTGGAAACCAATTAGTGACACTGCTGTACCATTGCGCTCTGGTGTATGCAGGTGAATAAATAATATGGTCTGTTGCCCTGTAGGTGGGGCTTAGAATACACCTTCCGTATCCTCTGCGTGTCGTAAGAGGCGACTAAAGGAAGTAAGGGTGAGGTAACCCTGACAGAAACCTCGAGTGCTGAAGACGGAGGTTCCAGGCCGCACGGCGCACTCTAATAAACCATGGATCCACGCACTTAACGCTTATGATCATGTCGATAGTCACTTACAGGACTGGCACTATGATCAGCGAACGAAAAGAAGAAGATATGGTCTGTAACAGCTGATCATATAATCCTATATTTGCAGTAAGCTGGTAGCCAATATGTCTTACCGGTAAAGTAGTGTTTAATTTTAAAACAATTTGCCTGAAAGCCGTTGTTTCAATCGTCATGAACTACTTCCTGGGTCACACCGATTTGAAAGTATTTAGCAAGTGTCATGCTATGACCCTGGAAACAAGCAATGTATTTTAAAATCATTTCGACTGAAACTCATTGCTTCCACCAGAAGTGGCTTTCAATTATAATCTTTTCAAAAATGGTCAGCAGTGATTTAACGGTAACGAGATATAATTGCTCCATATCAGCGCCTATACAGAATTTGATTTGGATCGCTCACAAAACTATATTCAGGTATGCGATACCTGCACACACAGTTGACAGACGATGAAGGGCCTGCAGTGTCACTAATTGGTTCCAGGCCAAGCGAAATGGTCCACACTACTCCTCACAAAATGTCTTTTCTCAAGTTAATCTCATTCATTTTCAGGTACCAGTGAGTCAACAACATTTCATAGTTACCTCCCTTCCTTTAACCCTTTAACACTCATATCAGCCACCAATAGCGGTCTTGAGAAATATCCATTTGCAGACCATGAGAAGAGTATTTTTGAAAATTTATCACTGGAATGACTGTCTCGATAACCGAGCCAGTCATTCCAGTGGTAAAATTTCAAAAATAGTCTTCTCTTGGTCTGCAAATGGAAATTTTCTGAGAAAATTTTAATTTTCTTGAAGAAATTCGAAGGTTAAGGGTTAAATATACGGTAAAGATTTTCCCAAAACCGAAAAATATATATTTAGTCAGTTCTAAATGGGATCTTACTAAATGAGTGTGATGACCTTGATATGAAATCACAACTCGTGTGAGATCATAGATATATTTTATTTTGAATCTTTACATTCATTTTCTTCCCACGTTGTATTGCCAGTATTTTATTTTATTTTATAGCTGCAACGATTTGACTGATAGTTCTGACTAATGCACAACAACACATAGTCAGAAATGTAACATCCTATGAGCTCAGAAGTAAAATGATTATTGATTGATCAATAGACATTTCCAGTTTTAGTTATGCCCCGCCCACCTCTAGTTAAGCTCCACCCACACTTCACCGTGTTGGGATTGATCAATCCCAGAATGCTCTAACTATCAATTTCCTGAAAACTATACAGGTAAGCTGTTGAATATTTTGTAACTAATTTGACTGGGTGCTGTTGCTGCCTAGCAACAGCGCCCAATCAAATTAGTTTCAAAATATTGAACAGAATATTTTTTAAATAGTAAATAAATACAATTCGTAAAGCAACACAGTCTGTCTTCAAATATGCGTTCGTGGCATACTTATCTATGTCATAATGATGTCATTCATTATGATGTCATTCTACACGTCACATAGTTGATTATGATGTCATATGATGGATGAATACAGTGGATAGGTCTATTGAATTTTCAGTATGATTCAAGTAAATTTATCATCATGACTACCTGTACTTTTCACAACATTGCGTAAATACATGTACCAATACAGTTATGTACATCATTGCCGCAAGGCGACACGGCTGCTGTGTGCGTGTTATAATATATTGCTCACAATTTATGGCGGTAGCATGCAACTTTATTACTTATGGTTTAATTAATGTTCTGCAATGAATAAGTGTGTGCGTGCGTGCGTGCGTGCGTGCGTGCGTGCGTGCGTGCGTGCGTGCGTGCGAGAGAGAGAGAGAGAGAGAGAGAGAGAGAGAGAGAGAGAGAGAGAGAGAGAGAGAGAGAGAGAGATTGTAAAGAAAACAATTTTCCAGATGGCCAACAAGCAGCCATATTGGATTCACCAATTGTGAGAGATGTTTCTCCCTTATAACATTCATTATCATTTTAATGTTTTTAATAATTGATCAAAGTTACCTAAGCATCATTACAATCATATGCTAAACAATTGCTAAGATTGCCACTTTGAGTAGCTACAGTTCTCTTGAACAAACTTTAATCACCCTTAGTTATCGATGAGATTAAATCTAATGAGTTTCATCCTGATCTGTACAGCAGTTCCTGTGATGTCATTTTGGAGAATAAGATCATGCCACTGGATCAAGCCGTTAATGAGCAGTAGTGCTTTAAACGATTTCCAGCCAATTTTCGGAAAATTCAAGATGGCTGCCAAACAAATTGACAATCAAAATTCTTCCAACCGAATTTGCTTGAAATTGGCCAAGTGGTTACTGAGCTGGCCACCAGAAAAATTGATCAATCAAAATTCTGTATACATGTTCTGAAAAATACCACGCTAGCCTAGTCTAACTGAAATTGCCCACACAGTTAATGACTAGCGGTTTAAATTATTTAACAAAATTTTTTGGAAAATTCAAGATTGCCACCAAAAAATAGACAAATCAAAACTCTCTCTACAAGTTTTGAAGCATCCCACTCTAGGGTCCTCCCAAATGAACTTGAAATCGGCCAAGTAGCTAACGAAAAGTAGGCTTTTAACTGATTTCCAGAAATTTTCAGAACATCCAAGCTGGCCACCGGAAATATTGACCAATCAGAATTGTCGATAGAAGTTTTGAAGCCTACCAGCATAGAATTCGTCCAACCCAAGTTTCGTTGAAGTAGGGGCATTTATATTGGAGGAGTAGCACTTGAAATGATTTTCGGAAAATGTTGGTGGGGGGGGGGGGGGGTGGAAGAAAATCAAAGTTGCCGGAATTCAACCAAATTTAGTATGTTAGTTACCCATATGATTGTAGATTTGGAGGCAACGTTTACAAAAGGCTCAGCCCCCAAAGTAGGGTGGGGAAGGGTGGGGGTGGGATAGAATGTTAGTCGGATTTGCACATTCTAGTAAATTTATTTTAGGTGAGGCCACTTCATATTCATAGCTCAAATAGATAGTCAAAAGTAACATATTGTCAAGTTTGGCATTAATCCATCAACAAATGTCAAACTCTGTAATGGCTTGCCACAACAGTTGACAGAAAGACCAAGTGCCTCACACAAACTAGCATAGCACAAGCTCACACGGGTGAGCTAAAATGTAATATTCCGTGTCATTGCATGACAGGTTATTTATTATGTATCCAGACTGGAGTCAGTGATATCATCTGAATAGCTCAATATGATTATATACCCCTGATTTACTCTGATTTGTCATTGAATAATTATCACACGTAAACTGTCACCTGTTGTTAATATTCCAATACTCTGGTATGTCCTATTTAACCCGCTAATCCTCAAAATTGATTCCAGAAAATTTCCATGTTCTCATCTGAACCGTTCATTTGCAGACCAAGAGAAGACTATTTTTGAAAGTTTATCGCTGTAATGTCTGGTTCAGTCATCGGACCAGGAATTTCACTGACAAATTAAAAAGAGCCTTCTCTTGGCCTGCCAAAATGGACATTCCTCACGACCATTGCAGACTATTTTTCGCTGCCTTGACCATTAAATCTTAAACCATTTCACCCATGAATTCCTCATATCTCATTTTGAATGTTACCATACATGAAACCTGTTGAATATTTTGAAATTACTTTGACTGTAAGCCATTGCTGCCTAAGGCAGCAACGACTGCCACTCAAATAAATTTCAAAATATTCAACAGAATAAGTTTTATATCGTAAAGAATTAACTTTTTCATGGATTTGTCAGTGAAATGGTTAATGTTGACAAAAATCAGCCTCTGCAGTGGTCTTGAGGAATGTTTATCCACCAGTCAGGAGAAGACTTAAAGCAATAACCAGCTCAGTCACTCCAATGGTTAATTTTCAAAAACAGGTTTGTCTTGGCCTGTAAAATAATGGTCATTCATTCAGAAAAAAATTGTAAAATTTCTTGATCAATTCTTAACCGTAAATTAAGTTAACTCTACACTGTAATACACAGCAGTCTTGTCTCGTCACTATAACTTAATATATATCCAACACAGAAAACAAATAGGAAAAAAACAATTACTACTTTTAAGAACATCTTCAAACAATGTGTTTCATTCTAACACAAACATTTGAATGTGTACACAGAGAGCCAGGCAGACAGAACCCATACAGGAAAAGTAAACCGTGTTTGTTTTAGATGTCGAGCATATAATGATATTCCTACAATTGTGCTGTCAAAAATATCAGCGCAGCCTGAGTCTCTTATTGCCAGATGATTGGCATCGCCTCCACAACCACAGTGCAGCTCAGGAAGCGTTTAATGTGTTTCCATTTCAAAATAACGATGTACTGTTGAACATAATTGGATTGGAAGACATTGCTTCCTATCCAATTATGTTCAAAATATTTACCAGAACATTTCTTATATCACGTTCAAAATTGTTTTGTTCTGAAAACACTTTAACTTATCTATGAGCATTACTGTATCTGCCTCAGGCTGCAGTTATGCTATTTATATTTTCGCGCAACATGTATATAGAAATATATAGAAATATACACAATAGCCAGTGAGGTATATAAATAAACATATAAATGACAAAATGCTGCCAGTTAAAGGTGTGACTAATCAAATTCTACGTTGGGCTCAGGCGGCCCTGTAACCCACTTCACCTTTCCAGGGTATCCACCAATCATCTGACGTCATAATGAACTGCATGGTGTGTACAATGACATCACAATGAATGACGTCATGAATGCTGTTGATAAGTACGTCACGAACGCATATTTGAAGACGGTCTATGCGTTGTTGTACAAATTGTTTGCTTTTACTATTTAATAAATATTCTGCTGAATATTTTGAAACAAATTTGACTGGGCAGCAACAGCATCCAGTCAAATTAGTTACAAAATATTCAACAGCTTCCCTGTATAGTTTTCAGGAAATTGATAGCTAGGGCATTCGGGGGATCAATCAATCCCAACACGGCGAGGTGTCGGTGGAGCTTAGCTAGTGATGGGCAGGGCATGGCTAAAAATGGAAAGGTCCATTCCAACCAATACACCTTTCCCACATTGATGTCGTTACGCCGGGATTCCCCTAAATCAATGCTCAGCGCAAAACTGCTGGCTGGTACCGCCACCAACAAGACGCTGACCCGCATTGAGTTACTTTTGCACTAAAATACACCGCAATCTAAACCGTTCCTATGATAAACTAAAATCATTATATTATTTAAATCATATATCATTGGAAAGCGCATTCGATTGCCGAAACATTAATGCATTATTTTTTATATTTTTGTTAAATCAAGTGGACAATAGGGGATATTTTAAAATTGCAATCAACCGTATGAAATTTTTATAAAACTATAAAAACTAACACAGAAATGTATAGAGAATTGGCTTAGCTTTCCAATGATGTATGACTTCAATAATATTATGAACATATTTCCGAAAAAGTTGGTCCCGATCCCAGGATGATTCATAATAAGGAAAAATTAGTTACCTCTCCGGGATGTAGAAATTGTTTGAGTGTAGCTTTCGTGACCATTTCGGTCACCTTTCGTGACCATCTCGGTCACTTCTTCAGCACTAACTGACGGTCGCTGGCAACGTCACTCTGGTCAGTTCTTGTGGAGTCACGTGACCAGTCCATGTTGTCACGTGACTCCACAAGAACTGACCAGAGTGACGTTGCAAAAACCCAAGTTTGTTAACGCTTTAGCCTTCAAATTTGTTCAAGAAAATTTCTATTTTCTCATTGAAAATATCCACAAATTGAAGACCAAGAGAAGACTATTTGTGAAAATTTATCGCTGGAATGACTGGCTCGGTTATCGAGCCAGTCATTTCAGTGATAAATTAAAAAAAGAAAGCCTTCTCTAGCTCTGCTAATGGACATTTCCCAAAACCACTGCATGTGTAAAATGGTTAAAGGGAAATTCCAGTGAAAATCAGGAATAAGTCGACTAAAAATATACTATAATCCGAAATAGTTGACGCAAAAAAATATAAAATACACTGTTCCATTGCTGAGAAATAATAAAATGAATATGCCCAAAACGCTCGAAAACGTGACTCCTGGGCGCATCCATTTTTTCGCAACGAGAGTGAGAGACCGCGAGATTATGACGTCAACGACACACCAGCAAAATATCGCCAGCGCTTTTAGATTTACCTGTTTACTTCGCGTTATGAAGGCCGAATATTAATTAACCCTTTAATGACAAAATTCTGTCAGGAAAATCAGAATATTTCCTTATTGAATGGCCATTTGCAGGCCAAGCGAAGACCTTTTTTGAAAATTTACTACTGGAATGGCTGGTTCGGTTACTGAGACAGTTGTTTTAGTTGTAAATTCTCAAAATAGCCTTCTTTTGACCTGCGTCCTCAACTTGACGATTGCAGAGGCCAGTGCTGGCGTGAAATGGTTAAATCGCATCATGTCCGCATGTCAAGCATGGGCTTGCAGTAATAGAAATGATCATGGAAAGGGTACGGAAATTCACATTTTCAGATACCGGATCAAAAGAAGCATCCGCATGAAAAGGGGCTAACTGAAAGATGGCTTCATAACATCGGCACTGGATGGATATCTTCCACATTTAAATTTGGATGACACAAGTTTAGAACATATAGTCTGTATAATTTTAAAATAATGTGTCATGCATTTCAAAACAAAAGGCGCGGTACTTAATTTTAATATAACAGAATCAAACTCGACAATTAATGTCGTATTTGCTTGCATCAATTGTAAAACGGGATTTGCAAACCAAAATGAAACGATGTCGCTGATTGCCCGGTCGGTCAATTATAGACAACCACTTAGCGGCTTACTTCGTAGATGATAGTAGGTGACAGCTAGTAAATAATGGCAAGTGTACGCTAGACATAATTAGTAGTTTAGTGCTTTCACACTATTGAAATCCAGCGTTATTAATCATTTACAATGTTTACTCCCAATTTTAAAATAACTATGCTGAGTGTTGAATATTCTGAATTAAATTTTCCTGGAATTATGTTGCAGTAGCTTCCAAACTAATTAGTTTCACACAATAGGCCTATGCAGGGTAAATTTTAAGCTTTCTGCTTTTCTGTCCTTGAAAGGGTTAACTAATTGATCCCAAATTTTTAAATGTTGACCCATATTTACTGCCTGTTGAATATTTTGAAACTGGAATTTGACTGGAAGCAGAAGTTGCAATAGCATTACATTCAACATTTATTCAACTAACATATTTTTCAAGAATGTGTTGTAGCTGGTTGATTGCAAACACGCTCCTGGCATAACCCCTCAATGTTTTTAAAAGATAGAAATTGCCCATAAGAAAAACAATTTTTGACAATTTAGAACTACTATGACTGGCGCGATCATCGGGACACTAATTGCACTTTAATTTCCTCCAAACACTGTGGCAAAGTGTCAGTTGTTTAGCCAGTACGCTAATTATCCACGAGATGCAAGATTTACCTCCCCTGGTTACGGCTATCCTCGATCGGGCAAACAGAGTAGGTGTGTCGGTGACGTCAGTTGCTTGTCCAAAATGGCGCCTCTATCTACTGGTTACTTTAGCAATTTAAATTGAGGATATCTTTTTTATTTGTTGGCATAAAATTGTGCTCTTGGTCTCAAATTAATGCGGAAACTTAGTACTTTACATCAGATGCATAAAATCCCCCAGTGGAATATCCCTTTAATAAACAGGAGAGCCCATTGAACCTGTATTGCTCATCTGGAACAGATTTGAATCAGAAGCATTGGAAATTATGGTCTTTAATTCAAAACCAGATTTAGGCAGGAAACAAGAGAATTTTGTCTGAAAGACAGACATTCATACCTATTATGTAGGAATTTGGGAATAAAATTACACATTCTGGGAAGAAAATACAAACAATTGACTTAAATGTAGAAATTTGGGATTAAAATCAAACTCCCCACTCCCAAGAAATGTATAAACCAGGACAGTCTCTTAGTCCATAAACATATTTCTCAAATATTGTGCTGCCAGCCCATTAATGATTTCAGAGAAGCTAAGTAACCTGCGAAGTAGACCAAATGCAATGAGCTACTCTTAAATCAATTTACTTGAGCTATAATCCCTAGATGGTGATCTTTGAGATGTACATTAGTCCTTGAATCTAAAATTCGCTTAAATCTTTGAAACTGTTTCTAAAAATACCACAAAATCCAAGATGGCCAAGCCACCAAGTTGCTCAATCAGTGCATGTACACATTGTGTAGAAAACAAGCACTGTATAGATGTCACTATGGGATGCAATCAGTTACTCCTATGTGTAACTACTACCTCTGTATGTTGTCATGAAACAGTTTGGCCCTGTGCTAAGGATGCCAGAAGACACACCAGCTCAGAGAGCCTTGGAATTCGCCCTACTCGGAGCCAGCAAATACAAGGACAGGAGAGGATGTCATTACATAAATCTGCTAAGCATGCTACGAGGTGACCTCAAGAAAGCACTCGGTACACTCAAGTCAAGAATGGACATGAGGAAGCTAAGAATTTTGGCTGAGGACAAGACAGTGGGCAAAAGTGAAGGACGGATTGCAGCTGTAGGATGTTTCTACTAATATAGTCGCAGAATACATACAGTGAATGAAACAGATAATGGACCTTTCCATGTTCAGTTATGCCCCGCCCATCACTAGCTAAGCTCCACCCACAACTCGCCGTGTTGGGATTGATTGATCCCCCAAATGCCCTAGCTATCAATTTCCTGAACTATACAGGGAAGCTGTTGAATATTTTGTAACTAATTTGACTAGGTGCTGTTGCTGCCTATGGCAGCAACAGCGTCCAGTCAAATTAGTTTCAAAATATTCAACAGAATATTTATTAAATAGTAAAAGCAAACAATTTGTACAACAACGCATAGACCGTCATCAAATATGCGTTCGTGATGTACTTATCAACATCATTCATGATGTCATTCATTATGATGTCATTGTACACAACACGCAGTTCATTATGACGTCATATGATGGGTGGGTACTCTGGAAAGGTGAATTGAGAAGCTCAGGTTTAACCACTTGCCTGCTGAATTTCTGCAGACTACATTTTACATAGGATAATAATTAAACTCGAGAACTGAATGCCTGACGCTTTCTTAGTTTAAGTAGAGTCTGGATGCCAGTGATCAGATCCTGACCCTTTATATATGTTCCCAGTGCGGGTATCTGTGCTACATCCGATCTGGGTGCGGCATGTACCTACATTACCAGTCAGCACACCCGACCTCCACCAAGACGCAAGTCCATACGGCCAATTCCT
Organism: Chaetoderma sp. LZ-2023a; assembly: GCA_034401795.1. NCBI lineage: Eukaryota > Metazoa > Mollusca > Caudofoveata > Chaetodermatida > Chaetodermatidae > Chaetoderma > Chaetoderma sp. LZ-2023a. The sequence continues at coordinate 256,769,443 of CM067369.1, forward strand.
GAGACTACGCAGAATCTGCAGCAACATTGAAGATTACGAGAAACACGCTCAATTGCACACGCGTTTATATGTTCCCAATGCGGGTAACAGTGCTACATTTGGTCCTGGATGCGGCTAATCCGGTATACATGTGTCTCCCGCATTTTGTTGCATGTTCCTGCATTTGCCGCATGTTAGCTGTATCTGTATAGCTGCATACCCGCTGCTCAGTTGTGTTAAATAGCTGCATTTTGCTGTGTTATCCGCAATGGGAAGATATGGCAAATTGTAAGAGGTGTGTATATGCATGGGATCTTAAAAAAGTTCCCAGGACCATTGGCTAGTGGAGTGTTTTGTAGTCAACATATTTTATGGCATTATTCCCAGTGATCCAGACTCATGGAGTTTCATACCATGGTTTGGATTTACTCATCAGATGTCTTTATGCCCATAGTTTGGGGTAAATTTACCTGAGGACGGTCAATAACACATATCTCGTTTGTAAGTGATAAAAAATGAATGACATTTATGTTTGATTTCTAGAATAGTGTTGCCCAGTAAACGTTCAACATGTATCTTCTGCTGGTGTCGCTTCCAATCTTCTTTCTAGTGTATCAAGATGCGCACTGTGGACTAGGAATGCGTGGTTTAACACTATGTTTTGCTGGCATGTGCCTCAATAAATTGGAGAAATCTTTGAACTGTCTTCCTCAGGTGGTACCATCTAAGTGAGGATGACCGCTGGAATTGTGACATCAACGTAGCCTAACATCATATGTGCGTGTGATGCATACAACTGTGACATTTGTCATGTCTGACGTCATATATGAGCATGCCGAGGGGGGAGCTTTGGTAACCCATGGTACAGATATGGTCTTACAGATAGGGTTTTGGGGGTTACCAGTCCGCATGATTCATTACCACTGGATCCATGTTTGTTGGTGAATCCAAGAAGATTCACAGTCCTTGCATAAAGTGGTAGTTTCAAAGCTGTCAGGATCACGGCGAAGGACTTCGATGACTCTGTGTTGGATGCTGCCTATTTGGAAAGTTTTCCTTTTCTGTTGAAACCGGCAGGAAGCACAGTTATGTTTCTGGCATTTTTCTATCTTGCTTGGGATGCCCTGATGTCCCTTGGTGTTGGGATATGAGAGATTTTTTCAAGTAGGTTGCCGACAGTGTTGGCCCAATCAACAGTGGCGTCTGAGCTGCTTCCAGCCATGTTGGCCATCGTCTTCTATCTTCAAAGTGGATGGATAAATAATGCAACTCTCATTTAATAAAATGAAATCTTCAACAACTTGGTGCTTATCTATTATATTTGCCTGACACTTTCTGCTGTTTGAGAAGAGTCAGGATGCCAAAGTCCAGTTGTGGCTTGCTTTTAGGCTTGTGCGATTATTGCTTTGAGTTATCACGATCGATTATTTAAGAATAATCATGATTACTAGATTAATCAGCCTTGTTATAAATTATCCAGCCATAGCAGTAAATGCATATGAATGACGAAAGTGCAGCAATGGTGGTTAGAAGTATCCATTTGCAGGTCAAGAGAAGACTATTTTTGAAAATGTGTCACTGGAATGACTGGCTCGATGCTCGAGCCAGTCATTCCAATATTACATTTTCAAAAATACTCTTCTCTTGACCTGCAAATGAACATACATTCGCTGAGCAAAATGTCAATTCTCGTGACTGATCGCATTAACCCGTAACACTCTGATGTCAGAATTAAAAATTTTCAAACAAAATTAAAAGATGAACTGGTGTACATTTTTCAACAAATTTGGTGGGAGATAGTGCTGTCAAAGGCAGCAACATCGTCCCCCAAAATTGTTGAAAAATGTACACCAATTTCTTTGCTATTGACAAGTTAAAAGATAAAATATTGACATCAGAGGGGTAAGAGTTAAAGAGTACTTAAAATGTATTTTTTAAATATTTTATGCATTAGAAATTATTCACAATTATTTGATTATTTAATACGTAATCATATAAATTCACGATTTACAAAATAATTGCAATTTTCGATTTAATCACGCAAGCCTACTTGCTTTTATATGTTCCCAATGCGGGTAACAGTGCTACATTTGGTCCTGAGTGCAGCTAATGGAATGTATACAAATTTGGCATCCAAGGTCAAAGGTTTGTTAGGCTACATGAAGCAGTCAACTTATTTTGTCAAAAGCATTAATGAATTTCTGCTCAACGCCAATTGAGCAAGAGGGATCCATTTCTAGCTATATATATCCCGCCCATTTCTAGCTAAGCTCCGCCCATGCTTTGCCAGTGTTTGGATCAATCGAAACCTAAATTTCTAGAATCCCAATATCAAGGTAACTATACAGGTAAGCTGTTGAATATTTTAAAACTAATTTGACTGGGTGCCTGTGGCAGCAACAGCCTTTAAGAGTGGCCAGTTAAATTTGTTTCAAAATTTTCAAAAGAATGCTTAGTAAATAGTAAATGCATCAAAGACATACAATTCGTAAACTTAATAAACTAGTCGAGCTTCATGACTGAGTAGTTCTGTCAATTATGATTATGATATCAGCCTACATGTGATGTAATGGATTATGACATCATATACTTGATCGCCATCTCGGAGTCATTAATCGTGTCACTCACAATACCTTTCTTCAAAGTCGATGACCGTCAATAGTTGCGGAATCCAATCTGTCACTCAAGTATATGATATCATAATCAATTACATCACATGAAGGCTTATGTCACAATCTAATACTAACGAATTATGTAGTGAAGTCCATCATGAACATTTAAAGGTCTGTCAGTTGTACAAATTTTATGTCTTTACAATGCAATAATGCCATAGGCAGCAACAGCACCCAGTCAAATTAGTTTCAAAATATTCAACAGCTTATCTGTATATTTTTTTGGAAATTGAGATTCAAGGAGTTCAGGGTTCGATCGATCACAACAAAACATGGATGTAGCAAATAGCTAGAGATGGGCGGGGTATTGCTAAAAGTGGATTTATCCATTGTTTTGAAAGTTTAGAGAACGGGGGATTAATTCTTCACCTTTTACGGTGGCAATTGAAGCAGTGACTGATAAAAACAAGCATTCTGTAAGTATTGCTTTGCAATACATGTCCCCTACCTGGTGATATAAATCTTTAGAGATTGACAGTCAAAAATGTCATTAAAAATTGTCGAAAGCAGCTGAAACGCCAACTTGATCTGTAACTTCTCATAACATAGCAATAAACCAAGTCTCAGTTATATATGGTGAAGGAGAAGAGTCTTGAAAGCTGATATGTTTGTTTTTCATAAGTCGAAAGGGGCCATAACTCCATCAAAAAATGACACAAATGCCTGAAACCCGAACTTGCTCTATAATTTATCATAATAAAGTAATGTACCAATTGTCAGTTGAATATCTTGAGACTGCGAGAAAAAGGTTGGAAAACTAATATTTTTCGTAAATGGGTTAAGTTATATTGCTGATATATCTCTCCTCCCTTTGTGGCATGTATGTTTAACCCTTTAACGGTCAAATTTTTTCAAGAAAATTGAAATTTTCTCATAAAAAGATGTCCATTTGCAGACCAAGAGAAAACTATTTTTGAGATATTTTGACCGGAATGACTGGCTCCGTTATCGAGCCAGTCATTCCAGTCGTAAATTTTCAACAAGAAGCCCAAGGGCCTGTGATTCTCACCCGGACCATTAACATTTGAACCATTTGTATTTAAATAGACATGGATAATTTTCGGGAAAATCCAAGATGGCCACCAAAAAATTAGACCAATCCAGATTCTCATTTGACATTTTGAAGCCTACCATCATAGAATTGTTCGACCCAAGTTTTGTTGAAATCGGACTATTGATTAAGGAATACCATCTTTAAATGGTTCCGGATAACTATCAGAAAATCAAATATGGCCACCAAAACATTGACGTATCAAAATTCGGAATAGATTTTCTAGAGGGCAGAAAATCAACGATGGCCACTGGAAAAATTGACCAATCAAAATTCTGTATACATGTTATGAATCCTACCACCATAGGGTCCTTCCAGCCAAGTTTGGCTGAAATTGGCCATGAAGTTAATGAGGAGTAGCGTTTTAAACAATTTCACGCAAATTCCAACCGATTTTTCTTGAAATCGGCCAGGTGGTTAGTGAGGGGTAGGCTTTTAAATGATTGCCAAAAATTTTCAGAAAAGCCAAGATGGTCACCAGAAAAATGTATAACATGGTCTGAAACCTACCAGCCTAGTAGCCTTTCAGCCAAGTCTGGTTGAACTTTCCCAAGCAGTTAATGAGTAGCGTTTTAAACCATTTCGCAACATTTTTTTAAAATTCAAGATGGCCGCAAAAAAAAATAGACCAATCAAAATTCTATATACAGTTCTGAAGCATACCAGGCTTGGGTCCTCCCAAACGAGTTTGCTTGAAATCGGCTAATTGGTTAATGAGAAGTAGGCTTTTAACTCATTTCCAGGAGTTTTCAGAAAATCCAATATCTGATATTGACCAATCAGAATTCCCGTTAGAAGTGTTGAAGCCTACCAGGATTGATTTAGTCCACCCAAATTTCATTGAAGTCGGGCAATTTATATTGGGAGTAGCATTTTAAATGATTTCCGGAAAATCTTCGGAAAATCCAAGATGGCCACAAGAAAAATTTACCAATCAAAATTCTGTATAGTATTGTGGCACCAACACAAATTCTGCACAGCTACGTTCTTGTTTATTAAAGCCACTCTGTCAGGCTCCACTGAAACAGTCAATTAGCTCTTGGATGTAGCAAATTGGGTAGGTTCCTCCAGTTTCTATTTAGGAGTCAATAGACTGCATATGCAGGGTTTTTTTAGTCCAGGTGGCTTCTTCGGTTTGAACAGAAAGATAAGGGTACATTGGCCAACACGGCCCAACAGCATCAGTGTGACGTGTTGCATTAAGGACAGAGTACATTAATTCACAGCTGCCATCACCAGCATACTTAAACAGTTCATTGGTGGTCTGGTCCCGATGCGCATCAAGTGCCTTTTCAAACACGGCTGTTTCGATTGCTGTTTGTAGTGGCCTGGGATCACTTACAAACGGATGTAATCATATGGCTCATAATTGAGATTGGTGAATTGGTTCTTAAACATTTCTATGATTCCATCCGACTTTCCCTGCTCTGTCTCTATGAAGTTGCACCTAGTGATGTGATCAGAAACTGATGGTGGTGGACCATCAACAGTCAGATCCCGGCCCGCCTTAAAGATTTTGCGACTCGTATTAACGGCTGTGATGTTATCTGCCAAGGTCTCAGTTGGCAGTGTAAAAAGTGTCCAATTACTGCTTAGAATTTTGCATTATACCTTTATAGGCCCAACCTCCTCCTCACCCTTTTCTGCATGGGTGAGCCTGGCAGTAGGAGAGGACTGTTCAACGGGTAGAGAAATCACATGCCTAGAAGCACACAAGTCCTCACACATGGTAGAGAAATCACATGCCTAGCTCGACACAAGTCCTCCCACACAGGAGATTAGTGAATTTAATATTCTACCCATATCAAAGCCATAAGTCCCTCACAACTGTACATCACTCTCAATAAGAAATCTACATAAAAAATAACCCTCTTAAGTAGCTATATAGTATTTCATCAGATGGTAGTTGATTTCTATAGACTGCCTTCCAAACCTGCGTACAATGTACTGAAAACAGACATTTCAGAGGAATTGGACTATGATTTTAAAAGAAGGCTGCATGGCAATGGCCCATCAAAATATTTATGAGAGAATCCGCCTCACAAACCAGGATATGCCCAATTGAACTAGCTACGTATAATTTTAAAACAACTTACTTCCTGCTCCTGATGGGGATCTTCATCTGGAAGAGCTGGAACTCAGTCAGGTTCTGTGAACACAGAAATCAATCAGGTATTCAAAGTAAAACATTTGACTAACCAACCAAGCAATCGACAGACAAACCGACAAACAGGCAGAAAGACTACTTATATTAGTTGCCAGTCACAATAAAAAATATACACAGCTGAAGCATTAGCTTAAGTGCACTAAGACTGAAGAGAATGATCCAACACTAGACCCATGACCGTCAGTCTAATTATATATCCACTTTAAGGCTCAATCAGGTTCTCTCTGTTTTGAAACACACTCCCCCCCCCCCCCCCCCCCCCCCCCCCCCCCAACCCCAAGACACACACGCATGCGCACACACGCATGCATGCACTATTACACATTCATGCGCGCGCACACGCACGCACGCACGCACGCACGCACGCACGCACGCACGCACGCACGCACGCACACACGCACACACACACACACGCACACACACACACACACACACACACACACACACCATGCACCCACCATCTCAGCTAGAATAAGGTTTATATTTAATGTTTTATATATAACGTTTGCCTCACTGTCATGACTCTTTGTCATCACAGACCCAAGCAAAGGAATCAGAAATGTGCCCAATTCAATGAGTCCAAGATCATTAGAAAATCTTAATTTCAGAAATCTGATTTTGAAAATATACTAAAATGTTAGCTAACTATAAGATAATGCTAGCTATAATTTCTGAAATTATTACCTTGCAGCATGATTAAATTTTAATTTTAATTTAATTTGACTAAATTATAGATATTCCTGCTTAAACATTTATTTTATACAGTAACATTCTTGTAACTGTTGCCCAGTTACACGTATAGCTATAATGAGGATAGAATTTTCGCCAAATATTTTCATAGTTTTATCACTTTAATGCAGTGATGTTAAGGAATGACCAACTATAGCATAAGGGAAAATTTGACATTTTTTTTAACATTTACTGGCTCAATAACGAGGTCTGAGTCATTTTACTGGCAGATTTTCAAAAATAGTCTTCCGTTGTCCTGAAAAGAGGCATTCATAAAACAAAGAATCTGGACCATTACAGGTGTACAGGTGTATACTGTATATAGTATATACATTAGTACAGTATAGCTCAGAAATTATTTAACATTTAGTGGCCAAATATTAAAAAAAAAATCTGAATATTTACTTATTAAATATCCATTTGCAGGTCAAGAGACTCAAAATATACCACTGGAATTCCAGTTGTAGATTTTCAAAAATAGTCTTCTCTTAGTCTGAAAATGGACATTCCTTAAGACTATTTCAGAGGCTGGTTTTAGCTGGCTTGACCATAAAATACATGGTTAACTCTGTAACCCTGTGTACCCATAGCTTATTTCAGCAATGGCCACGCACACAATATTTAATTTATCCCAGATTGCACAACCCTGCGATTCAAAAGGCTGATGATACCAACCTCACTACCTCACTACGTCACTGGACCTCACTACTTCACTGCATATTAGTGCAATAACAAAAAGACCAGAAAATTGCCCCTGAACATACTTATATGTTTATTATGTTTTTCTCTGTGAAGTCAGACTATACATATAGGGCCTAACCCATTAACACTCATATCAGCCAAAAACGGTTTCTGCAGTGGTCTTGAAAAGTGTCCATATGTAGACCAAAAGACCATTTTTGAAAATTTACCACTGGAATGACTGGCTCGATAACTGAGCCAGTCATTCCAGTGGTAACTTTTCAAAAATAGTCTTCTCTTGGTCTGCAAATGGACATTTTCTACGAGAAATATTGAAATTTTCTTGAACACATTCGAGGGTTAAAAGGTTAAGACTAGATTTCCGACCTTTGTCACTTATTGGAGTTTTTCACTGCCACAGGAATTCCAGCCTATAAGGTTCAGATTGTTAATGGTCAATTGAAATTTGGCCAAAATTGTCTTTAGTATATATAGTGAATTCTGAAAAATATTCAAATATAGAACAAGAATTTGTTTTTGAAAATATATATAATTGGAATGTGATCATATTATTCTCTGTCGTGTTGTTTGGAGAATCTTTCCTATACCGTAACCTAAAACATAGTGTATGGATGTATTTTAGGCTAAAGGTCTGTCATTCTAGTGGTTAAACAGTTTTTTGACTAATTTGACCATCATTTAAATTAATAAAGTCACTGTTATAAATCAGATAGCTATCAGGTTGTCTGCATTAAAACATTTAATTAAAATTTTATATGAATAAAAGACCAGGAATTTTTAGTACAACCCCCATTTTAAAAATCCAACAAGGGAGATAACGCCAGTGTGTCTGGACACATGGAGTTGACATTACAAATTTGAAATGAATCCATTCAAGCTAACTGAAGTTATCGAGTGAAAACTAAATGTGGACGGAAGGGGCGGGGCCCCTTTTCTATAGTCCTCGTCGACGATGCCGTGGGGGACTAATAAAAGACACGTTGTTGATAGCTAGTTTCAGTTTGACATGAAAAGTTGTTACTTCTGTATAAATATATGTATGTATATAGTATATACACTAGTACAGTATAGCTCAGAAATTATTTACCATGTGTCAAAGACAAGCAGACAAACATGTTAGTTATTAACCCTTTAATGGTAAAGCTGGCCAAAACCAGCCTCTCTGGTGGTCTTGAGGAATGTCCATTTGCCGGCCGAGAGAAGGCTTTTTTAAATTTACCACTGAAGTGCCTCACTCTATAACTGAGTCAGTCATTCCAGTGGTACATTTTCAAAAAAAGTCTGCTCTTCGTCTGCAAATGGATATTCAATAAGGAAATATTTTGATTTTCTTCACAAACTTTGACCATTAAAGGGTTAAGAAATGTTCTCTTGAATATTTTGAACATAATTGGATGAGAAGACATTGCTGCCTTTAAGATAGCAATGTCTCCAAATCCAATTATGATCAAAATATTCAACAGTACATTTTATTTTGGTTTGGAAACATTAATGTTCTACATTATTTCTGAGCTGGACTGTAATCCTGCAGCCACAGACAATAATTTCAATGGGCAATAACTCTGGATTTGCTGAATATTTTGAAAACAATTTGACTGAAAGTTGTTGGTGGCTTAGTCAAATTGTTTTCAAAATATTCAGCAAATCCAAAGCTAAGTTCCATGGAAAATGAAATTACAGATATTCAGCACTGCATTTGAATTTTAAGATAAATATACAAGAAACCTGTTGAATGGGAAGCTATAGTCGGGAAACACTGCTTCCAGGTGAATTAATTTCAAGATATTAATCTGAATATTAACTATATAGAGGATCTCAAAGGCATTGTTAATCTGCTACCTCATATCAAATTAATAATCACGCAGCTTAGTTTAGTAAGAACTAATTTAGAATGAGCTTTAGTGAACTCCAAGTGAGATCTTACCAAACATGTGAGAAATTTGACATGAAATGGCAATGAATGTGAGATTTGTACAGTCATCATTCATTCGGATAGCTATGCATGAGCGACCTCTGCAGACCCCTCCATTGCTCAAAGGCAGTCCAACAGTCAAATAAAACAAGAAAAAGACTACAATGTCAAATTAACCGAGTTATACAATCATATCCTGCATATTTATTAATCCTATTTCAAATGTTCCATTTTTAATAGAAAAGTCAGGACACTGTTTTTTCATTAATTAACTCGAGGGAATAATATATTCGTAACGAGACTACATGTCTATAAATATGCATTAAGCAAATTGATTACCGTATGGGGTTAATTTATGCCATTAATGTTTTTCAAAGCTACAGAACAACACCATTCATTATAGGTAAGAAACAGTACATTTAACCCTTTAATGGTCAAGATTTTACACACAAATATAAATTTTTCCTAACTGTGTTCATTTGCAGGCCAAGATAAGACAATTTTTGAAAATATATCACTGGAATGACTTAATTTTTTAAGTTGCGAAATTGAAATAGAGGCACGAGCCTCTATTTCAATTTCGCAACTTAAAAAATTGTATTAATTTATATGGAATGAAATCATGACATGTTAAGATTTATTTCATGTCATTACATATAGACACATAGTTTCTAAAAGAATATAATATTAACATCTTTATTTTGAAGCATTCTGCTGCTGTGAACGTTTAACTCATTGACACTTTAGCCCTAACCACTCTGATGTCAAAATTTCAAATTTTTCGGATAAACTGGTGTTCATTTTTCAACAAATTTTATGGAAGATGATGCTGTCATAGAGGTGAACAACATTGTCCACCAAAATTGTTGAAAAATGTATGGTCGTGGTACCTGTTTCTAACAGGGTTCTATTTCTAACAATTGTTCATTTTTGCATTCTCAGACACTAGGTGTTTTGGTGCCATCGTCAAAACATGTTTATTTCAATAGATACATAATTTTTACACACAATTTGAAGATTTGATCAAAATGTAGCAGAAATAAGTAATTAGTTTACCTATCTTTGTATTTGACATGTGAAAAACATGTGTCTTCAATATTACCATTTAGAGGGTCCATTAAAATGCTCATAACTGGTAAAGAAATGAAACAAACTAGTCCAGTTTTCGCTTCAGACGACATATGCCAGTTGCTGTCAAACACGTTATGTTGATTTTACTACCATAATAATTCTTTACTACGGTTGCGCTGAAGGGGCATGGGGTGCTTATATTGTTTTCAATTCTATATTTTTTCACGCACATGCCCCATCCAAACATGGTCATAGTTTGTATATATATGATAAAAACTGAAATAATTTTAATGTTTTATCATATGCTGGGCCTTCAATAGTTCATTCAAGGCAAATTGCTTTGTTCTAATAAATAATGAAATTAAGAATCAGATAGAAGAATAAGGAAAGAAGAGATTATACAGAGCAGACAAATTATACATAGTGCCAATGCGTGTTAACTGTTCTCTATAGTAATTAGTTGGGTAAAAGACAGGGTCCTAAAAGTGTACTAAATCATACAGTGATCACATTACACTCTCAGTAATGGGAGAAGTTGGTCCAAACTAATGCGAAAACTGTCAGATTTGGTACTAGAATAGAACTGAAGCTTGATGCATGGATGCTATATGGTATAAAAGTCCATTACTGGCTTCGATTCTATCAGATTTGCAATTACAAAAAACCATGCATACTATTCAGTTTGACAGTTCCAATTTGTTATCCAGGCTGAGACACTATGATATACAGGAATAAATTATGACCTAGGCTGGATCTGATTATGACGTAGGTGAAATTCATTGAACACGTGTCCAGAAGTCAATAATGGTCACGTGAAGATCCAGAAACCTATAAAAAGGGAAAAGCGTGCACTTGGAGCATTCCGTTTTTGATCATTCTTGGAATCACTTGTCATTCTCGTTATAAGTTTTGGACTTAGAAACAATAAGATTCAGAATCATTTGTTTGAAAGAAATATAAGTCTTTCATAAGGTCTCGTGTTGGATAATGAATTGTACTGAAATATAAAGATAATATTAACAAGAATAAAGAAAAAGTGTTATAAGAAATTTGCTTAGGAAATTAGTTAATTAAGAAGGAAAGTTTAAATGTTAGATAATAAATATTTGATAAAAGAGAATAATTCATCTTAAATTATAAACTGTGGAATGAAGATCTCGTGCAATAATGATTAATAAAGATTAGATAAGTGACCCTACATTGTCTCAAAGTTGTGATTTAGCTTAATTCGTTCAGAGAATAAGAACCACTGAATATTGAAACTTAACGGACATCATTGTGTTTTGAGAGATTATCATCCGGCTTGAGGGTGGATCGACTCCCAGATCCACAAACCAAACAGTGATAGTTTTATGGTATGCATAACAATCCTTATTTTCATAACTTTGATTTTGAAAATAGTGTTGCTGCTGTCTATGTATAGCAGGTATTAGGAAACATATCTAGATTTACTACAACTTGTGCTTCCTTTGTAGCGGCATTTGTAGCATTATCTTTACTCAAAAAATCTCCTGTTGTCATATCATAGACAGTGATGTCATATCACCATCTTGTCGCTATAGAAACAACGAATTTACATCCCTGTTAGAAACTGGTACCTAAGTACATAAAAACTCTCTGAAAACTGATAATGTGTATTTACACACAATACATTTTTTTGGAGGAAGTAAAAACTTTTAATATATATATTAATTCACTGATGACTTTCACATCATTAAATATTTCTTGACAAAAGCTTTACTTTCTTATGCAATCGGCAAAACTGTCTATATCTTGTTAGAAACCGATACTCGGACCATACACCAGTTTCTTTGTTATTGACATGGTAAAAGATAGAATATTGACATCAGAGTGGTAAGGGCGAACTATTTCATGACAAATCCGTGAAAAAGTAAACTCTTTATGATATCAAACTTATTCTGTTGAATAATTTGAAATTAATTTCACTGGAAGCCAGTTGAATTAATTTCAAGATATTCACCAGTTTTCCGTTATGGTTGCCGTGAAAATGAGACACAGGGAATTCATCGGTGAGACGGTTAACCAAGCCACCAACAATTTTCAGCCAAATTGTTTTCAAAATATTTAGCAGGTCCAGAGATATAATGCCAGGAGTATGTTGTCTGCTAAAACTCAGCAGTTAGACGGTTAACCCTGTAACCGTCATATCAGCTTCAAGAGTGGTCTTGAGAAATGTCCATTTGAAGACCAAGAGAAAACCATTTTTTTAATTTTACCATTGGAATGACTGGCTCGATAACCGAGCCAGTCATTCCAGTGGTAAATCTTCAAAAACAGTCAGCTTTTAGTCAGCAAATGGACATTTTCAATGAGAAAATTAAATTTTTAAAAACAAATTCGATGGTTACAGGGTTAAGGGACAGTGAGCAGTGTGTGTGTGTGTGTGTGTGTGTGTGTGTGTGTGTGTGTGCGTGCGTGCGTGAGTGCGTGCGTGTGTGCGTGCGCGCGTATACATGTATTCAGAGATATATCTCAGATACTTGATCCTATCTGGCTCAATGCAAGTGATTTTTCAAACTTCGGTTATGATACAGATTTAAAAACCTGAATCAGTTCAGATAAAATTACAGATCTCTCGATATCTCGTAAACTACTGATCCAATTTAGATCAACCTTTACCACCGGACATGTTGTTACTGTACACTAGGATTTCACGTCTTTGTTTATGATCCAGATTGAACACGGTGAATAGAATCTTGGTAGCTGCGGGTGAAGTGTGAAAAGCATGTCACGTTGAGGTCACACTGACTAACGACAGCCAGGAATTAAGGTTTTGTGACTGATTAATAAATTTACTAAGGGACATGGTCATTTATTGAGCTTCTACCTATACAACCACCTGTCTTAAACGTGATTAGCAACCGCTCTTTGTACGCAAACAAGAACAAATTTATGCAATACTCCCATTGTTCACATTTGGAAGAATTTTTAATGACCAGGTATGTCAGTATGACCTTGATATTTGACCTTTGATTTGAAATTTATTACACATCTTCAGGATGCAAAGAGCAACCTTACACCAAAGTCTGGTCAAGATATCTCCCATAGAACCAGAGTTATTGACAAATTGGGTATTTCAGGCACATAGTTTTCATTTATTAATCTGGTTACTGTGGCCTTGACCTTTGACCACAAATGTATCACACATCTTCAGAACTCCACCGACAGACAAAAACTACAGCCTGATATTAACACATGCCATTAACTAATTAATGGGACTATGGCCACAGTAAAAAAATCTGGATGAGGAAATGCAAGAATATTGGCATCCTTGACATTACTGACCAACAGGAAAAGTACCATTGATAAATGGGCCAGTCATCCCTGACACTATTATCAAATAGTTCAAGTGTGCAAACAGATGCCATTTACCAATGGGGCAATGGGCACAAGCAAATATTTAAACCGGTAAAGGCGGTAATACAAATACAAAAATGTTGTTGTTATTGATACTACTGACCTAAGGAAAAAGTACCATTGACCAATGGGGCAGTGATCCTTGACATTATTGATACATCAGATGATATTTACCAATGGGACAATGGTCACAGTAAAAGGTTTAGATGAAGAAATGCAAGAATATTGGTGTCTTGACATTATTCACCAATGGCAAAAGTACCCTTGATCAATGGGCCAGCCATCACTGACACTATTGATCAATAGTTCAAGTGTCGCAACAGTGACATTTACCAAAGGGGCAATGGTGAGGTCACAGTCTAAAATTTGGATGGGGATATGCAAGAATATTGGCATGATTGACCAACAGGAAGAGTACCATTAATCAATGGGCCAGCCATCCCTGACACAATTGTCAAATGATTACATTGCACTAAAGGAACATTTCAGAAAAATCTTGTTTTAATCCATTAGCAATTTACGGAACGTGACACATATAACTTCCCCATCGGGAACTTTAAAACGCCTTAAAGAGCCAGAGTTATGGCCCTGATTTCTAGTCGTAGCTACGTCATATTCATAGGGAAAATAGATATTGCCTGAAGAAACATATCTGTTAAATATTTTTTATCCATCTACAAAACAAATGTATTTTAACCATAGGTTCAATAGTTTAAAGTCTTAATGAATCAGAGTTATGGCCCTTGTTTAAAGGTGCATACTCTTTATATTCATAGGTCTAAGAGATATTTGACTGAAGGAATAAATCGTCTAAATTTGGTTTTAATCTATCAACAATTGGTGAAAACACGTATTTTCCCCATAGGAATCAATACTTAAAAATTCCCTAATGAACCAGAGTTATGGCTCTTGTTTAAGGGCATGGCAACTTCATATTCATAGCTCCAATAGATGTTGCTTAAAGGAACATATCTACCAAATTCAATCTTTCAATTTTAATCCATCAGTAAATGATGAAACATGCAACAAATATATTTTACCCATAGGCAATAATACTTTGAAAATATAGCAAGAGCATTACGACCACAGATCCCGCCCACACGACACCCCCCACCACCCACTCCCTCACACCCCACCCCCATCTATCTGTTGGTCTGTAGTTTCATTAACCACGTAACCATACTTACCGTTCAATCACTACTTGCTAAATCAATCCACCCCCATTTAACACCAGAAATTTTTTTTAATCTTATCTTTTAAGCCTCATAACGCAAGAACCATAATTCCTAATTCTATTCTACGCTTCTAGAATGAATTAACTCCCTTAAAGTCAATCAATTAGAGACTGGCAGCAGTCTAGATAGCTCTATGATTGACCTGTGTGATTGCGCATACACAAGAGATTACACTTGCAAACTGTAAGGAGAATAATCACTTTGAATTTTTGCTGAAAATCACATTAAAGAGTTCTCAAATCATTCCCGTGCGGGGTGGCTGAGACCGGGTCATAGTGATGGTAAGTATGTTTATCCCCCGTAGGGGGAGGTCTGTGGTTATTATTATTATTACACAACATTGCTAAACCTGTAGATTTGCTAAGTGCCACACTTTAAAACCAGGTGGGTGGAAATTTGAGAACCATTAAAAGAAGTTAAAAATAACGCAGTAACCAAGGATAATAATAAATCAACATAATGGTGCATAAGTCTAACATCACACTGTGATTAACAACTAAATAAAACTGAACTCAAAATCAACTAAACAAGATAATAAAATAAAGAAAATTTCACTGATGTCATATTGTCATACAGACAATCATTCTTAATGATGATGATGTGTGCTCGGGAAATGAGACTCGGCTTGCTAAAGTTAAAATGGTTATATTTCTAAAGAAGGCGGCCGCTGGACTCTGATCATTCAAATAAAAGGAGATAAAGGTAGACTCAGATTTCTATCCAGCAACCTGTATGACCTCATCTATGAATCTTCCAGCGAAAAGAGCGAAAGAGGTAGCCATGCCACGAACATTGTGAGCTTTGACATTAGCGATTTGTTTATCACCTGATGATGCTAGTTCGTGGCAGATTTTAATTATATCGCAAATCCATCGGCCTATTGTTTTCTTAGAGGCTGGACTGTTTAGGATAATAGGTTGGGCTGGATGAAGACTTGATTGAGTTTTGGATAAAAATTATCTTCTCAGATAAAGAACTAAGCCATCACCAACCACATTAAACCTATCATCCTCTGTGGAAAGAGCGTGGATCTCGCATCATCTCCTAGCCGAAGCTACCGCAACTAAGAACACCCCATAATCCTTTAACACCCATATCAGCCAAAAACAGCTTCGGCAGTGGTTTTGAGAAATGTCCATTTGCAGATCAAGAGGCCTATTTTTTAAAATTTACCACTGGAACGACTTGGCTCGGTTATCGAGCCACTCATTTTAGTGGTAAATTTTCAAAAATAGTATTTTCTCGGTCTGTAAATGGACGTATTCTATGAGAAAACTGAAATTTTTTGAACAAATTTTAGGGTTAAAGGGCTAAGAGTTACAAGTTTCAGACCAACTAAAACCAAGAGATTCAAAATAAATACCAGCCAAGATTTGAAGAACAAGTTCTAGCTTACAGGAAGGCAATGGTTCGGCAACAGGCAGACGAATATTACTCCAACTATGGATAAAATCATTCCAGACCTACAAATCCTTAGGGTCAGCATTTAAAAGACAAGGTAAGGATGAAGCTACTGCAAACCTGTAACCCTAACAATATTAGCTGACAACTTCAGAGAATCAAAAAGATAGGACAAGAAATCTAGCACTTGGGATAAAGATGCAGAATTGGGCAAGATATCATTGTTTGAACATCATTTTGGGAAATGTTTAATCGACCCCTGTAAACACATCTGCTAGGCTCTCTTCTGGAACACTTACAAATTTCTTGAATTCTAGAAGAAAATTGGACATGAGAGACAGGAGACTCGAGATTTTCCAGATGCAAAGATTGAAGATCTCTGGATTCTGCTATTTGTGGGCATGACCACTGCATATGCATAGCCCAAATAGATATTGCTTCCTCTCAAATGTTGTATTGTACAGATAGATTATGGTTTATAGATTCCATATCATTCACATCCTGTCACATTCCCTTATCTGTATCACAATTATCTACTTTGTAATGATCCCGTAAATGTTGAACAGTGAGCACCATCATTTTGTCTCCTCTAGTGATAGCGGGTGATGTCATATAAGTGCCAATGTTTATTACATACTTTATTATGTAATAGTCATCTTGTTGAATATTTTGAAACTAATTTGACTGGAAAGGCAGCAACAACTTTCTGTCAAATTAGTTTCAAAATATTCAACAACTTACGTGTACAGGTGTATGGTTGCTTTTATACCACATTGTCAAGCTATCGATGGTGCCTCTATGAATGAGTGTGTATACCGAGGCATCTGACATGCTAGGTTTTTTTGATTGGTTGAAAATTAAATCATGACTGCTATCATAGGCTATATAAATGTACCAACATTTAGCTACTAAAGCCTGAATAGCTTTCTTTGACGGGATGAAAAAAGCTTAAAATTCTAAGCATAGTTTATGAGTGGTCTATTAGATCATCTGTATAGAATCATGAGATCAGGTTAGATATCCTTTAAAGGAACATATGTGCCGAGTTTGGTTTTAATCCATCGATAAATGATGAAATGTGCCACAAACCTATTTTCCCTATAGACTTCAATACTTAAAAATGCCTTAATGAACCAGAGTTATGGCCCTTGTTTAGGGGCGTGGCTACTTCATATTCATAACCCAGATAGATATTGCCTAAAGGAACATGTTGTCAAATTTGTTTTCTTATTCAATTGATAAATGGCGAAACGTGCCACAAATGTATTTTCCCCATAGGCTTAAATACTTTGAAAATATATCAAGGGCCATAACAAACAGCAAAATGTGCCACAATTGTTGACAGATGGACAGACAAATCGTGATTGCATAAGGTGAGCTAAAAAACTAAAAAGATGACATACATAAGGAAAAAGTTGTAAAGGCGAGGGTTTGATTGCTCTCATTGATTCTTACTATTGAAGTCATGTGGTTAGTCACTATTAAATGGTGTAGTCTGGCACATCTATATCCCCGCACATAAATCTGATTGAAAATGATTTATTACTGGCTAAAATACAGGTGAATTATTGTCCCTATTGTTCTGCATGATAGGGTTGGCATGGTGGGATACATCTGGAGTAGGCCACGCATCGATTGACCACTAATGCTGTCTTTATCTTGACCAGGTTTAATTGTCTGCCTTTTGAATGTCTGCAGACTACATCTTCCATGGTTTAAATCTGGATATTCTGAATATTTTGAAAACAATTTGATTGAAACTTTCAGCTAAATAGTTTCCAAAATATTCAGGTCTAGAATTATTGCTCATTGAAATTATTATGTGGTGGCTGGGAGCAGTCAGACAATTAACATAGTGCATCATAATATTGATATAATAATCCACAAGTAATAATTATGATTCAGAACTTACCTGCGTCATCATGAAGTATGTAAAATGTTATCCAGGTACATTGAGATCATTCAGGTGAGTTAATGAATACACAGGTGCATTCAAACTATTATAGACTAATGCTTATCACATTGATTAACAGTTTCAACACTTAGTAACCGACAAATTCTGACAACAAATAAATTATAATGCATGAAATATTCTGTTAAATTATTTGAAACTAATTAGAAAGTCAAATTAGTTTTAAAATATTCAGTAGCTTTCCTGATCATAGTTGATATGAAATAGAGATTTTAGAATTTCAGAGATAAAAGGTATATTTAATTTAAACCTAAGAGCTCATAGGAGTATTAATTGTTAGACTCAATGGGGTCATTTGTGGAGTAGTATTATGGGAAACTATGACGACCAGAGTGTAATTTAATGTTCATGTTAGGAGGATGCCAGATGTCATTTTAGCACTTTAATAATCTAGCGGGCCAAAAATGGCTTCACCAGTGGAGTTAAATAATGTTCATTTGTAGCCCAAGAAGACTATATCTTGAAAGATTTTAACAATATATCCCTGGAATGACTGGCTTGATAATCGTCTTTTGACCAGCAAGTGTACCTTCACTAAGAAATCTGTTTGCTTTTCAATATTGACCCTTAAAGGAATAGTGATGGCACCATAATGGCAAGCTGAGGTCTGGAGATGGCTCCATTGGCAAGCTGAAGTCTGGGAGATGGTGACATTGGCAGCCTTACTTCTGAGAGATGGTACCAGTGGTAAGCTGAACCTTGGGATATGGTTTCATTGACAAGCTGAAGCCTGGAAGCTGGTTCCATTGGCAAGGTGAACTCTAGGATATGGTTGCCCTGGCAGACCGAACTCTGGGAGATGTTCATTTATCAAGCTGAAGTTTGGGAGATGGTTCCCTTGGCATACTGAATTCTGGGAGATGGCTCCATTGGCAAGCTGAATTCTGGGAGATGGTTCCACTGACAAGCTGAAGTCTGGAGGATGGTTCCATTGGCAGACTGAACTCAGGTCCCCGAGATGTTTCCATTTGCAGACTGAATTCTGGGAGCTGGTTCCTTTATCAAGCTGAACTCTGGGAAATGTTTACATTGGCAGGCTGAATTCTGGAAGATGCTACCATTGTCAAGCTGAACTCTAGCAGCTCAGGTTCCATTGGCAAATTAAGCTGAGTTCTGCGAGCGGGCTCCATTGACAACCTAAACTCAGGGAGATGGTTCCATTGGCAAAATGACCTTTGGGAAATGGTTCCATTGGTAAGCTGACATTTGGGAGAGGATTCCAATGGCAAGCTGAACTTGGAGAGATGGTTCCATTGTCAAGCTGAACTCTGGGATATAGTTCCATTAGGAAGCTGAACTCTGGAAGATGGTTCCATTAACAAGCTTAATTCGGGAAGATGTTTCCATCAAGTTGAACTCTGGAAGATGGTTACATTAGCAAGCTGAACTCTGGGATATAGTTTCATTAGGAAGCTGAACTCTGGAAGATGGTTCCATTAACAAGCTTAATTCGGGAAGATGTTTCCATTAAGTTGAACTCTGGAAGATGGTTACATTAGCAAGCTGAACTCTAAAATATGGTTCTATTGATGATGATGATGATATACTGCATCCTGCGGATGAACAGTATGGAAACTGATAAAAAAAAAGTGGGTGTTATGACATCCTCTATGTAACTGGAGCTGTGTTACCCGGCTTGGAAATTCAATAACATTCACATGAGATTAGACAAATGGTTAGTTTTCAGTGAGATTTCTTGCCACCTTAACTATTAACGGATTAATTTATGAGATCAACAATGTTTACATTAAATGCTCAATCAGCACACATTATAGTCAGTCAGTCAGTGTAAAACTGTCATTTATAAACTGGTCATGAATTCATGATCTCAGATAAAACTCTTGACCCATCTCTCTATCGATTATTAACGTCAAACCCGGATACACACGTAATATAAAACAATATAACTACGACAAAACATCTTTATAAATCTACAGCTGCACTCAACCCTTTAACCCTTGAATTTGTTCAAGAAAATTTAAATTTTCTCATAGAAAATGTCCATTTGCAGAGCAAGAGAAGACTATTTTTGAAAATTTACCTCTGGAATGACTGGCTCGATAACCGAGCCAGTCATTCCAGTGTTAAATTTTCAAAAATAGTTTTCTCTTGGTCTGCAAATGGACTTTCTCAAGACCACTACAGAAGCTGTTTTTGGGCGATATGAGGGTTAAAGGATTAATGACCACATCAACCAAAACCAGCCTCTTTAGGAATGTCCATTTACAGGTCAAGATAAGACTATTTTTGATAATTTACCACTGGAATGACTGGCTCGATACTCGCGCCTGTCGTTCGTGGTGAATTTTCAAAAATTGTCTTATTTTGGCCTGCAAATGGACATTCAAACATCATAATATTAGATTTTCTTGAAAAATTGTGACCATTAAAGTGTCAACATGTTTAATGGTTAAGACTGATCAAGAAAGTTTAGATTCTTGCTTAGTGGGTGTCCATTTTCGAGTCAGGCATTCTCGTGATAAACCGCTAAAAGTCTTCCTTTGGCCCGTAAATATTCATTCGGTAAGACCATCACAGACTGGTTTTGGCCGGCTTGAACACCAACTGGTTAATTTCTAAATTAATAATTTAATTTAAAATAACTAGGCAAAATGTCTTAACACATGAACAAGGTGAATACAATTTAAATAAAATTTGTATAAAATAACATATAGACTCAATCAAGCTTTGCTAGCGCAGCGGTACAGACAGGTACAATATATACCACCCACTAGTCCAGTGTCTGGACTGTATGATTAAAATTGTTTTGTGAAAAACAGCTGCTTAAAAGATGAGAAAACAGAATGCGTAAATAATAGAAATATTGATACAGAATACAAGCAGTTAACAGAATTCAGGCTGAGTTATTGAACTTTTATTTTTCAGGCAAATTAATATTTAAACTACTGCAGATTTTGACCACAATTTGAGAGAAAACATGACAAATGCTACCAGCCACATATTTTGTAACATAATCGCCAGGCACTCAACTTAATCATATCCTAAATATGAATTTAATAAAGATATAAATCATTATCAGCTGTGGGCTAAAATGTCACCTGAACATGCTAACAATAGAATACAGAAATCTCATCAGAGGTGACGCAAATCCTACCTTTGTCTTACCTAGAACACAATGGAACATAAACACACGCACGCACACACACAACTTTCATCTATAAACACACAGTGAATCTATAAACAGCAAAAAATGATTACGACATAATAATCTTAGTTTATTAATTATAAAAAAAGCTATTTATACTTTAAATCTTGAATGTTTTAAAATGATTTTGACTCCATGAACATGTTGATTAAAGTAGCTCGAACAGTCACATTATTTTCAAAACATTTAACTTCGCAATATGTATTTAGAGAATTATTAATTTGCTACATTGGCTGTTGCAATGAGAGTGTTAATGTTTACATTGTCATGCTGTTTAACCGCTGCGCTAAAAGTAATCATACACTGTTTACTTTAACGATAATTCAAAAGATAATCAGAAAAACAAATATCTATAAAATAAACATTTTGCTTGAGAGAAGAAATAAAATGTTTATAAAAGGAAATATTTGTATTTAAGATCTGACGATGATCGAGGATGTATATGTTTAAACGTACTATGGAAATCATATATAATCACAACATTAAATCTATAGTTCACTGCTTTAACATGCCTTATATACGATTGTTATATATATAATTTTTTCATATTGATGTTTATCGTACTGGTCTGGACAGTGGACACAATATATACATTTGACAGCATTTTAAAGGACTAGCGGTAGCTTCGTGTATGTAAACCTCAGTGAATATTTTGTTAGCCGTGTTGTATTAAAGACTAGACTGCTCGGTCAATGACGCGGCATCACAAATCCCCACATTCACCTCTGACGTTTTGACCCACCCCACCCACCAATATCCTCTGGGTGCGGAGCCAAATGCAAATGTCCTATTGAACTCTGCAATCATACATTTAACTCACATACCAAATTTGGTTGAATTCTGTGCAACAGTTTTAATTTATTGACCTTTTGAGCCCCACTCCATTCCCCCTGGTGGTGGAGCCAAATGCAAATTTCCTCTTGTACGCCGCAACTACATCAGTAACTCACATGACAAATTTGGTTGAATACCATTCAACGGTTTCGGAGGAGTTGCATCACAATCGATTTATTGACCTTTTAATCCCCCCCTATGCACCATCACTGGACACCGATAGCCAGAGAGCATAATTTCCAATGATGCTCTATACAAGATGTGTAATACGTCGCCGCTATCTGTAAAAGTTGCCTAGCAAAGATGGTCCATGTTTGGCCATGTGCTAACGATGCCAGAAGAGACACCAACACAGAGAGCCTTCGAAGTCACTCTACTCGGCGCCTTCGAAGTCACCCTACTCGGCGCCAGCAAATTCAAAGCCAGGAAAGGATGCCATTATACAAATCTGATAAGCTTGCTACAAGGTGACCTCAAGAAAGCAGGACTCGGTATTTAACTCAAGTCAAGAATTGACCTAAGGAAGCTAAGGATTTCGGCCGACGACAAGACACAGTGGGCAAAAGCGAAGAAGGACTGATTGCAGCTGTAGGATGTTATACTACTACAGCCGCAGAATACAGTATGCCAGTGCGTCAATAAAATAAAAATACATATACTGCCAGAGCCGTGCTGGAGTCAGAGTACAATAGGCGTAAAAGCCTAGGATTGATTGTGACAGATGCATCCACAGATAGTCCCATATGAATCGTCAGTGTGTCAGTATATCAGACATGTGAAAGCTGGTCGGCCAATCCTTGACTTTTAGTCTTGGTGCGGTGGTCCAGTGGAAAGATGCCTGGTTGCTGATGCTATGCGGAGTTGCAGGATGACGGTTAGATCCCCCGACCGGGAGATGGTGATCAACAAATTAAACTAACGGGTGCAGCACTGTCGGCTAAGTTAGCACATGGAAATTGAAGCCGCACGTTGCCAGTGCGTCAATAAAATAAAAATACATACATACATACATACATACATAAATACAACAGTTGGCGGAGCTGCATTACAGTCCATTGACTGCACACACGCACGGGTGGGTATGACATATCTTCACAAGAAATGCTTAAAAAACTGTTTTATTAAGAGAACTGACGTCATATCAAAAACAATATACGTGTTGATGAAATCACGCATTCCTAGCATCATGCAGCAGATTAACTAGAATAATTATAATTATTGAACATTCATCTTTGTTTTATAATTGTTAATATATTATTAATTAAATAGAATGCTTGGCCATCCCCACTTTCACCTCTTTGACTTTTTGACTCCTCCCACCAACCTCTGGAGGCAGAGAAAATACTCTTGCACTCTGCTGTCATATGGGTAACTCACATACCAGATTTGACTGAATTCCTTCCAAAAGTTTCGGAGGAGTTGCGCTACAATCAATACATGCACACGCACACATGCACGCACGCACGCATACGCGCGCGCACGCACGCACGCACGCACGCACGCACGCACGCACGCACGCACGCACGCACGCACGCACGCACGCACGCACGCACGCACGCACGCACGCACACACGCACACACACACACACACACACACACACACAGGACAACATAATTCCTACAATTCTTAAAAACCTGGGGATAATAAGACTATTTTTGAAAATTTACCACTGGAATGACTGGCTCAGTTATCGAGCCAGTCATTTCAGTGGTAAATTTTCAAAAATAGTCTTCTTTTGCTCTGCAAATGGACATTTCTTAAGACCACTGCACAACCCGTTTTTGCCCATTATGAGTGTTAAAGGGTTAAAACTATTTTTCTATTTTAAACTGAACACAAACTAATTTAACGCCTAAGAAGACAAGTGATGGCAGTCATCTTCTTTTGCAAGATTATAATTGTGGTAATCAGAACTAAGATAATTATTAGCAATACATTTATACAATACTGGCTTGAATTTGTCAGCAATGCCCTAGATATCCTAGGAAATCCCATGATTGGACCGATTGTCCTACATGTATGTAGCCGTGAATAGTCCAGGAATTTGGGAGATTTTCTGAAGTCATGTGCCAAATCTCCCCAACTTGGAAATTGCTGGTATATTCAGGGTTGGGAGCTGCCTCTATTGGAACATAATTCTCCTGAAAATTCTGGGGGATATATATATATATATATATATATATATATATATATATATATATATATATATATATATATATATATATATATATATATATATACACCTGTGCAAAAGATAAGCACCAGCAAAAACAATAGAACGTAGAAACATGATGGTACAACTAGGCTGCCATACTTTTTGTCCCCGCGTTAGCTGACATAATTCCAAGTACGAAATGCACATGCATGCATGACTTCACGCCGCTTGATGTCCGTGCGTGGCGGGAAACAGCACACGTGTTCAGTTATGTAAAAGTCCAGTTTGAGGTGTAGAACATTACATACAGATTTAGGCGACAAGATTAGGAATTTTGTGTTCATGACCGTGGTTTATTTGTACAGAGAGAATTAGCTCTTGATTGTGAACCGCTATGGCAAGACGAAGGTTAAGTGATCGTGTGAAATGGCAAATCATAGGCATGCATACCACTGGTATGTCATGCAGAGAGATTGGCAGACAGCTGAACATTAACCATACTGTAATCAGTCGTTTGATTGCAAAACATGGGCAAACTAACGAGGTGAAGGACAGGCCTAGATCTGGAAGACCGAAGAAGACTACTGCCCGTGATGATCGAGCCCTAGTACGCCTTGTTAGGAGATCTCCATTCACCAACAGCAGAGTGCTCAGCCAGCAATGGGAAACGCGCAATAGAGTGTCAATATCTACCGTCAAAAGGAGACTGTATGCTGCTGGCATGAAAGCTAGGAGACCTGTCAGACATCCTCTTCTCACTGCACACCACAAAGAGGAGCGTCTGAGGTGGTGCAACGAAAGAAGACACTGGAACATGAGATCCTGGAGACGGGTACACTGGTCCGATGAAAGTCGGTTCCTGCTTCATGCCACAGATGGTCGAACTCGTGTATGGAGGTCCAGACGCACGGCGTACGACCAACGTAACATCATGGAAGAAGTTCCATTTGGTGGAGGTTCCGTTATGATATGGGGGTGCATCTCATTTGATTGTAAGCTGGATCTGTTGACTGTACCTGGAACACTAAATGGACAAAGATATCAAGATTCCATACTGGATAGAGTTGTGGTCCCTCATTTTGTAAATCATGCACCTGGAACCCACCCTATATTCATGGATGACAACGCCCGACCACATCGTGCTAGAGCTGTGCATGAATACCTCCGCCAGAATGCCATCGAAACCCTACCATGGCCAGCAAGGAGCCCTGACATGAACCCTATTGAGCATATCTGGGACATTCTGGGAAACATGGTGAGAAGGAGGGATCCTCCTGTGCAGAACCTACAGGAATTAACAGACGCACTCCATCTTGAATGGCAACGAATACCACAATGGCGTATCAGTCGGTTGGTGACCAGCATGAGACGTCGTGTCCAGGCCGTCATCCAGGCACAAGGTGGATATACCCGGTATTAATAATGACAGTCTCAAACTCGTGCACAGATGTTAAACTTCGTTTTCAGACACCATTAATGACAATCTAGCCACGTGTGTCAACTGTAGGGCAATAGTTGTCAGTTGTGTCAACGTAACCATATTCAGGCCTCGTTTTCAAGTTCAAACAAAAACATACAGTGTTTCCCCACCATCATAATCAGCATTCCTCTAGTTGCATTATTACCTCTTGCACTAAGATGGATGGGTACATAAATGTTTATGCTATTGCTTTCTTCATAGCACATGAATATACCCTCGCATGTGCGTAAAAATAGGGTGGTGCTTAACTTTTGCACAGGTGTATATATAGAGTTGGGAGTTCCAATACCACCACGACCTGGAATATCCAAGCGATATTTCAGGAGTGAGTCTAGACCCTATCGCTGGGAACTAGCAAATAAATGCCTTAAAGATTACAACACAATATTTCAGGAATATAGATCCTGGGATATTCCAAGATTTCTGAGCATCTTTCTACAGCGGATGGGCCTGTAAAATATCACCACAAATGAATAATTTTTTTCATAGCTTGGAAGATTGAATATTCAGAGGATGTCATCTGTCATTTGGTCAAATTTGGTCGAGTCTAAATGATTATGAATATAGAGTAGATAGGCTCAATTTCTCTTACATAACTTAAATTCAACTGAATATATTTTGAAAACTACTGGTCTGCAGTTTCACTCACCAGGGCCATTAGTAATTTCAATAAATTCATCAAAATTTAAAAACCATATGCTCTGAACTCACCTTCCATATACTTGACCGTCGTCGAATCGGTTTATTTCTTTTCCTATCCTCTTCATGTTCTATGGACAAATCCGGAAGCGACATATTGGTTCAAATATACTGTATCTGCTACATTTAAATTGTCAGCGATACTTGCAATATATACTAGCAGTCATACATGTAATTCTCCATATTAGAGACAAAGAAACCATAGTGAGTGTTTAAGTGATTCAATAGATATCCATGTCTTCCTGTAGACAGTGCATACTCAGTATATAATATCTCTTCTTTGATTAACGATGAAACTGTACACTATTTACATTGAATAAGTGAACAAAGAACTCAATACTGCATCTGATATGTCATGATATGGAATGACAAAACAGGAAATTAAATCCACGTCTGTAAAAAATGCTTTTCCCTTTAATGGTCAAGGCGGCAAAAAGCGACTTCTGCAGTAAAAATTGACGAGGACATTAAAAAAAATTTACCACTGGAATGACTGGCTCGGTTATCGAGCCAGTCATTCCAGTGGTAAATTTTCAAAAATAGTTGTCGTTTGGCCTGCACATTGACATTGACTAAGCAAAAGAACATTTTTATGAAAACTTACCACTGGAATGACTGGCTTTGATAGTGCATGAACCAGTCACTCAAGTCATAAACTTTCAAAAAGTAGCTTTCTGCTGGCCTGCAAATAGATATTGACTAAGCAAAGCTTATCCTTTCTTGACCAAATCTCACTTTCCAAATATTGCTTGACTTATGCCTTAAGCTTTCCATAAATACCTGTATAAGTATACATGTTATCCAGCACAGATGATGCTCAGGAAATCACCTGAACTGACTTTACCTGAGCTATACTAGCTCATGTGATAAAGTACTACCAACAAATAACTTATAAATGTCTCCCGCTTGCATGACCACCTCTGTTATTTTAACCCTTTAATTGTCAAGATTGGTAAAGATTTGCTTGGTAAAAAAGATTTGCTTGTATGTCCATTTGCAAGCCAAGAAGACTATTTTTGAAAATTTACCACTGGAACTACTGGCTCGGTTATCGATCCAGTCATTCCAATGCTAAAATATTAAAATTATCTTCGCATGACCCTTAAATGGACATTTATCAAGACCATTGCAGAAGCCAGTTTTTCCTGTCTTGATCATTAACCCTTTCACACTCATATCAGCAAAAAATGCCTTCTGCACGGGTTTTGAAAAATGTCCATTTGCGGACCAAAAGAAGACTATTTTTGAAAATTTACCACTGGAATGACTGGTAAATTTTCAAAAATAGTCTTCTCTTGGTCGGCAAATGGACATTTTCTATGAGAAAATTAAAGTTTTCTTGAACAAATCTAAGGGTTAATGTGTTAAGGGGTTATGAATACAGGAGGTTTGCATCAACGGAAACAAGAGATTCCATCATATACATCAGCATTAAATGATTTGAAACATTTTGCACGAGTATTATAGTGTGAACAGATTTAGCCTTGTCCGCTAAGCCGGGTAAACACACACTAAATGTTTGACAGAAATTCGTGACATGCGTTCAATCTCAGGTACACCAAAGCAATTTCCAGCATACTGGCACTTGAAACAAAATGTCCATTTGAATACATGTTGAAGATAGCGCAGAAAATCTTTTAAAACAGGATCCAGGATTTCGCTCTAATTCCAAAGTAATCCCATGAAAAATAGTTTAGATCCATTTTTAAACATTTCTAAACTTCGATGTGGAATGACAAGTCACGACAGCTGAGGACTCGAGAACTCCGACTATCCTTCAACCAGAAGCATTGTAAGTATTTACCCGTAACACGCTGGTGTCAAAACCAGGTGTTTATTTTTCAACAAATTTCGTGGGAGCTGGTGCTGTCATAGACAGCAACATCTTCCACCAAAATTGTTGAAAAATGTACACCAGTTTTTTTATATTGACATAATAAAAGGCAGAATATTGACATCAGAGTGGTAAGGGATAATAAGATTTTCCTCTGACTGCTTACAAATCTGACAAGCTATACATAGTGTTTCTACATTAACGCACACAAAGTATAAATACTCAAAGAATTTGTGAAAGAAAGTATATACATAGACACACAGGTCAGCTTTAATGCACTTCTCCGCATTCATTGATGCAGCTGACTGATCATGACATCAGATAATGAACCTTTCCAGTTTATCCATCCATTATATGATGTCATAATCAACTAAGTGACGTATATGATGATGTCATAATCCATTACAGCACGAATGACTCAATTTAGTCGGACGTAAACACTTAATAGTATGACACATTGTACGAATTGTGTCTTTACTATTTACTAAACATTCTGTTGAATATTTTAAAACTAATTTGACTGCCTGAGGTCTTCAGATTCGAAGTTTAACCTTTAACACTCAATGTGACAAATAATGTTTTCTAGTGGTCTTGAGGAATGTCTGTTTGCAGGTCAACAAAGGACTATCTTTGAAAATTTACCACTGGAATGACTGACTCAATAACTGACTTAATAAAATCTTTGCTTCGTCCGAAAATTGACATTTTCTACGAGAATTAAAATTTTTTCGAGCAATCTTGAACACTAAATACTTAAAACACTGACTTGTTCACTTTGCTTAATTGCATGGCTACATTAGAAAAGCACAAATGAAATCATTCAGCAAAAAACAAGGCTGTCTATATGAAAAACTATTGCACAGTAAATTCTGTAATAGCTTTATGCTCAAGTCACGATTAAATACTAGATCATAAGTTGATCACATATCTTCCTATCAGGTCCCATGGCTGTTACGTGACCCTAACTATACCATACATATTAGTGATAATGCACAGTGGCTGGTATACGAAACTAACAGTAAAAGTCATATCACTGCTAAAAAGAAATGTCTTGCTTTTATATATATATATATATATATATATATATATATGCTACTTAATCCTTTCACCAACAAATCCCTGAAAAAGTAAATGGTTTGTGATATAAAACGTTTTCTATTGAATATTTTGAAATTAATTTGACTAGAAGATATTGCTGGCTTAGGCAGCAGTTGCTTCGAGTAAAATTAATTTCAAAATATTCAACAGTTTTCCTGTATGGTTGCTTTGAAAATGATATATGGGGAATTTATCAGTGAAAGGGTTAATCAATTTCAGTTATGAATTCTCTGATAGTTACTATTACTCTTGTTTCAAAAATTATGTATATTTTGGAAACAATTTGTCTGAAATTCATTGCTACCTTAGCTGGAAATAACTTTCAGTCAAATTAGTTACAAAATAATAAACAATACAACTGTCACAAATATCTAATTAGACTAAAGATGGTGAATTCGCTAAAACAAATACTACAGGACTGATTAACAAAAGAACATGAGAGATATTGAAACTAAAATACCAATATCCCTGTCAAGCTATACTTCAAGTAATGCCTTAAGAAAATGCAGAAAAAATTCCTGCAAAAAGTGATTCGTTAACGATCCAATGGCACGCTTTTAAATGACATTCCACCAAACTAATCAATATTAAAAACTGCATGTGTTTATTTAAAGGCCCCTCTCGCCTAAATGAGCTGCCAAACACATGAGCACACAAACACTCGCTATATATTTGATAGACCTGAGCACTCACTACACCTGTCTAGAAAGATAAATTAGAATCTGGGTGATTGAGTGAGTTACCTATGCACAATGTTTAATGCGTGTTTGACCAATCACTGGAAAGCTAAGATTAGAATCTACTCAGACAGAATTCATTTAAGACAATTTTTGTTATTGGACGATGCAGTAATGGGCATAAGATTTATAGTAAAACTATAAATAAATCCTGTACATGTAATTAAAAGAAGTTTAGTAATTCTAATTAATAGGTATAATTTTTTTAAGATGCCCATATTATGACAGGCAGCTAAACGGGTTAAGCGCTTATGTCAGTTGTAACTCAAGAGATCTGGATCAGTCAAATTATGTGGGAGTCATTTCAGAGGAAATGATGTCATATGTGGGAGGTATTTTCAGAGGAAATGGTATGTCATTTGTGGGAGTTTTTTCAGGGGAAATGGCATCATTTGTGAGAGGTATTTTTAGAGGAAACAAATGATGTCATTGTGGGAGGTATTTTCAAAGGACACAAACAATGTCATTTGTGGGAGGTATTTTCAGAGGAAATGATGTCATTTGTGGGAGGTATTTTCAGAAGAAATGATGTCATTTGTGGGCTATATTTCCAGATGAAATTAGGTCATTTGTGGGAGATATTTTCAGATGAAATAATGCCATTTGTGGCAGGTATTTTCAGATGAAATGATTTCATTTGTGGGAGGTATTTTCAGACGAAATGATGTCATTTGTGGGAGGTATTTCAGATGAAATGATGTCAATTGTGGAGGTATTTTCAGATGAAATGATGTCATTTGTGGGAGGTATTTTCAGATGAAATGATGTCATTTGCGGGAGGGATTTTCAGATGAAATGATGTCAACTGTGGGAGGTATTTTCAGAGGAAATGATATCATTTGTGGGAGGTATTTTCAATTGAAATGATGTCATTTGTGGGAGGTATTTTCAGGGGAAATGATGTCATTTGAGACATAGTTTTCCGAGGAAATAATGGCATTTTATTTTCTCAGTGGAAATGATGTCATTTGTGGGAGATACTTTCAGAGGAAATGATGTCATTTATGGGAGGTATTTTTTAGACGAAACGATGTCATTTGTGGGAGGTATTTTCAGGGGAAATGATGTCATTTGAGACAGTTTTCCGAGGAAATAATGGCATTTTATTTTCTCAGTGGAAATGATGTCATTTGTGGGAGATATTTTCAGAGGAAATGATGTCATTTATGGGAGGTATTTTCAGATGAAACGATGTCATTTATGGGAGGTATTTTCAGACGAAATGATGTAATTTGTGGGAGTTTTGTCAACAAGAATACAACTAAATATCTCACAAATGCCAATATTATCATGTGACGAGTAATAGACAATGGCTTGCTAATCTCTTTGAATTTTAAATCTTTAATGGTCAAGTCGACTAAAACTAAATGAGCCGGGGTTTTGAGTAATATCCATTTGCAGGTCAAGAAGCAAATTTTTGAAAATTTACCAGTGGAATGACTCAATAATCGAGCCAGTCATTCCAACAGTAAATTAAAAAAAATAGCCTTCTAGTGGACTGCAAATAAACATTCACTAAGGAAAATATTCTAATTTTCCTGACCAATTTTGAACTTTAAGGGGTTAAGTTTCTCATTAACACTACAGCCTAGAAACTATTGATATACTGGTATAGTTTCTTTATTCATATATTTTGTTTCTGATTGTATATAAAGGGAGCTGGATCTAACTTGATAATACTTTGATCAAGAGTCATGGCTGTTACACAATTTAACAAGAGGCCCAAGGGGCCTGTGTCGCTCACCTGGAGCACTGTGCATTTTTGTAAAAATTGTTGGTGGGTGGTTTAGGAGTAGTCGTTTAAATGGGTTTGTGGACATTTTTCCAAGTCCAATATGTACCTCTATGCCCTAAGAATGCTTCCTGCCAAATGTACTTGAAATCGGTCCAGTGGTTCTCGAGAAGACATTTTAAATTTCCCATTGCTTTAGTATGGGAGTTTTTGGCAGGAAAAAGATCCAAGTTGGCTGCTAAACCGTTTATCCGACAGTTTCAAAAATGACAAATATGAAATCAGAATACCCACAAAAGTATATAAACCCAATTTCAGCCTCATAATCCATGAAATAAAAAATCCAATATGGCTGCCAAGCATGCTACATTTCGATTGGTACATGGAGGACATGATTTTTATCGTTTACCTTCCCTTGAACAAACTTTAATTGCCCGTAGTCTCTAATTATATCTCACCAATTTCGGCCTGATCACGTCAGTGGTTCTAGAGTTGTTTTCGGGAAAACTAGGACATCCAAGATGGCCACCGAACCATTTGGTCAATCAAGTCCTATTGAACAAACTTGGCTTACCTCTTGCCCTAGATGATGTTTCATGAGTTTTGAATCGATTCCCACCGCACTTTCGGAAAAGATTTTTAAAGCTGTTTCCTAAAATCGGGCAAAATCCAAGATGGCCGATCGGCTTCGTTTGAACACACTTGGAACCCTATGGCCTAAGGATGATTCCTGCCAAATATAATTGAATTGGCCCAGTTGTTCTTCATTTAAATTTCCCATTGATTTAGTACGGGAGCCTTTGGTGGGAAAATAATTCAAGATGGCTGCCAAACAGTTTATCCGACAATTGCAAAAACGGCAAATTTGAGCTCAGAATACAGAAAAACATATATAAAACCAATTTCGGCCTCAGAATCCATCAATCCATCAAAGAAAAAAATCCAATATAACTGCCAAACACGTTACATTTTGATTGGCCCACGGCGGCCATGTTTTTTGACGGATCAACTTCTCTTGAACAAACTTTAATGGCCCTTAGTAATTAATAATCTCATCTGCCAAACTTTGACCCGATCCCTTAAGCGGTTCTGGAGAAGTCGCTTTCGCTAAAACTAGGTCAACCAAGATGGCCACCGAACCATTTGACCAATCAAGTTCCCTTGAACAAACTTGGTTCAGCTATTACCCTAGATCATATTTCCTGATGTTTGCATCAATCCCCGAAGCAGTTTCGGAGAATATTTTCAAAGACATTTCCTAATATTGGCCAAAATCCAAGATGGCCGTCGGCCAAATTGGCTGATCGGCTTCGTTTGCACAAACGTGGATCCCTATGGCCTAAGGATGCTTCCTGCCAAATACAAGCGGCCCAAGAGGCCTGTATCGCTCACTTGGACCATAGGCATCTCAACTAGAATGGCCATTAAAAATAAGTAAAACTCTAATGAGCTGAGCAGACTTGTAACAAGAAAACAGAGGCCATGTTTCTTTATGTATCAACTTCTCTTGAACAAACTTTAATGGCCCTTAGTCATCAATATCATATCTCCAAAATTTCGGCCCAATCCGTTCAGTGACTCTGGAGACGAAGTTGCTTTCATGAAAACCAGGCCATCCAAGATGGCGGCCGCCCAACCATTTGGCAAATCAAATCAAGTTCCCTTGAACAAACTTGGTTCAGCTCGTGCTCTAAATGATATTTTATGACCGAATCAATCGCTCAGTTTTGGTGAAGATTTTTAAAGACATTTCTAAAAATCGGCCAAATTCCAAGATGCCCGCTGGATAAATTGGCTGATTGGCTTCGTTTGAACAAACTTGAATCTCTACAACCTAAGGATACTTCCTGCCAAATATAATTGAAATCGGCCCAGAAGTTCTAGAAGACATTTTAAATTTCCCATTGATTTTAAGTATGGGAGCTTTTGGCGGGAAAATGATCCAAGATGGCCAGCAAACCGTTTATCCGACAGTTTCGATAATTGCAAATTTGAGATCAGAATACCCAAAAAACACATAAAACCAATTTCAGCCTCAAAATCCATCAAATAAAAAACCCAATATGGCTGCCAAACACACTATATTTTGATTGGCACACGGCGGCCATGTTTTTTGATGGATCAACTTCCCTTGAACAAAGTTTAATGGTGCTTACTATATCTCCCAAACTGGGGCCCGATCCCTTCAGCGGTTCTGGAGAAGTCGTTTTCGCTAAAACTAGGTCAACCAAGATGGCCACTAAACCATGGGACCAATCAAGATCCCTTGAACAAATTTTTTTCAGCTCTTGCCCTAGATTTTCTAAAAATCAGCCAAAATCCAAGATGGCCATCAGCGAAATTGGCCGATTGGCTTCGTTTAAACAAACTTGGACAGACGACGGATGGTCGCCATGGCATAAGCTCACTTAGCCATTCTGGCCAGGTGAGCTAATAATTGAAATCGGCCCAGTGGTTCTTGAGAAGGCATTTAAAGGAAAAGTTGACGGACGGACGACGGACGGACGATGGACGGTCGCCATGGCATAAGCTCACTTGGCCTTTCAGGCCAGGTGAGCTAAAAAGAGATTCACCTAAGAATTAATTTGATCATGTAAAATTTGGTAGCGTTTCAATGGAGTTTGCTTCATCCAAAATGGACTAAGCATAGAAAAAGTCGAAACAATCGAAAACGACATTCCTCAGGAAAGGCAAATATTAGAAAATGTATGGAAGTCAATAAGCAAATGATGAAATTCCATTTGATGTCAGTGGCTCGAGCCAATCTTTGCTTATTTCTACAACAGGTGTTTGAGAGTCGCTAATAAACAACAGCTGCTGTAAAGGCATGTTTGCATGGTCAATGCATGTTTGGGCAGTAAACATGTTTATGATGAAGTTTTTTTAAACATCTACAAGGACAGGCTTGAAATTCGGGATAACCCGTTAACCCGAAGGCAGTGGAAATCTGACCCAGTTACGACAATTTCTGGATTGACGTACAAATTCAGGGCAAAGAACTAATACATCGGCATTCTTAATAACTTTCACACACCCTTTCCAAAAATACTCAGATTATACAAGAGATCGTGGTTGATAGAGGAGTGATGTCATAGAGGAATCCAATGTGTCGATGAAGCATATGACATCATAATCAATTATGTCACATGTACGCTGACGTCACAATCAACTACATAATGAATGACATAGATAAGTCCTTCAGGAACTTTTAAAAGTCAATCAGTTGTACAGATAGTATGGCTTTATATTTAGTAAAAATTCTGTTGAATAGTTTGAAATTAATTTGACTGGGTGCAATTGATATGTAGGGAGTTCAGGTTTCGATCAATCCCAATGCAGGGAAAATGTGTGCAGAGCTTAGAATAGATATAGCTAAAAGTGGATTCATCCATTGTGTAAACAGTGCTTCTGACAGCTGTTACTGCCTAAGGCAGCATTTCAGCAGCACAGATTCAAAACTACACCTGTTCTTATACAAAAGAAAAGAATTCTGCAGAATTTAATGGCTCGCCTGCTTCCTCTGTGTCACAGTGACATTGACCTTTGAGATCAATGTCATCATGCTGCTTCCTAGCATCATAGGTAACCATGTATCCAAGTTTAGTTCCAATCGGATTAACCAATCCTGAAATACAAATGTAATGGTTTTCGAAAAATGAAAACTTAATGTTAAAAAAGCAGAGGTCAAATAGCAAGGTCAGAATGACTGTGACCTCACTATCACCATGCAGACTCCTTATTGTATATGCATCCATGTGTCCATGTTTGGTTCAAGTAGCATCAAGCAATCCTATAATATAGGCAAACATGATTTGCTAAAAGAAGAAACTTAACTTTACCGCTGTAACGTGATTTGGGTGTCACTTAATTTACTGCTCATTAATAAGATACACGTATACTGCATGGCCAGTAGTGCATCCTGGGTAATTTCAAAACATGCTGGTTAATTTCAAGCACAGTTGCCCGAGGTGGTTCAGCAAAGTTAATTTCAAGCCCTGTTGCTGCCTCGTGTTTCATCACGGTTATTTTCAAGGCTTCTTGCTGCCTAGTGGCTCATCCGCTGTAATTTCAATTAAGCTCACTTAGCCAGTGGCTCATCCGCTTTAACTTCCAGCTATGTGGGCAATTCCCTCATCAAGGTTATTTCAATAAAGCTCTTTTAGTAAGTGACTCATTCAGGTTTATTTTAAGCTCTGCTGGCTAGTATTTTGTCTGGGTTAATTTTAAGTTTTACTGGTGAGTGGCTCATCCCGGTTAATTTCAAGCCTTACTGGCGAGTGACTCGTTCAGGTTAATTTTAAGCACTGCTGGCTAGTATCTTGTCCAGGTTTATTTTAAGCTTTACTGATGAGTGACTCATCCCGCTTAATTCCAAATCCGGCTGGCGAGTGGCTCATCCAGGTCAATTTCAAGCCTTACTGGCGAGTGGCTCATCCAGGTTAATTCCAAATCCTGCTGGCGAGTGGCTCATCTTGGTTCATTTCAAGCCTTACTGGCGAGTGGTTCATGCAGGTTAATTCCAAATACTGCTGGCAAGTGGCTCATCTAGGTTCATTTCAAGCCTTACTGGCGAGTGCCTCATCCAGGTTAATTCCAAATCCTGCTGGCGAGTGGCTCATCTAGGTTCATTTCAAGCCTTAGTGGCAAGTGATTCGCTCAGGTTAATTTCAAGCCTTACTGGTGAGTGATTCGTTCAGGTTAATTTCAAGCCTTACTGGTGAGTGACTCTTCCAGGTTAATTCCAAATCCTGCTGTCGAGTGACTCATCCAGATTCATTTCAAGCCTTTTGCCCTGTAGGTGGGGTTTAGAATACACCTTCCGTATCCTCTGCATGTCGTAAGAGGCGACTAAAGGAGGTAAGGGTGAGGTAACCCTGATAGAAACCTCGAATGCTGAAGACGGAGGTTCCAGGCTGCACAGCGCACTCTAATAAACCATGGATCCACGCACTTAACGCTTATGATCATGTCGATAGTCACTTACAGGACTGGCGGTATGATCAGCGAATGAAAAGAAGAAGAAGATTTCAAGCCTTGAGACAGAATTCACTGAACAAGCTAGAGCTATGATCCTGTCAATGTAATCTCTTACCTACTGACAGTTGTGATTCAGCTGCAGATCTCTGAACATCAGTGTATTACACCAATGAACTAGGTGATTAATCATTCAATGGTCAATTCACAGAGAAGAGAATTAGACAATATTTTGAAAAATTACCCATGGAATATCTGGCTTCAGATATTCAATGTTCTTCTTTTGGCCTAAAAATGAATATTTACTATTAGCACACTCAGATTTACTATTAGCACACTCAGATTTACTATTAGCACACTCAGATTTACTATCAGCACACTCAGATTTAGAATTTTTTTTTCCAATCTTCACCAAGAAAGGCTTAATTAACCCTTTAACCCTCAAATTTGTTCAAGACAATATCAATTTTCTCAAAGAATATGTCAATTTGCAGACCAAGAGAAGAATAGTTTTGAAAATTTACCTCTGGAACAGAGGTAAATTTTCAAAAATAGTCTTCTCTTGGTCTACAAATGGACATTTCTCAAGACAATTGCAGAAGGCATTTTTGGCTGAAATGAGTGTTAAAGGTTTATAACATCGGAAAGGCAGTATTGTGCTGATGATAGCCTGGTGTGGTATTACCGTCATTCAGGAAGCAGTTTAAGTGAAATTAGTTTCAAAATATTCAATAGCTTTCCTGTACAGTTGTCTTTCAATTGCCATTTGAGACACTGGAAATTCAAGGGTTAAAGGGCTCACACATGCATGCGTGTACACATATAAAACATGCAACAAATACACATCACAATTCTGCACATATTTCATTTAAAGCTATATATGGCAGCAGGGGTAGAGTTGTGGTGGTGGGTGGGGTGGGGATGAGGGTGGGTGGTGGTGGTGGTGGTGGTGGTGTGAAGTTTCATCTGTTTGACTTTTTCAGTCTTTAAGGACAGCTAGGGTCAATGTAACGGAAAATGAATATCATTCCAGTACATGTATACGCCTAAGTTATATAACCAGTGCCTCCAGTTAGCACACAAAACATACACAAGGAAATTGATTAGTATAAAATGTTAGTATCATATAATAATCTAAAAATACCTACATATTACTACTTTTAACAAAACCCAGTCAAGCCTGACAAAAGTTGTTCTTAAATTAACCAACCATGAAGCTTTAAGGCCTTAATTAACAAATGTCATTTTTTATTTCTAGTTGATTGATATAAGGTACATGTATCTACAATACATATATATGTAAACCATTCTGTTCGTTATTCTGGGAATGATTTGACTGAAAGCAAGAGCAGCAATGGCACTCAGTCAAATTGTTTACAAAATAATTAGCATGAGTTTATAAAGATTAGGGTCATTAACAAATAATTATGACTCATATGTATATTATAATGCAATGGGTTAATACAGTCATATGCACAATAGTAAAAGAAGTATTGATGGAGTGAGGTCAATATATAAAGAATTAATTACCTTACCCAATGGAGAAGTCCAACTTTTAGCTATCCCTTACCCATCTTTAGCTAAGCTCTACCCACACTTTGCCCGTGTTGAGATCAATTGATTCCTGACTATCAATTTCCAGGAAACTAAACAGATAAGCTATATAGACTACGTGACTATCAATTTCCAGGAAACTATACAGCTAAGATTTTGAATATTTTGATACTAATTTGACTGGGTGCTGCTGCCTATGGCGGTAACAGCGCCCAGTCAAATTAGTTTCAAAATATTCAACAACATGATTATTAAATAGTAGACATACAAATCGTACAACAATGTTTAGTCTGTGATCAATGAAGTGTTCGTGATGAACTTAGCTCTCTCACTCATGACATCATTGATTATGACATCATCCTACAAGTCATGTAGTTGATTATGATGTTATATGATTGATAGATAAACTGGAATCCTCCATTGACTAACAGAACAATCAAAGATTGCAAACCCTCACACTCCTGTTCTTGTCACATTGTACAGATTCTATAGACCTTCCTGATCTTTCAGATTTTCCGACTCGTGACCAACGTTGTGGCATTCCATCACACCATTTCTTGTGTTAATATTTGAGACAAATCGGACCAGACTAGAGTTCCCAAGATATTCAGAGCCAGAATTTAATCCAATCTAATCCTGGGTATTTTTTATCCGGATTGCACACACACACACACCCACCCACCCACCCACCCACCCACACACACACACACGCACACACACACACACACACACACACACCCAAATGCATTAACCTGTTGCCCTTATGAGGCGAGGGTAATTTTACATAAACTGTCAAGTATTCTATTAATTATGCAGTTACTAGAATAGCAGTCTTCTATGCATGTTTTGGCCATTGTTGGGGCATAAGGCAACTTGCAGATGGTACATGGTAGTGTAGGAGAGATTATAGCAAGGAGAGAATATGGTACGTCAAAACAGGCGAACAGAGACCTTGGTTTATCGTGGGCAACTTGGGATTTCAGCTATGACCATAGATTATCATGGTCATAATGAATTGCTGTGAATTTAACCATGGTCACACCAGCTTATCATTGCCAGATGATCAGTGACCATGGGCAGTAGTGGTATATTGTTTTACAATGGTAACACCACCATTGCCTCGTTGGTCAGAACATGTTAGACCATGGTAAGACTGACTAGATCATGTTTTACCATGGTTGAAATTATTACAGATCTAGTCAGACCATGTGTAACCATGATCAGACTGATCACATGATATCTTCCCAATGGTAAAAACAATTGCCAAGCTGGTCTAACCAGACTGACAAGACCATATTTTCCAACAGTTGCAATCTTCTGTTGGCCATGATGAAACTCACTAGACCATATTTTACGGTTTGCAACCTTCGAAATGTTGACCATGGTTTGATAGGCAACCATTGTTTGACCATGGTAAAATTTGAAATATGACAGGTGTGTGATAATGGAAAATGTTTACCAAGGCCAACATTTTCTGACTTTGTTTTGACCATGGAAAAGATTTCCTGACCAAGGTCAACCATGTTTTGATCATGGTCAATCTTGATTTGAAAAAAATCATTTAATCTTGGTCAACCATATTTTGACTTTTGACCATGGTTGACATAATATAACAAGATGTCCAAGGGCCATGTATTGCTCACCTGGAACATTGGCACCTCAACTAATCTTTATTGAGTTTTACATCAATCAGTGCCACTTCCAATGATTTTCAGTCAAATGGTTTAGTTTTCGAGATATTGACAATCTGTGGACTGCTTTTGCAACGGTGCTTTTGAACAATATTTAAGCAAAAATAGACGACATCAGTGCTAACAACAGAAATTGATAACATACCGCCAAACTTGTGACACCCCTCAAGTGAGAATCAGAAGGCAGTCTCTTATGGTGGCCGGTTTCTTAACCCTTCAATGGTCAAGATTTTTCAGTAAAATTGAAATTTTCAGTATATATCCATTTGCAGGCCAAGGTGGCAATTTTTTTTAATTTATCACTGGAATGACTGGCTTGAATGGACATTCCTCAAGACCACTGCAGAGGCAGGTTTTGGCCGGCTTGACCATTAAAGGGCTAATAAAGGTTCAAATACATTCCTTGACTGGATTTAGCAAAATAAGAAAATAGTCTTTACAGCAGGTGGTCTCTTAATCCTTTCACCCATAAATCCTGGGAAAAGACTATTCTTTATGATATAAAAACACCCACAGATCCCCCTTGTGGGTTGGTCTGTTGTTTTATTAACCACTATAAAAAACATACTTACCATTCAATCACTACTTGCTAAATCAATTATCTGCATTTAGCTATCAGAATAAGATTTTTATGCTTGCATACACACCTCCCCATGCCTATTCCTATTACTATGGACCCTTAACCAGGCTACTGGTTAAGTCCATCTCCAGCATACTGACTGATATAGACTGGCACCAGTCTATACTCATCCCATAGTGGCGCCTGTCACTAAGCGCGCTTGCACATGCGCACTGGAGCCCAAATAAGAAACAGATTCACTTTTCTAAATTTAAGTGCCAAATATTAACGGCCAATTCTCAAATCTTACCACGTGGGGTGGCTGTGGCCGGGTCGTAGTGATTGAACGGTATGTATGTTTTTATAGTGGTTAATAAAACAACAGACCAACCCACAAGGGGGGTCTGTGGGGGGTTGTTATTACACCACAAAAACATCCATTACCGTTCAATCACTACTTGCTAAACCCAAAGATTTGGTTAGTGGGCCCCACTTAAACATTAGGTGGGAGGAGATTTGAGAATCAACAAACAAGGATAAAAATCAAACCAATCTTATCCAAATGTTAATAACATAACATAATAGTACATTTAACTCAATCACACCGTGATTAACAAACAAGGAAAACTTGAACTTAAAGAAATAAATAAAAACCAAAAGAAGACTCTCACCATTTCTCACAGACGCGCAGTCTTAACGAAAATGGTGGGAAGTGCTTGGTAAATGGTCGTCAGCTTTTTTAGTTAAAATAGTAATGTTACGAAAGAAAGAAGCTGCTGCACTCTGGTCTTTGAGATAAAAGGTTGTAAAAGTGGATTCAGATTTTCATCCTGCCACTTGCATGATCTCATCTAAAGACGAACCGGCAAAAAGAGCGAAAGAAGTAGCCATACCTCTAACGTCATTGGCTTCAATATGGGAGAGGTTAATTTGATCCGGTGAGGCTATCTCATAACAAAGCTTAATTGTCTCACAAATCCATCTGGCAATCATAGAGTTTGAGACCGGCTTAGATAACTCTTCCACGTAGGAAACCCATAAATGGGATGGATCGACTCTTAAAATCGGTTCGCTGTTTGTACATTCTTAATGCCCTAACAAAACACCAAAATTTATCAGATGGCGAAAAAGACAATAAAGATTTTAAAATGATCGGACTAGCAGGAAAGCGGTTAGACTGAGTTGAATAAAAAGTCCCTTCTGGGATATAAAACCAAACCGTCTCCTGAAACTATAACTCTATCCCTTTCAGCAGAAAGAGCATGAATTTCTGAACATCTTCTAGCAGAGGCAGCAGCAACAAGAAAAACAGCTTTGAAAGTTAAATACTGATAGAGGAAATAGGTTCAAAATGGCGACCTGCCAAAACTTGAAGAACCAAAGCCAAATTCCAGGAAGGTAAAGGCTTAGCAATCGGAGGACGAATATTACCTAGACCTCTAATAAAACTATTAAGAGTCTTAGTATCCCTGACATCGGCATTCAGAAGACATGGAAGGGAAGATGTCAGTGAAAATCTATACCCCCTAACCGTATTAGCTGATAAGTGTAAAGAATCAAACAGATAAGAGAGAAAATCTGATACTTGGGGTATAGAAACAGAATCGGGCATGAAACCTTGGTCTGAACACCATTCTCCGAAAATATTAAGTCGACACTTGTAAACTCGACGGGTCGACTCTCTTCTGGCAGAATCAATAATTTCCTGAGATCTTGCAGAAACCTTATTCTTGAGGACCTCAGACTCGAGATTCTTCAAACACACAGATTGAAAATTTCTGGGTTTGGATGAACACAAAGACCTCTTACTTGAGAAAGAAGATCCTGGGATACTGGAAGAAGACGAGGGAAGTCTACCAGAAGATATAGAAGGTCTACAAACCAAATCCTCTTTGGCCAAAAGGGAGCTATCAGAAGAATCTCGCAAACTTGATCCTTGACCTTCTTCAAGACTAACGGAATCAAAATTGTTGGAGGGAAGGCATAGGCGAACATTCCTGTCCAGGACTGAGAGAGAGCATCCACCGCCAGGGATTGACTGTCCGGAAAAGGAGACATGTAAGAGGAGATCTGAGCATTCAGAGAGGTCGTGAACAGATCTACTAGAGGACGATCCATAAGACTGAAAATCGCTCTGACAACCGACCTCTTTACCTGCCACTCTGTGTGGGCGAACTTGCTGGGACGTGACAGTTGGTCCGCCAGAAAATCCAGACTGCTTGGGACATGGGAAGACACTAGAAAAATCTGCTTCTTGCGACACCACAAGAGAAGATTCCACACTTCTAGACATAGGAGAGACGACCTTGTACCTCCCTCCCTGTTGATATAAGACACCACTGTCGAATTGTCTGACCGAATCGAGACTTTGAGACCTATCACAAGAGCTGACCATGAAAGGAGAGCCGTCTTGACAGCCCACAACTCTAGAATGTTGATATGAGCTGTCGACTCCTCCAGGGACCAAAGGCCGGAAAACTGACAAGGAATCTCAGACTGCTCCCCATCCCTCCTGGGAAGCGTCTGTGAAGATAATCGCCTGAGGGGAGGACTTTACCAGTGGAACACCCATCAGAAGCAGAGAACGATTCTTCCAAAAATCTAGATGAGGGATCAAATGTTCTCTGATGGGAATCTGATGGTAAATAGAGTGAACTGACTGCTTCCAAAGGGACATTAAATACATTTGGAAGGGTCTTCTCATCAGCGCCGCCCAAGGAATTACATTCTCTACGCTGACCATCAAGCCCATCACTCTTAAAAAGAATCTTGCTCTTACCATGGGAGAAGAAGACAGGATTTCCATTGCCACTGATAAAGCCTCTATTCTTAGATCTGAGGGGAAGACTAGACCCCGGGCCAGGTCGAAAGAAATGCCTAGATGCGTAAAGATTTGAGATGGAACTAGGCTTGATTTCTTTAGATTTAAAATCCACCCTAGGTTGCATGCCAGACTGCAAACTTCTGGAAGAATTCCTGAGAGAATTGAGGATGACCTTGCTTTTACCACAGTCGTCTATATAAACGTGAAGATGGATAGAACGACGGTGTAAAATTCCTGCCACGGCTGAAACTAGACGGGTAAAAAGGAAGGGAGCCGTGGTCAGGCCGAAGGCATGGCGTGGAACTGCCAAACTCGATCCTTGTAGGCAAATCTCAGGAACTTTCTGAAGGCAGGGTGAATAAGAACGTGAAAGTAGGCGTCCTTTAGATCGATGGAAGACATCCACATTCCCTGATCTAAACTGGAAATGATCTGGGAGATTGTCTCCATCTTGAACTTGGGTGTGAGAATCATAAGATTTAGCGGCCCTGTAGGTGGGGCTTAGAATACACCTTCTGTATCCTCTGCGTGTCGTAAGAGGTGACTAAAGGAAGTAAGGGTGAGGTAACCCTGACAGAAACCTCGAGTGCTGAAGACGGAGGTTCCAGGCCGCACGGCGCACTCTAATAAACCATGGATCCACGCACTTAACGCTTATGATCATGTCGACAGTCACATACAGGACTGGCGGTATGATCAGCGAACGAAAAGAAGAAGATAGGATTTAGCTTTTTCAAATTTATGATAGGACGCCAACCTCCTCTTTTCTTGGAAACTAAAAAGATGATCGAGTAGTAGCCTGGATCTACTCTCCAGTGGGGAACTTCTGCTATTGCCCTCTTGACAATCATAGATTCCAACTCCTCTTCCAAGGCAACCAATTTTTCCGGATTGGAGGGAACCGGAGTCCAAATTGGAAGAAAATAGAGAAGAGGAGGATGACGGATCCATGAAGGTGCATAACCGCAACGTATCTGAGAAACTAGCCAGGAGTCCTGAACAAGGGCCTGCCAATTCTCCCAAAACAGAGAAAGGTGCCCTCCTACTGGCACGTTGGGAAACAGGCACTGGACCGACTGATCTGAAGGCACAAGAAGGGGGGGGGGGAGGGATGAGGAAGGGAAGAGAAAAGTTTGGACGTACCCGGGAATAGTCCACACCTT
Organism: Chaetoderma sp. LZ-2023a; assembly: GCA_034401795.1. Taxonomy (NCBI): domain Eukaryota; kingdom Metazoa; phylum Mollusca; class Caudofoveata; order Chaetodermatida; family Chaetodermatidae; genus Chaetoderma; species Chaetoderma sp. LZ-2023a. The sequence goes on from CM067369.1 coordinate 256,814,213, forward strand.
CAAACTCTCTTTCCTTGATACCCTCTAAAGGAAGAACGACCTCTGGACCTGGAACTAGCACGGCAAGAAGGGGTCCGACCCCCCTCTCACCCAAGGAGAAGGAGACTGCCTCCCTTGAGACCTGGAATGATGAGAAGATATAGAATCGAAGCGATCATCCTCCATGGGTCGATCTTGACGATTGGAAGAAGAAAGATTGGAATTACTAATAATCCTAGAGGGATAGGCCCCAAACAGGTCAGGTTTGAGGCTCTTTCTTCTAGGAGAAGAATTCGGACTCTTCACAGAAGAAGCATCTCTTTTCAAGGAAAGATTAGCGAAGGAAATCTGAGCCTGAAGCTCCCTAGAGGCCTTCAGGGGCTCAGATTTCGCACAAATTAGACTAGGAGCCGACTGTCCGAAAATATCTTGACCAAATGGAGGTGCTACAACAAGACTATTCTTCAAAGAACTAGAAATCTGAACCTCAGAGAGCTTCCTGGATCTACGCTTTGAGGTAATGAAACCCAAGGACTTACAGACTGAATTGAGGGAGCCACGAGACAGATCTGCCAAAGAACGAAAAACTGATAAAGGAACTTGATCACCACGTTCTTCAGCCTTAAGAACAGCCTCAGGAAATAGAGCACGGAAATTAGATGACTTAAGCTGAGACCTGCAAACAGACTCCCATCTAGAAAGATCATTGGAAAACTCAACCTTGGAAGACTCTTTTAACTGAGAAGAAAGAACATCCCAAGCAGAACCAGAAAGAGACTGAGTGGAGGCAACCTTAAAATAATCCTCCTTGGGAACTTGAACAGGAGCATCATATTTAGAAACAAGAGAAAAGTCATTAAAGACAGAATCATTAACAAAGAAATCGAGCATATCAACTACTAAGTTATCAATAGGCAGAACCTGAGGAGAGGAAGAAGAGGAAGAGTCAGATGTAGAGAGAGCGGACCCGAAAAAAGGAGGATCAATAGCAAATTCATCCTTAATAGGAAGAGAAAGAGTAGATTCGATCCACCTGTGAGCCATGGACCAGTCTTCCAAAGAGGCTCTGACCGGACAAAACCTCTTCAGATCCCTGGCTCTGACCGACTTGGGAGCTGACGGAAGAGAAGGATGAAGAGGAGAAGAAGAATTGATGAGAAGAGAGGAGTCACCTGAAACTAAAGATTCACCTGCCCTAGAGGAAACAGGAGAAGAGAGCCTTCTAGCAGACTCGGGAAAGGAAAAAACTTGAGAAGAGGAAAAAGAATCCCTACCCTGATCCTGACTAGAGGACAAGAAAGGAAGAACTAGAGAACTGGCAGAAAACCTCGATATAATAGAAAAGCGAGCAGAAACAAACGAACGATCTAAAGAAGGATCCATAATGACAGAAAACAAGGTAAAATCTAAGCCTGAATCAACAATTTGAAATTTTAGCTCAGGAGAAAGGACAACGGAAACAATCGGATCAAGAGAATCAAAAGAAGAGGAGGGAGGAAGAGAAGAGATTGGATGTGAAGATGGAGAAGAAGAATGATCTAACGTACCCTGAAAGGAAAGAGAAGGAAGACGGAAGAAATCCGGAGGAGGAATAGAAGATTGAAAGAGAGCAGATGAGTTAGAGACATGACTGGATGAGAAGTCCTGAGCAGAAAGAGAAGAAGAAATAGGATTAAAACCTGGAGGATGAGAAGAAAGAAGAAGGCCTAGAGGAAGATGAATTCAAAACAGCGTCACGAAAGGAAGAAGACGGGGAAGATAAATCATCATCAACTACCTGAGAAGGGAGAAAAGAATCATAATTGGAAGCTACAGAATCCTGAGAAAACACCCGTTGAGATATTTCATAACCATAATCTATAAAACTCCTATCATCACAAACCTTACGCTTATCCTCGGAAAATCTCTCTGAATCTAACGAGGAGACTGTAAACGGCAGCATAAGATGATGCTCTGATAAAATCTTAGACAACACTAAGCGATTATGATCTCTCACTATCCTGGAAGTTACCTCCCAACTGGAAGCGGAAGACAGAAGTCTATCCGGATCTGAACGACCCAGAAGTACACCTCCAGAACCGGAAGCGGAAGTGTACAGACAGGAATCCAAACCGCAAGTGGAAGCGCTTCTACCGGAAGACGAAAAATAATAGGAGTCCTCAGACCCCGGATATCCGGTATGACCGGAAGCGCTGCTAAAACCGGAAACGGAACTAGGAACCGGATCTTGAAGACCCGGATGTCCTACAAAAACGGAAGTCATACCGGAAACGGTCGGAACGGAAGTAATAACCGGATCTTGAAGACCCGGATTTCCTACAAAACCGGAAGTCATACCGGAAACGGACGAAACTGAAGAAAGAACCGGATCCTGAAGACCCGGATGTCTTGCCAAACTGGAAGTTAAACCGGAAACGGACGGAACGGAAGAAGCACCGGAAAATGGAAGTAAACCCGAGTCCCGAGGACTCAAGTCCACCACAACGGAACCGGAAGAATTAGCAAGACTAGAAATCGAACTCTTAGCCATAGGCGACCTACAGAGAATCTTGACAACCGGTATGACTGAAATACTGGCATTAGCATAAGGCCTTTGGACGTTAGCTTCCGCCTCCGCCACCACTGCTTGAGGGTTATGCCTGTCACCCTCAAGTCTAATGTGGGTTTGACCCGGTGAGCTGCACGAGCCCACCTTCGAGAGCTTAGTCGCTCTAGACTTTTGCTTGGGAGACCTGGTAACCTGCATAGACGTTAGAGGGATCGGTTTCCCCCATTTGCGGGAATGCCCGCTAGCCCTCGGGCTATTGTCGGAACCAGAAGAAACATCCTGTTTCTTGGCCTCCTTGATGGCAGAAGATATCCTTTCATCTAAAGATTTGGTCAGAACAGAGGCGAAGGACTCAAATCTCACAAATAACGCTAAGACGGCATCTGAATTCGGCGAAGAGGCCCCCCCCCTCCGTTGCTACCGGAATAGATACATTAGATTTCGCAAAAGACACAGCTTTCGTCTTACTAGCAACAGAGGTAGGGGAAGGACGACCAGAGGGCAGCGGTTGGTTAGAGGGCAATTCCTTAAAAGGCCTTAGAAACCGAGACCGGCCACCCTTTTCAAAACCCACACATCGTTGTGGGGGTCCAAGAAGTGCAATTCGCACACACATGTCCACCAAAATCAGTTGAGTGAAGGCGATCACATTTGGCAGACGTGCATTTCGTCTTATCTGACGATTTACCGGACTCCTAAAAACGAAAAAAGTGTAACAATGAAGCATACCGCTTAGAAAATCGTTAAAAGGAGACTAGAAACTTAAAACGCACTTCTAAAAAGGCGGGAAAGTTCAAATTAGAAAACAAATTCCCTACCGACAAGAAAACAAACTTGCATAGGGATAAATGAAATTCCTTATAATGCGCTAGGTGTAAATTGATAAGGGCTCTTGGAGAATATTAGAGAATTAATATGATGATGATGATATAGGCATTGTAAATAAGTTACCATGAAACAAGAACAACCTTTCACGAAAACCGGTAACAATATATACATAGTTATAGAATACAATATAACCATGAATATACTTCCTAAACACAACTTAGGGAGGATTGACTTCATAGTAGGCATATTGTTTAATAATATGAAGAACAATAAGTGTAGTTGACACAGCGCAAAGCACTAAAAACTCTTAGAGAATATTTGTAGCAGTTGTTCTGCAAGCAGAATAATTGAAAAGTGAATCTGTTTCCTATTTGGGCTCCAGTGTGCATGGGGGTGAGTATCACTATGGGGTGAGTATAGACTGGTGCCAGTCTATATGTCAGTATGCTGGAGATGGACTTAACCAGTAGCCTGGTTAAGGGTCCATATTAATAGGAATAGGCATGGGGAGGTGTGTATGCAAGCATACAAATCTTATTCTGATAGCTAATGCAGATAATTGATTTAGCGAGTAGTGATTGAACGGTAATGGATGTTTTTATGGTGTAATAACAACATATTTTGTTAAATATTTTGAAATTAATTTGCCGCGAAGCCGCTGTGCCTTAGGCAGCAATGGCTTCAAATTTCCAACAGTTTTACTGTATGGATGTCTTGAAAATATAGGGAATTCATCAGTGACAGAGTTAATACAGGTGGTCTTTATAGCAGGTTCAACTGAGTGTATTCCAAACCATCTGTTTAACACAAGTGTACATCTGGCTGAATGGTCAAGTTAGCAGCAGGGATGGCCATGGGTATTGCGATGCTGGAGTTTATTTAGAAAATAATTTGCCAGCGTCATAGCTGCTTAAACAACTTTCAATGAATCAAACATTTCAAAATAGCTGTCAGAGCACATAATACATATCTTAAATATTTAGGCAGCACTTGGAGTAAAAAGGTTAATCTGTTAATTTAGTTTTTATCTACATAGGTAATAAAAGTTGTCAATCCATGGAAGGTGCAAATACAACTCCAATTACACATTAATTAACCACTTTCCTCAGCTAGTCCTCTGACATCTATAATGTTGAATATTTTGGAATTTATTTGCCTGAAAGTAGTTGCTTTTTAAAGCAAAAATCAATTTGTCAAATTATTTTTTTATAAACTTCAACTCACACTACCAAACACTAAAGAACTGAGCTAACTGATAACCCCCCCCCCCCCCCACCCCACCCCCCCCCCCCCCTTGTGGGTTGGTCTGTTGTTTTATTAACCACTATAAAAACATACTTAACGTTCAATCAATACTTGCTAAATCAATTATCTACATTTAGCTACCAGAATAAGATTTTTATGCTTACATACACTCCTCCCCATGCCTGTTCCTATAAATATGGACCCTCAACCAGGCTACTGGTTAGGTCCATCTCCAGTATATTAACTGATATAGACCGGCACCAGTCTGTACTCACTCCATAGTGACGCCTGTCACTAAGCGCGCTTGCGCATGCGCACTGGTGCCCAAACAGGAAACAGATTCACTTTTCTGAATTTAAGTGCCAAATATTATAGGCAAATTGCCAAACCAATTTCACACGGGGTGGCTGAGGCCGGGTCATAGTGATTGAATGGTAAGTATGTTTTTATAGTGGTTAATAAAACAACAGACCAACCCGCAAGGGGGTCTGTGGGGGGGCTGTTATTACACCACAAAAACATCCATTACCGTTCAATCACTACTTGCTAAACCCGTAGTATTGGTCAGTTCCCCACTTAAAACAGGTGGGAGGCGATTTGAGAATCAACACACAAGGATAAAAATCAAACCAATCTTATCCAAATGTTAATAACATAACATAATAGTGCATTTAGATCATTCACACCGTGATTATCAAATAAGGAAAACTTGAACTTAGAGATAAATAAAAACCAAAATAAACTCTCACCATTTCTTACATTCTTAACGAAAATGGCGAGATGTGCTTAGTAAATGGTCTTCAGTTATTTTAGTTAAAATCGTAATATTACGAAAGAAGGAGGCTGCTGCACTCTGATCTTTCAGATAAAAGGTTGTAAAAGAGGTTTCAGATTTTCATCCTGCAACCTGTACAAGTTTCTAAATACAAACTGGCAAAAAGTGCAAAAGAGGAAGCCATTCCTCTAACATCGTGAGCTTTAATATGGGAGAGATTAATTTGTTCCGGAGAAGCAATCTCGTAATAAAGCTTAATCATCTCCCAAATCCATCAGGATATCGTAAACTTTGAGACCGGCTTAGTTAACTCTTCCACATAAGAAAACCATAAAAGGGACGGATCAAATCTTTTGAAATCAGTTCGCTGTTTGTACATTCTTAATCCCCTAACAGGACACCAGAGTTTATCGGCAGGCGAAAAAGACGATAATGATTTTTAAATGATCGGACTAGCAGGAAACTGGTTAGACTGAGTTTTAGATAAAAAATCCCTTTTGGGATTAAAACTAAACCGTCTCCTGAAACTATAAATCTCTCCCTTTCAGCAGAAAAAGCATGAATTCTGAACGCCTTCCAGCAGAGGCCGTTAATACTAATAGAGGAAAGAGGTTCAAAATGACGGCCTGCCAGCACTTGAAGAACCAAAGCCAAGTTCCATGAAGGTAAAGGCTTAGCTATCGGAAGACGAATATTGCCTAGCCCTCTAATAAAAACTATTAAAGGTCTTAGTGTCCTTGACATCGGCATACAGAAGGCAAGGAAGAGAAGATGCCAGATAAAATCTATATCCCCTAACCGAATTAGCTGATAAATGTAAGGAATCAAAGAGATTTGTTAAAAAGTCTAATACTTGGGGAATAGAAACAGAATCGGGCACGAGACCTTGGTCTGAACACCATTCTCCAAAAATTTTAAGTCGACACTTGTAAACTTTGCGGTTCGACTCTCTTCTGGAAGAATCGATAATTACTTGGTCCGCAAGAAAATTCAGACTGCCTGGGACATGAGAAGACACTAGAAGAATCTGATTCATGCGACACCATAAGAGAAGGCTCCACACTTCTAGACAAAGGAGGGATGACCTTGTACCCCCCTGCCTGTTGATATAAGAGACCACTGTTGAATTGTCTGACCGAATCGAGACTTTGAGACCTATCACAAGATCCGACCATGAAAGGAGAGCCTTCTTGACAGCACACAATTCCAGAATGATGATAAGAGCTGTCGACTCCTCCAGGGACCAAAGACCGGAAACCGACAGGGAGACCCAGACCGCTCCCCATCCCTCCTGAGAAGCATCTGTGAGGATAATCACCTGAGGGGAGGACTTTACCAGTGCAACACCCATCCGAAGCAGAGAATGGTCTTTCCAAAAATCTAGAAGAGGAATCAAGTGTTCTCTGATGGGAATCTGATGGTAAATAGAGTGAACCGACTGCTTCCAAAGGGACATTAAATACATACGGAAGGGTCTTCTCATCAGCGCCGCCCATGGAATAACATTCACTACGCTGACCATCAAACCTATCACTCTTGGCAGAAATCTTGCTCAGACCATGGAAGAAGAAGACAGGATTTCCATTGCCACTGATAAAGCCTCTATTCTTGGATCTGAGGGGAAGACTAGACCATGGGCCAGATCGAAAGAAACGCCCAGATGCGTGAAGATTTGAGAAGGACCTAGGCTTGATTTCTTTAGATTTAAAATCCACCCTAGGTTGCATGCCAGACTGCAAACCTCTGGAAGAATTCCTGAGAGAATTGAAGAAGACTTACCTTATTAACCCATCGTCTATATAAACATGGAGATGGATAGCATGACGGTGAAAATCTCTGCCACGGCTGAGACTATGCGAGAAAAAGAAAAGGAGCCGTGGTCATGCCAAAAGGCATGGCACGAAACTGCCAAACTCGATCTTAGTAAGCAAATCTCAAGAATTATCTGAAGGAAGGGTAAATGAAAACATGAAAGAAGGCGTCATTTTGGTCAATGGAAATGACCACATACCCTGATCTAGACTGGAAATGATCTGGGAGATGGTCTCCATCATGACAATGCAGATTTGAATGTTTCAGAGTGAATAGAGATCATTTTACTAAGATTTAATGACAGGGTAGGAAAACCTACTCTAGGCTGAATGCTCTCATATATGGATAAATTCCTTAGAATTAACATAATTCACACAGAAAACTAACATGATAATGACCAAATTGTCAATTGAAAGGATCAGAGGAGACAAGAAAGAATAAGTTAGAAGAGGAAAGAGCCGACACAAAAGAAGGAAGGTCTATAGAAAACTCGTCCTTACAAGGAAGAGAAAGAGGATTAGGAGATGGAGAAGAAAAAAGATGAGAAGAGTCACCAGAGGCCATAGAATCAACAGTCCAAATGGAAAGAGGAGAGCAAGGCCTCTTGGAAGCTAGAAGAGAAGAAAACTGTTAAGAATCAGAAAAGGAAAGATTAATCAGAAGGAATGTGAACAGATACAACATCCTGACCAGAGGACATGGAAAGAATAGAGAAAAAAGCTGACATGAAAGAACGAACACGGGATGAATCCCTAAAAACAGAAAACAATGAGAAAACCAGACCTTAATCAACAATTAGAAACTCAAGCTCAAAAGAGAGAACGACAGAAACAATCGGATCAAGATGATCAAAAGAGGAAAAAGAGGAAGAGAGGAACTAAGAAGAATGGAAGATGAAGAGGAAAAGAACAGGACCAGAAGATCCCTGGAGAGGAGTGATAGAAGATGAAATACGGGAAAACCCCAGAGGGGGAAAAATGAAGGAAGACAAAAAGAGAGAGAGAGCAAAGAGAACATGACTGGAAGAAAACTTTAAGGAGAAGGGGCAGAGGATGGAGGAAGAGACCTATACTTATCTTCACTCATTATTATTAAAGACTTAGTACCAATATTATCATCTTGTAAAGACGGATGTCATTGAGTTTGATATGCTAATAAAAGGAATGATTGATAGAATGATAATGAATCCCGGGAACAGCTGGATGTTAAATACACAAAACACTAATACTTGATTATGACTAAACACTACGGGATGAATCACGAAACAAAAGGCTGAAAAACAGAGGCGATATAAAATCTAAGCAAAAAGACCTAAACCATGACTGTGACAACGCAGAAGAAAAACTCGGCTTTTATTCCTTCTTCCTTCACCCTAATCTTATTTCTCTATTCTCAGCGTTTTCTTGCTCTTGTAATCATTAATCTTAGAGCCATTCTCTTCTCTATGAATCCACTACTGAATCTATTCCTTTCAGCGCCTGTCAGAATTAGACTAAGAATTATGCTAGAAACAGGAATTTTCTTCAAGAAATTAATTCCCTTGGTTAAAATAAATATGTCAACCTGCCGACATAAGAGGAAAAGAGATCGAAAAAATGCTGAACGGCCCGAAGACAACTGGCCATCTAAAGTTGGATGAAATTAAAAATTAATTTTAATTGTGACATCTAACGATAATGCGTAGAATATAGACTGACTTATCGACTGCAACAAAAAACCCATCCGGCACCCAGTCGGAAGAGTCTTTAATCACGTCGAACTGTTTCACTGATAAAAGAATAAATGCTGAATATCTACAATTCCAAGAGAGACTTCAAGACTGGCAATGTCTTGGAATTAATATTTTCAGTGATTAAACATTCCGATTTTAAAAGCACTTACTGAAATAAGACTAACTCTTGGACAAAATGATGACTAGATTCTAGGAAAGACAAACCTGGAATCTCAGTAAGAGCTATCACCGGAAATCCAAAAAAGGAAGACAGAACTGGAAGTTAATCATAGAACATCATGAAAACCGGTAATGACCCTATCCCCGGATGTATGAATCCGGAAGTGTAAAAATAGGAAACGGAAATGCACAAAACGGAAGAAGACAACCGGAAACTGAACCCGGATGTACATTAAAAAACCAGAATAAGCATAGGAACCGGAAATACGCAGACCGGAAGTCAGACCGGATATGGAAAGAACGGAGGTAGATCCGGAAACGGAAGTAACCCCTGTCCTGAGGACCTGAATCCACTACAACTGATCTAAGACATTGACATATAAGTTAAAGATGGGGGCTTCCGCCGCCGCCACCACTGCTTGAAGGCCATGCCTTTTCTTCTTATTTACAACCTCAAGACTCACGTGGGTTTGACCCGGTGACTTGCTCGAGATCACCTTCGAGAGCTTATTTGCTCTAATTATTTGCTCTTTATTCTTAATTCATTCAAGTCGGAGGAGCTTATTAGTCATATCAGAAACCGTCGGAACGGAAGTAAGAACCGGATCTTGAAGACCTGGATGTCCTGCAAAACCAGAAGACATACCGCAAACGGTCGGAACGGAAGTAGCACCGGAAAACGGAAGTAAACCCGAGTCCTGAATCCACCCCAACGGAACCGGAAGAACTAGCAAAACTAGATTGCGGACTATGGCTATAGGCGACCTATGAAGAATCTTGACGACCGGTATGACCGGAAATTTTGGCATTAGCATAAGGCTTTTGGACGTTAGCTTCCGCCTCCGCCACCACTGCTTGAGGTTATGCCTATCACCCTCAAGACTAATGTGGGTTTGACCCGGTGAACTGCACGAGCCCACCTTCGAGAGCTTAGTCGCTCTAGACTTTGTTTAGGAGACCTGATTACTTGCATTGACGTTAGAGGAATCGGTTTCCCCCATTTGCGGGCGAATACTCCTTAAAGAAAATTTAGATACGAATGCAGACCACCCTATGCAAAACCCGTACATCGATGTGGGGGCACACGTAGTGCACTTAAAACAGAAATGTCCTCCATACTCCACAGAGTGAACTCGTTCACAGATTGAGGATGTGCACTTGATTTATCGGTCGTTAAAACAGACTTAAAAAACAAAAAAAGATTAGGAAAGAAGCATACAGCTTAGAATTTTGATAAAAGGAGTCTAGAAACATGCAAACGCCTTTCAAAGAAAGGCCGGAAAAGTTCAAATTCAAGATTGTTTTCTATCATAGGGAAATAAATGTAATTCCTTGTAAAGCACACTTTTTTCTTTTAACTGAAAGTGATTACGGGCTCACTGGAGTAATAGTGTTTTTATATGATGATGACTTAGGCATATTAAAGTTGTTACCACGAAAACGAAACCCATGAAAACCGGTAACATTTATATACATAGTTATAAAGTTCAATATAACCACGAAATACTTCCAAAAACATAATTTTGGGAGGATAGACTTCATAGTAGGCATATCTTAGCGTGAGGAAGTCCTTCAATAGTAAGCTGACACAGCGCAAAGCTATAAAAACTTTCTGATAATATTTGTGCAGTTGTTCTGCTTGCAGAATAATTGAAAAGTGAATCTGTTTCCTATTTGGACTCCAGTGCGCATGCGCAAGCACGCTTAGTGACAGGCGTCACTATGGAGTGAGTACAGACTGGTGCCAGTCTATATCAGTTAATATACTGGAGATGGACCTAACCAGTAGCCTGGTTGAGGGTCCATATCTATAGGAATAGGCATGGGGAGGAGTGTATGCAAGCATAAAAATCTTATTCTGGTAGCTAAATGCAGATAATTGATTTAGCAAGTAGCGATTGAACGGTAATGGATGGTTTTGTGGTGTAATAACAACTCAGTCAAATTATGCAAAGGATAGAATGCAGTCCAAATTTGAATTTTACTGCATGCTGCCAAACCATTTATCTGATAGTTTCAGAAATGGCATGGTTGAAAGCAGCCTATGATGATAATAACAACATAATCAGATATGTAAACCAATGTGAAAGGTTCTTTAACCTGACGCTTGGTATCTTTGCGAGACCAAATGTCTGAATTATCTGGACTCATTTTTCTGTCCTTTATATACCCTCCTTGGGTTAGCTTGTGGATTGGGCGATTCTTGACCATATATGGCTGAAATTTTTGGGAATTGCAGGTTTCCGTCTGAAATTTTTGCATGTTTGGTACAAGTGTTGTCGGTTTTTGTTTTTACAGGTTCAGACTTTTGACTGTTTAGTCAAGTTTTTTGCCAGTTGACCTACTTTTTACCGGTTGGGGTCAAGTTTACCGGTTGTGAATTTTTACCGGTTTTGTAATTTTTGGCGGTTGAAAAACTTTTTGGTGGTTGGGGTTGAATTTTTACCGGTTTGTAATTGTTACCGGTTTAGGCATTTTGGTGACTCATTTAATGTTTTTAACAATTTTTTGGGCAAGAATTTTGGCTCATTTAGGTGGAGCATATGTAGCTGGGTGCTGGATAATGATCATGGGGGGGGGGGGTGGCAGTGGTCAACACTTTGTTTGATTCAGACTTTATGGCATTTCCTTCCTTGAGTCGAACTCATCAGAGGCGTAGTTTTGTTAACTTGAAGTGGGCATTCATGGGCTCCACTCTTCTGAGATGCATCATCTCGGGAATTTCTGTATATGTGACAGCATGTCTCTTCTGGTGAGATCTCATGTATTCAGTCCTTTTATTGGGCACACACACCAGTCACATGTCCAGGCAGGCAGTTCCCTATGGTTGCTGCTCCATCATATTCGTTATAGTAAAAAGATGCCATTTTGATAGATCTAGTATCCAAAGGGTGCTTAGTGATGACAATGGGTGTCACGTCATTGTCTGTGACGTCAGCGGCGAAAGTTGTGACATCGCTGAAATGTGCGTGGTTTACGTTTTCTGCGTTGACAGATGAGCTGATGGAACACCTTTTACATGAAAAGGTTAATAACGATGTACTGGGTGTTTCCGGCTGTGGTGGGCGCATTGGTCCAGGTGAACAGTGTTCCTTATCCCACTAGATTGATGCGTATGTGCTCCATTGTGTGGAGCTGGTGTATCCAATGGCATTCTTTCCATCTCCTCCATGGTGTGGAATTTTCATCATCATGGTCTGAATAGAAAACCTGGATGATTCTGAGCTGCATGTCAGTTCTTGAATGTCCAGGTCTGTTGAAATGCCTGGCTACCGGGGTGTCGTACCTCTCACTTTTGTGGAGTTTGAAATCTTGGAAGCGTGTACCTCAGTGTTGGACTGAGCGAGTATTAGATCTGCACCTACAGAGTTTAGGCTCAGTGCTGACAAGGATGGCAGTGTGACTACCTCCTTCTCCCATGGCAACGTGTTACTAGCTGAACTAATTGTTCGATAAATGATAATAACAACGTAATCAGATATGTAAACCAATGTGAAACGTTCTTTGGCCTGATGCTTGGTATCTTTGTGAGACCAAAAGTCTGAATGATCTGGAAGCAGTATAGCCAAATACCTATACAAAACCAATTTCGGCTTCAAAATCCATCAAATAAAAGAATCAAATATGGCTGCCAAACACGCTACATTTTGATTGGCCCATGGCCGCCATAGGTTTGTTTACCTATCAACTTCCCTTGAACAAACTTTAATGGCACTAATCATATCTCCCAAATTTCGGCTCGTTCTGGAGAAGACATTTTTGTGAAAATTAGGTCATCCAAGATGGCTGCCAAACCATTTGGCCAATCAATTCCCCTTGAACAAAGTTGGTTCAGCTCTTGCCAGAGATGATATTTCATGAGTTTTGAATGATTCCCACAAGTGGTTTCGGAGAAGATTCTTAGAGAGGGTGTCTAAAAATCAACCAAAATTCAAGATGGCCACTGACCAAATTGGCCAACCGGCGGCCTTTGAACAAACTTAGATCTTCATCCCCTATGGATTGTTCTTGCCAAATTTAATTGAAATCGGACCAGTTGTGCTTGAGAAGTTGCTTAAAGAAAAAGTTGATGGATGGATGGATGGTTGCCATGGCATAATAATTTAATTGGAAGCTTTTGGAATTAAAAAATAGTCTTAATTATTCTATTACACTTACTGATAAATTATGTACTGTAGTCATCATTCTTTATAATATTTGAATAGTAAATGACATATTCATGAAAACATAACAATAAGCACCAAAGGTAGATATTCACACTAGAATGTGTGAAAAAAAAATTGTTTACATTGCATACTTTCAGAGGCTTAAACTATTGGCCTATATGTAATGAAATGAACTAAATCTTAACATATGATGATTTCATTCCTTAAAAATTATTATAATTTTTTTAAGTTGTGAAATTTAAATAGAGGCAAGAGTTCCTAATTTAAAATTTAGTAATTTTGCAGTAAATTAATATGCACCTTTAATTTCTCGCATAAATTTGATCTCTGTTCAAACAATGCTGATGTAGGTCAATCATTCCTAAATATGCAGAAAGTCTGATCGATATTCATGTCTTCATGACTATTACCGTAACTCATGATAATGTCATAGGCTCTACAGCTTGACACAGGTCTGGACTTTGTTACAGAAGTGGACAGTGATTGCTGCCTGATGGTTGGATGGAAGGATGTAGATATAATTCATCCTCTGGCAGCTAAATATCTATTTAAATGTCATTTAAATATTAAATTTAAAATGGTGAAACCACTCAACCATGGCCGTGTGTGTGTGTACATGCATGTATCTCTGTGTATGTGCGTGCATGAGTGTGTGTGCGCGCGCGTGTATGCGTGCGCGCGTGTATGCGTGCGTGCGCATGTGTGTATTTGTGCATGTGTATGTGTATGAGGGTGTACATGCACGTATCTCTGTGTATGTGCATGAGTGTGTTTGTGCATGTGTATGTGCATGAGTGTTTGTGCATGTGTATGCGTGTGATTCTTATTTATCAGTGTACTTATAGTTTATTGTGTTTGCTCGAGGGCCTGAAAAACACCAGTTCATTGATGACATACAACAATAAATAAAGATGATTATTATTATCCACACATTTTGAAAAAAAAAGGGAGGGGATACTGTAATCGCCTCCATCCACATGCCTCGCTGTCCCCTCCAAAACCATTTGGTGGAATTCAATCGCATTTGCTATGTGAGACATCCATACGATTGCAGATTGCAAGATGGCATTTACCACACCATGGTGGGAGTGGGGGCAAGGTGGAGGTGGGGGACAGAAAGTATATTGAGTTGGTTGAATTCACCCACATTTGGTATGTTAATTACTCATATGATTAAGTATTATGAGACATTATGACACAATGCATACACGTAGGCTCCAGGGTGCTGGTGGGGGCTGGTGTGGACAGAATGTCAAAGTTGGTGAAAGTATGGGAATTTGCAATGTATTAACATACACCCACCCACTCGCATCGCTTCGCTTATTCGAGGCCGTACATGCACACACAATTTCTCGCTATGTTGACTGCCGGTTTTCAAGTAGCCAATCAGATTTCTGCCTACTTCAATCTCGCTATAAATCTAAAAATAGAGGGGTAGCTTCGTGCAAATATCGATGGAGAACTTGCGAGACGCAATTGACAGTATATTAGTAAGATGATAATAACCGAGCAATTTTATTAGGCAGTAGTTGACTGACCTCATTTATGAAGTTTCACGAACTTAGCGTAGACATTAAAAGTGTGCAATCACAGGACTCGATACGAGAGCTTAGTGGGCAGGCGAGACTGTGTGATAGGACGAGGGGGAATTTGTGACGGCGTGCCATCAACTATGCATGCTAGTTATTATTATTATCATTATTATTTTTATTATTATTATTATTATGTGTTAAATCACAGGTAAAGGAGGAACTAGCATGAAAGGTATTATTTATAAATTATAATAAGTCAACTCCGTTATTGTAAATGAAAGCTAGCAAATTGGTTGGTTTGAAATGCTATGGGATAAATGATATAGTCTTGGGTTTATGTGACTAGTATTAGGGGATACATGCATAAATATGACAAACAAAAGGACGAACAATCTGATTTGATGGAGACTGTGGCACATGTAGAACGGGTCCAGTAAAGTTATAGAATGTAACCTGTCATAAAAGTGAGGCATCTCTAACCAACACTAGTACGCAACCATTAACCCTTTGACACTTGAATTTTTTCAAGAAAATGAAAATGTCCATTTGCAGACCAAGAGAAGAGTATTTTTGAAAACTTACCACTGAAATGACTATCGAGCTAGTCATTCCAGTGGTAAATTTTCAAAAATACTCTTCTCTTGATCTGCAAATGGACATTTTCTATGAGAAAATTTAAATTTTCTTGAACAAATTCGAGGGTTAAAGGGTTAAAAAGCATTCAAGTGATTCACTTGTATCCCATCAACAACGAGATGATGTCATACCATAAAAACATTCACACAGTGACATCACTCCGTGATTCTCACGACAGTGACACCGTGGCAAAATTTACGATATTGAAGTTCAATAACATGCAAATGGTATATTTTATTTTAGTTAAATTCTACAAATGCATCCTTTGATTGGCTTTGATCATTCCCTGTTTGTGAACCCGGTTAAGCATTAAGCTCAAACCCTAACAAATGCCTGTAACCTTATATACACATAAATACATGTAAGTTAACCCAGTCCCATCCAAGGTAAGCTACCAATATAATGTTTGCCCAAGAGTGCATGCAACCACGCACAGACACACGCACGCACGCACACACGCACGCACACACACACACACCTCTTAACCAAATTCAGACAATGAGGCTGGCAACAAACACCTAAGCTTGCTTTATTCTGTGGAAGCAATCATGCACAGAGAGAGAGAGAGAGAGACTATCACAAAAATAAATACAGTAGATGCACACAGCCCTACAATTTCAAACATGGGCTTTCAGTTTTTCGCATTACCATCATTTGGTTATGCATATTACGGTTGCGTACATGTAACTAAAATTCGTTAGTTTTTTAACTAATTAGAAATATTAAGACAGGAAACAACTCATGTTTTTAAATTTTGAACTTGCCATTGTTCTTGCATCATTTAATCGATCATCATCATCATCATCACGGAACCTGCTATGGGACTGTGATAGAAATGGCTTAAATCAGTAGCAATGTCGCGGAAATAATTCTTGATTTGTACTGATCACACAGCCCATGTACCATGCCTACTTTTAGCTAAGCACTGTCCACTTTTTACGAATGTTCGAAATGATTTGAAACCTGAATTCCCAGAATCTAAATTTGAAAATAACTATACTGGTAATCTGTTGAATATTTGGAAACTAATTTGACTGGGAACTGTTGCTGCATAGGCAACATCTTCCAGTTGAATAATTAGTTCTAAAACAGAATGTTTATTAAATTATAGATTTATCAAATACATGTACATACAATTCGTATAATTTGTAACACGCTTTTCAATTTTCACGACATATTATGATTATGATTGTGACATCAGATAACTAGTGATGTAATTGATTATGACGTCAGATACTTGAGTGACAGATCAGATCCCTTCATTCTCCATATTTGTTCTGTTTTGTGATCATGGAAAGTGACTGCTCTGGCACTGGTCACTTACATGGCCACATTATTATGCACTGCAAACTTACAATACAGAACCAACCACATGTTGTGACGATACAGAGAACGAACATAAACCCTGGGCAACCACACCCACTGCATGTGCACGCACGCACGCACGCACGCACGCACACACACACACACAAATCTTGCGGGTAAAACATGCACAGATGACTTGTGAACCAGGTAGCTAGGTATACATGCACCGATGCACATTCAATAATTGATGACATGTTAACCAGGTATTCCGTGCACTGATTGTGATGAAAGCATAAACACCTGTGCTGCATGTACAGCTAAACCTCTCTATAACAGCCACCTCCTGGAGCACCAATATAGCTGGTCAGTACAGAAATCAGCTAATTTACTGTCATCGGTTAGAAAAAGTTGGTCAAGACAATTGAAGTTTTTGCTTAGTGAATGTCCATTCGACATCAGACTGGTAAAGGTTAATAGACAAAAAGTTTTTCCAAAGTATCCCTAGGATATATCCATTTATAGAGCAAGCGGTACATAATTTTGGAAACTTAGCACAGAAATGACTGGCTTGCTAAAAGTCTTAACCCTTTAACACTCATATCAGCCACAGATGGCTTCTACAGTGGTCTTGAGAAAAGACCATTTGCAGACCAAAAGATTATTTTTGAACACTTACCCCTGGAATGACTGGCTTAATAACTGAGCCAGTCATTCCAGTGGTAAATTTTCAAAAATAGTATTCTCTTGGTCTGCAAATGGGCATTTTCTGAGAAAATTGAAATTTTCTTGAATAAATTCGAGGGTTAAAGGGTTAAAATCATGTTTTGTTGTGGAAGATGAAGATTGATATTTTTCTGATAAATTGTGACCACAAAATATTCACTTTTTGCGGCCATTACATTTAGGTGGACTTAAAAGTGAGTTTTGTCTGCAGACTGAAGCAGGTGTCTATGCATAATAGAGGATCAATACATGTACATGCTTGTAATTATCTTGACCACTGGTCAAGAGGTGTGATAAGGTGTATAATTATAATCAAAGCATCTTCAAAAACCTTACCTCTCATTCATACATGTCTGCCTGAAATAGACGTTGGTTATTAATAATATCATTTATGATGGAAATTAAGTAAAGCTAAAGTTATGCTTGTCCATAATTGACTCAGCAAATGCATTGACCTTTTGACCCCCAGACTCAATAACGTTCTTCAGGATGACTTAGGACAACCTGAATGTTCAATACCTGCACAATCTCAATTACCAACTTACCAGTGATTCAGATTCTGTTATCTCAGCGATCGAGTCTATATTATTGGTATTTAACCCATCATCAATGAACGCAAATATAACTTCAAAATATTCAACAGAATATGATATGAATTAGATAGAAATTACTTTTTCACGGATTTGTTGTTAAATGTGTTAACTTGTTAATGGTTAAGATTCGTGTAATAACAACGTGGTCTTGTAAATGAATGGTCTTTTGGTATTGCCTGATGCAATGGTTAAGATTCGTGTAATAACAACGTGGTCTTGTAAATGAATGGTCTTTTGGTATTGCTTGATACAATGGTTAAGATTCGTGTAAATAACAACGTGGTCTTGTAAATTAATGATCTTTTGGTATTGCCTGATGCAATGGTTAAGATTCATGTAATAACAACGTGGTCTTGTAAATGAATGGTCTTTTGGTATTGCCTGATGCAATGGTTAAGATTTGTGTAATAACAACGTGGTCTTGTAAATGAATGGTCTTTTGGTATTGCCTGATACAATGGTTAAGATTTGTGTAAATAACAACGTGGTCTTGTAAATGAATGATCTTTTGGTATTGCCTGATGCAATGGTTAAGATTCGTGTAAATAACAACGTGGTCTTGTAAATGAATGGTCTTTTGGTATTGCCTGATGCAATGGTTAAGATTCGTGTAAATAACAACGTGGTCTTGTAAATGAATGATCTTTTGGTATTACCTGATACAATGGTTAAGATTCGTGTTATAATAACGTGGTCTTGTAAATGAATGATCTTTTGGTATTGCCTGATGCAATGGTTAAGATTCGTGTAAATAACAACGTGGTCTTGTAAATGAATGATCTTTTGGTATTGCCTGATGCAATGGTTAAGATTCGTGTAATAACAACGTGGTCTTGTAAATGAATGATCTTTTGGTATTGCCTGATGCAATGGTTAAGATTCGTGTAAATAACAACGTGGTCTTGTAAATGAATGGTCTTTTGGTATTGCCTGATGCAATGGTTAAGATTCGTGTAAATAACAATGTGGTCTTGTAAATGAATGATCTTTTGGTATTGCCTGATACAATGGTTAAGATTCGTGTTATAACAACGTGGTCTTGTAAATGAATGATCTTTTGGTATTGCCTGATGCAATGGTTAAGATTCGTGTAAATAACAACGTGGTCTTGTAAATGAATGATCTTTTGGTATTGCCTGATGCAATGGTTAAGATTCGTGTAAATAACAACGTGGTCTTGTAAATGAATGATCTTTTGGTATTGCCTGATACAATGGTTAAGATTCGTGTTATAACAACGTGGTCTTGTAAATGAATGATCTTTTGGTATTGCCTGATGCAATGGTTAAGATTCGTGTAAATAACAACGTGGTCTTGTAAATGAATGATCTTTTGGTATTGCCTGATGCAATGGTTAAGATTCGTGTAAATAACAACGTGGTCTTGTAAATGAATGGTCTTTTGGTATTGCCTGATACAATGGTTAAGATTCGTGTAAATAACAACGTGGTCTTGTAAATGAATGATCTTTTGGTATTGCTTGATACAATGGTTAAGATTCGTGTAAATAACAACGTGGTCTTGTAAATGAATGATCGTTTGGAATTGCCTGATACAATGGTTAAGATTCGTGTTATAAGAACGTGGTCTTGTAAATGAATGATCTTTTGGTATTGCCTGATACAATGCTTAAGATTCGTGTAAATAACAACGTGGTCTTGTAAATTAATGATCTTTTGGTATTGCCTGATACAATGGTTAAGATTCGTGTTATAACAACGTGGTCTTGTAAATGAATGATCTTTTGGTATTGCCTGATGCAATGGTTAAGATTCGTGTAAATAACAACGTGGTCTTGTAAATTAATGATCGTTTCGAATTGCCTGATGCAATGGTTAAGATTCGTGTAAATAACAACGTGGTCTTGTAAATTAATGATCGTTTGGAATTGCCTGATGCAATGGTTAAGATTCGTGTAAATAACAACGTGGTCTTGTAAATTAATGATCTTTTGGTATTGCCTGATACAATGGTTAAGATTCGTGTTATAACAACGTGGTCTTGTAAATGAATGGTCTTTTGGTATTGCCTGATACAATGGTTAAGATTCGTGTAATAACAACGTGGTCTTGTAAATGAATGGTCTTTTGGTATTGCCTGATACAATGGTTAAGATTCGTGTTATAACAACGTGGTCTTGTAAATGAATGATCTTTTGGTATTGCCTGATGCAAAGGTTAAGATTCGTGTAATAACAACGTGGTCTTGAAAACGAATGATCTTTTAGTATTGCCTGATGCAATGGTTAAGATTCGTGTAAATAACAACGTGGTCTTGTAAATGAATGATCTTTTGGTATTGCCTGATAAAATGGTTAAGATTCCTCGAGAAAACATAAATTTGTGTTCTGTGATGTCCATTTTCTGGTCAAGAGAAGATTATTTTCGTAAACTTACCACTGGAATAAATGGCTTGATAACTACGCCATTCATTCCAGTGATACATTTTCAAGAATAATCCTCTTTGTCTGCAAATGGACATTTTGATTGATCAATTTTTGATTTTGAGTGTTAAAATATTCTAGAGGTTCTTGGACTGGGTAACCCGGTCTCTTACAGATCTCTTACAGATTATATAAGCGAGAATGATTAAATATTGTATATTTTGCATTTTTCCCACTCACGTATTCACGTAATACAACAAATTCAACAAGCATTCTATAAGTATTGCTTTGCAATACATGTCCCCTACCTGGTGATATAAATCTTTAGAGATTGACAGTCAAAAATTTCATTAAAAATTGTCAAAACCATCTGAAGCTCGAACTTCATCTGTAACTTCTCATAACATAGCAATAAACCAAGTCTCAGTTATATATGGTGAAGGAGAAGGAAAAAGTCTTAAAAGCTGATATGTTTGTATTTCATAGGTCGAAAGGGGGCATAACTCCATAAAAAAATTTACGCATACACCCGAAACTCGAACTTTGTCTGTAACTTCTCATAACAAAGCAATGTAGCAATTCTCAGTATAATATCTTGAAAGACTGCGGAAAAGTGCGGAAACCTAATATTTTTCGTATTGCATAAGTCGAAAGGGGGCATAACTCCATGAAAAATTGACGAAAATGTCTGAAACTCGAACTTGCTCTGTAACCCCTTATACTAAAGCGATGCACCGATATTCGCTTAGATATCTTGAAGGAGTGCGAAAAAAAGTGCGGAAAGCTGATATTTTTCGTATTTCTTAACTCGAAAGGGGGCATAACTCCATCAAAAGTTGATGCATATGCCTGAAACTCGAACTTGTTCTGTAACTTATCATAACAAAGCGATCTACCAATTCTCAGTTGAATAACTTGCAGGACTGCGAAAAAGTGGAAAATCAACTGCGACAGACGGACGGACAGACGGAGTGCAAACCTATAATTCCCACCCCGGTTTTACCGGTAGGGGACTAATAAGGGGAGGTAATTTAACATACACATATATGTTTAAACTATTCACTTATCTGATGAGGCGTTAAATCCCTAGATCTAATCAATAACGGCTAGAAAGATAATACCTCATAAATTAATTACTTTATTTGATATGAATAAGTTACCTCCCTTGCAATGATCACTGTTCCGGCAGAGGAAAGTAATTCTCAGCTTTATTACGGTTGATTCTTGGTTTTGTTACGGAAGATTGTTGAATTGACACATGTGGAGATAGTAGTGTCTATGTTTTGGCGAGTATTTCATACTTTTATTCTAAAATCATAAGTTTGTTCATTTGAAGCATAGAATATGGCTGTCAAGGAAACTTGGGTACGTTGTTGGTCTAGTATGCATTTCATATCTTCTATGTTAGTCACATCTACAGTATGTCATATAAAGTGGCACATTTATCAGTGATTCTTAAATTCACGATGTAAGCTGACTATTTCATACCAAAATTGTGTTTGTGTTGCTAGGTAAAGATCGATTAATTACGCCGGCATTCACACTTCATATTAAAATAAAGTTATCCTCTTAATTTACTAATTTATCAATGCCGGCAAATGTTACGGTTTATTCTCGAAAAATATCTGAGAATCATCCGGAACACACTAAGAATCATCCGCATTCACAATTTTTTTATCTGACATTGCAAAGTGAATACATAGTGGCTATCGAAATGTGTGGAAGATGTAAAATTGAGTTCTATGAACGAGATGCTGCAATTTCTTTTAAAAAACCAGAAATATTTACTGAGTATTTTGATACATATTTTTATTCGACAATCACCAGTAACAAAACCAAGAATAAACCGTAATAAAGCTGAGGATAACTTTCCTATGCCGGAACAGTACCATACAGCGCATATGGAATATGGATGCATTCAATCTACAAATTCGCTAGTAAATATAAGATCCATCAACGACCAGATATTCAATTCTCATTGGTCAACAGCGGCTATGTTTTTTCATAACTCAATATCCCTAAAATAAACTTAAATGGCTGTTGGTCTTTAATCATATTTCCAAAATATAGACCTGATCCTATCTGCGGTTCTGGAGAAGTCACCTATTTTGTGAAAACTATGCCATCCAAGACGGTCACCTGACGAATCGCCTAATCATGTTCTCTTGAACAAACTTGGTTCAGGTCTTCCCCAAGATGAAGCTTGTTGAGTCAATCCAATCAGCCCAATGGTTTTCTAAGATGCTAACACTTTCAGGGGCCATTTGGTAAAGAAAATCTAAATATTTTCTCACTGAATGGCCATTTGCAGGTCATGAGAAAACTATTTTGTTTAATTTACCAATGGAATGAATGAGCATTTCTCAAGACCACTGCAAAGGTTGGTGTTGTCCATCTTGGCAATTAAAGGGTTAAATGGATTTCTATAAATTGTACAACATCAAAGATCGTTGCCGGACATACAACAGATGGAATGACAGATAAGACAGTCAGTCGCATTGGAAACTAGGGGAATTAACCCTTTCACCGACAAATTCCCAAAATCTTATATTTCAAACCAACCATGCAAGAAAATTCTTGCATATTTTAAAATTAATTTGACTGGAAGCCATTGATGCCATAGGCAGTAATGAATTCCAGTCAAGTTAATTTTAAAACATTCAGTGCAATAAATTTTATATCATAAAGAATTTACTGTTTAGGGATTCATCGGTGAAAGAGTTAATAATGATAGAAGCTATAGATACAACTTGTCTGTTAACCCTTTAATACTGATATCAGCAAAAAATGGCTTCAGCAGTGGTCTTGAGAAATGTCTATTTGCAGACCAAGAGAAGACTTTTTTTGAAAATTTACCACTGAAATGACTGGCTCGATAACTGAGCTAGTCATCCCTGTCATAAATATTCAAAAATAGTCTTCTCTTGGTCTGCAAATAGACATTTTCTAAAATTTAAATTTAAATTTAAAAGTTCATGGATTTACAGGGTTAACTAAGTTAATGGTTGAAGCGGGAAAAATAGTTTCTTGAGAAAAGTCTATTTACAGACCAAAAAGATAATCTTTGAAAACGCACCACTCAGATGGCTGGCTGTTGGGCTCAACAACCAACACAGTCATCCGAGTGGTAAACTTTCAAAAAGATTAATCTATTGGTCAGCAAATGGACATTTCAATTACAAAAGTTATATTTTTTTGATAAATTTTGGCCACATGTACAAGTGAAAACAATTCAACAGTATCAACACAGGACAATTTACACAAGAAAGGTCGATCCCATAAACCAGTTATTCACATCATTTATCCAGATATAGAATGTGATTAAAGCCAAATTCTGAATCTACAGATGCCATCGAAACTGATTTGCCTCACATTTTAATGTATTACAAATACAGTCCCTGTAACTATAGATGTCTATACCCCGGGAAGCGGTTTGGCAAGTGGCAACTGAGTGAACTGACACAGTTAGTGAATTTCACTCGTCTTTGTTCATTGCGAGTACCCTGTACCCTTTTTCTGGCTCGTATAAGCCTGGCTACCAGGTACGAACTAAGCCAGAGAATTCACTGACCGTATCATTCGCCAAAACACAAACTTGGTCTTGACAGGTTTGTATACAGATCCGGATCAAATTATTGTTAAAATGTGCAACAAGTAGATGCAACCACTGTATTGTTACCTTGAACTGTGGAACCTGTAGAAATAATACCAATACATATTTAGAAAACAATATCTGCATTTTTAAAACAAAATAGATAATAGTTTTATTTGTAATGTGAGATTTGAGGTACAGGATCGACGGAGAGCGTTCATAATATGTGAGACCATCATGACTTAACAGAATCAATATATGTGTAGATAAGATTCATAAGAAAGACAAGCTGTATAATTATGAAAATAACTGAATTATTTAAATTAAAAAATACTCACCAAGAATAGACGTCCATCCACGTTTAACGCTCTGAATTCATTAACAAGTGCCTTGAAACCATTCTGAAACAGGTTTAAAATTGCTAGAGTATTGGAATTAACCCTTTTAACTCGTCAGTCAAAAATGGATTCTGCAGTGCTCTTGAGAAATTACCATTTGCAGACCAAGAAAATAGTATTTTTGAAAATTTACCACTGGAATGACTGGCTCAGTAATCAAGCCAGTCATTCCCATGATAAATTTCTTTTTAAATCCTCTTTTCTTGGTCTACAAATGGACCTTTTCTGCGAGAAAATTGAAATTTGTTTTGAACAAATTTGAAGGTTTATGTGTTAATAGATTACATTACATATATGTAGTGAGTTTGAGAGAGCTACATTACCTCCATTTGCCCATGTCATCTGGCAATCTACAGCATAGTTCAGAAATAACTTCTTTGGATACCAGTCATTGCGTAATTGGGCTCTAGTTCGCCATGATAACCACGGAACATGGTCTGCTTCCAGACGCTATCACTATCACATTGTCTGTTTCTCTGGCAGTGTCCCATCTGCTGGCACCGTTGTGGCCAGTCCCTGGTCTGGCAATGATAACACAGCGATGGACAGGCAGAGAGAAAGACAGACATTCTGAACAGATGGGAGGACATAGCACATGCACTTCTTCTGGTGGTAATGATTAGCACTACCAAGTTTCAAAAAATTGTTTACAACTACCATGAACTGTAGAAGTTGCATTGACAAGAAATGATTATCTTTCTATTTTACTCACTCATAGCAGGGTTCATACACCTCTCTATGTTTGAAATTCCATGACTTTTCATGACCACAATTGACAAATTACACGACTTCCAAGAATTACTATCTAGTAGATTTGTGTTTATGATGTACAACATAAAAATTTTATGATCCGAGTTATTCTGTAAATGTCTGAATGTTGCTTTGCAACAACCAAACCAAAGCCTTGTTTTGATAGGCTGTTGCCATAATTTTAATTGCATAGAGGTGATGCCGGTAATTTATGCCAACATATTCCTTTTAGTTTTCATCATTAGCATTGTCAATGACTTTTCCATGACCTATGGTAAAAAATGCAGATTTTCCATGACTTTCCAGCCCTCGTATCTAAATCTCCAAATTCCATGACTTTCCATAACCGGTACGAACCCTGCAATAAGCGGGATATTTTTGGAAAAAATTTGTTTGCGATCATCTTTGACTTCATCATCATCATCATCATCATTTTACGAGGCATCAGCCGTTGGCTTGTTATTGCCTCAGGAAACTGTGTTGGTATTGTATTATTAGTGCGTGTACTTTGTTTAGTTAAAACTGTTTGTTTGGTTGGTATTATTCAGGGCCCTGGTAGACTTTGGGACGTGCTGTGGTGCAGATGAGTGTTCCCCACGTCAGCTGCAGTGTGCTACCTATGCTCATGGTTACACCCTGATGCACCCAGCATTTGGGTATATTTCTAGATTTGTCTATATATCTAAAATTTTCTATTAGTTGGTTATGTCATGATCATATATTGTCATTTAGGTACATATCTAGTTTTGATTTAAATATGCCAAACGTGGGTGCCTCAACCACAACAGAAGGGAGTGAGTGCCATGTGTTAATAATTCGGTTTGGGAAAAAATGCCTACAAATTTCGTTTCTGCTGCGTTTAGTGTTGAGCTTGAATGTGTGACCTCTAGTACGTGTGTTACTTGATCGGTCAAAGAATGGGTTTTTGTCAATGTTGTATGATTTGCATTTTAGTGACATGAGGTTCAAAGCCTTTAACCTGTCTGTGTAGCAGTAGTTTTTCAAATGGGGAACAAGTTTAGTGACTCCGAGTGCAGCGCTGGACCCTTTCGATTATACAAGATTGTCTTTTAAAATGAGGAGACGATACGCAGTTAGAGTAATCCAAAATTGGTCGGCCTAGTGATTTGAATAACAGGGTAAGCGTGTTTTCATCTATGTAATTGAAGGTTCTGGTAATTAGTTCAACTATGCTGTTAGCCTTTGATACAGTTGCATTTATATGGGTATCGAAGGAGATGTTTTCATCTATGTGTACACCAAGATCTTTTTCACTTGTGGACGTTATGATGTCAATGATTTGTGATTGGCATGTAGTGTCTGTCATATAATACTGGGTTCTAGGATTATTTGAAACAAAGTGTTTTACATGTATTTTGTCAGTATTAAAGTGTAGCTGCCAAATCTGAGAAAAATTACATACATCATCTATATTGTCTTGTTCTAGGGTTATCAAACAGTTTTGTATCATTCGCAAAGATCTTACAAGGGCAGTTTACAGAATTGGGTAGATCGTTTATGTAGAAAACACTGCGACTAGTGATGGCTGTCCAGTCAGATGTTATTTCGTTGATCTTTACACACTGTTTTCTTTCCGTTAGAAATGCTTCAGTCTAGTTAATTAGTTGCTCTCCTAAACCATATATTCTCATTTTCTTTAAAAGTCTTTTGTGTAGTACTGTATCGAAAGCTTTGGAAAAATCTAAGTATATTGCGCCTATAGGTTTGTTTTCATCTTATGTTATGGTTTCTATGTACTCCAGTAACTGTGTTTTGCATGATCTGTTATGTCTGAAGCCATGTTGGCAGCTGGTGAAAAGGTTGTTTGTTTCCATGTGGTTCATTATTGCATCACATACAAATGTTTCTAAAAGATTGCAAAGTGAGCAAATTATACTGATGGGTTTGTAGTTACTTTTTGGGCCTTTCTTACAAATTGATGTCTTGGGTACAGTGTCGCCAGGGGAAACAGCAGATAGGGGCGTTGAGTTTTATCTATCGCAAAAAATCATATTGGCGTGAGAATATGGAACCCATGAGAATATGAAACGGGAGTATTACATTTACAAAGTTTCAAAAGCATCACAATTAAACTGCAGCGTAGGAGATGTAGGAGTGTTGACAAGAAGTGGACAGATGGATGGGCAGATGGAAAGATGGACGGACATGCTGATCACTATATCCCACCCTTCCAGACCGTGGAAGACAAGGGGGGGGGGGAATGGAAATAAAATCATTTCATATTTAGATATTGCTCGCTAGGCAACGCCTAATTTCATATTAGCATTAGGCTATTAGGATGCTATTTTAGAATCACTAAATAGCAAAAATCAGGCATACAAAAAATCTGGCATACGAAATATACAATGAAACAAAGCAAACCACAGATTATGTGCTTTACAAAATTGCTAGAAACAAAGCAACAGCATGCATCAGAAAATCAAAACAAACAATAGAACGTAAAGTGGCAAGTGAAAGCAAGAGAAATCCCAAAGCTTTTTGGAACTATGTCAAGAGTAAAACAATTCTACGTGAATCAATTAGCAAGCTACATAACCCAGCTAACGGCACTATGACTACAGATGATAAAGAAAAAGCAAACAGTCTTAACAAATTCTTCTCAAGCATGTTCACTTCAGAAAATCTTCATTCTACACCGATCATTAGTCCCAGAAGCAATGGTATTGTACTAAAAGACATAATAATAACACCTATTGCCATTGAAAATAAATTGAAAGTACTCAAACCCCAATAAAAGCAATGGCCTGGATGAAATACCAGTGAGATTATTAAAGGAAGCGGCTAAGCAAATCAGTACACCACTATGCATAATCTTTAACAAAACTCTGGAAGAAGGCGTATTACCTGACATCTGGAAAAAGGCAAATGTATGCTGCATACACAAAAAAGGCTCCAAAAACGACCCAAGCAACTACAGGCCATCAGTCTCACCTCTATCTTATGTAAGGTCCTAGAGGCTTTTATAAGACAGCATTGTAAATTTTCTGGAAACAGCCAATCTATTTACCAAATGCCAGCATGGATTCAGACATAATAGACCATGTAAAACTAAACTACTAGAATACCTCGAAGACATAATAGCCAAACTTGAATCTTGAAAATGAACCTGTCGATGCAGTCTATATAGACTTCTCAAAAGCATTCGATACTGTACCACACCAACGACTCCAAACAAAACTGAGAAGCTATGGTATTGGCGACAACTTAGTAAGATGGATAGGAAACTACCTATGTAACAGAAGCCAGAGAGTAAGGATCAATGTTCACACAACATTAGATTGGATTGAGGTGACCAGCGGCGTGTGACAAGGAAGTGTCCTGGGACCTATACCGTTTCTGATATATATAAATGACTTACCTGACGGACTAACATGCCACTGCAAAATATTTGCAGATGACACAAAGATATATGGCAACCCAGCTACCAGTAAGATTCAGGACAACATAGACAAAGTATGTAAGTGGTCATAGATATGGCAACTATCTTTCAACACAGATAAAATGCACGTCATACGCTTTGGCAGAAATAACCTTCAAACCAAATACTATATGACAGATATGCATGTTGTATCAACGTCAGAGGTAGAAAAAGACTTGGGAGTGCATATTGGCAGAAACCTTTCTTTTGATAAAGGGAATATTGTATCCATGGCGAACAGCACATTAGGACTAATCAAGAGAACATTTACCAACTTTGACCCATCTACTTTCACGCTCTTGTACAAGTCTTTAGTGAGACCTATTCTGGAATACTGCAACTCGGCATGGTAACCAAAACTGAAATGGCAATCACAGCTATTAGAAAGAGTTCAATGGTGAGCAACAAAACTCATCCCACAAATCAAAGAGTATAGCTACATGGAAAGACTTAAAGACCTAAATCTATTGTCACTGAAACATAGACGATTTCGAGGAGATTTAATTGAAACATTCAAGCTCATCAGGGATCTATATAAGATGCCCAAGGGGCCTATGTCGCTCACCTGGAGCACCATCAATTTTTGTCAAAATTGCCGGTGGGTGGTTTAGCAGTCTTTTAAATGAGTTTGTGGGCATTTTTGGTAGTGCAATATGGCCGCCAAACACACTACATTTTGATTGCCCCACGGCGCTCATGTTTTTTTGATGGATCAACTTCCTTTGAACAAATTTTAATGGCCCAAATTTCGGCCCGATCCCTTCAGCGGTTCTGGACGAGTCATTTTCGCGAAAACCAGGTCATCCAAGATGGTCGCCGAACCATTTGGTCAATCAAATCCTCTTGAACAAACTTGGCTTACGTCTTGGCCTAGATGAAGATTCCCCAAGTGGTTTAGAGGATTTTTAAAGACATTTCCTGAAATCGGCCGAAATCCAAAATGGCCGCTGGGCAAATTGGCCGATCGGGTTCATTTGAACAAACTTGGATCCTTATGCCCTAAGGATGCTTCCAGCCAAATATAATTTAAATCGGCCTGGTAGAAGATATTTTAAATTTCCCATTGCTTTAGTATGGGAGCTTTTGGCAAGAAAATGATCCAAGATGGCTGCCAAACCATTTATCCGACAGTTTCGAAAATTGCAAATTTGAGATCAGAATACCCAAAAACCTATATATAACCAATTTTGGCCTCAAAATCCATCAAATAAAAAAATCCAATATGGCCACCAAACATGCTATATTTTGATTGGTCCACCACGGCCATGTTTTTTGACGAATCAACTTCTCTTGAACATACATTAATCGCTCTTAGTCCCTAATCATATCTGCCAAATTTCAGCCTGATCCCGTCAGCGGTTCTGGAGAAGTTATTTTCGCTAAAACTAGGTCAACCAAGATGGCTTCCAAACTATTTGACCAATTAAGTTCCCTTGAACAAATTTGGTTTAGCTCGTGCCCTAGATCATATTTCATGAGGTTTCCTCCAAGCCCTCAAGCGGGTTTCGGAGATTTTTAAAAACGTTTCTAAAAATTGGCCAAAATCCAAGATGGCCACCGGCCTAATTGGCCGATCGGCTTCATTTGAACAAACCTGGATCCCTATACCTTAAGGATGCTTCCTGCCAAATATAATTAAAATTGGCCCAGCGGTTCTTGAGAAGAAGTCGTTTAAAGAAAAAGTTGACGGACGGATGGATGGACGGACGACGGACAGTCGCCACGACATAAGCTCACTTGGCCTTTCAGGCCAGATGAGCTAATAATATCGATAAAGACCAATTTTTCGAACCATCCAGTATTACACAGACTAGAGGTCATAGGTGCAAGCTCAACATAAAATGGTTAGGGATCTATATAATATTGATAAGGACCAATTTTTCGAACCATCCAGTATTACACAGACTAGAGGTCATAGGTTCAAGCTTAGCATAAAATGCAGCAATGAAGATATTCAGCTATTCACAAGCACTTTTTTCGCTAATTGAGTGGTACCACAGTGAAATTCACTGCAAGCTACAATGGTTGAATTATTCAAGAGCAAACTAGATATCTACTTCAAAGAAAGACCATTTGAATTCGACTGAACAGGCATATATATACTGAACCAAAAAAGTTTAGCAACACTACTGAAAATATTACTGTATAAATGTTATTTAACAAAAACAATAAATTGATTCAAATATATTATTTAATTGATAGGTCATTTTCTAATTTGAACAACAGTCTCTTGTTACTGTAATGCTAGCATCGTGCCTTTAACACGGCATCATTCAATGGAAGGGTCCAATTTAAATAATGACACTGAGCTGTCAATACCGGTTGCGACCTCCGCGCACATTAACCACTGCCGTACATCGCTTCCTCATGCTTCGAATTAAGCACCTGATGTCATGAAGAGGAATTGCATCCCATTCCTGGAGCAGTCCAGCTTCCATCTCCCGCATGTTGTGACGATGTGGATGGTTCTCACGCACCATACGGCCAAGAATGTCCCACACGTGTTCAATAGGAGACAGGTCCGGTGATCGCGCTGGCCAGTCCAACACCGGAACGTTGTCAGCCTCAAGGAAATCACTGGTAACCCTAGCTGAATGAGGATGGGCATTGTCTTGCTGGAACATAAAGTCTGCATGATGCTGCATAAAAGGGATGACAACAAGGGCGACAACTTCTTCACAGTAACGTTGAGCCGTTAGATTTCCGCGAATCACAATAAGATATGTTTTGCCATTTTCATGGATTCCAGCCCACACCATGCCACTGCCGCCACCGAATCTGTCGTGCTGAATGATGTTGGCTGCATCATACCGTTCTCCTAAACGTCGCCAAACCCGTTGCCTACCATCCGCCACATCCACACAAAACCTTGACTCATCACTGAACAAAATGTGGCTCCATTGTTGAGCACGCCATCGCTGATGAGTTCTTGCCCATGCAAACCGATTCTCGATGTGATGCTCTGTAAGCGGAACAGCAACAAGTGGACGATGGGCATGCAGTCCAGCATCATGGAGTCTGTTTCGCACAGTTTGTGCATGCACTGTAGTGCTGGTAGCGGTGTGCAAATTACGGGACAGCCGCGGCGTAGTCTCAAACCTGTGACGTCATGATGACGTCACTAAGTAGCGGTCTTCTCATGGTGTTGTTGCTCTCGGTCTGCCAGATCGTGCTCGGTCATTAACATGTCCAGTTTCCTGCTCACGTTGGCGGAGACGGAAAATGGTTGAGGCGTGAACATTAAAATGTCGAGCAACAGCGCGAACGCTCTGCCCAGCAGCGAGTCTTCCCATTGCTTCATGGCGCTGATTTTCGGGTAGCCCTTGGCGGCGGCCCATGTTGGGTATGGTAAACTTTTAAGCGTTTTCTGTTAACGTTCGCTATCTGCTTTTGCAATATGGTGAATTTTTACCTTCGCTACCCGCCAATGTGGGCCAGTGCATGAAAAATGCATTTTCACATGTAGTAAGCGTGCGGCCGAGAAATGCAAGAAGTGATTTGCATTTCTTCATGATCAGCGAGACATTTCATTGACAAAACATGCCTGCAAATTTGGTTACAAATGGATGCATAGTTTTAATACAACAAACCAAACTTCACTGTTGCTAAACCTTTTTGGCTCAGTATATATATATATACCAGCCCACCACAAATTCATCCTGCAATTCTTCCAATTTAGTAGACTGATATTGAAACAACCTGTGTATCGACAAAAGCATACTCTGTAATGATTTCAAATATCAGTAGATAGGTTTCTGCTTTCCACATCCGCAATTTTGTGATAGCATGAAGAGACACTAGCATAGAGGAGATTCGGATAACAACGAACACACAAAATTAAAACAACAGAAACTAGAATGCGCAGTCGATGGCATGGCATTGCAAATCCGCATGCATTTACCACTTCAAGTTTTACCCTCACTTCGACCCAAAACACATTAAATTCCTTGAAATGTAGTTTCAATGGGGAATGGGTTTCAAAATTTCAACAATTCAAAATCATTTTGAATGAAAAGAATATGCACTGAGGCTGAGCACAAGTACATGTACTCATAAAAATGCATGAGTACTGAGTACATGCGAGTACTTGAAAATCTGTACTCGAGTACAATCGATAAGTGCACAGACGGCTCACATACACATAGGTAGCATCACATAATCCCCACCTTTTCTTGGAAAAGCGTGGGGATAATAAGATCAACTACGACCTCCACAAGTCAACAACAAGTAACCAAATGCCAGGCGCAGCAGAGTGAAACCATGAGCGTAGGCGGCATACCGCAGCTCACGCGGGGAACACCCATCTGCACCACATCATTTCCACAAAATCAGTGTTAATCCTTGCCACTTCGAAGTTCGAATTTTAAATTGTCATATTAAATTAAAAGATGATCTGGTGTTCATTTTTCGGCAAATTTGGTGGAGGATGTTGCTGTCGTAGCAACATCATCAACCAAATTGCTGAAAAGTGTACACCAGTTTCTTTGTTCTGTATACAACAAAAGATAAAATAGTGACATCAGAGTGCTAAGGGTTAAACTCTTAAATCTAACATGGTAGCTTAATCAATCTCAATCAATATTTATTGACAAATCCAACATGTGGACATATGTCCAGTTACAGACAGTATATGATGCAATATATAATATGGTATAATATGATATGATATAATATGTACATGTACATACAATATATAGAAACTGGGTATGCACCCATGTTTCAGTGATTGGGTTAAAGGTATATTAACTAATTTTTGCTGTTGTTGCTGTTGTTTGGCCCCATTCCTCTCGGCAAGGTCCATCAAACCAAAAGATCACTATATCCCGACTTATATACTACAGTACATTGGTGACTGAAAACAGTAAATGTTCAGGATTGCTGGAACAAGTAGAGAGGAGCAGACCCAGTGTCAATCATCAATGTGATTTATGGCAGAGATTTACGTGGTGACAGGGGGAGTTAGGATGTTCTGGCGAGGTGATAGGCAGGTACCGATGTAACCTGAGATGAGCATCATGACTTCGACATCACCACTATTGTGGGACATTACAAATACAAATTTTCTGGTGTCGCTGAGTGCATCAAAGTTTGAAAATTGACTCAGTTTGCTGAAAAGGTTTTCTCTCTCATTTGTGTAGCACGGACAATGCATTATAAAATGTTTCTCGTCTTCCACCAAGCCTAAATTGCACATTTTGCAAAATCTTAAATTAGCTGGCACCGTAGGAATTTTGTGCCTGTCAATCTCTATTATGATATTTCTGCGCTTGTTAAAGTTCTTTTCCATTAGAAGATAATTTTCATTACACAAGTTTTGTTTGAAAAGTCTGTAAGACCTCAATTTAGAGCCTGGGCAAGATGTTGACTTCGGGTCACTGTTGATAAGTTCTAACCAGTTAATATAGTAATTTTTCTCAACAGCTATCTTCAGTCTTCAGATAGCTCTATTATTGTGTTTGGAAACTTGATTATACCATGTTTCAATACAAACAAAATTTGCCCAAAGGTCTTTAATATGGCTGGCCCAGTTAGCAATTTTACAATGAGATGAGTAGGAGTCTAAGAACGATTGGTAAACTAGTGATGGTTTCATTTTAAAGAGTCATAACCAGTATTTAGCAGATCTGGCCAGCAGAGTCACAAGGATAGCATACCGCCCAAGTTCACCTCTTACAGCTGCATTGGTAACTTTTCTATTAACGCCGAGAAGTTTATTAGTACCTTTTCGGCTGGGACCCTGTCACTGATACTTATCAGATTACGTTCATTGATTCCATTAATATAGAACGGGGCCCAGACCTCACAGCAGTAACTGATAACTGGATTGATTAGAGCCTGAAACAAATTAATCACAACTGGTATATTGTCGCGGATATTTAGAGGTTGAGTTTGAACAGGGCTTTCAATGCCTGATCTTTAAGCCTCTCGCATGCATCATTAAATTTACCAGATGACTTAAAGACAATGCCGAAATAACAATAAAATTGGACAATTTCTACTGTGGAAGATTTATCAGTAAAATTGAATTGCTTGATGACATTACCACCTTTGTTAACAAGGCAAATCAATAAATTGATGTGTACTCCCTGATGGCATACTCTGCAGAGAAACTGAATGGATAACCCCGAAGGCATATGCTTCAGGGAAAGGTTAGGAACTGTGGCTCAGACACAGAGAAACGAACTTGAAATTGTCAATGAGATATCACCATGTTAGGCCATCCTTAAAATGTTAGTTTGGGGTAATGATGTTAAATCCACAATTTGGGGAGTAGGAATGATTCGGCGGGCCATCATTCTTTTGGTCTGGCGGGATTTGCCCTAACGAACAATTTGTTAAGGATAGCTTAATAAAAGCAAAATCTAAGTTTCTCTAAATAAACACACGTAGACTTTGCTTGGCACCATATGAAAAATACATATAAAAACTATGTTCAAAATGAACAGAGACATTTTGTGTAATAATCAATACCAAGTTTGGTGACGATATGTGAAAAAGTCTTGAAACTATGGACCGGAGAAATATTTTCTGTGATATTCAGTCAACCATGAAAAGTAGGTCAGCATGACCTACTTTTCATACTGTGCACACCTTCTCCCTAAGATTCATCCATATACCAGGTTTGGTGACCATATGGGCAAGTCTTGAAACTATGGCACGGACAAACATTTCTGTGACATTCAGTCGACCATGAAAAGTAGATCAGCATGACCTACATTTGACCTACTTTTGATACTGTGCACACCTTCTCCCTTAGATGCATCCACATACCAAGTTTGGTGACCACATGTGCAAAAGTCTTGAAACTATGGCACGGACAAACATATTCAGTCAACCATGAAAAGTAGGTCAGCATGATCTACGTTTGACCTGCTTTTCATACTCTGCACACCTCGCTAAGATGCATCCACATACCAAGTTTGGTGACCATATGTGCAAAAGTCTTGAAACTATGGCACAGACAAGCACTTTCTGTGATATTCAGCCAACCATGAAAAGTAGGTCAGCATGACCTACTTGTCTACTCTGCACACCATCTCCCTATGATGCATCCACATACCAAGTTTGGTCAGCACATGTGCAAAAGTCTTGAAACTATGCCTCGGACAAACATTTTCTGTGATATTCAGTTGACCATGAAAAGTAGGTCAGCATGACCTACTTTTCATACTCCGCACACCTTCTCCCTAAGATGCATCCTCATACCAAGTTTGGTGACCATATGTGAAAAAGTCTTGAAACTATGCCCCTTGACAAACTTATATATGGTGAATGGACGGCGACGATATGCTCCCGCAAAAAAATTTTCGGGGAGCTTAAAAATGAGTATTTTTGTTTTGGATAGATTAACAGTGAAATTCCACTTGTCACAATAATCAATTAGTTATGATCATGTCGATAGTCACTTACAGGACTGGCGGTATGATCAGCGAACGAAAGGAAGAAGAAGAAAGAATCACTTAGTTTGTTAAGAGCTCTTTGTAATCCAATTGAACTTTGGGACATAATGGCAAGATCATCTGCAAACATCAAACAATTGACAGACCTATCATGTAGCGTTACATGGTTATTTCTCGGTAAAGCAGAGACACAGACATAATTAGGTTGTAAGTCTGCAAGTGGGGAGTCCTCGTCATTACAATAGTCATGGTCACGAGCCGTATGGGCGTTGAAGTCTCCACAGATAAAACAGTTTCCTAGTTTAGAATAGTAGGAAATGTCGCTCTCTAGTAGTCCAAAGAGATCCTCTCTACTGTCAGAAAATTTAGAGCCTACAGGACTAATATATACTACCGCAACAAACAGCTTTCGTTCTAATCCGAAGAAGGTGGTTGTGAGTTCGAGCCACATTATTTCACTATTCGTGATAGGCATGAATTTTATACTAGCACAAATTTCTTTCTTAACCCTGTGGCAGCGACGGAACATATTATCGACTTGAAAAGATTACGTTCCTAGTCCGACGGGACGTATTATCGACAAGAGACAATTAGACACCGGGAGCGACGGGACGTATTATCGGCTCAAGCTAACACCAGTTTTCGATCGCTAAATACGCAGGCATTACTGGCGTTTTATCCAATCAAACTTAGCGTTACATTACGTCAGAAGGCCGAATTTTCTAAATCCACTGTCAATTGGATCCCATATCAAGGAGGACCAGCCTACAAGGAGTAAGTGTGTGCAAAATAAAACAAGGACAGTAAAACAATTCACACATCCAGCTGCAGGTCATAGTATTGATCCACTAAAGAAATCAACACAGAAAAAAGCTGCCAGTGAACAAAAGAAAGACTTACCTGTCAAAACAGACCACCCTATGCCAATTCCAACTTTAGTACAGGATGTGCCAGTTAAGCTAATGACTGAAACTGTGAAATTAAGTGAGAATTCTTCAAATTATGGTAGCAGACAACAAAACCAAAGTAGAGTAAAAACACTTATCACTGGTAGCTCATTGACCAAAGGTGTTAAAACAACAAGTTTTAACCCCTGGTTGTAAGGTCAGCACAAATAGAGGAGCTACGATCTCATCACTTATAATTAGATTACAGACAATGGATTTAGCATCACTAGAAACACTTAATATTCAGATAGGCACTAATGATACAAGGAAGCCAGTACGTGTGATTATGGAGGACTATACACACCTTCTAGACTATCTACAGTACAGCTACCCACACCTTCACGTAATCATCTCTGGATTGCCACCACGATTGGACAATTATCACAGAAACAACACTGTGTTTCATGTTAACACTGAACTCAAAGTAGTTACAGCAATGAGAAATTTGAAATTTATTGATAATGAACCAGCTTTCTTGGATGAAGCTGGTTATATAGACGCAACAATGTTTCTTGCAGACTACCTTCACCTCAGTGACAAAGGAACCGATGCCTTGCTGAATAGTATAAACTCTATTATCCCAATCCTAAAAGACTCTCATTCTCAGCAGCCAAATAATGAATCATGTTGTCTCTACTGTGCTGAGCCATCACACTCCACCAAGGCTTGCAGGCATGGGAAAGCAGTAATGTGCTGGATTTGCTTACAGTATGGACACAAAGCTAAGTTATGTGACTATCAAAAACAATATTACACACAATTATAGGAATTCAGCAAAGCAGAGGTGGCTGATTTCTCAAACACAGTGACTTCTAAGAACTTTTTCTCAATACTAAATCAACTATGACAGGAATGCAATCAGAAGACGTGCGTTTGTGTTATAGACCATTCAGATTTCACCACGAACAATAATAATAATCATATATATACATATAAATCTATGTCATACCCAAATCATTCAACCCGGGGCCTTCAAAAAAGTTATATCAATATATCAAATGCAACTAAATCACATTATATAAATCATACTGTTTCACGAAATGTTATAAATAGCATTGACAATGACGACGATGATGATAATGACCATGTCCACAATAACAATGATGATGATGACAATGACCATGTCCACAATAACATTGATGATGATGATAATGACAATGACCATGTCCACAATAACAATGATGATGATGATAGCCATGTCCAGAATAACAATGATGATGATGATGATGATAATGACCATATCCACAATAACAACGATGATGATAATAATGAAAATTACCATGTCCACAATAACATTGATGATGATGATGATGATGACAATGACGATGTCCACAATAACAATGATGATGATGATGATGATGATAATGACCATGTCCACAATAACAATGATGATGATGATAATGACCATGTCCACAATAACAATGATGATGATGATAATGACCATGTCCACAATAACAATGATGATGATAATGATGAAAATGACCATGTCCACAATAACAATGATGATGATAATGACAATGACCATGTCCACAATAACAATGATGATGATGATAGCCATGTCCAGAATAACAATGATGATGATAATGATGAAAATGACCATGTCCACAATAACAATGATGATGATAATGACAATGACCATGTCCACAATAACAATGATGATGATAATGACAATGACCATGTCCACAATAACAATGATGATGATGATAGCCATGTCCAGAATAACAATGATGATGATGATGATGAAAATGACCATGTCCACAATAACAATGATGATGATGATGATGAAAATGACCATGTGCACAATAACAATGATGATGATGATAATGACCATGTCCACAATAACAATGATGATGATAATGAAAATGGCCATGTCCACAATGATAATGATGAAAATGACCATGTCCACAGTAACAATGATGATGATGATGATGATGAAAATGACCATGTCCACAATAACAATGATGATGATAATGACCATGTCCACAATAACAATGATGATGACGATGTTGATCATGATGGTGATCATCATGATCATGATCATCATGGCCGTGTCCACAATAACAATGATGATGATAATGACCATGTCCACAATAACAATGATGATGATAATGACCATGTCCACAATAACAATGATGATGATGATGACGATGTTGATCATGATGGTGATCATCGTGATCATGATCATCATGGCAGTGTCCACAATAACAATGATGATCATCATGACCATGTCCGCAATAACAATGATGATGATGATAATGACCATGTCCACAATAACAATGATGATGACGATGGTGATCATCGTGATCATGATCATCATGGCCGTGTCCACAATAACAATGATGATGATAATGACCATGTCCGCAATAACAATGATGATTTTGATGATGACGGCCATTTATTGAATTTTATTAATATTAAACAATATGTAGATAAATCTACAAGTTTTTTAAATTATATTTTTCTAGCCAGCTATATTTTATCTGATTTCAGTAAGATAGACAATTTATTAAATTTTTCCTTTCATCTACAAGATGAATATGTAGTAAACACTCAAGACCCA
Organism: Chaetoderma sp. LZ-2023a; assembly: GCA_034401795.1. Lineage (NCBI taxonomy): Eukaryota > Metazoa > Mollusca > Caudofoveata > Chaetodermatida > Chaetodermatidae > Chaetoderma > Chaetoderma sp. LZ-2023a. The sequence goes on from CM067369.1 coordinate 256,853,715, forward strand.
CCTATACCTGGATTTAATCTGCCACAAAAAGGTTTGCGCATAGGTCATGTAAACATCTGCCACATTAGTAATAAAATTGACCAGCTTAGACTGTTGTTAATTAAACCTAAACAAGAAGTAGAGATATTAGGCATAACAGAAAGTTACCTTAACGATTCTTCAGCTGATTCATTATATCAAATCTCAGGTTACCATTCAGAACGTAGAGATAGGAAAAATCAAGCTGGTGGTCGAATTATTGTATATATCGCTCATAATATATCTTTTAAACGTAGAATTGATCTTGAAATCGATGAAATAGAAGTAATGTGGTTAGAAGTTAAACCATTTAAGCGTAAGCCTTTTCTTACAGCATTTGTTTATAGACCTCCAAGTTCCAAAGCTGTATGGATTGACCTTTTTGAAGACATGTATTCTAATGTTATTGATGAAAATAAAGAAATTATTCTGTTAGGTGACTTTAATATTAACTATAATGTACCAGATGAAAACATGAAATGGAATGAAATGATAGATATGTTTCAACTTACTCAAAAAGTCAACCAGCAAACCAGAATTACAAGTACAACATCCAAATTGATCGACCATATATATGTATCAAATGAACAGCTGGTTGATAAGATAATTATTTCAAAACGAGGCTTAAGTGATCATAAAGCCATTTTCATAGCGCTAAATTATAAGGAGCCAAAGCCTAAAAAATCAGGTCATACTACTGTCCATATGCGGAAAATGACACAATTTCTTGAAGACTCATTTAAAATGGATATAGAAAATTTCAATTGGGAAAGAATTTTTGCCATTAATGATGTAAACCAAGCTTTAGAATTCTTCGTCACATCTTTCTTGGGAATACTAGACAAACATGCACCTATGATAGAAAAACGAGTTAAGCATAGATTCTTGCCTGAATGGTTAAATGATGAAATTATAACTGCTATGAAAACCAGAGATAATTATTATGATATGAAAGATACTCCAAATTATAGACACTGGCGCAACAAGACAACAGCCTTAATAGAAAAAAGTAAGCGAAAGTTACTACAAACAAGTATTATGAATCAAAACAGTCAGAATGATATTTGGAAAATTCTAGGAAAACTAAATCCTAAGAAACATGAAGCTAGTACTGAACATTTTATTGACAAAGATGGTAACTTGTTGTCCGATCCAAAAGCAATTTCAGATGCATTCAATATTTTCTTTTCTGATGTAGCAGATAATTTATTGAAGCAGCAGCCTCCCTATGACTACAATAATAAAGGCCGGTATATAGATTTGATAAAACATATGGTAGAAATAAATGTTCCACAAACCATTTACTTTAGCATTCCAGAAGTAACTCCAGACTTTGTGTTAAAACAACTTAATGCATTTGATATAAAGAAGTCAATAGGATTAGATAATCTACCTCCTAAATTTTTAAAGATGGTTAGTTCTATAATTAGTTTCCCATTAGCTTATATAATAAATCTTAGCCTGCAATCCATGACATTTCCTGAAAATTGGAAAGGGGCTAAAATCTTTCCTTTGTATAAAACTGGTGATGTGAACAATATTGATACTTCCTATCTTATCTAAAATAATGGAACGTCATGTTCACAATCACATGTTTGAATATTTATCTCAGTACAATCTACTTTGTAGCAATCAATCTGGTTTTCGTAAAGATCACTCTTGTGAAACAATCCTTCTTAAAATGCTTAACACATGGACGAAAGCCATTGATGATGGGCAAATAACTGGAAATGTATTAATTGATTTTAAAAAGGCATTTGATGTAATTGATCACCAGCTATTACTTAGAAAATTAGAATTATATAAATTTGATAATGCAGCACTTAGGTGGTTTTCTTCATATTTAAAGGATAGGTGGCAGTGTGTAAGTAAGTCTGGAAGCTTAGCAGACCTCATGGCTGTTAAGCATGGTGTGCCACAGGGTTCTATATTAGGTCCTTTATTATTTATAGTCTTTGTTAATGATCTACCATCTCATATTAATCACTGTAACATTGATATGTATGCTGATGACACTACAGTTTATTTTAAATCCAATTGTATTACCACTCTAACAAATCACTTAAATGAGGACATGAATGCAGTCAAGGAATGGTGTAATGAAAATCAAATGATTGTCAATGCAAGTAAAACTAAATTATTATTAATCGGATCACGAGCTAAGCTTAAAGATTTCAAAGATGTGACAATACAGTATGATGGTATTAATCTAACTGGCAGTAGCTCTGAAAAGCTTCTAGGAGTCCATATTGATGATAAGCTAACATTCATAGAGCATGTGAACAATGTTGTAAAAAAGATATCTCGTCTGTTAGGAATACTTAGAAAATATGCGAAGGACCTACCCATCGATTATAGATTAAAATTTTTCAATTCCTATGTATTACCCCATTTTGATTTCTGCCTGGTAGTATGGGGTAATATTTGCAAAGAAACTCAATTAGACAGACTTCTAAAATTGCAAAAACGAGCCGCACGAATCATTCTCAGTGAAAAGTTTAGTACACTTTCAAGAACATTATTTGAAAAACTTAGCTGGATTCCGATACATGAAAGAATAAATTACAAAACTGGATGCACTGTATATAAAGCTATCAGAGATGAAAATCCTGAATATTTAACAAAACTATTTGTAAAATGTGCTGATTCTCATAAGCGAAATCTGAGATCTTTAAACAATTTTCAAGTCAATATTCCATTGGCGAAAGGTGCCTTGCACTCATCTATCTGGCTTCGCTGTGAAAGGATCAAAATTTTGGAATTCATTAAAAGTATCACTACGAACTGCCCCTTCCTTGACTGCTTTCAAATCCCAATATATGGCTGACAAATTAGGTAAATAATCACTACATGTACATTTATATGCTATTGATATGGTGTAGGTACTCATATCTAAATCTTTATGTTTTGTCTTGGATGAGTCCTGTCTGCTAGCACTTGGGATTGGATCCGAATTGGTATAGCTTAAAACATTTTGAGAAAATTGGACCATAAAACTTAAAGGTTTTTGCACAGGAGGAAGCTGCTTGCGGAGTTCAGGCATCTTTTCTCTCTCTCTTTTTTCAAGGTGTTTTTGGATTGTACCGGTTTGGATCTGATCTTGAGTGTTGGCAGACGGGGGTTGTCTAAGACATACAATGTAAATATGTACAGTATATTATATGTAAATATTGTATATAGAAAACCATGTATTATATGTAAATATGTGAATAATAGTAGAATAGATTGAAGGCCCCGGGGAACACCAGCTATTTATAACTGATTGGTTTACCTTCATAAAATAAAGCTTATTATTATTATTATTATTATTATTATTATAATTGGTCAATTCAGTTTGTTTACAAATTTATGCGGGAAAATATAAATAGATCTTTATGAATGAAATAGTTTGCGTAAAAATGTCGAAGCAATTCCTTTATTTAAGCGAGCACCCGCGAGTACCCGTTTATCCGGATAGATGGAATCGGGTATTATTATTATTATTATCATTATTATTATAGAGCTGCTCAACGATTGGGCAATCTGGAAAATCTTTATAAACGGCATCCCATACTAGCAGTGTCATATATAATGCGGAAATGCGAACGCAACCCGCTCTCGGTAGTTAAGATCGCAAATTTCGTTTGTTATCTTTGTCATGTGATATGATGTTACAGATTATGACAGTTAGTTTAATTTTAATGAAACGCTTTTAAATTATTTTATTATGACAATTTGCCATTACTGAATAACTGAAAGCCTCTCAAAATTACTGAACATCCATCATGGTGAAATTATTTAAAATCAATGGTCGAGTGGGGTTTAGGTATTGAGAGACACTTGCCAATGATTTGAAAAAAACATCACATATCCCCCTACTATAATATATATTATATATTATAGTAGGGGGATATGTGGTAGTGGTATGCATGGACGAAAATTCAAAGGCCTGTGGTCAGGAACCTTGAAGGATATATCTGCGTAGACAATACAATTATTTTAAAGATATTGACCACTGTGGAGATATGGTTCACATGGGGACAGAACGAGGGTGGGGGGGGGGGAATTGGGAGATGCCCCCGACCCCTTTTTTCCTCTCCCACAGTTTAGACACACCCCCCACCCAGGTCAAAACACATTCCGACACCCCAGTTATTGCGCTTGATTGCCCAGTCCATTTTTGTCAATCTTACTGGGGTTTGCTGCTGTTCATGTTGCAATGTTATTAATGTATCTATCATTTTATTTTTCAGCTTGAAACACCATTTGAGAGAAAAATGAAAGCAAATTCAAACTTGATGATATTTATAAACCTTGTAACACTTCAATTTGCCAAACAAAAATTACATCTCATAGTAAATATCCATTTCTAGGCAGAGAATCTGTTTGAAAATTTATGACTCGGTTATTGCGCCAGACATTCCAGTCATACTTTTTCAAACATATTCTCATGATCTGCAAATGGCCATTTTGCAAGGTCACTGCTGTAGCCATTTTTGGCTGGCTTGTGTGTTATAGGGTTAATAATATTTAAATACTGTATTGTGTAAACTACCAGTGCAAATGTCAAATAAAGTTCTCGAAGTGAGGGGGAGAGAGAATCTCATCTTAGGTAATCAGACTGGACTATGTATAGTAGATTTGTTGAATATATCGAGTCCAATTTGATTGGAAGCTGCTGCTGCTTTAGGCAACAATAGATTCCAATTAAATATATCAAAATATACTCAACAGATTACTTTTTTAGACTTCAGGATCTTTACCCTTCTCCTTCAAGGGGAAGGGGTTATTTATTAAATTTGTGTGCATCCGGTATTGCATCTAAAATATTGATCCTACTGGTTTCAACTTTTAACACAACAAAGCAACATAACCTAAACAAGGATTTCCAGAAGTTATCTGTGATATGGACAAAAACCCAGGATCCAGATTGGATACACATTTTAATCTATGGACATCTCTGAAACTACTGGTTAGATTTTGCTCAAATTTTAACAAAGTAGAGGGCCATACACTATGATTTAACAAATTTGGATGTGCTAAAATTTATTTTAAAACCGCTATGTACATTGTGAGAAAAATGGTAGGGTAGTCTCGGCAGTGGTTTACAATCTCTGATTACTCTTGTTCATAATGTTATCTATCAAGCATCAAGTCCCTGACAACACTGTTGTGCTTTAAAAATTGAATCTACCCGTCAATGGAATCTAAGTGATAACTAGATTGCTTGGTCGATGATGCATTATAGCAGAACCCATGTTCACCAATTTGACCTCGTTACCCCATCCAATCCCTGGGGGCGGAGTCAAATGTAAATGCCCTCTTGCTGCCTTGCACTCCATAATCACATACCAAATTTGTTTGAATTCCAACCACTGATTTTGGAAGAGTGGCATTACACAGAGACTGGAGTGGATTGTTGTGGAAAATCTGGATGTCATAAGGGGAAATGATCTGTGAAAGCAGAAGTTAAAAATTAACATGAGCCAGAGGCTAGTAGAAATTGACTATGACTAGTACAATTTGTAACCGACCAGCATGATGGTAACAATTTGATATGTCAACGGTCAAGGTGGCCAAAAAATGTCATTGCTGTGATCTTCAGAAATGTAGATATTCAGAGCAAGAGAAGACTATTTGTAAAAATGTACCACTAGAATGTTTGGCTCGATAACCGAACCAGTCATTCCAGTGTTAAAATTTCAAAGATAGTCTTCCCTTGGTCACCAATGAAAATTTCATGGGCTAAAGTAGAATCTAGTAATCCTGCTCGAGACATGTAGTGATCTTTTTGAACACCCACTCTCCCCCACCCCTCCCCCACCCCCATATGGGGGGGGGGGGGGCAGGAAATTCACAATTGTATGGTAACCCATATCAAATTCCTTCGAATTCCACACAACAGTTTGGGAGGAGTTAGCGTGATGGACAGTTTTTCGGATATTTGTCCTTTGGACTCCATCCCCTGACCCACAGGGGGCGGAACCAAATCTAAATATGGTCTTACAAAGCTCAATCATGGGTAACCCACATACCAAATTTGGTTGAATTTCACCCACCTGTTTGGGAGGGGATAGCATGATGGACCGACAGATGGGTAGATGGAGGCGATTATAATATCTCCATTTTTTCAAAACATGGGGATCATGAAAGGACCCAAGGCGATAAGATACAGGTAGGTAATTAATTCAAAATCGTTATACAAAAATGTAGATTTCTTTTGGATTGAAAAATTAGGCTACCACCATCATTAGCCACGGCACATTGTTTCCAGGATTTGTCAGTGAAAGGGTTAAAGATAGCAAAGACTGGAATTGACAAGTGTACATGGCGGAAATTTAGATTTTCTAATAGATGAATCCACTTTTAGCTCTGCCCCATCTCTAGGTAAGCTCCATCCATGATTTGCGTGTGTTGGGTTCAGTTTATACACTTTGAATCCTAAATTCTCAATTCCATGATAACTATAGATACAGCTAACCTGTTCAATATTTTGAAACCAATCCGACTGGGGTCTGTTCAATTATTCAACAGAATGTTTAGTAAATGGCATACAGTTCGTACAACTGACAGACTTTCAAAGGTGCATGATGGACTTAGCTACGTCATCCAATAGATATTTTGATTGTGACGTCAGCCTACATGTGATGTAATTCATTATGATGTCATATACTTGGGTGACAGATTGGATTCATCTATTATTTAACCCTTTCTCATTTTCACCGACAAATCCCTGAAAAAGTATGATGCTTACAGTAAAAAATGTATTCTATTGAATATTTTGAAATTAATTTGACTGAAAACCATTGCTGCCTAAGGCAGTTTGCAGTCAAACTAATTTTAAAATATTCACCAGTTTTCCTTTATGGTATCATTAAAATGAGGTATGGGGAATTCATCGGAAATGGTTAATCTTACCTTGCTCATGTGCAGATTTATGTTGTATATTTCACTGCCGTCGAATCATATTTGCGTCGTTCTAGGCTGATTCATTGCGATGGAGCCTAGTGTATACGGTGTCTCCGAATTCATAATCATATACATTAACAATTTTGATTGAATTCTACCAAAAGCTTTTGGAGATGGATGGATAGACAGATGTATGGAGGCAATTGCAATATCCCAGCAGTCTTATTTTACACAGATCAACAAAATTTTCTCTTTATAAAATCCATGTTAGTAAATCCATCAGCCCACTTAGCTGAAGAAAGTCTCTGATGTTTTAAACCGTTGTCCGCTCACCTGAAAAAATAGGAACAATAAGTTAGAAATAGGCAAATTCTAAGAGTTATATTAAGTCTTTAACAATCAAACTTTTTCATGAAAATTTCCATTTTCTCATAGGCAATGCCCATATGCAGACCAAGAGCCAGTCATTCCAGTGATACAGTTTAAAAAATAATGTTACTTTGATCGGAAAATTGACATTTTCCTAGACAACTGCACCAGTTTTGGTTTGACTCAAATGTTAGATGGTTAATGTACGGCGCAGGGTCATAGGGATATACTGGTAAGCACTATGACCCGACAACGGCTGTTATGGTCATACACCGCCCTCAGATTTTAGCGCAGAAATGAATAATATAATAAATGGTGGACATATATAGTCCAAAAAGGGAGTATGACTACTAGTTACTGGATTAACCTTTTCAATCGACAAGAGTGCTGGCTAAGGCAGCACCAGCTTCAAACTGGATTCAAAATATTCAACATCTTACGTTTATAATGACTGTAAAGGTGAAATTCTGGAATTTCAGGTTCAAATGTGATAATTGTTTTTAATTTTGGGCACACTTCCATGATAGTGCAAGTTTGTTTCAGGGCCCCGGTTCTCTATATCTTTGATCAGAGGATACTGGCCACACAGTAAATGTTGATAGAATGTTTGTAACCAGGGCAATAGTGAAACATTTGTTTTCTAAGGAATTATTAGTAAGTTCCAGCCATCAATGATTATTAGTAAATGTGCTGTTACTTCTAAGTTTTCAGTTACTCAATGACTAATTTAACCGAGAAAGTTATAGATTGTGGTAAGAGAGCAGCAGAACCAATAATATATAAATCAATTTCGTTTACCTTTGGTCGCGAAATAACAATAAGGTTATAGATAAGCAATCCGATAGGCTCAATCATCGATGCATGTCTTTGTTTACAATTACTGAGAAAACGTACTCTTAAAATTACCATCAGTAATTAGGGCGAGCTGAGATACGAAAGCTGTCAAATATATCGGCATCCCACTTCCCGATTGGCAATATCGTTAATCTAGTCATCTGTCTACTTTTTAGTTTGTGGCGTACAAGAAATATGCATAGATTGACATATTTGAACACACAACTATTTTCCAAAACTGCTGATCGTGTCGCCATCTTGCCGGAAAAATTAATATTCATGAATTCCCGACCAATCAGACGCGTCAATCTTATAGCGCGTGATATGGTGATGCCAATAACGGGTAATGAGCTTAGTACTCGTATATTAGATATGGGTACGATTCTAGAAATTCCTCTCGTTGTCTTACGATCTTTCACGATAAACGATTCCTATTGGAGACGCCGCTACGAAAAAATGTCTGATGCTATAGAATCTTAGTGTAAAACATTCACGTTCGCTTCTTAAATTGCTGATTGTAACCAGCAATGCTACATAGCATAAAATTTGCCATTTATTCATTGTCAATGCTGAGAAACCCTGGTATGTGTTCGGTTATGTATAAAAGAATTAGTCAACATTGAATGAGGCCTCCCCCCAAAATCATGACCGAAATTTCTCGAAATTTTTCGGTACCACAACATAATATAATTGCCATTTTCACATCTTATCAGATGAAAACATTCACGAAACTTTGGTATCTGTTAGTTTTAATACCATTGTGATTAAATTTATCAATGGCATTTGTAAAATTAAAAAAAAATTCGATAAACTTTGCACAAATAGACCAATGTATTTATCCTACAAGGCGTGGCCATTTTGAGAGGTACTTTGACTAACTAAAATACATTTTATTCATACAAATTTTATATGTACTTAAAGGAATTTTATTGCCCTTTCTAATGATATATAGTCTTACAAATAGTGAGCTGTTACTTTGCCAAAAATAGTTAATATAATTGGCATGGTAGCACTACGCCGCGATCATGCCACTACCGCTTATAGGCTAGGTTTCTAAGCAAGTTTCTAGCTTTTGGCTGTAGGGTTTGTAGCACTTTTTTGTAAATTCTTGGTAGGGCCCAGAGGGTTAATACAGACGGAAATTCCTCCAAAGTGTCGTTTTGCATTATGGGATTTTGGGCCGTATGTTGGACTTAATCAGGTAATCTGGCAGAGATGCATTGAGTAATGGAATGTCAGTGTTACTGCAATGAGTTTCTGCCTGACTGATAATGCCGTATGATTGTATCATATCTACAAGTTCATGTTTATCTACCTTGGATGACCTTTGGCTACTGCTTCTTGTAAATACACCATCGATATTCCAGAATGCAATGGATAAACTACTTTTCCCAGACATATTTAGACTTCGGACTATAACCGGCAGAATATGCAAATTAGTTAATTAATGAGACCGATATTTGGGATGTGTGGTAGTGACTGCCTCCTAATAGTATTATTAACCTCATCAACCATACAGAACAAATACAACAAGTTCTCATAGACAAGGAAAGTTCAGTTGGATATGCTGAGACTAAGGTGACCAGTGACTGCTATTGCCAAGGGCAACTTGAGCGGTGTACTTCATAGTTTGATTGTTCTATAGTTTTAAGTGTGGCTCTATGGTTGAATTGGTTAAATCGACACAAGTTAAGATTATATATATTTCTTTAAGAAACTTGATTGTTTGCAAGTTTGAGTCTGGATACAAATACATGGTTTGCGTCTTCCTTTTATACTCGCCAGATGCGGCTACACGAAGGGTGTGTGACCGGATTTGATTTTGTAGCCGGATTAGACATTTGGTAACCGGATTTGTGGCTTGTGTAGCCGGTTAATCAAGTTATGTAGCCGGGATTGGGTCATCCCGTAGCCGGATTGGCTTGGTGTGTAGCTGGTAGCGGTAACTACCGTAGCCGGATTGGGTTGAAACTTGAAAGGTGTAGCCGGATTTGTTTTAGTGGTGTAGCCAGTAGAGGTAGCTACTGTAGCCGGATTGGTTTGATTTTTGAAGGGTGTAGCCGGATTTATTTGACACAGCTAATGGTCTCAGAACCGACAACCCACGAACAGCCAGGTTCTATCTACTTCCAAAAATACACAAAAAAATGAAAGGTCCCCTCACCCCAGGGAGACCAATTATCAGTGGCAATGGAAGCCCTACTGAACTCATCAGTAGCTTTGTCGATGAACATGTCAAAATTCATCTTCACAAAATTAAATCATATATCCAGGCCACCACTGATTTCATAAATAAACTAGAAACGTTAGACGCCATCCCTCCACATGCCATTCTAGTTACTCTGGATGTTATACACCAACATCCCTCACAATGAGGGACTTAGAGCTGTATCCCAACATCTAAGAATACATGGCTGTCCAGGCACGCTAACACCACACAGATTGTTAACACAGCTCAAAATAGTGCTCACATGCAACAACTTCGAGTTTAATGACGAATATTATCTCCAAATTGGCGGTACAGCTATGGGCACAAAACTAGCACCCAGATATGCCATCATTTTTATGGGCCAACTCGAAGAAAAACTACTCAGGACAGCTGAAATTCAGCCAGCCCTATACTATCGCTATATTGATGATATTTTCATAATCTGGACCCAAGGTTCCGACTCACTGGCAAAATTCATAACGCATATGAACAGCGTACACCCCACGATTAAATTCACAGCAGAACAATCCACAGAATCCATCAATTTTTTGGATACAAAAGTGTTTATCCTCCCAAATTGGAAGTTGGGGTGGTGGTGGGGTGTGGGTCGTGTGTGTGTGTGTGTGTGCATCAACGAGCTAACCGCCGAAGCGGCTAATTATATACAAATAAATAATAGTTACAAACTGTTAATTTTGTAGATTTTAATCAATATGGGTATGAAATAAAAAACATTGTCTATATAATACCCGGCGACAGTCACGGGAATCAAACATAACAATACTACATATTATATAGGTTGACTATCAAATCAAATCAAATCAACTTCATTTGCTGCTATTTTATGATTATATATACATTGATTATAGGAATCCATTAAAGGCAATGCCTATAAGGCGATGGAACCTTTACATATATAACGTAGAGACATTACATTATCAACGACACTTTAGCAACACTCTTACACATAACATAGACAATAAAAAAGAAACGAGAGAAAAAGAGAATAATTTTAAGGGTGGTTATGTTGTAGCATCTACTTGCATTGCGTGGATTTAAAAACATTTTTTATATAGGGCATATATACGAAAATAGGGTATTTCGTGTGATTCGTGTTAGCTTTATGAAATTTCTTTTATAAACACGCAGTGATTACTACATAAGCATATTATTTTTATGAAGCGAGATGGTTGCGAAAGGTTTATTTAGCTGAAAACACGAGAAGGGGTATCATACTCTCCTCCACTGGCGGTAATCCTCCACTCGCGGCAGAGCTCCACTCGAGCGCGAGTGGAGGATTACCGGCAGTGGAGTGGGTATGATACCTCTATTCAAAAACACCGTAAAAGCTATGTGATTATTGCTATGCGAAGGCACACAAAGTGGTTTGTTTATGTGCTTTGACCTTTGACCTGACGTTTTCTGCACATGCGCATTCGGAACTCCGAGATAGCTTATGTATGTTAGGAGTCCACCACTCCCTAGGCTTGCCTTTGGTGGACTGCCTGTTGTAATCTCTGATAATGACCATTAAATATGAAAATAAATAATCTTGAATCTTGAATCTATGCCTCGTAAAATGATGATGATGATGGGATACATCCAGCGTTGTTAAAGACCTATCCATCTCTGTAGCCAAACCTTTGTCAATCATATACTCACTTTCATTAAGAACAAAATCTGTACCAGGAGATTGGAAGGAGGCCCATGTAACAGCAATTTTTAAAAAGAAAGGCAGCCCCAAACTTGCAAGTAATTATAGACCCATAAGTCTCACAGGCCCCTGTGTAGCTTGCAAGGTTATGGAATCCATTATTAGAGAGCAAATAATGAGCCATATGAAATCAAATAAACTTTTTAGTAAGAAACAATATGGATTTCTTACTGGACGATCAACCATGCTCCAGTTAATAAATGTCATAGATGAATGGATTAATATGCTAGAGAAGGGAGGCACTGTGGACATTATCTATATGGATTTTGCTATGGCATTTGATACCATGCCTCACATCCGTTTGATTAACAAACTAGTAAGTTATGGCATCACAGAACCAGCCCTGGGGTGGATTACATCCTTCCTGGTGGGTAGGCGTCAACGAGTACGTATAAACGACTCATACTCTCAATGGGCAGCCGTGACTAGTGGCATACCGCAGGGCAGTGTGCTCGGCCCCCTTCTGTTTGTGATCTACATAAATGACATGCCTGAACTAATATAAACATCAAGTCTATATCTTTATGCAGATGACACAAAGATCTTCAAGCATATTACAAAACAATCTGATTGTGATGACCTGCAATCAGATCTGACAAGCCTAGAAATGTGGTCAAAAACATGGATGTTAAAATTCCACCCTGATAAATGTAATGTATTATCCATTGGTAGAGGTACAAAACAGAATTTCCAATATAAACTTGAATGTGATAATGCTAGCCATACTCTATCCCATGTGGACAACGAAAACGATCTCGGAGTCATCTTTGACTCGGCTCTCTCCTTTGATCACCACATTCAAAATAAAATCAACAAAGCCAACAGTATCATGGGTCTCATTAGACGAACCTACAAATACTTGGATAGAGAAAACTTTTTGCTATTATATAAAGCTTTTGTGCGCCCCCACATTGAATTTGCACATGCAGTATGGAACCCACACCTTAAAAAACATACACACTCTGTGGAAAATGTGCAGAGGCGTGCAACAAAGATTGTCCCTGGATTTCACAATCTCAGTTATGAGCATAGGTTACGTTCTCTAAACCTCCCCACACTCACACACAGACGTCTGAGACGGGACATGGTTGAAACATATAAGGTTTTGAATACCTATGATCCAGACACAGTACCAACATTAAAATTTGCTTCAAGAAATAGTAACATGGGTCATAGTAAAAAATTATTTATCCAGCGAGCTAAATATAATATATCCAAGTTTTCATTTTATTACAGAATAGCAAAAGTATGGAATAACCTAACTGACCATATCGTTAATGCCCCGACCATTCAAAGCTTTAAAAAACGACTGGATAAATACTGGGACAATGCACAAATTAAATTTAACTCTGAGGCACCGTCACCATGAAGTAACCATTTCAAAACCTAGCGTCACTCATGCACCTGAATATAGAGGCCTGTACGGCCTGTGTTCAGTATTATCGATAATAATAATAATAATAATAATAATAATAACATAGGCCATAATCACTTTAATACTTCCTATTAAATGATAGATGATGGGAAACCCCTAAAATTACATGACGAAAATATAATCAATGACCTAGGCGTGTCAATATATACAAAACTAACATTTGAGAGCCATGTAGAGAAGATAACTTCCAAGGCTAATAAAATGACAGGCATAATATGGCGTACATTCCAATATATAGATGAAGACCTGTTCATGAAACTTTATCCAACATTAATACGCTCTCAACTGGAGTATGCTGCCCCTGTATGGTCATCAAACACATGGAAACAAGCAGAAAAACTTGAAGAAATTCAGAGACGAGCTACGAAAATGGTGCCCAACTTAAAAAATCTAAATTTCCAGGCAAGATTAGAATATTTAGAACTACCAAGTCTAGTATACAGAAGAATAAGAGGGGATCTTATAAATGTCTATAAGTACATGCATAACCTGTATGGTCGAGTTGCTTAAATTCGTGAGTACCGAAATTCGTGGATTTGTTTTTATCGCTCTCGTTCTATGATGTAACGTGGCATGGAACGCATCTACACAGTAGCCACTTTTTGATTGACAGTTCTGAACCTTTTGACAGAGTTTTGAGCAAAATATGGTCAAAACAAGAAACTTTTCATACAATTACTGATGGTAGTGATAAAAATTGAAAGATTCCTTAACGCACTTTCTTACATTACTTACTTGCGCTTATTTAGCGCCTAAAATGAGCAATTTTCACAATCCGAAGTTACCACCTGCTTTGGTTACATTTTCCCGCCGCGTCGGATTAGACTGATTGACGGTAGGACGTCTAAATTTTATTGGAGAGGCTCTAGAGGAAGGGGCGGGTGCTTATCAATGATTTACCAAAATGTCAAAATTAACATAAAGTGCACACGTGGTTTTGTTAACGATAGAAATTTTTTTATTCTTCCCTTATGCCTGCTGAACATGTTTTAAAGACCCTAACGTTAGTTCATTTCTTCAGCTCATTAATATTTATGAATTTCATGTGACATCACTACCTAACGAAAGCGGCATCCATTTGGGGTTTTTTCTTCTCTTCAAATGTATAAACTGCTTTTATAGTTTATACATTCATTTGTAGGACTAATTTATGGGTTAAAATGGGGAAAATTAGCAGTTGAAACATTCAACAAACCAATACCTTGAAATTTAAGGATTTACAAGCATGTACCAGACAGCTGAAGATGCATAATCACCAATTCACGAAATTCGGTACCGCTATTTCACACATAACCTGGCGAGGTGGGTCAGTTCAGATGCTTGGAATTTGTTTAAAAATTAAAGTTTTGTGCTGAAATTTTTGCATTTGTATTCGGAAGTGTTATTTTACATTGTGTTAAATTTTTGCGCAGATCTGTTTAAGAGTTTTCTTTCACGAGTGCATTACTTGCTTAGATTCACGAACTTCGGTACCCATAGTATATACTGTGGACTCTAGAAAACCAAGAGCAAATACATCCCTTAGACAAAGCTTTTTCTCTAACCGTGTCATAGACTGGTGGAACTCCCTGACGCCTGAAGTTGTTGAAGCTCCATCGCTAAATAGTTTTAAAACCAGACTAGATAAACTATTTATTCAATCCTGTATACTATAATTTATTTATAGAGCTCTAGATAAACCATCATTACCATGTAATCCAAAAATGACTATTAGATAATGTAGCTCATCACCAAATTTATTGAATTAGCTGATAATAGGATACAATATCCTAAAAAGCTGTACATGTTATGATTATGATTAATAATAATGATGATGATGATGATGATGAAGACACCAGATTTCGTACCACTGTTAGCGTCTCCCATACTACTTACATTCTTGAGCCATGTTCCAAGTTCGTTTATTGACCAAGATATAACATCTTGCACTTCGGGCTGTGCCACATCCATTCTAAAAATATTAACAAATTAATCAACAAATTTGAAAAGATCCGCTTTCGCTTTCAACATGTCTTCACATTGTTGCCATATGATATTCTTCTGTTGCCAGATGATATTCTGAATTAAGTGTTGCTGTGTAACTGACTTTCAAGCGTAGGCGGCACACCGCGGCTAACTATTGAGTCAGTGATCCGGTTCTGTAGGCGGCACACCGCAGCTAACGTTAACGGTTCATGCACAGTGACTTACGAACCAGGGATAATATCACAACTATTTCTTAAATATACATAAACTCTTAATATCTGGCACTATCTGTAGGTGACTTATCTACTGTATACAATATTCTATCACACCCACCCGATGAATCATAATACAATTATTACATCACAGTGGACTAATCTTGAAACAGCCTGTGCATCTACATGAACATGCACACATGAAGATAGCTACACGTGTTGTATCCAGACCAGGGTTGCACTGAGGCAATAACAAGCCAATGGCTTATGCCTTGTAAATTGATGATGATGATGATGATGATGATGATGATGAATCCAGCCATAAAAATGAATCGAATCACACAGCACCAGTCAGACCAAATAACCACCCACGACACGCTGCTCTCAGGATGAGGTTAGAGGGATCTACATGAACGACAACCTTTTCAATTTTTCTCCTGTGCAAAATCAACGTCTTAGACTATTTTTACGTAGTTTTCTATCATAATTACAGTTTATTTGTTTATTTTGTGGTATCTTTACACGAATCTTAAAAATTCGTGCATGCAATCTTCAGTGATTAATTTATAGCGCATAAATTCAGTGTTGTTTGATAACCGGGAACACTGTTTACACGGTTACCAACAGTAACAACAGTACACACTAATTTAACATAGATTCTTGGACTATCATATAATATAAGACACCGATTTATTATAACTACAGTATTAATTTAACAAATAAATATATACTCGTATAAATAAATAAATAAATAAATAATAAAATAAAATAAAATAATAATAATAATTAAAATAAAGTCCTTGTTGCTGATATTTAAAGCTAAAGCATCACCTAATTTAAATATTATAATGGGGGGGGGGGGGGGCGGGGGGTTTAAGCCTTTGATTCTAATTTAAATTAAGCTCTTGATTTAAATTATTGCTGCAATTAAATTAACTGCACTTGTACGTCCAATTCCTTTGATCAACGACGATCATCCCTTTTTTGTGTTCTATCCTTCCTCCGGCTGCCCCCTGTCAACCCTTTCCCTGAGTGGCCGCAGGGCAGAGAAATAACACTACAACTTCCTAACCAATCCTGTCGACTACTAAACCTTTCATTCTACCGCCTAATTATTGCTAATCATCGACATATTGCAAAATGTATGGGCTGAGAGATAAGGTATGCTGTCGAGATTGTGGGGTGAGTAACCCAACAGTGGAAAATCGTCTATGTGACGACTTCTTATGTAGTGATTGTAACCGAAAAAATTCCCTCCCGTAGCAACACCACCGGCAGATACTGTTGACACTGATAAACCAGTCAAAGAAATTCCACACATTTCAAATCTCGCTATTACAATATCTCCCCCAGGTGTATTCACACAACCATCCACAACCTCGAATACAGACGAGGACTTGCTCTTACTTAGTAGTCATTTACTACCAGATCTCAACGACTCAGCCCAGGTTCCTTCCTCTGGGCGCATTTTGTGCACATGCCAAAATACCAACAATAAATACATGCTAATGTGCTACAACTGCAAAAACTGGCAGCACTATGCATGTACACTCCTACCACAATACATGCTTTCTGCCCTTACAGCATCCAGGAGAAAATATACATGTGCTAACTGTACCCCAATATCAAGCCACATAACAGAGTACCTACAATGGCAGAAGTCCTCTGATAACCATGCTGGCCACGATACACCAGTTGAAACCACTAGTGCTACACAGCACGCTAATGCACCTCACAACAACAGTCAACAGACCATTGAAATAAACAACACCGGACACCACTCACACAATACCACTCAGAATAGTGGCAATATTATTAATGAATGCGAAAACACTTCTCATACTACAACCCACAACATTAATCAGTACTCAGATGAGTTATCACCAAGTAACATTGTAGATGAGATCCCACTAGAACACAACATGCAGGTTAAAGCACTCATCAATGATTTGATTAATGAAGTCAAATCATTAAAAGAAGATTGCACAATAGTAAAATCACAGATTAGAGAACTTAAGACTCAAAAGGTTAATAACAATCCATTAGTCAGCACGCATACAGATGTCAATACAAATGATAAGCACCAAAATATCAAGCCAGGAAATAAAAGCTATTCACAAGCAGTTTTAGACGGCATACCATCAAATCCAAGATCAGTTGTCAGAAAGCAGGGCACACTGACTACAGAAAATCCATACACACAACCAAAAGTCAAACCATCTAGAAATGTCTTGATAATTGGAAGTTCAATCCTTAAAAAATTCAGTGGCAGATACATGTCAACGGAAACTTCCAACGTAACCGTGCGATCCTACAGTGGAGCATGTAATACGGACATAACAAATCGTATATTAGATTTAGATGTCCCCAGTATAAGTCAGTTTGACACAATAGTTGTCCATGTAGGTGGCAATGACATTCGGAAACAATCAACTCTTAGTATGATCCGTGATTATGATAGTCTCATTGAATGCATCAAAGATGTAGTACCACAGATACATATCTGTGTCTCATCAATTCTGCCATGCCCAAACAATCATTTTGATAACAACACAATTATGGAATTTAATGCGATGTTGTATTCCCTTGCAACATGGCTTAATGACATTACATTTATTGACAATTCAGAATTGTTCACGAACACAAACAGAAGTGTCATCAAGGGGGTCTATTATGATCACATCCATCCAAATCATGATGGCATGAGTTTGCTGTCAGAAAACATTATGGGTTATGTTGTGAGCATTAGTGATCTACCGCTACTAAATGCCAACATAAGGCTGAACCGTTTTTTTAATACAAAACAAGACTAGAAACAAACAAAACTATAGCTTAGTTAATGATACTTTCTCCTTCGATCAATACTCACCATTCTGTTACTTCTGATATACAGCTGGCCTTGACAGCGGCTCTAGGATTATAGACTTAGAAAGCTTTACCGACTCCTGGGAACCGGGTACCCGGCTCCCCACTGCCGAGTACCCGTTTACCATAGAGCTCATTCTTGTTTGCATAGCAACAAGTGCAATACATGCTTTTCGCATTAAGGATTTTAGTGTTTTTTAAAAGAATCTAAGTCTTTAATCAGTGATAGTTTGTGTGTTCTGAAAGGATAACTAAGGACTATGGAGAATACCGCCCAAGACAACCAGGTTGTATTGTTCTTTATATCCATAGTTAAAAGACTTAGGTCTCTAAATTTCGTTGTGTCACATGTTCCAATTTCTAACCCCATAGAATCTGGGACGTGTGCTAGCAACGATATATGCCAGACGATCGCCTTCTTTAAACCCCAACAGGCGATCGGCAGATATGAAAATAGGTGTTTGCTACGGTATTTCTAACACGAATATCGGCTGACGTCGTTCTCCGTAGAATCCGAGCGGGTGACGTCACACCCGGTCGCTCGGATGTTTATGTGAAGAAAATTTTTTTCATTAATTCGCGCATCTTGTTCTGGGTGCTGCGTACTAAAAAATGGTACCGGAAACTTTAGAATGATCAAGTTTACGTGCGATCACGATCGGTTTGCAATGATCGGTGGTTTCAAAATTCTTGAGTAGATGTGTGGTCTGCGGTTTTACCGTGTGAGACAGCAGTTTGTTATACATTTTGTTGTTTTCTTCACATATCGTGCTGCGTTCGTTAGGAGTATAATTTATATTGATTAGTAAATATACCCTGAATGCTATGCGATATGATTCCTGGAGCCGTTACACATCCTGTAGGATCTATTATGGGTGTGTTGTGCCCGCCGCGTTCTTGTCGTCATAATCAATGCGATCGTTGTTGTAACGTGGCGGGGTGGGGTGCGGGAGGTTACGGTTAATTTATGAGTCAAAATATTTGAAAATTAATTGTCTGCCTTCCATCCGTGTCTCGTTCCGCTTGTTTATTGTAGGTTTGTGCTTATTTTATAGGCCAAGCCAGCCCCGCCATCATGTGACGACTGCCATAAGTTTGTCCGTGTAATGTTCAAGGACCATGTCTGTTTTAGGTGTGCCCTGTGTAATATAGATCATAGGTGTAATGTTTGTGCAGTGTGGTCCGTCGAAACGATGGTTAAGTTCCTTGCCCAGAAGGACTTGGCTGGGTCTGACGCGGGGTCAGGTGGTCCGAGAGGAAATCGTGGAGCGCCCGGTTCGGCCGGTGGGGGTGCTCCACGTCCCCAGCTGGAGGTGGCGGAGATGGCACCGCCGGCGTGGTTTGGTCCGGCTATGCAGGGTTTTCTGCATAGCGTTCTGCCCACGCTGGTGTCGTCCCTGCTACCAAAGGTTGGGGGGCAGTTTCTCCCCATGCCTGGTACGGATCCTGTCTTCGGACAGGATTCTGGACTGGTTACCGAGGGGGGCCATCTCGTACGGCCCCCTGGCGGGTCCGTCTGGCTTCGGCCAGACGGGTTCTGTCTCTCTGCGGCCACCTCCGGGTGGTCCAGTAGCGGTGGCCGGTCCGTCAGGTGTGGGAGCCGTCCGCCAGGACGGCTCCACGGTTTATTCGTCTAGTGACGGCTCTTCGGAGTCTGAAGACGATGAGGCCGAGGAGGAGAGGTTGCTGCGGCCCGTGAAGCCGCAGGTGGAGAATATGGAGGTTGATTCCGTCCTGGACGGAACCGGCCTCCATTTGTCTGGTTTGGCGCAAGCCAGGGCAGCGGCTCCGCCTGCGGCTGAGGCCAATCCGTTACCGTGCACCGGTTCCGCGCGGCTTGGTTTGTCACCAGCCGTCAGGGGAACCGGTGTGCCGGGCCAGGCGTGGTACTCACCTATCTCGCCTGGTCCGGCAGCCGGACATGGGGTGCCGTTGGCGCCTGTGGCCGGCTATGGTTCCGCGACGGTTACGGGTCCGTACGGTTTTCCGTGCGGACCTACCCCATGGACCGGAGTGTTTCATGGGGTGGCGGCGGAACCATGTGGTAGCGGAGTGCCTGGCGTGTCAGCCGTGGCTCCTGGCCGGGAGGCCATGGCTGGCAGACCCGTAAGCATGTCAACGGGTGACGTGTTTACGGGGGTAAATCTTTGGAGTTAGATTGGTCTGATGCTCTGGCGTGGCTAGCCAGAGTTGACCCGTCTGTGGTTTCGGCCACGGCAGATGAAGATGCGCCCCGTCCGTCGGTTGCATCGATTAGGACGGGGATTTTGCCCGCGGCCCGGATCCAGTCAGTGGGACTGGATCCACGGTTCATTGATTTGTTGGATGCTATTTATAGTAAACAACTAATGACCAAGGGTCAGCTCCCTGCGGCCTCCCGGGAGGTGCGGGCAAGGTGCCGTATTCCGCGGGGTGAATACGACAGGTATGGTGTAGTCCCGTCGGTCACGGAGGATGACCGATGGGTACTGGGCGTCCAGAGTGCCGGGTCGGGTGGTCCCGGTCCGGCACTAGTGGATAAGGCCCAGGTACACCAGGAAGAAGTCCTGGCCCTATGCGATGAGGGTGTGAGGGCAGCCATGAGCGCTGTCAATCACTCCTATCGTCTACTTCAGTCGGTGTGGGCTGAAGCGGGGGCAGGCCACCCTGTGCCACCTGTGGCGCTATCGTGCGTTAATGACGGCTTGGTGCTGTCAATGGACGCATTGGCAAGGGTGCAAGCGCGTGTGACGAAGTCCAGGAGGCAAATGGTCATTGACCATATGCGTCCGGCTACGGCAGTCAGGGAGCGTCTTCTTGGGACGCCCCTGACAGGGCCTAGCATCTTTGATGGCCAAGCGCGGGCCATCTTAGAGGACACCGCCAGTATTGCGCAGAATCAGTTAGCGGTAAATCTCCAGCTAGAGCTGGTGCGGCAAGCGCACGCACTAGGGGCTGTGGGCAAGCCGCTAACCGGACAGCCTTCAAAGAAACAGAAAAAGCATAAGGGCAAGGCGAAAGCCAGGCCTATTGCGACGTCTGTTTCGGCTGGGTTCTCGGAGCCGCCGCCGGCGAAGAAACCCAGGAAGGCTGTAGAGGCACCTACCCTCCCCAATGTTGCTCCTCACCGCCCTAGAGGTGGTAAGGGCAAGGGGAAGGGTAAGGGTAAGGCCTCAAAGGGTGGACAGAAGGGGCCGAAGCGTACCTGAGGGTACGCAAGCTCCCTTCATATCCGCCTGGACCGCACCTGTGTGACAGGAACAGCGGTGCCAGTTATACCCATCGTACCTAGAACGAAATGGTTCTCACTCTCTCTCGTTAAGAAAGGGGGGGGGGTGGGGGGCGGACTGCGAGCCGGACAACCCCGTTAGACGTCGAGGCGTCTATGGTGGGTGGAAGGCTCATGCGTTTCGTCGAGGTTTGGCGAGGTGTGACGTCAGACAGTCTGGTCCTGGGATGGTTATCCCAGGGTTACATGCCGGAGTGGTGGGACTTTCCGCCACAAAATCTGTCTTTGGCACCAGTCTGGACACCCGTACCAAGGGAGCCAGACAAGTTAGAAGCCGTTCAAAAGGAAGTGTCGGGTTTGCTTCTGAAGGGAGCAATAAAACCAACAAACCGGAACACTCCAGGCTTCTATTCAAACATGTTCCTTGTCCCCAAGAGCACGGGGGGATGGAGACCCATACTCAATCTCAGGCCATTAAATTGGTTTATCCATACGCCTCGGTTCCAGATGGAAACACCGAGGTCGGTAATGGCGGGATTGAGGAAAGGAATGTGGTGTGTATCGATCGATCTGAAAGATGCATATTTCCACATTCTGATCAATCGGAGTTGGCACAGGTTTCTGAGATTGCGTTTTCAGAATCAAGTATGGGAGTTTACAGTTCTCCCGTTTGGCCTGTCGACAGCTCCGGGGGTTTTCACAAGAGTGGTCCTTGCGGTGACAGCGTTTCTCAGAAAAGAGAACGTGGCGCTACACACCTACATAGACGACTGGCTGCTCAAGGCAGACTCGGCAGCCAGGTTGAACGTGGATACTGCTCTGACTCTGAAGTTACTTTCAGATCTAGGCTGGATAGTCAACGAGGAGAAATCCGAGTTGACACCCACTCAACATTTCATTTATTTGGGGATGCGATTCGACCTCGAGGAGGGCAGGGTTTACCGGTCAGAGCCCAGAGTGGTGTCTCTGTTAGCCATCCTCGGGAGTTTTCGAGTGGGAAACCACATTCAGGCAAGGCGGTTCCTTCAGATGCTGGGCATGATGGTCTCCATGGAGCAGGTTATCCCGTACGCTGCTCTAATGCGAAGACCTATCCAGTTGTATCTGATGTCTCTGTGGAAACAGAGAACAGAACCCCTGTCAAAACTGGTGCCAGTTTTGGAGCCGATAATATCGCATCTTCTATGGTGGAAACAGCGTCAGAATCTCCTAATAGGGGTTTCGCTGCACCTACCACACCCCCAGCTGTCCGTTTACACGGATGCATCGCTGGAAGGGTGGGGTGCCTGCCTGGGAGAACACCAGGTCTCGGGCACATGGACTCTCCCGGAGAGTCAGCTGCATATCAATCTGTTGATGGCAGTGGAACTGGCGTTGGAAGAGTTCCTTCCGATGATCAGGGGCAAGGTGATATTGATATGGTCGGACAATTCGACAGTAGTATCATATATAAATCGCCAAGGAGGGACCAGGTCGCCCACCCTGTGCATCAGGGTGTGGCACTTGATTCAATTGTGCAGGAATTACTCGGTTGTTTTGAAAGCAGCTCATATTCCTGGCTGATTGAACATTCTGGCGGATGCTTTGTCTCGCAGACAGAGAATCCTGCCAACAGAATGGTCCCTCAACCCTCCAGTTCTGCGACGGATCTTCGAGCATTGGGGCAAACCCAACGTGGACTTGTTCGCCACAAAGGAAAATGCTCAAATCATGACATATGTCTCGCCGATTCCAGATCCAAATGGCGTCGATACAGACGCTCTGGCGATAAGCTGGAGAGGGATGCACGCTTACGCGTATCCACCCACCATTCTTCTACCGAAGGTATTGGTGAAGGTCAGGGAGGAACCGTGTCTGGTCCTGCTAATAGCGCCGTATTGGCCGAGCAGGGCGTGGTTCACGGATCTTCTAGATCTGCTGGTGGAAAATCGTGTGCAGTTGCCCGAGATTCCGAACATAATCTCCCAGGCCAAGGGACGCTTCCTACACGAGCGTCCCGAAATGTTCAAATTGACTGCGTGGATGTTGTCAAACAACGTTCCACGTCGGAAGGCTTTTCTCGACAGGCTGCTGATTTCATTGCGGCTGCGAGAAGGAGGTCAACCTTCAAGTTATATAACAACAAGGTTAACAGATTTGCAGACTGGTGTGAAGAAAAGGGTATTGATACCTTTCAATCCACTATTCAGCAAATAGCAGACTTTCTCTGTGAGCTGTTCTTTACAGGACTAGCTCCCGTCACAATTGCTGGATACAAGTCAGCTTTGGCATCAGTTATCCCTTGTCTAGCCAACAGGGATAGTCCAGAGGTGGCCCAGTTAAACGTGATGTTGAAGGGAATGAGCAATCTCCGCCCGAGACAACCGGTAGTCATTCCAGCCTGGAGTCTATCTTTAGTGCTTAATGTACTGGCCAAGCACCCATTCGAACCGTTGCGTTTGGCTAGTCTAAAGCATTTGACTCTAAAGGCGGTCTTTCTATTGGCAGCTTCCTCAGCTAGAAGGCGCAGTGAGATCCATGCGCTTTCGGCAGAGAGGAACCGATTTATTGTTTCTGGAGAAGGTCTGCGTCTTCTGCCAAGAGCAGAATTTATGTCAAAGAACCAATCTTTGAGATATCCCGGCAAACCGATCATTATACCGAAGTTAACCAGGTTTGATCGTGATGCCAGTGTCTGGTGCCCGGTCCGTGCTTTGACTAAGTACAAGAAACGGACTGACTCGTTACGGTCGAACGATAGACATCTGTGGATCTGCCATAAAAAGCCTTATGGCGCCGCATCCATGGATACTATCTCTCGTTGGGTGGTCGAATGCATTCAGACTACTCATGAGATGGCGACTGGGCACCAAGTGCAGGGCGTAAGGGCACACGATGTTAGAGGAATAGCCGCCTCGACCGCCCTTTACAATGGTGTTCCGTTAGAGGACATCATGGCCGTTGCACAATGGCCCTGTGAGTCCTCATTTATGGATTACTATATGAGGGATGTGTCAGACTCAGCCAATCCACTCGCTTTAGCTGTTTTGAAACGATAGTTAGTGACCACCCTGCTTTTCCCCTTTTTTCACTTTGGTAAGAAAAGAACCTAAAGCAGGCATGGTCAAGCGAGAGGATGTCAACCAGATTGTGTCACTGATGGCCGAACCGGTGTATGGTTGTAGGCGGTACGTCTGAAGTCCTGTTATCATAAGGTAATTCAACAAGTGAGAGTTTTTTGTATTATGTATATGTATCATGTTCATTCATCTTATATATTCATGCTCATTCCCAGGCTAATACAAGCGATATGCAGGGAGTAGTTAACCCTCTTGGCATATTGGTGTTTCAGGCGAGATACATGTTCGTTAGTTCTCTCCCTTTTCTTAGGAGGAAAAAGGGGGGGGGGGGCTGTGACGCGAATGTGATTCGGTTCCGTGAACTTGACGGTCCTTTTAGGTCTCCGTTAGTCAAGTTTGAAGTCTAAAATCTTTCTCCAAGGGGCAAAATTAGCATGTATGGCTTGCCCCTTCCCACCAGGTTACTGATCAAATCTGGTGTATATCAGAAGTAACAGAATGGTGAGTATTGATCGAAGGAGAATGCAGGAAATGTCAATTTCCCTTTCTCCGAGATCTAACAATACTCACCATTCTGTTACGGACCCAGCCTCCCAGCCCCACGGAGGCAAGCCATAGTTTTCTCTTGTTTGGTGGCTATGCAAACAATATGAGCTCTATGGTAAACGGGTACTCGGCAGTGGGGAGCCGGGTACCCGGTTCCCAGGAGTCGGTAAAGCTTTCTAAGTCTATAATCCTGGAGCCGCTGTCAAGGCCAGCTGTATATCAGAAGTAACAGAATGGTGAGTATTGTTAGATCTCGGAGAAAGGGAAATTGACATTTCCTGCATTCCATAGTAATGCTAGAAATCCATTAACATCATCAAACCAGTTATCAATCCTTTTAAGTGAATGTACAAATAACAGTAAAATACATTTTCAAGCCAACATCCCACTAACTACAAACAGATTCAATGTTTTACATGATGAATGTACATCAGTCACCTTCCCAGTCGATAATTCACAAGAACCTTAAAAAAGCACATGCTATCCATATATAAATAGAAAAACTGCAAAACAAATCAACATTAAACAGCCTCAAAGTCATAAGCATAACTTCATCAAAAAGTCTGACCACAAATCTGTAAAGTCTCCTCTGTACAGAAACGAATTAAAATGTTTGTACACTAACACAGACAGCCTTCTAAATAAACGTTCTGAGCTAAAAGCATTTATTCAAAGCGAAAAGCCTGACATAATTGCTCTCACAGAAATACTAGCCAAAAACCGCTCAGTAGACCCACAGGAGAGTGAATTCATGCTTGAAGGGTATAATCTGTTCACCAACTTATCCAACAATCACCATCGAGGGATTATTATATATATTAACCAATCACTTCCTGCTAGTCCTATTTGCATTCCTGGTGATGAGATTTTCACTTAATCAAAGTGGTGTCAGATTAGACTCCAAAACACAGATACATTGATTTTAGGATGTATATGTAGATCACCCAACTGCAACCTTCAAAACCATAACAATCTAACTGACCTGCTAATCAATGTATCAGGTCTCAAACCTAGTCACCTTCTTATAATGGGTGATTTTAACTATAATGAAATTAACTGGATAAATGACATCTCATCCACCAATCCCGAAAGCCCTGCTAATATATTTATTGAGACGCTAAGGGACTTATACTGGCATCACCATATACGTGAACCAACTCATTTTAGGGGGAAATCAAAAACAAAATATCTTAGACCTAATTATTACAAATGAGGAAAACATGGTAAATGATTTATCTTCTGGTGTACCAATTGGTAAGAGTCATCATGCAACATTAACATTTACATTCTCATGCTACGTAACTGAATCTCCAACCATGTCACATTATATACTATATAAGGGAGATTATAACAATATGCGGAAAGATGCTAAATCCATAGACTGGGATTCAAAATTTATTGGGGACATAGAACATGACTGGTTGGAGATAATGAGGGAAATAAATCGATTAACTGATGAATACATACCAAAATCCCTAACTAATCGTGTTTTAAAGGAACTCAAACTTGAAATTGTCTGCCCATTATTACATCTTTACTCTAGTTCATTGAGAGGGTAAGCTACCTCAAATCTGGAAATTAGGTCATGTATCTCCACTTTTCAAAAAGGGAAACAAACATTTGGTTAATAATCTGTAAACTCATTGAGTCCATTATAAAAGACTCTATTGTAAGCCATCTTGAACAAAACGCCCTAATTGTACCAAGTCAACACGGATTTATTAAAGGGCGTTCTTGTGTCACACAGCTAACTGAAGTCTTAGATATATGGTCAAATTCAATCGATCACAGCAGCTCTATCGATGCTCTATATCTAGACTTTGCTAAGGCATTTGACTCTGTACCACACAAACGACTTCTTCTTAAACTAGAAAAATATGGTATCCATGGTAACCTACTAAAATGGATTGGGGATTTTCTTACTAACAGAGCCCAACGAGTTGTCGTGAATGGATGCAAATCAGTTCAAACTCCTGTCATTAGCGGTGTGCCCCATGGTAGTGTACTAGGACCACTTCTTTTCATCTGTTACATAAACGACCTTCCTGATGTAATTAAGTGCTCTACAATTAATACGTTTGCTGACGATACAAAAATCTACAAAGAAATTAAATCATCAATTGATGCAATCGAACTACAAGATGACTTAAATAGCGTAACGAAATGGTTTTCTATCTGGCAAATCAAATTCAATGCTGACAAATGCTGTGCTATGCATCTAGGTACAGCTAATATTAAACAGTCATACTTCATGAACTCTCTTGATACACATATTAAGCTGGTAGAAACAACTGTCGTAAAGGATTTAGGTCTGAATGTAGACAACCAACTAAAATCTAGCATCCATTCTCAAATCCAAGTATCAAAAGCTAATAAGATTTTAGGACTGATAAGAAGGTCTCTCACCCATTTAGACTCTTCAACTCTAGTAAGGCTGTACACTTCGCTAGTTAGACCTATACTTGAATACGGGAACAGTCCATGGACTCCCATGTTAAAAAAATACAGTCTAACACTAGAAAACGTGCAGCGAAGAGCAACTAAAATGATACCCTCAATAAGAAATTATACTTATTTAGACCGGTTAAAATATCTGAATCTACCATCTCTCTATTACCGTCGATCACGTGGGGATATGATTCAAACTTACAAATACATTCATGGCCTTTATCGTGTTCAGTGCCAATTCTTGGAGATAGACAAACAAAGCATCACTCGGGGACATAATTTTAAACTCACTAAGAGCCGAAGCAACAAACTAATTAGGCAGAACTTTTTTGCAAACCGAATTACGAATAGTTGGAATAGCTTACCAAATGAAGTAGTTAGTTCCGTAAGCCTAAATATCTTTTTATTAGATAAAAAATAGATTTTTTATATACACATGAGCCGGTACACAATCATTATCTTTCCCTTACCTCGAAACAAATTAACTAAGCAATAAGCATAATGTAGTCGCCATCTATCTACAGGCAATTTGGCCTATAAGGGTAGTATATGATAAGTATAAGTATGTATTTCCTCCTGCGCAAAGTTGCCAATCACTACTTTAGCACCTATCCACAGTCAGACAGTGTTAGTCATCACTCAACCCTCAGCAGACCAAAATGGTGTCGAGATACAGACTACCTACAAGATTAACCCTGCAAACCATCCAGGTTATACAGTAAACATGTACCACACAAAATCTTCCATGTTAGTAAACGGTGCAACCGAAGGAGTAAAGACCTTCTTTAGCACTGACCTTGAACATCTCCTCCAGCTCATACATTCAGCCAAAGTTAACGGCTCGAGTGTAAACCTACCAGCTTGGAATCTGCAATTAAAATTCCTATTTGAAGCGGCTCTGGCATCCAACAGTACAACAGTATGGTATGGTAAAAAGCAAAACGTGCAGCCAAGTCACATAACTTAGAACAATCTCGTATCCGCTTAAATAACTAGCATTATCCACAACTTCCTCCAGCTTACTAGCTAGCTCAGTAACATCGATTTTGCCTCCTCATGCTCATCATCACCCAACAGCTACAGACAATGCTGTGCCAGCTACTTTAACCACACGACTCACAGCAATTAAATTACCCTCGCCAGCAACAGATCCTCATCAACACCACCAACAGGCCACTTTAAGCTCCCCTGCACAGACGAGCCACAGTGTCAGCAGCAGTCCCACCTTGCTACAAATGACACGAACTAAGCCACTTATGCAAGACCTAGCACCGGTACTTGATGACAAAGAAATAAGCAGACAAGTCCAACCAGGGAACTGCCTCAGCTGATATGCCAACTATGTAGCCATTGCCTGGAGGACAACCCATCAGTTCTCTGCACTGAATGTGAAGTACCTTTTCAGCAATCATGCATAAGTATGCATGGCGAACTGGAATTGTATACATGTGCAATGTGTGCTAGCTACAGAGCGACTTCACCAACCTCAGACCCACCTGAAACTACGCCGACAGAACTGACATCCCAATCTCATCAAGCAGAGCCATTCCAATGTAAAGATGCCAACTCGTTAACACAAATAGACACCGCTATATCTTATGCACCAGTAGATCCTGCACAAGGCATAAATGCCATTAAGACTAGCAATCGCAACCGCATTCTCGTTATACCAGCCAAGGATGCTATAGCTGCTCCCATCAGCACCGGTGCTAAAGAGCTTCGTGTAAGGGAACAAAAACTATGAAAAGCAGAAACTGACCTCAAAATAAAGGCTGCTGCGATTCATGATGTGTGACAAGATCTATCCACTGCTCAGGCTCTTATCACACAGCTAGAGTTGAGACATGAAGAGCTACAAAAGTCAAACAAGTTGCTCCGCATGCAAGTCACCTCATTAGAAGCAGAAAGAATAGGAGCTGCTGAGGCAGATATGTCAGAAGGGGTTTCACCCAGATCAGCACGGGCACTGGTTCGACAGGGACTGTCCACTTCTACAGGACTGGAACATCTTACCCAGCGTCTAAGATTATACTAGGATGATACACTGCAGCATGACAGGCCTAACACAATCACATAAGGTTATATATAACGAGCAGATGCAGAAGCCCAAAATAATCGATCTTACAATATCAGTGGATCCAGAAGTATCAGATCCCCTTCAGAACAGGATTACTGAGATAAATCTTGAACACCCACTATCTCCCTATGAGACAAGTAAAACACTAACAAGGAAACCTTTTTTAGACAAAGGCCCACACCAACAAACTGTTCCATAGCAGATTGACCCACAACAAATAATCCATCTACATCGTCACTAAGTACGGTCAACCAGCCAAAAGCCTTACGCATCTCTACCTATAACTGTAAGAACATAATCACTAACTCGACTTGTACTCAAGAACTCCTAGCGATGACAGATGTTCTCTGTGTACAAGCGCATTGGTTGTATACTTTTCAGTTGAAAGATCTTAGCGATTTTAACCCAGCATTTGCAGTTGCATCTAAAGCTATCGATGACACTGACCCGATCTCTCCGGCACGGAAACCAAAAGGCTATGGAAGTGTCGCAATCTTCTGGCGAGGAGATATCAACCATATAGTCACCCCTCTACCTGATGACGATAGTAAAATACAATGCATAGAGATCCAGTGCCTTGATACGCCTCTTTTAATGGTGTCGGTATACATGCCATGTAGAAAGTACACAGATGCTGAAAGACATTTTCCAGGAACGCTAGATCAGCTATATAAAATCTCCCAAAAGTACTGTGTCTCACATAATATACTCATAGCAGGAGATCTTAATTGTGATCTAACCATCAGAGAGAAGTCCAAGCGACACCACCTGATGCGAGAGTTCTTGCAAGAACACGTCTATTGTATAAAACATCTGGACCTACATTCATACATGCCAGTAATGCTGGGAGCTCAACTATAGATTATTTCCTACTACCAGAACACTCATCACATAGAAACGTAGAGGTAGATAAGCATGAAATGGCCAGTAACTGCTCTGATCACTATCCTCTCTCAATCTCGCTTAACATCACAATTCAGCAGCTGGGAGTAAAACCGACGCAGACAGCAATGGCGCTCCCTCAGAAAGTAACAGGAGCAAAGTCGATAGCAAAGGCTATAAAGAGTACCTGCAAAAGGCATTGGAAGGATAAAATCCTGAGATCAAGAATATGCTGGACATATGTACTGTATATACTAAACTCCGTGACACTCTCCATGCAGCTGCTACTGCCTCATGACCGCAGATTATCCAAAAATGCCAGAGGCCTTTCCGGCTATGGAATAATGAAATTGCTGATGCTGTCGCAGAAAGTAAGATAGCTCTCCATAATTGGAAAACCTGTAACAGACCATCAAACCAAAAGCACCCAGCCTCAGCCCAAAGATCTAGAGCCAAAAAGCTTCTGCACCAGGCACAAAGAAGATCAGTAGCAGACAAGAGTAACACTGACATCCAAACCCTGCTGTTTGCCAGAGGGAATGATAGAAGACTATTCTTTAAGCTAATCCACAAACAGTGAGGCTGTAGAGTACCTAAAGTTACAGAACTCAAGGTCCAGAAAGATACATTCCCAAAAGACCGCATTATAGATGGATGGTATTCACATTTCTCACAGCTTGCTACCCCACCAAATATCCCAGCTGATGTCCATAGGAAAGCAGAACTGGAGTTGGATGAGCTGGTGCTATCTGACATTGCAGCAGGAGAAAATGAAATGATCCAATTCACATACGGTGAAGTAGAGCAAGCAGTCAAGCGATTAAACAGCGACAAAGCCTCGGATACTGATGGCATAACAGCCGAACACCTAAAAGGAGGTGGGATTGTAACCATGCACCTGCTGACCTTAATCTTAAATGCTATTGGCAAACTTAAAACCATTCCAGACATCTTCAAGGTAGGCCAATTAACACCAGTCTATAAGAAAAAAGGCAATCATAACCGAGCTACATCCTATCGTGGTATTACAGTAACATCAACCATCTGTAAAATTCTAGAAATGCTTCTGAAAGTCCGCACCCAACAGACAGGACTTAAAACACAACACCCTCTTCAGTTTGGATTTACATCCGGGTTATCGCCAATGTACAGCGCACTGATGCTCCAGGAAGCTACCTCTGAATCGTGAATCAAGAACCTCAATACATACGTTGCTCTCCTTGATGCCAAGTCAGCCTTCGATGTAGTAAACCACACAAGTCTTGCGCGTAAACTGTATCTTGCTGGAATAGAGGGAGGCACTTGGACCCTCATCACAGACCTTCACGAAAATGCTACCACCACAGTGAAATGGCATGGTGAGAGCGCGGAGCAAATTCCATTCAGGCAAGGGGTCAGGCAAGGGAGCATATTATCAACAGACCTGTACAAACTGTACATCAACAATCTGCTCAACTGCCTAGATGCCACTGGTAGTGGTGCCTATATTGGGACTGTACACTCGGCAGCGCCGACCTGTGCTGACGATGTCAGCCTAATCGCAAACTGCGAATATCAGCTACAACACCTGATAGACACATCAAGCTATTACAGCACCTACGAGTTCTACGAACTGCAGCCAGCGAAATGTGCCATCCTATCAAACTCTAAACAGAAGCCAGCATTTACTCTAAATGGAGAACAGGTATCAGCACCAGGCTGTGCTCCCTATCTGGGAATCCAAAGGAGTGATCAGATTGCTAGTGCATGGCCCACCGTTGATGAAAACACAAAAAAGGCAAGACGAGCAGCTTACTCTCTCATGGGCGCGGGACTCCACGGCATCAATGGGATAACGCCAAATGCCAGTATGCACCTGATTGAGATATATGTCTTTCCTGTACTACTCAACGGTTTGGACATTCTCGTCCTTAACAAGACTGAAATTAATCTGCTAGACAAATTCTACCACAAACTACTACTTCAAATATTAGGCCTTCCAGACAGGACTGCATACCCATCACCTTATATCCTATTCGGCACCCTACCAGTTGAGGCTCGTATACATATGTTGAAGCTCATCATGACCAGAAATATATGCGGAAACCAGGAAATGCTTCTATTCGAAATAGCTGTAAGACAAAGTGTTATGAGAGGCTTTGACCAGGAGAGCTGGTTTGTAGACATACGCAGGATATTGGCAAGGTATGAGCTGCCATTCATCTATGAACTCATGGACAGCCCACAAGGAAAATGTGCCTGGAAGACCACTATCAGAACCAACATACACAAACAATGGTCTGCGAATCTCAACTCACAACTGCAGCTGTATCCCTCCCTGGAGTACGTCCATCAATATCCCATTTATTTCTGCTCTGCACATCCAGCAGTTGACTCTGTTACTACATCACCTTACGATATACGCCTACTTGCAGTACGACTACCGCTACTGACAGGATGTTACATTCTTCAGCTGAACACAGCTAAGTTTAGCTGCTACATTGTTAATGCAACCTGCCTAGTATGTAATGGTGAACCCGAGGACCTTCAGCACTTTCTGACTGCCTGCACTGCTCTAGCTGAAATCCGTATGAAATACCTCAATTTGATCCACTCTAGCCCATGTACCACGTGAAAAACCAACACCCACAACATCTGGACCAACAACAGCATCCTAACATCATTCCTGCTCGATTCTTCTACATATATGTCTAACAAACCAAACTGCAACTGCCACCATAAACTAGAAATGTCAGTGCGACAATACTTCTACTCATTACACCATCACAGGACCACAAAACTCGCAATTATAAACAGTAATAAATAGAGTGGAGTGACCATCTTGCAGAGTATTATTACTATTCAGTGAAATTACGATTATTATTATTATTATTATTATTATTATTATTATTATTATTATTAACAACAATAACAACAATAACAACACAAATATTATTAACACCATTACTATTATTTACATGTATTATTGTTATTATTATCATCATCATCATCATCATCATCATCATCATCATCAGTTTTATCATTATAATGATTGTTATTATCATGTGTAATTATTGCTGTCACCACCATTATTATTATTATTATTTTTATTATTATTATTATTGTCGCATTACTATTATCATTATATTTAATAATAACAGTAACAACGACATTACCATTATTTGCATGTATTATTATTATTATTATTATTATTATTATTATTATTATTATTATTATTATTATTATTATTATTATTACTATCATGTATTATTACATGTACATGTACATATTTCTACATATTTGTTGTCCTGGTGGCCGGGTGCGCTACAGCGGAAGAACCTGTCTACAGAGACCACATTTATACAACATTAAAAAATAAATAATATGTCACAAAAAATTGGTTATTTCATACATTTAGGAACATAGGTAGTGGCTTGTAATACAGCAGGGCAGCGACTTTTCAGGACCTGGGTTCTTATGTCTATTTGCTTTAAAGGACCATCACCTCCTGGATCCAGAAAGCGAGTGACCGCTATAGACAGGTTCCGCTGTCTTGGAACATGGCTGCCATGGTGGTGGTTAAACCGTTAACCCTTAAGGTTTCAATATCTTAATTTCAGTCAGGTGCACATTCAGTGAAATCATTGAGTATTTTGCAACTGATTCAATTGTAGTCTGTTACTGTCACAGGCAGCAACAGTGGCAGTTCAAATTTGTCACAAAATATCCAACAGAACATTCATTACATTATAGGAAATTAGTCCTTTTTTGTCATTAAGGGTTTCTGGTGTGTGTTTTAGTAATCTGGCTTCTAGTAGCTCTCAATAATTTTGTTCTTTATGTACTTTTTGAATGACTTTGTTGTAATAATTTGCGCACGTGTGTCAGCATCTGTGTTATTCCATAAATGTAATGTTTTAGTGCACGTAGGAAACACTATACAGTAACACTTATATATGCAACACTTTCTCCCTCCACCAACAATTTTTTACTGAGGTCGCTGTCCGTGCTATAACTCTGTTTAGTCCGGCATGCTACCAACTAAACCTTTTCTATTCAGCTCAATAGGATAGGTTCAAAATGATTAGAGACACTTTCTTCATTACATACTGTGTAATATACTCTTCTCTTCCGGTAGTGCGATTATCTAGCCCTGCACTCCGGTAAGACTCATAAGTAAGATTTTGTCTCTCTTCGTGTTCCACTCAGCCTTCTTAATGGCTTCGTAATTGTTTGGATGTCCCCATCCGCACCATGGGCTGATCCGACTCTGGGAAACTATTGGGGTTTCCGAGCGGTGATGGCTAGGGTGTGGTGTCACATACACATTCCCGGATACATATCTTCAGATACTTAGTAGTTAGCACTTTAAGCCAATGTAGGAAAGCACTGTGAAAACACATGTATTAATTATTATCTTATTTACTGACAATCCTCCCGCACCGCAGTGCAAAACTGGCAACTTGTATATAAACCTAATGACAGGTAAAACGGTTAGTTCCATAGAACCCGGTGACGGGCGAGATGCGCATCCCCACCGAATTCTGTTAAAATGTCTGGGCATGATATTTAGATCTGCCACGCCCTTGTGGGAAGGACATTTACGGTGGGAATTCGCCTCTCTTACCCCCACCACCGCGATAGGAGAAATGGTCTAATAATGCTTTTGTGAAATGTAACCCATGTCTTGTAATGTTTTATGTGGTTGCGGGGTGGGATGTCCGGATTCTTATCCAGTTCAGGGATCCTGCTATGTAACATGTATGAGCGCTGTCTCTAGCATTGATGTCTTGGGGCATCTGTTCTCCGTGACAGCCGTGTTTAATAGCTAGGTAGATATCAGCCAGTTGCGGTCTAAAATAATTCTCGTTCTAAAAACAACTAAAAGGAATTAAGCAAAGCAGAAGGCCCGCCGAAATAAAGCGGCAACTACTAATACAGAAAACCAAGAACTACATAAGATGGTGACAAGAGAATCCATCGGGAATCCTCCATCCCGTCTTCATGTAAAGCAATGCGCATCCCTATAGTCATAATCTCACTAGGTATGGTCTTTTCTTTCTAAAGCATTTTGATTGAAATATTATGGTAGGCCCATTCTTACCTACCTTTCCTCTTCCGCTTTAAGCAGTGGCGACACCTTCCCGAGACGGAGGCCCGTGCAAGGCACTTGCCTCTCGCAAGGATTCAGCGACGACGGTCCACGCCAGGATAATACTCCTCACCCAAAACTTGCATTAGGAGTAGTGCCTGCGTGAGGCACATCACTTTTCGTCTGAGATAACCTTCTTCCTTTCAGCTTAGAGATATAATAACTTATATTAAGTTAACTAGTTAAGTCTCGTGTATGGGAGCCTCCCTTGCGGGGATACCTCTGTGGACCTACGAGTCTGTGTGGTACCTCCAGGAGCCCCATGTTTAAAAGTTCATCTAGCTGTCTCTATGTCTCTTATTTTCGTATGCTCTTATTGTAGTTTTATCTAGCATATTTTTAATTGTTTAGGTAAACTCATTGTATAGACTTATATTTTTAGGTCACAAAATCAAATCTTGTAAATCCATAGATCACGAAATTGCTATGGACAGGCATACTGGTGACACAAACTCGTGGGATGAGACTGTTGTGTTTAACGTTCGCGACGATGGTCGCACGGCCCCACCAGAACGATTGAGTTCCACCGGCCTTAGGAGCCGGTTTTCGTTTCCCACAGGCCAGTCTCGTACAAGGTCCATCACCCCGAGACCGGATGCTAACCAGCGTCATCACTCGTCGTGCACTTGCGGCGCGGCGAGTCGACATGATACACCGGAACGACCCGACACTACCCGGGGAGCTACACTATATCTTTATGGTGGCCAAAAACATTGGTATCATCCGTGAATAAAATTAGTGATTGTAGGTTACTGGCATTAAGTAGATCATTCATGTATAATAAGAACAGCAGGGGTCCAAGAATTGAACCTTGCGGGACACTGCAGACTAATTTTTTATTTCCTGAAATACATCCATTAAACCGCACACATTGCGTCCTATCATTCAAGTAATTCTGAATCCAATCCAAGGCGATGCCTCTTATGCCATAATGTGATAGCTTTTTAAATAGTATTGCATGGCCAATGGTGTCAAATGCTCTGCAAAGATCCAAGAATATACCTAGTGTATGTTCTTTTTTTTCTAGCGATTTAGAGATTTTCTCTATCATATCCACAATGGCAAGCATGGTGGAGTGTTTTTCTCTGTAGATTGGTAGATGATTGAATTTTTGTTTAAGTAGTTAAAAATTCTATTATAGTATAACCCTTCCAGAAGTTTTGAGAAAAGCGGAAGTACTGAGACGGGTCTATAGTTAGTAAAGTCAGATGGATCTTTAGCTTGATAAATAGGTGATACACGTGCTCTTTTTAAACGAGATGGGAATACACCCTGGGAGAGTGAGAGATTGTGATTTAGTGGGGTTAGTCTTTCTGTGATACACTCTTTAAAGATTTTCCATTAATAATTATCAATACCTGCACTTTTAGTTGGGTTAATTTGCATTAGAATTTTATGGATTTCTTCTCTGTCTGTTGGGGATAGGAACATTGAGTTTTGGTAGCTCCCTGTCAGATAGTCCTGTATATGAATTTCTGAACTAGCTTGGATTTTTTCAGACAATTTAGGTCCAATGTTTTCACAGAGTTCGCAATTAATCACCTGGTTCCAATTTATATTTGATATGATGTTTCTAGATTTTTCAATATTCTCGCTTCTAAAGTCTCTACAGGTTGTTTCCTCTTTTTCAAATGAGTTTTGCTTAACTTTCTCTCTTTCTACATAGAAAATGGGTAATGGTCCGAGTCCATGTCTTCCACAAAAATACCTGATTGTGTTTTTAAATTTAAACTGTTATTTGAGAGAATATTGTCAATAAAAGTAGCTGTTGTTTCCGTTATTCTTGTAGGTTTTGTCATGAATGGATAGTATCCAAATGTTCTTAGTAAGTTCACAAAGTCTTGAGTAATTGTTTTTTCTTGTTTCAGTAGATCGATGTTAAAATCCCCCAGTAGA
The DNA here is from genome assembly GCA_034401795.1 of Chaetoderma sp. LZ-2023a. NCBI lineage: Eukaryota > Metazoa > Mollusca > Caudofoveata > Chaetodermatida > Chaetodermatidae > Chaetoderma > Chaetoderma sp. LZ-2023a. The sequence goes on from CM067369.1 coordinate 256,891,471, forward strand.
TAAACGGTCTTATTCTCTTTTTGTATGGTTTTAAAACCGTTTTCTAATAACTCTATGAATTTATCTTTATCGCAATCTGGAGAACTGTAAATGACACCGATAATTGTATTTTTTGTTTTTCTTGCTGGTATCTCAATAAAAAGAGATTCAAAAGAGTCTTCCATTATTGTCAGGTTTTCTCTCACATAACACTGTACATTGTTTTTTATGTTGATGCCTACTCCACCTCCTGGTTGATTTGGTCTGTGATTCTCTAGGAATTTGTAGTTTTGCAGATTAATTAAGCTAAGTGCTGAGTTAGAGTTGATCCACGTCTCAGTAATTCCGATAATATTACATTCTATAGAACTGTTTTCGATAAAATGACTTAATTTGTCAAAATGTGCTGGTAGAGATCTGATGTTAATATGCATTGCTGAGAAAGACACAGCCTCATTGTTTTTAATCATTTCATCATTAAATTCAGTCTATAAAATATATTTACACTCCGGTTGGGGAAGAGTGATAGTTTCATCATCAGTATAGGTTTCAGAAAGTATAAATTCCTGTGATGTATTTAAATTAAATGGGTTTATTAGAATGCTGGGACCTAAAATAGTTAGTAAAAATTCAGTGTTGTTGTCGTGATGTGCATGGAAATTTGGTGGGCATATGGGAAAGGGAATGGAGTTGGGGGTGGGGGTGGGTGGGATATGGTTAACTAGCTATAGTAAATGGTGCAATATAAGACTGACAAATAAAGTCAGCAGAAAACAGACGGGTGCTGAATAATTTCCCCAGTTGGCTGTGTATTATTTGAATTGTATGACTATTTGAAGGCAACATGTGTATACATTAAATGTATTACATGTAGAGGACATTGATAAATGGGTGGGCATTGAGATAAGAAGTGAATCGGATGGGCTAGGCATGTTATGAGATGGGTCATGGATTATATGTCATGCATGAGAAAGATTAATTAAGAGCATATCTATAGTTATAAATATATCTAGGCTTACCCTAAATGGCCAGTTATCAATGTAAAAACTATATCTGGTCTTTTCTCAAGGGGATAGACTAAGCGTCACGTAGTTCACTACTGCATCTGAAAGATCGTGTTAAACAGAGATAATTTGGTATTGTTCTATTGAATTTGCGAGGCGGATGACATAAGAAAATTGTGAGTAGGGTAAGTCATGTCCCCATCCCACCCTCCGTACCATACCAATAGTAAATCATTCAAAACCAACATAGAATACCACACTGATGTATTAGTATATGCACATGTACATGTACATGCGTGTGTGAGTGTGTATACATGTATGAATGTCTGTACATGTATAAAATGAACTGCTGTGTATGTATGCATTCATACATATTGGTATAGGTGTATATGTGTGTGTACCTGTGTGTGCATGTCTACCTATGTGCATATTTAAGTATAAGCATCCAAATAAGGACATTATCTATGGTACAAAATGTATATGTGTCGATTATCGTGTGTCCTATATGTATGTGTATATGTGTATGTGCAGGTGTATGTGTATGTGTATGTATGTATATATATATATATATATATATATATATATATATATATATATATATATATATATATATATATATATATATATATATATATATATATATATATATATATATATATATATATATATATATATATATATATATATATATATATATATATATATATATATATATATATATATGTATATATGTATGTAATATGTATATATGTATGTATGTATATATATATATTTATATATATATATATATATATATATATATATATATATATATATATATATATATATATATATATATATATATATGTGCGTGTGTGCACGTGTGTGTGTGCGTGTGTGTGCGTGTGTGTGCGCGTGTGTGTGAGCGTGTGCGCATGCGCATGTGCGCGTGCGCATCTGCGCGCACACGTAAGTATAAGCTACATGCTATGTACTACATGTCATAGCATCAGCATCATAGCAGCTCTCATCCCCTATGGCATGTACACTGTCTCGTATTGTATGTCAGGGGGTCCATCGACTCATAGGCTGTGCCTTTGATGGACTGCCCATTTTCGATTTATATATATGTAAAATATGGTATGAAATAAACACCTTTGAACTTTGAACTTTGAACTTTCATGAGCAATAAGCCTTCGCGAGGTGTTCTTATACACACACATGTATCACTGCAAGCAGAAAGCGGTGGGTTACTAAATAATGACCAGTTCTCGGAATCTGGTTGGTGTCAAACAAGAACTGTAGATAATAAAAAAATGCTCATAGGCTGTATATACAGAAGTCCAAATTCAAGTGATACAAATAATGCAAACCCCTTAACTCTTATACTCAGTGCAAATAATGCCAAGTCAGATTATATTTTAATCACAGGCGATTTTAACTTTCCTAAAATAAATTGGGATAAAGGCACATCAAACGACAAAATTGGTTACGATTTTATCAACACAATTCAAAACAGTTTTCTAACACAACACACAAATCTGCCAACTCATTACAGAAAAAATAACACCCCACATATACTGGATCTCATACTAACTAATAATGCAGATATAATAGACACAATTACCCACAGACCCCCAATAGCGAAAGGTGACCACGAGGTACTGTACACAAAGATACAGACGAACCTACTAAACAAAACACCTAGGATAAACTGCCCAAACTGACTGCTAAGTAAAGGACGATATACTGACATGAGAAAAGAACTCCGAGAAACTGATTGGTCTGGCATCAAACATCTAAACACTATAGATGCATGGAATCTGTTCCACAAAACAATGACTGACAAAATAATTAAACACGTCCCCTCTTCGACTGGAACAAAAAAGAAAAAAGTCTGGCTAAATTATGAAACAATTAAATCTCTTAAACAAAAGGCAAATGCATACAAGAAATTAAAAAAAAAAACGATTTTGAGCACTACAAATATGTAGGAAATTTAACAACATCTAAAATCAGACAATCTAAGAAGTTCTTTGAATGCAGGATTGCATCTGAATCTGCAAAAAATGACAAAGCTTTTTGGAACTACGTGAAGACAAAACAACATTGAAGGAAACAGTTGGAAGCCTTAAAGTAAATAACAAAATAATTGCCAAAGATGGAGAAAAAGTAGCCCTACTAAATAACTACTTTGCTAGTGTTTTCACAATGGAAAACATAGACAATATTCCAGAAATTCCAATATCAAACACTAAATCTAGCTTAAAAAACTTGAAAATCACAAAATCTGACGTAGGAAAAACCTAAAGCCCTTGAACCAAACAAGAGTTCTGGGCCAGATCAAATTCCTGCCCGAATATTAACTGAAACAGCCAGTGAAATATATTTACCACCGAGCATCTTATTTAACAAATCAATAAAAGAAAGTATATTACAATACATTTGGAAAATGGCAACAGTAACAGCGATACATAAGAAAGGATCCAAACAAGACGTAGAGAACTACAGACCCATCAGCCTCACACCTATAATATGTAAAGTGCTGGAATCATTCATACGAGATACAATTATGACACATATGGAATCAAACAATTTACTAACAAAATGTCAGCATGGCTTCCGATCTAGTAGGTCATGTCAAACACAATTATTAGAATTTTTAGAAATTGTTACAGCTAGCCTAGACAACACCGAACCTGTCGACACAATATACTTAGACTTTAGGAAAGCATTTGACACAGTTCCGCACACAAGACTCGTTAAGAAACTTAGTGCATATGGTATAGAAGGCAAAATAATTAAATGGATAAAAAACTTTCTTTCAGACAGAAAACAATGCGTCATTATTAATTCAGAAAAATCAGACTTTGCAGATGTAACGAGTGGGGTACCTCAGGGTAGCATACTTGGTCCTGTATTGTTTCTAATTTTCATAAATGGCTTACCAAACTTAGTCAAATGTACTTGCAAAATGTTCGCAGACGATACAAAACTACTGGGAAATCCACTAACCACAAATATGCAAACCGATTTAAACAGTGTCTGTGAGTGGTCCCAAACCTGGCAACTTACATTCAATCATGACAAAACAAAGGTTATCCATTTTGACACCAATACTCCAAAAACGCAGTACTACATGGTTGACACTGATAGGCGACTAACTATTTCTCAGTCAGTTGTCCCAAGGAATCTAGGAATCTACATATACAACAAACTTTCTTTTGATTCACACATTAACAAGATTTTATCAAACGCAAACAGTACACTAGCCATTATTAAGCGAACCTTTTCCTACATGGATCAAAACAACTTCATCATACTTTATAAGTCTTTGGTCAGGCCCATTCTAGAATATTGCAACTCAGTTTGGTAACCTCACTTATTAAGGCAATCAAGAACAATAGAAAGGGTTCAGCGTAGAGCAACACAACTTATCCCTACCCTCAAACACCTAAGCTACAGAGACAGATTAAGCTCACTTAGTCTCATGTCAATGACATATAGAAGATTCAGGGGGGGGGGGTGGAGATCTGATTGAATCACACACAGTTATACACGGGATGTACAATACAGACTCAGATCAATTCTTCACTAATAATCAAATGGCACACATGACATTGCATGGTCACAAACTCAAGATTCAAACCAATTTTTGTCGCAATAATACTAGAAAACATTTCTTCTCACAGCGTGTAATCTCACATTGGAACTCACTACCTGAAAACATTGTGCTAGCCCAAAACATAGATATTTTCAAAACCAGACTAGACAAACATTTCAACGAGATAACTTATTACTATGACTAATTAAAATTAATAAACTTAATAACTCAAACTTGGGACTCACAAGCTGCTTCATGCTTACGTCCATCACTATGATGATTGATTGATTGATTGATTGTACAACATAAATAAAAACACGGCCACCATATCAATATCATATGGTGGCTAACATATCAACATTATGGTAGAGAAAGTTAAAAAGGTAATGATAGTAGTATAATATTAACGTTTAGAAAACATTTAGACAACATAGATCACACATTATACGAAGGTGACATAACAGTTTACACTTACGTGATATACATTTACATAGAGTGGGGATACTTATCCTTTTATTATTATTATTATTATTATTATTATTATTATTATTATTATTATTGACTTTGGGTTAAAGTTGATATTATTTGTTTGGGTATTTTTAGTGATTTTGGTGGCTGGGTGCTATTATATCTAGTTGCTGACTGACATGGTGATCAACTTTTGGTGCTTGCTGAAACATTGTGTTAGTATTTACCGATGATCGTATTCTTAATGTTTTGTTTAAATGACAATTGCGTTATGATTTGTGTGCGTAGTTTAGTGTCGGTACTATTCCATAATTGCATTTCTTGGTATGATGGTGTTTGTTGAGCTGCCTGTGTTCGGTGGTAGGCTGTGTATAGGTTATTGTGTGATCTTGCACTATGAGAATGTATGTCTGGCTGTTTTGTAAATATATTTGAAAGGGATAAGGGTAAGTTGCCATTGTAGTAGTCCCTAAGAATAGTGTATAGCTGGACCCTTCCAATGTCCTCAAGTTTTAGAATTTTGTTTATTTTGAAAATATCTTGTCCCTCTGCTGTTTGGGTGAATAGTTTAATAGATTGTTTTTGCAATGATTTTAGTTTTGTTAGCTTATTTTTGTGTGTGTTAGTCCAAATAGCATTACAGTATGTTAGGTGGGGGAGGATTAGTGTACAGTATAGGTCTTTTACGATATTTGGTGGAAGGTATGGCCTGAGTCTGCGCATGATACCAATGTTCTTTGCTACCTTAGATATAACTGTTTCTATATGCTTCTCCCAAGTTAGGTTCTTATCCAGGTATGCCCCTAAAAATTTGGCATATTTGGCTTCTTGAATTTCCTTATTATTTATGCGAAATATAGGGAGAGCAGTTTTTCTTACTTTCGAGGATTTTGTGAAAAGTATGTAATTAGTTTTGTCAACGTTTAGGAATAATTTATTCACTTTAAACCAATCTGTTATTTGTTCCATTTCGCTGTTTACATTTTTGTACAGTGAGTTCATATCCTTGTAGCTGCAGAAAGCATTTGTATCATCTGCAAATACGATTAGTGATAGATGTTTACAGGAATTAGGAAGGTCATTCATGTATAGTAGAAACAGCAGAGGTCCTAGAATTGAACATTAGGGTACACCACAGGTTAATTGTCCATTTTCAGATATAACACCGTTAAATTGAACACATTGTACCCTATCAGTCAAGTAGCTTTACATCCATTCTAATGCAGTGCCTCCAATTCCATAGTAGGATAACTTTTTGAGTAAAATCTTATGGTCAATGGTATCGAATGCTTTGGAAAGGTACAAAAATACACCCACAGTGTGTTCATTTTTTTCCAGGGACACAGATATTCTTACCCCCATGTCTAAAATGGCAAGCATTGTGGAATGCTTTTCTCTGAAACCATACTGTGATTGGAAGAGAATAGACTTTTTATTAAGATACTTAATTATTCTGTTGTAGTATAGTCTTTCCAGGAGTTTTGAGAAAAGTGGAAGTACTGAGACCGGTCTATAATTATTAAAGTTAGATGAGTCTTTGGCTTTGTATATAGGGGTTACCCGTGCCCTCTTTAGTCGAGATGGAAACATGCCCTGTGTTAGTGACAAATTGCAAATGTGATTTAATGGAGTTAGTATCTCTGTAACACAGATTTTAAAAATGTTCCATTTGAAGTTGTCAATACCCGCACTTTTAGTAGTATTAATTTGCATTAAGATCCTGTAGATTTCTTCATTGTCTGTTGGGAATAGAAAGACCGAGCACTTGTAGCTGCTTGTCAGGTAGTCATGTATGCATTTATTCGAGTTAGGTTGAATCCTTTTGGATAGCTCGGGCCCATTATTAATAAAATATTCATTGAATTTGTCTGCTATTTCCTTTTTGTCTGTTATGGTGTTATTTTCATAAATAAACCGTGATATTTCAGAATCTTTTTTTATTTATTCTGTAATGTTTTAATTAATTTCCAAGTTTCTTTTATATTAAATTCCCCCACTTTATGAAGCACCTCCTTTCAGAGTAGTTCAAGTTAAACAGGGTCATTCGTGACAAACTTCTAGTTGGATGTGTCTATCGTAGTGGCAGTTACTCGAACTGATAAAAGAAACTAGTGCAGCAGGGAGAATCCATGGCCTCTTAATGGGTGACCTCAATTATCCAGGCATAGATTGGGAATACTGGCGATCAAGATCGGGTCAGGAAATAGTGTTCCTGGAAGGTGTTCGGGATTCCTACCTATTCCAACATGTAGAGGAAGCGACTCGAGGGAGGATTGGTACAGAGCCAAGTCAGCTGGACCTAGTGTTCACAGATGAGGAAGGAATGGTTCATGAAATTGAGCACCTGAGTCCTATTGGGAAGAGTGGCCATGCGCTACTATCATTCAACGTAATGTGCTACATAGATTCGAACAGTAGGCCTAGGGAAAAAGTGTATTATGAGAAGGCAGATTTGTCAGGTTTGAGGATAAGACTGAACCAAGTAAACTGGGAAGAGAAATTTAAGGACTGCGAAGACGATGTAGAGGAGAAGTTAATGATATTCATGATTACATTGCAGAAGCTAGAAGATGAATTCATACCCATAAAGATGATAACTTACTCAGACAAATATAATGGGAGGCAAACCTTGGATCGAAATACAATTAAAATTATAAAGAAAAAAAGTGGAGAAAAGTATCAAGAATTCTGCAGATTGAGGAACAATGTGAGAACCGTAACAAGAAAAATGACATTTTAGGAAAACTTAGCCAAACAGGCGAAACAAAACCCTAAAGCCATTTGGAAATACATTAAATCCAGGTGTAATACTAATGAGAGGGTATCGGACCTATTACATAAGGTGACATACATACGGTTGATTTCTCGTACAGGTCCTGTAAGGCCCCTTTCACCAGACTCCAGTTCTTCCTCATCTGTCCCCTTTCTTATATTTCTTTCACTTCCGATTGATGCTTTGAAGTCATCATATATGATGTCTTGTGTTCTCCAATATTTGTCTAGTCGGTTATTAACAGCATTCACAGATGGCACAGAGACTATTTCTTCTGGAAGATTATTCCACAGTTTCACTACCATTAATGTGAAGTAGTTAGCTCAATTGTGGGTATACCTTTTTAGAGTTTCCTCTTTCACTACATCTTGTTGTCATATCACTCCACATCTTGATAAAACCACTAGCTTCTGTATCATATATCCCATTTATAATTTTGTGGAGCTCTATCATGTCTCCCCTCTTCCTCCTGTAAGCTAAGCTGGGTAATTTCTGCTTCCGAAGTCTCTCCGGATAGGTTGGATTCCTGACTCCAGGTATCTGTTTCATTGCCCTCCATTGTACCCCACTCGAGCTGTTCAATATGCTTCATCTTACATGGTGCCCACACAGAACTCGCATAGTCTAGGTGCGTTCTTACTAGGCTGTTATACAAGGTCTTCTAGTCCATATGCTGAAATGTTCTTCTAATTAGGGTGAACATGGCGTTAGCTTTCTTCACCTTCTCCTTAATGTGGTTTTCAAAGGTCACGTCTTTTTCTATGGTTACTCCAATGTTTTTTTCGATTTCCACATTTGGAGCTTTCTTTTGTGACATGGATCGACCGGGCGGGTACTGGCCGCCCCAGCCAAGCTGGGTGCGGGCCGCCCGACCTGAAGCCATTCCCATAAGCACACACCCCTGGGTAGAGCAATTAGCGCATATAAGCCTATACCAGAGGCATTTCGTCATGAAAATGACAAAGTCCGTTGGAACACGTGGTGCGCATCGACGATACGCGTGTCAAGAATAGAGGCGAGTGTGTACCTCTAATGTACAGAGTAGGTACTCGTAAATACCTTTAATCTAATTATTTTCGTGGTTCTTGGTAGCAATGAGGACCAGAATTTGAGGAGCTTTTTTACACTTCAAACCATTTTAAAATCGGTTTAAAAATGGTCGATTTATCCTCAATTTTCCCCGTCAAATTATGCTCGAACTATTTCTATAACGTAATCGCGCGTGTATATATATATTTACTACCTCAACTAATATAATATATATACACCTGTGCAAAAGTTAAGCACCAGCAAAAACAATAGAACGTAGAAACATGATGGTACAACTAGGCTGCCATACTTTTTGTCCCCGCGTTAGCTGACATAATTCCAAGTACGAAATGCACATGCATGCATGACTTCACGCCGCTTGATGTCCGTGCGTGGCGGGAAACAGCACACGTGTTCAGTTATGTAAAAGTCCAGTTTGAGGTGTAGAACATTACATACAGATTTAGGCGACAAGATTAGGAATTTTGTGTTCATGACTGTGGTTTATTTGTACAGAGAGAATTAGCTCTTGATTGTGAACCGCTATGGCAAGACGAAGGTTAAGTGATCGTGTGAAATGGCAAATCATAGGCATGCATACCACTGGTATGTCATGCAGAGAGATTGGCAGACAGCTGAACATTAACCATACTGTAATCAGTCGTTTGATTGCAAAACATGGGCAAACTAACGAGGTGAAGGACAGGCCTAGATCTGGAAGACCGAAGAAGACTACTGCCCGTGATGATCGAGCCCTAGTACGCCTTGTTAGGAGATCTCCATTCACCAACAGCAGAGTGCTCAGCCAGCAATGGGAAACGCGCAATAGAGTGTCAATGTCTACCGTCAAAAGGAGACTGTACGCTGCTGGCATGAAAGCTAGGAGACCTGTCAGACGTCCTCTCCTCACTGCACACCACAAAGAGGAGCGTCTGAGGTGGTGCAACGAAAGAAGACACTGGAACATGAGATCCTGGAGACGGGTACACTGGTCCGATGAAAGTCGGTTCCTGCTTCATGCCACAGATGGTCGAACTCGTGTAGGGAGGTCCAGACGCACGGCGTACGACCAACCTAACATCATGGAAGAAGTTCCATTTGGTGGAGGTTCCGTTATGATATGGGGGTGCATCTCATTTGATTGTAAGCTGGATCTGTTGACTGTACCTGGAACACTAAATGGACAAAGATATCAAGATTCCATACTGGATAGAGTTGTGGTCCCTCATTTTGTAAATCATGCACCTGGAACCCACCCTATATTCATGGATGATAACGCCCGACCACATCGTGCTAGAGCTGTGCATGAATACCTCCGCCAGAATGCCATCGAAACCCTACCATGGCCAGCAAGGAGCCCTGACATGAACCCTATTGAGCATATCTGGGACATTCTGGGAAACATGGTGAGAAGGAGGGATCCTCCTGTGCAGAACCTACAGGAATTAACAGACGCACTCCATCTTGAATGGCAACGAATACCACAATGGCGTATCAGTCCGTTGGTGACCAGCATGAGACGTCGTGTCCAGGCCGTCATCCAGGCACAAGGTGGATATACCCGGTATTAATAATGACAGTCTCAAACTCGTGCACAGATGTTAAACTTCGTTTTCAGACACCATTAATGACAATCTAGCCACGTGTGTCAACTGTAGGGCAATAGTTGTCAGTTGTGTCAACGTAACCATATTCAGGCCTCGTTTTCAAGTTCAAACAAAAACATACAGTGTTTCCCCACCATCATAATCAGCATTCCTCTAGTTGCATTATTACCTCTTGCACTAAGATGGATGGGTACATAAATGTTTATGCTATTGCTTTCTTCATAGCACATGAATATACCCTCGCATGTGCGTAAAAATAGGGTGGTGCTTAACTTTTGCACAGGTGTATATATAGGTTGATAACCTATTGCGGTATGGTTAGTTAAGCACCTACAGTAAACAAGGATAATATGAACAATAATAAAGAAATCATAAGTTGTGGTCCGAGGACTGGTGCAGTACATATTAGTCATCAGTACCCTTTACGGACATAAATTTATGACGGTGAAACATACTATGTATAGCTACTCAAGTACCTAGTAATTACTTGGACGGAACAGGCTACTATGTTACTGAAATTGAGACGCTACATACAGGTAGCGCTAGTTGACACGTTCTCTTGAGGATGTCCAGGGGCTGGCTGCCCGAATCTACCATAGATCGCTGGGTCAACCAATCAGCGCACTAGAATGCTGTGACGCATACACAATTATCTATGTATTACTATATGTATAGATGTGTAGAGTCACGTAGTAGGTCACGTGTACACAAATATATATATATATATATATATATATATATATATATATATATATATATATATATATATATATATATATATATATATATATATATATATATATATATATATATATATATATATATATATATATATATATACATATATATTTACTACCTCAACTAATCAAACTGTAAAAACTGTGATATTATTTCAATTGCAATGGTTAGTTATGTATATGGCAAGTAGCCATCCATTCATATGTTTTGTTTATTAATGTAAAACTTTGGACCACTGTACGCTAGGAGATATTATACAGCAACAATATACGCGTCATTTATTCCCGCCACCAACAATTTTACACTGAGGTCACTGACCGTGCTCTATATATTGAGCCCGGCATGCTACTGACTAACCTTGACTATTCAGCTTGGTAGGATAGGTTGAAAGTGGTTAGGGACAATTTCTTCGTTAGGGGACATGTACTGTACGCCTTTATTCCGGCTGTTGTGGTAATATAGCCCCGCACACCGGCAAGGTTGTGTAAAATTGGCCAAATACCTATAGGGCTTCATATTTATTCAGTAATTGTCTCTTTCCACGATTCACTCAGCCGCAAGTCTTCTTAATTGTTTGGATATCCCACCCGCACGTTGTACTGATCTGACTCTGGGAAACTATAGGAGGTTTTTGAGCAGTGATAGCCAAAGTGCAGGTTTACGTACATCTCCCACTGTATCTTCAGATACTTAGTAGTTAGACATCTTTGCCAAGGAAGGAAAGCACTGCGAAAACATGTAGTTATTAATTATTATTATTATGGTAGGATATATTATTTCCAGCCCGCAGTGCATATTGGGCATATTGGAACATAAACCTAACGCCAGGTCAATAGTTACGTTCATAGGATTGGTGACGGATGAGACGCACATCTCCACCTAATTCATTGCAGTGTCTGAGAAGGATCTTGGAATCTGCCACGCCCTTACGGGAAGGACACTCACGGTGGATATTCGTCTCTCTACCCCCACCATAACGATATGTCAGTCATAAAATTTGCCTGTGTAAAATGTAGTGGTAGTGTCAGGATTAAAATGATACCACCTCCCTCAACTGGCCGCCGTTCGCGATCCGTGACCCTTACCACCCTCTCAATCCCTGGGGCATAGGCTGGTGAGACATGTGGTTGGTGTATGCCTCTAGATGGAGTCCCAGGGTTGTTGAGACAGGTGGTTGGTGTGCCTCTAGATGGAGGCCCCAGGGATTGAGAGGGCGGTGGGGGCCATGGATCGCTGAATGGCTGCGAGTTGAGGGAGGTTGTATCATTTTAATCCTGACACTACTACTAGGCAAATGATACCACTGCCCTCTCAATCCCTGGCGCATAGGTTGAGGGGGCCAGGTGCGGGGTCCACCACGTGCCAAGCCAGGCAACCACAGGGATATATACCCCCACAGGTACTGATCTCCACACATAATATGGTCTGAACACCCAGTTAGAGACAGGCATTCACAGGGATATACACCACCCACAGGTACTGATCACCATCACCACACATAAAAGGTTTGAACGCTGATCGCCACACATAATAGGGTTTGACCACCCATTTAGAGACAGGCATCCACAGGGATTTACACCACCCACAGGTACTGATCGCCAGCACCACACATAATATGTCTGAACGCCCAGACATGGAATATACACCACCCACAGGTACCGATCGCCACACATATTAGGGTCTGAATGGCCATTTGGAGACAGACATCCACAGGGATATACACCACCCACAGGTACTGATCGCCAGCACCACACATAATAGGTCTGAACGCTGATCGCCACACATAATAGGGTCTGAGCGCCCATTTAGAGACAGGCATCCACAGGGATATACACCACCCACAGGTACTGATGGCCAGCACCACACATAAGAGGTCTGAACGCCCCGAACATGGGATACACACCACCCACAGGTACTGCTCGCCACACATAATAGGGTCTGAATGCCCATTTAGAGACAGGCATCCACAGGGATATACACCACCCACAGGTACTGATCGCCACACATAATAGGGTCTGAACGCCCATTTAGAGACAGGCATCCACATGGATATACACCAAGAGTACTGTTGCACAGATTCGCGCTATTGCAAAGCAATTCAGCCGTAGAGGCTACTCTAAGGCCAAGAAAGCCGACTTGCTCCAGATGATCGACCAGGTCTGTGCCGAGGAGTGGCAGAAGCGACTCCTGAGCAATGAATACGGGAAGGTTTCGAGCACTTCCTGAGGATCCTTGGAATCCCCACAAGAAAGCGCAGTGGATACGTGAGTTTAGTCAGTTGGACGAGGAGGTGACTGCTAGCTTGCGAGCCAAGGCTGTAGCGAGGCGGATGGAGGCCCATTCACTGGAGCACTTAACTTGCCAATGCAGGGACCCCCTGCACCCTATGCAGGCATCCACAGGGATATACACCATGGGTACTGTTGCACAGCTTCGCGCTATTGCAAAGCAATTTGGCCTTAGAGTCTACTCTAAGGCCAAGAAAGCCGACCTGCTCCAGATGATGGGACAGGTTCATGCTGAGGAGTGGCAGATGCGACTCTCCCGAGCAATGAATACGGGAAGGTTTCCAGCGCCTACCAAAGAGGATCCTTGGAATCCCCACAACAAAGCGCAGCGGATACGTGAGCGTCGTCGGTTGGCCAAGGAGGTCACTGCTAGCTTGCGAGCCAAGACTGTAGTGACGTGGATGGAGGCCCATTCACTGGAGTGCTTAACTCTCAAACGCAGGATCGTTAAGCACTGCCGAGGTCTGAGGCCAACCCGGAGCATAAGGGGGCCGAGGTCTGAACTCTTAGCTCGGAGCATAAGGCGAGAAGGCGAACACATTATCGACCAGCGTCTCGGCGAATGGGAGACAGAGGATAGAGGACGCCGGTCAGTACACTGGGCATTCTTCAGAGGTCTAGAAGGAGACCTCACAGGCCGGATCATGCAAAAGATCCAGCAGACTGTCCAGAAAGCCTTCTATCTCTGCTACACCCATACATCTATCGCATCCGTCAAATCGAAGATGGTAGGGTGATGCTCTTCCACAAGAATGCTCCAGGGAGCCCGTGTCTGAACATGATAGGAGCAGCTCAGGACTGGGTGGCAGCAAGAGAGCAAGCCCGCCTCGACACAGACAATATCGATCGACCCAGCACCAAGTGGGCTTTCGTTCGATCAATCAACGTTGAGGTCAGGGCTGTCATTGACTGCCAACCTCTGCTTGGGACAGGCCCCCTCCCAGACTGGCTATGACAGAAGAAGAGTATGACTGCCCTCGACACCTACAGGGACAACATGTGTCTCTGGAGATGTTTAGCAGTCCACCGAGGAGCGAGAGCTTGCCACACAGTTCTACGGCAAGACAGTACCTGATGTCCGCAAGACCTCGCTGGATCAGCTGAGCAAGGTAGAGGTCTTCGCCAAGATCGGGATTCACCTGTATGAACCAAGTGAAGAGGGCACCTGGCACTTGATCAGGTAAGCGGCCCACTACCGTGACACCATGACCATCGGAGTGTGGGACCACCACGCCTTCTACATCAAGAACATCTCCAAGCTGGCACATACACTAGTCTGCAGTCACAGGCATGCCATCTTCAACGCCATGCTGATCACTGTACAGGCGGCAAAACAAAAAATCGTGTGTCCTGGCGAGAAGGTTGAGGTGCTACAGTCTGCGTATGAGAAAGCCTTCTATCCACCCCAACCATCCAGTTCAGCGGCTATTCATTGGATCGAGTATGAGTCGAGAAGCAGAGGCGTACGCATACACCATGTAGAGTGTGGGCACGGTGTCGAGCGTTGGATCGAGGGCGCTCCCATAGATGGTTATGGTCCGACCACCAATACCACTTACCAGTTCCATGGCTGTCACTGGCATGGGTGTCCACAACACCAGCGAGGCGAGGATGCTGAACAAAGATACCGCAAGACAGTCCTCAGAGAGGAGAAGCTGAGAACCTCTGGATGCACGCTTGTGGTACAGTGGGAGTGCTGTATAAAATGCTGCCCAAGCGTCCCTAAACGAGTTCAGACTGTCCCATACCCACACTTCATAGTTTACGACTTCGAAGCATTCCTAGATGGTATCAAGACTCATCCTACGGAGACTCTCACGATCGAGAGTACTCACATGACTATCTCTGTGTCAGTTAGCTGCTCCTTAGAGGGCACCTAGAGTGAGCCGACTCACCTCTGCAATCCTGACCCCAAAGATCAGAGAGTTCATGCTAGAGATCCAATGGCGAGCATCTCTAATCCGGACAAAGGTTAGGGCACAGTACATACCGACAGACCTGGACAAGCTCCCAAAGCAACAGCAGCGACTGATCAACAAGTGGTGTGATCAAGTGCCTGTACTCTGGGAGGTATGACCTGAACCTCATCAAGAAGTACTTTGTCGATGAGATGACTGATAGTACAGGTACAGTGAAAGTCACCAAGAAGGCTAGTCAGACCATGTTCCTCATAACACCTGAGCTACGGTTTCTCGATGTGCTGAACTACCTCGGCCCAGGAGTCTCATACGAGGTATGGGTCAAAGCTTACGGGTGTACACAGCAGAAGAGCTGACTCCCATATGAATGGTTTGACACACATGAGAAGCTCAACTATCCAGGGCTTCCTGATTACTCAGCATGGACATCTAAGCTTAAGGGTGGCTACCTCTTGACGCGAACAGAGTGGGAAGCAGACATTCAGCAAGCATGAAATGTGGACATTCGCCGACTTGCTGCGATACTACAACAACCTGGACATCAGTCCATTCATCGAAGTCCTAGAGCGGATGCGGGAGTTCTACACAGAACGAGAAATAGACATCTTCAAAGATGCAGTGTCTATCCCAGGTATGTCACTGCAGTACCACCTACGTGGAACCACTCAGCACATGCCAGATGTTAAGCTCTATTCCCCGGACAAGGAAGCCTACGAGATGCTGATGGGTGCTGTTGTTGGCGGTCCCAGCATCGTGTTCACCAGATACCACGAGGCCGGTGTGACTCGAATCCGCCAGAGTGAGTGTGTCTGTCAACATCTACTCGGCTACGATGCAAATGCTCTGTACCTGTTAACGATGGCGAAAGAGATGCCATGTAGTAAGGAGAAAGTGTACAATTGGTCCGGTGCCAGTGGGGTAGCTAGCTTTAAGGAGGCTCTCCTAGCAGACAGCTGGTTTGGGTTTGCTGTGGTGGATTTAGAGGTCCCCAAGGCTCTGTGGGCAAAGTTCTAGGAAATGCCTCCTCTCTTCTATAACCACGGGATCCTGGTAGAGGCAATCTCATCTGAGGTGCCGGCATATCTAGGTCGAACAGGGAGGAAGCGGCCCACCACCCAGAAGCTGGTCGGTGCCCTCTCTGGCAAGAAGCGGCTGCTGTACGCCCCGAACCTCAAATGGTATATAACCCATGGCCTGGAGATCACTGCTGTATACCGCACCATAGACTATGAGGCCAAGTGCCCATTCGAGTGGTTCGTGGAGAATGTTACGGAGGCCCGCAGCTTGGGAGATGTAGATAAGAGCAAAGCGCTCTTGGCAGATCCCTTCAAACTCCTCGGCAACAGTGCCTACGGGAAGCTTATTGAGGCCCTAGAACGTCATAGCAACACCAGCTTCACAAAGGGTGAACGCGTGGTAGACAAGGCCCTGCGTAGTGCATGGTTTGAAGATCTCGAGGAGATCAGTGAGTCATACAAGCTCCAGAGTCACAAGCCGAGAATCACAATTCGAAGGCACTTCCAGGTGGGGATAGCCGTTTATGAGCTCGTGAAGCTGTGAATGCTGGAGTTCTACTACGACTTCCTCGATCGCTACGTAGCTTGTGACAGCTTTGAGTACCTGCAGATGGCCACTGACTCTGCGTATATCGCTGTAGCAGGTTCCAACCTCGACGACGTCATTCGTCCTGAGATGCCAGCAGAGTACCAGGCCAATCCCTGGGGCCTCTAGCTAGAAGCATACCAACCCCATGTCTCAAGCGGGACTGGCTAGCTTGGAAAAAATGGTCTGGACGGACTCTGGGACTGTTCAAGCTCGAGTTCGAAGGCTCTCGTGGCATCGCTCTCGGCTCCAAATGCTGCTATGTGGTGAGGACAGCTGCAAGTAAGTGCTCGGCTAAGGGAATGTCAAAGTGGCAGAATGAGGTCTCTTGGCAGAGGTTCTACAGTGCCCTACATGGCGGGGTGGACAGACCTAAAAAAACTGAGGCCTATGCATGCACAACAAGGGTATGTTGACGTATGCGCAGGAAAAACTCGGACTCTCCACTTACTATGATAAGCGCCATGTGCTGCCAGATGGGGTCCATACCGAGCCCATCGAGTATCATGTTAGCACCCTAGGGGGTGGTAGCTGTGTGTCTTCAGGGACTAGCTGAAGCTCTTCTACGACAAATGGTCGCCTAGGTACTCCATGCTGGCATGCCAGGTAGTACAGTGTAGGCCGCTCCTTCGCCTCCACATACCTGTCAAGCCTGTGAACATCTATCGACCAGTTAGGATCTGTTGCACACTGTCGACCACCTTCTAGTTCACCAAGCTCATACAGGTACCGAACCAGAGCATCATGTGGTAGGCACTCCTCTCCCTTGTTCGCTCCTCTAAAGCTGTCACCAGCAGAGTGTCTGATAGCCTCTACCGTCTTCTTTCCAATTAGCCTAGTAACCTCGGCATTGGATCTCTCCACCACAGCAGGCAGCCCTCTCACCCATACTCTAGAACGTTCACTCGGCGCGGCCAGTTCCTGGGCATATTGGTGTGGGAACAGTCTCTCTGCCAGTGTCTAATTCCACCGCTCAACGGACGCCTGGGCATGGTGATGCCCTACCTCGCCTCATCTAACTGTCACACCATGTTTCCACGTGAGGGCTGCAGTCTCACCTCTGAACTCCTTACCCTCATCCACCTGCAACAATTCTGGCCGTTGGAGGGGATTTTCCGAAGCCTCGTAGACACCCTGGAATGCCTGGGCCACTTGGCCAGCTGACTTGTCTGTGAGCGGTACTGCCGCCTTGTACCTGCTGGCGACATCGACGATGGTGAGGGCATACTTGTAGGTCTTACGACCAACCGAGTCATGTGGAAGGAATAGAACATCTGCCTGGTGAACTCTGTTCGGGACAGTTTCTTCGAAATTGGCATGCCTGATGTGCCATGGACGAGGTCTGTATATCTGCCACATCACCTGGTGGCTGAGCCACTGGCTAACTATCTCCAATGTGAAGTTGTGGCCCTTGCGAGGTGCAGACTCGAGTGGTTGAAGGGGCTCATGGTAATATCCACCAGGCTGATAGTAGAGTTCCTCAAGAAAGATGGTTGATAAACTCCCGGATTTCATCACTGACGTCCACTCCCATCCTGTCATGCATGGCCTGGGTGAACTCTAAATAGACAAACAGATGGCCGCCATTCATTCGACCATCACTGAAGACCTCCTCAAACACCTCCATGCACTAATCTCTGCTGGATCCTCACTGAACAGTAGTTTATCGACCAACCCTCGGAAGTTAAGGGACTTGACCCGGTCGTACAGAGATACCATCCTTATATAGTACAGCTTAAATGTTCATTAGTCCAGATGGCCGCGAGTGCTATGGCAATGTACGGTAGCCAAGCGCCTGCGACTCTGAAGAACGTACCTACTCCTGAGGCGATGGCTGGTATGGCTTCAGAAATCTTCTCCACCCCATGGAGAGCATTGCTGGCGATCTTGAGGACCGTCTCGCCAGCCTTCATTGTGAACAGAGCGATCAGAGCCCCAACTGCTGCCAGCGGACTGATAGAACCTTTTACATAAGTGCGATAGATTCCTTTCGCTCTGTGTACTAGCTTGCAGGATTCGGGATCTACATCATCATACTCGCCCGCGGTCTCCGCTATATCGTAGTCGTCTGCATCATAATCATCCTCCTCAACATAGTCCTCCTCATAGTCCTCGTCATCTATGTCCTCGACTTGATCAGCCTCTGGTTCATACATCGCTCTGGGGATCCATCACTGGGGCAGCTATATGGTAGCTTTAAATTGTAGTCTATAGCATGGCCTCAACAATCTTGAATGCGGGCATGATTGCCTTAGTGAGCTGGGGACTCAGCTTCGCCGACAAAAAGGTCGAGCGTGAGCATCATAACCAGGTGATGGAGAAGCTGTCTAAGGAGAAGTTTGAGTACAGCAAAGGCTTCGAGCATATGCGCCAGAGGGAGGCACGCCGACAACGACTCCGAGCTCAGGCCAACCAGAGCCTCAAAGAGGCAGATGAGAGTCTCGATGAGTACTACGAGGCTGTAAAGATATCTGAGCCAACGCTCGACTATGAAGCATCGACAGGTCAGAAGACAGCAGAGCTTATAGTAGTGGTGGCAGCTGCAGCGGTGACGACAGGAGTCGTGCTCGACGCACAATCAAGCTGATTACCTGATGTGTTCGACATGCATACCTTAGCATAGCCAAAGTAAAATACCTTTACACCTAATGAGCGAGTCAAGCTATAAGGTTTCCGATGTTGAAGCTGAGCCAGTTGCCCTGATTAGGTGGGATGTCCCTGCCCCCGAGGTGGTGATGACCCTCGAGTGCCGACTCGAGGTCGTCGCTTCCACTGGTTAGGGCAGAAGTGCATATGACTTAGTTTTCTATCTGTAGAGTTGGCAATCAGCCAGCTCGCGTACCTCACCAAGAACATTGGTCACAGCAACCACAAGTTTGAAGTTGTCTAGCTTATCCACCTGCTGGATGGCTCCTCCCTTCTGAACCAGGACCACAACAGCGACACAGTCTGATGCACCACGATGCAATGTCAGCTCTATCCGTTGGTTAGCTGTGGCTTGGACCTGCTGGTGTTCTCGCTCCACATGCACGATCCGCTGTTTGGAACCCGTTTGCTTCAGCTTCTGGTCATTCTCGTCATGCCAGACATGAAGTCTTGGAGCATTCATCGTCACATCTGCCAGCTGCTCAGTGTACACCCGGAGGTAAACCCTATCCTGCATGGAGCCAGATTCCCGTGTGTGTTCTCGAGGAGGGTTAAGAGTGGAACTGCCATGGGCTTCTCGACACCTGCTGGTAGTTCGAATTATGTGAACCCCTCATTGCACCCCACAGTGTAGTACCCCTTTCCCTTCGCATAGAAGGTTGGGCCACGAACCAGCAGAGCTTGCGGTGGTAGCGGTACTCATCGTTCACATAGGTGGTGTCCACGGTGCTTTTGCTCTGCATGATCTCCTACCTGTTCAGAACCTGTGGGAGCTCTACCATCTGTTCTATTGTGCTCTGAAGCTTGAACTCGAGTGTCATGCTCTTGATCTCTTGGATCTGTGCCGAGATTGCAAAGTCAATGTACTTTCCAGCAGCGGACAACGGGTTCTCATGGTGTATACTGAGTCCTTCCGAGGATCAGTGTGGTGCGATGTCATGGGTTAAATGGCCCCATCTGGATGTTTCACATACTGCAGCATGTTTAAGGTCTGGGTATATAGAGGGGTTAAATGGCTGCCATGTTTGGTAAAGTTCTCCAGCAGATTGTCTATAGGTGGCAGGACAAGTCGGCATGACAGACAGCACGACAGTCAGCATGACAGCAACAGCGTGCACTGTCCAACTGTGACAGGGTCCGAGGACTGCTTCGTGACATCAACATTATCCACGAGCGAGCCAAGGTCACACCTCCGTCTGATGCGGATATACTGGCCGCCATAGAGGAAGGAGCGCCAGCTTGCAGTACAAAAGAACTCCTGACTCGGATACTCAACCGGAAGTTTGACAGCACCCAGGGCAGGACACTCGACCTACCTCATGTGGCCCAAACCAACAGTCCTGTTATTCTAGCTCTCCAAAGGGCGAGGGTCGACCCCAAAGATCTAGTAATGGTCAGGAAGTGGGCTGCCGTATTTAGCCTCCATAGCCAGGATGAGCGAGATATGCTGGATAGCCTCTAGTCTGGAGCAAATAACTACTTCAGGGAGGAGGTCAGTGCCGCTGTAGCGGAGATCCACGACACCAGTCATGCAGAAGGTACTCAGGAGGGGTTCACTGTTGGCCGCAAGGAGGCTGTTGAGCACATCTTCAACGAAAGAGGTCGCAGGAGATTGGCCAGTAACCTGGCAGTATTTCTGAAATTCCCAGATAACTACCAGGACTACCTCATCAAATCCACTCGCAAATCAGATGCTCATCGCGCATGAACAATGTGGATCTTCCGTGAGAATTCCATAAGAAGAGAGTCCTAGACACGGACCCTCAGTGGGTAGAGTTTCGGTGACAGTACGGACTTGACAAAACTGCCGAAGTAGCAGTGGAGACGGCTGACAAAGGTCCTCAAGCAGCGGAAACTGCAGATGAAGTAGCGGAGACCACAGACGAAGTAGCGGAGACTGTGCAGCATTCTGATGAATGAAAAAAAGTTGCAGCGGAGACCGACGTGGTCTCTGCTCAGTCTGTCAGCGATGACGCATAGAGCAGGCTAGTTTCCTGGCTGGATTCAGCTTGTAGGTGAAGGTCTGTGCCTTTTCCAGAGATGGCTTGAAGTGTGGCAGCTCACCTGTCTCCTTGTTGCTGAAGATGAAGTGGTACAGCTCAGCTGCCCTCTGTACACCTGCGCTAAAGTCCCCTTTGGTCTCTTTGGGGGTTAGGCTGTCGTATATGGTCTCGAGCAGGGCACATCCACACTTGGAGCTGAAGTATAGCAACCGGGCATTGTGGCGGATGTCTGGTGTGATCTCGTGGGTGTACTTCTGAAAGAGGATGAAGACAGTTATCTTTGTGTGCCGGATGCGCCTGGTGATGTTGCTGAGGTAGGTGACGGTATTCTGGTCCATTGCAGGTTCATCGATAACTAGAACAAGTAGTTCTGTCAGTTGGGTTGCCAGCAGCTTCTTCATCAGTGCTTTCATGTTCTGCATCTTGGTGATTGGGCCATTGTACCATTGATCATTGCAGAGCGGGGAATCCTGCACCTCCGGCGGATACCAAGGAGGTGATGGAGGCGTCAAGATTGAAATCTCAGCAGCAGCTGAGAAGATAGCGTAGAGGGTCTGTGTCACCACCCACAATGTCTAGTACATCCAGTATCTGTATGTTACATGTACGGGAAGACATGACTATCCTGTGGTCTTAAACGGCAAACCAAAGAACCCTGACTTCTTCACCTCTGGTAGCCAGAGGCTGGCGGTAGCACCTGTTTGGCCATTGACAGTGATATGGCTCAGGCCGAGGCTGCCTATCTTGAGATTTTCTTCATCCTGTCGGAATGAGCTCTGTGGTTTCAGGTCCTGTGCATAGGACTCAGCCATAACCCTGATGGCTCCAGCCTCATCGACTCTGAGCATACCTCGCATCGTCGCCCTCTCCTTGATGCCCATCCCATTGTATACAGTCTTGGCCTTGTTAATGGCCGATTGTCCTACCGTATCAGTGTTCCCGATGAGATCTCAGGCTGGGATGGTACCTCGGATCTCCCGCATGCCTCCCTTCTCATCGATGTCTAGGAAGGAGATAGGGGCAACAGTGTCCTCTGAACCGAGGCGTGCCTCACCCAAGTGAGCATGATCGCCTTGCTCTTTGCTTTCTAGATCTGTGAGTGACAGAGTCATATATATATATATATATATATATATATATATATATATATATATATATATATATATATATATATATATATATATATATATATATATATATATATATATATATATATATACAGACGGCTTAAACCTACTAGTCATACCCCAGTGAAATAGTTGGGCATAGGAGGACCACGCAGTCAGCCAAGGGAATAGGTAGCAGTGCGCAGGGTACTGGCCCTCTCTGCAGGGGCACGCCTTGTGGGCGGTCCACCATTCCCGGGAATTGACGATCCTCAGTCCGCATGCTCGACTATGGGCTACACACCGCCCTCCGGCACACCATGCCTCATATGCTGCAGAGTTCTCGTGATCCATTTCTCATTATTCAGAGGGGTTAGACGTAGGCGACGATGATCTCATTGCACTCGTTGCCAGCCCTAGAATCGCGGCCTTCATTAGTGTAACACATTCACCCATGATCTTAGTGGCAGCAGTGTAGGAGGCACCACTGAGGGCGATCTTTGGGATGGGGTGAGTTATTCCGAGACAGTGCCCGGCCACCCCACTCACCACTGTAGTGGGGACAGCCACAGTGGCGGCAGGAAGAACCTCATTTCCCCCTGTCATCTTCACCACAGCCACATTCGCCCCCACATTACTAGCGACATGGACTGCCAGAGGTTTTGCTTTGGTCAGTAACTTCTTTGTCTTGGGTCGCAGCAGGTTCTTCACCTTCTTAAGACTCGCCTGGCTCTCAGGCAGTTGCTTCACGATCTGTACCGTTGACGTCATTGTTTAAGCACTGAGTATACAACACGGTTAAACGACTGCGTCCCCTATCGAGAGAGTTAATAAGATCTTCCCAGTCTGCATCTGCCAGGTGCCCGGGTTGGTACTCAGGAATATTCCTCTCTCTATTGAGACATCTTAAATATGTCTGGGCTCACGCTATGTGAGAAGTACTATGATGTCTTCCGGAGGGGGTTGAAGGACTACAAGAAGAAGACACCAGATGAGCTCGCTTAGCTCTCCAGTGCTGAGCTGACAGAGGAGCTGACAGCTGTGGAGCTCTATCTAGGATTGGGCAAGGGACAGATCTGCTTCCTCGAATACCTTATCATGGGCGGGAGTATCTTCGAGCAGCTCCTGCGAGCTAAAGGTTTCTACAAGGATCGGGAGTATCTGTCAAATGTGTTCCAGCGGTTGCAGACCGCCATGGCCTCACTGGACTCAGAGCTGAACAAGGCTCTGCGATACTACAAGCTGGAAAAAGGATGCGCTGCCGAACCCTCCAGCCCTTGGATGTGCATGTTGGCAGCGGGTATAGGGGCTGTAGGGCATGCCAAGCTGGTTCAGTGTCTCACCGTGGTCCCCACTGCTACTGTGGAGAGTCAGGATAGTCTTATAACTGATTTGCTAGTGACGAAGTAGGCTGATCCCGAGTGCCATGATAGCTAGGCCTGACACCACACATAGAGCTACCACGGGAAGTGGTGTCATGTCGACTGGCTGCAGTGTCGGGGCACCTGGAGCTGCAGTGTCGACTGGCTGCAGTGTCAGGGTCGGAACCACTGCATGGCTCATACTATGCGTAGGTGCATTGATGACAGTGTTGCTGTCGAAAGGGACACCGGGGGAACTCCCCTCGACTATCATGTTGTTATAGCCCCTGACTTGGAGGTCCTCGATGTTCACGATCATGTTGCCCGGAATCAACTGTAGGTGTGGCGAAATAGCAAAGTCAAGTTTGCGATGGGCCTTCTGCAACCCCTACTGGAACTTACCAATAAGACTACTGGGGTCTGCCACGATGATCATATCCTCAACGAGACGGATGAACATGGCCTGGACCTCTGCTCTGCTGACACCATCCATGGAATGCCGCAGCTGAGTCTGTGTCTTAAGGAGGCAGTAGCACAGTGCTTCCAGGGACTGGTTGATCCGGACGATCCCTGCTGGTGTGAGGCCTGAGGTGGTGTGTGGGACAAAGTACTTCCACACATCTGGATAGTCCTGCTGCAAGCCAGTGATGTGCATATTTTGCATCAGTGCTCCAGTGTCAGAGTCTGGATCGAACGAGAATGTCACTGACTTCCGATGGCCTACTCGATAGGGGAATCCTGAGTAGTCATGTCGCGGGTCACCGTATATAACCCCTAGATTGCTGTTGTCACCACCATGCCACCGATAGTATGGGTGAGCGCTGAACTCTCTTTGTAGTCTGCTGGCCGCTGAGACTCTATGACTGTTGAGCTGTGGGTCGAAGGCGTTTGTATCAGGGAGGCTTGCACCCAGCTCATGGAGGATTCGTCACACCATGAAGTACACATGGAATCTGAGACAGCTGGCGATGAGCACAGCTTCAGGAGTAGCAGAATAGGACTGAAGCAGGGTGGAACTTACTCCACATCCTGCCGTGGCTTCCACACGGCAGAGTTCAGCTGCTGATTCCAGTATGAGAGGCTTGGAGCAGCCATCCAAATATGAGCTTGCTTCGCATTCTTGATGGTGATAGGGCGGTTGGTCAGCGGTCGCGGGTTGACCGACAAGCTGGTTCGGGACCGTCCATCCACTGTGATGGAGAACGGTGTTAGTTCTGGTATATCATCCAGTAGACCTCTCAGGCCAGTCAAGGGTGTACCCAGGAGGGGCGGTTGGCTCCGGATGAGTCTCATGAGGTTCAGTGGGAAGGCCATCTATACTGGTGTTCTTAAAGCTACTGTACAGGCAGCACACTATTTGTAGTCGTCTCGACTTCAGAGACTAGCGAGGCGACCTTGCTGTAACATTTTTTTTAACTCCTCCATATCAACCCGCCCGCTGGAGCCTTTGAGGTATTGCTGTCGCACTTTAGGTTTCTCCATGCGGTACTGGGCTTGGACCTTCAATATATGGTGGTACACTTCATCGGTGACCTGGCCATCCTTGAGAGCTTTGCTGACAGACTCGTCTATAGTCCGTAGCATACGCTGTCCCAGTGCCATGTACTTAGCATGCTTCTCCAGCCTCCTTGTGACCTGCCACTGCCACACCCCCAAGCCCGTGACCAAGACAGTGGCGGCTCATGTCACGCCACCCAGCGGGATGGCGACTATGGCCCCACCCCTGTAGTGAGAGTGGCCACAGCTGCCACCCCAGCACTGGCTCCAATCACACCCACAGCAGTGGTTGTAAGCGCGATGACGTTGTATGCTGTCTTATATCGCCTGCGCGTTCTGCTGTACTTTTCTGCCTCATGGACGAGATTCTGTCTGATGGTATCTGTCTGCTGGTGTCGCCAGCCGTGGATGGTACTGGCCTCGTCAGCCATCAGGGAGGGTTATATTTCTGGTTGCTTCCACAACTCTGATTTTGCCATAGTATACCTGGAGATTAAACCTGCATCACCTGCAGAATCTACTCATGAGTCATAGAAGGGTGCATTTTGGAGAGCCTGGCGAACCATGCCAGCTTACTGGTGTCGAGACAGACGTCTCTTAGACAGAGGTCATCCAGCACTATGTTGGATGCCAGTAGCTTTCTGAGACATGCCATCTGGAACTTCACCTTATGACCAAGATAGTAAGTCCGCCGCTGGATGGCTTTCTTGGTCTTACACTCCTGCGCCATCTCCTCTTCCCACTGTATGACATCTGGTTCATCTTCATCTGTGAAGACACCTGGCTCATCATCGTATGTGAAGACATCTGGCTCATCATCGTATGTGAAGACATCGTCCCGCTTACTCCCTGGCTCATCGTCGTCCACAGTCTCTGCTGCATCGTCCATGGTCTCCGCTACATCTAGTTCATCGTCATATGTGAAGACATCGTCCCGCTTACTCTCTGTCTCATCCTCGTCCGTGGTCTCCGCTGCATCGTCCCTATTCTCCGCTACATCTGGCTCATCATCTCGCTTACTCTCTGGCTCATCCTTGTCTGCGGTCTCTGCTGCATCGTCGGCAGTCTCTGCTACATCTGGCTCATCGTCGTATGTGAAGACTTCGTCCTGCTTACTCTCCTCCAGGAGGGCCTGCCAGTATCGGGAACCTTCACTGTTCCTTCGCCTCCTTGCAATGCTCACATTCTGTTGATACCAGCTCTCCCACTGTAGTCGCTCTCCTTCTTGTTGACAGATCTGTTGCTGTGCGAGCATCTGTGCAGGGGTCATGAAGGGGCAACCCTGTTGCGGGCTCTTCATCATCTCGGTAAAGGTAAGATATTCCTGGTGTGATATCATGTCAGGTCAATGAGTAATAAGAGGGTAGACTCTAAATGGGCATCCGATACACCATCTGTGCTGGCATATATGTTAATGGAGGGGCTGTCAAACAGGTGATTTACAGGTGTGAACAGGCTAGGACTGATAGCTTTCCATAGGTTGCTGTTGGCACCTGGGAGATACTCTATCACGTCCCAGCCCACTTCTACCAGTGAGCTGCTGTGTGCACTGCCTGGAGGTTGATGTAGCACATCGGCGTGTATGTATGTTGTGCCCTGCTGGGGCACCTCGAAGAGTACCCATTCTACACGGTACTGTACCACCCGTCTCCCCTCTAGAGAGGGTGAGATTACGTTTTCACCACCTGAGAGCAGCAGTCGGACAATCTGAATGGTTATATGTCCTGTTTAAACCCCTCATATAGTGTGCTATGGAACCAATATTTGCTCACTCGACTGGTCTTGCTGACCTAGCAGATGTGTACGCAGTTGATGCTGCCAAGGTAGAAGAGAGCGATGGCAAGTCATTCGCGCTACAGTACGAAGCAAACTCAAATGCATTCTCCCTCCGCCCCATTTGTGGTGATGGGGTGGACCTGCTCACAGACCTCAAGGATGTGTCGAAAGAGCGCCTGGGTCGCAACATAGATGGCCACAAGATCGTGTTTCTGTACGATTTCCCGAAGAAGTACATCCTCGACCCGTTGATTGAGCTCTCACATACAGAGGTGGCAGACATCAACACCCTAAATAACGACCTCAGCTTCCATCTGGCCAAATCCTATTCGAACAGTGCCCCGCCGATGCCCCATGATGGCCTGCTATTGACCCTTGCAAAAAACCTGCAGTTCATATTTGAGAAGAATGAAGTGTGGTACCGTGCTGGACCTGGGGGTGACTGGCAAACATAGTTGCCCCTATATAGGCCTCCCGCAGTCATTGACATAGAGGTTACTCCCCTCTCCATTGATGTGAAAAAGGATGGGACAGTTCGAAAGCTCTGCAAATGGGGATCATCCTTCCTCGCCTACATAGGTGAAGGTGTCTCCCTGACGAGGGTGGGTCACCAGATTGGGGTTACAGGTGGAAAGCTCCTGCTGCATCGTCCATTCGATGGACCAGAAGAAGCTGTTAACCTCCAGGAGGGCACGCTACAGGTAGATGGTGTGTCACATGTCTCCAAAGTTAAGGGTGCTGTTAAACTGCTTCAGCGAGTCAGACTCACTAGCATGCAAACGACTC
The DNA here is from genome assembly GCA_034401795.1 of Chaetoderma sp. LZ-2023a. Classification (NCBI taxonomy): domain Eukaryota; kingdom Metazoa; phylum Mollusca; class Caudofoveata; order Chaetodermatida; family Chaetodermatidae; genus Chaetoderma; species Chaetoderma sp. LZ-2023a. The sequence goes on from CM067369.1 coordinate 256,919,636, forward strand.
ATATAGTCCTAGAGCTACGTTTCTTAGCCGGCGGCAGAGTGAAGCAGCTAGCCCCTGCCCCTGAGGGGATGAAGATCACTATCGATCCGGATGGAACAGGGCTCGATCTGGCACAGATATTTCTCGAGGGGTTCACTCTGTTCAGTTTAACTCTTCATATATAGCCATGATTCTCATCATACTGCTCGTGCTGGCGTCAACAGCAATGGGACAGGATGCTGAGACTGCCATGATATTGGATGCCGAGTGGGCCCACTTCCGGGATGACCCCAGTACAATCCTTGGGTCGACCCCTTGCGGAGAAACTTTTACGACCGCTTTCACACACGTGAAGAGATCAAGTCTGTCTGCCACTTCTATGGGGTGGAGAGGGTAGGCCGTGGTTGTCAGCTGGAGACCCATACTCAGCCCCGGATTCTCTGCGTAACATGTGGACATGCCAGAGTCTGCCGTGGTTCACATGCTAATCACTTTAGCCTCCTCCCAGGTGAGCATTGTCAAGGTAGATGGAAGCCCCTATGGGTGGTCCCATCATGCCAATGCGACTCTGGCAGAGACTACGTGTTTGTCTGAGCCTACAGAGTTTAGAGAGAGAGAGAGAGAGAGAGAGAGAGAGAGAGAGAGAGAGAGGCCGGCCCTGTGGTTGATGGCGATCAGCGGTGTATATCACTGCGGAGGCTTGTCTCTAAATGTGCGTTCTGACCCTGGTAGTAGTAGTAGTAGTGTCGGAATGATACTACCTCCCTGGCAGCTGTTCGGCGATCCGTGGTGGCCCAGCAACCTATGACCCAGGTTTTGAGAGGGCGGTGGTATCATTTGCCTAGTAGTAGTGTCAGAATTAAAATTATACACCCTCCCTCAACTGGCCACCGTTTGTGATCCGTGGCCCCCACCGCCCCTTCAATTCGTGGGGCCTCCATCTAGAGGCATACCAACCACCTGCCTCAACAACCCTGGGCCTCCATCTAGAGACATACACCAACCACATGTCTCACCATCCTATGCCCCAGGGATTGAGAGGGTGGTGGGGGCCACAGATCGCTGAACAGCGCCAGTTGAGCGAGGTGGTTTCATTTTAATCCCAACAGTCCTACTAATGTAGCCATCGTCCAGTGGTGTTTTATGTGGTTATGAAGCAGGGCATCTGGAGTCTCACCCAGTTCAGATGTGTTGTGAAGTAACATGTACGCCACTGTCCATGGAGGTAGAGGCTTTCTAAAGCAACCTATGGGAGGTGAGGCATCTGCGACCTTTGGATAGCCATGTCTAATAATAGGTAGGAATCTTTGCCACCTGCGGACGAAACTAGTTCTCGTTTCTAAAACCCATATGGTAGGTTAGGAATGGCAGAAGTTCCATATAAATAAAAGCGGCACCTACCAATGCAGTATCTTGGAATGACATAAGGCTGGCACTTGTGAATCCTTCGGGAGTCACTCGCCCCTTCTTCCCATAAACCAGCATGCATAACGTTAATTATGTCATTCACTAGGGTGGTCTTTTCCCCTTGCATTTTTGTTTAACAAAAGAGTGGCACTTTTTGCCAGCTCTTTTCCTCCACTTCGGCGTTGAAGGCATTTTCCTGTGATGAAGGCCCGTGCGAGGCACTTGCCTCTCGCATAGGCGAGATATCCTGTGACGTTGGCCCGCGCGAGGCTATTACCTCTCACACCAACCAGTAGCATCTAGGTAACCAGAGCCCATGCGAGGCATATCCCTCTCGTAATATCAGGTGTCTTTTTCATTTGTATCATGAAAGTATAATACCTTATATTAAGTTAATCAGTGCCCTCGTTGTGTGGATGCCTCCATTGTGGGGATACCTCTGCGGATTTACGATTCCGTGTGGTACCTCCGGCGACCCCATGTGCAAAGTACATTAGCTAGCTCTACTTTATGTATTATAGTATATGCTCAATTACTGTCAAACGATCTACCCTTGTTTGACAAACTGTTATTTTCATATATATATATATATATATATATATATATATATATATATATATATATATATATATATATCATTCTCCATAGTTAAATTGATATGGAAAGACATACAGGTGACACAAATAGTTGGGCTGATACCATGCAGTTCAATCTTAGTGGCAATGGTCGCACAGCCCTACTGGAACGATTGTGTTCCACCAGCCTTAGGAGCTGGTCTATGTATTTCACGGAGCGACGTCCCACGGGATCTGGAACCCTGAGACTTGGATGGGACATTAAATTGAGGTCCCGTCATACAGTGCCCATTACTGTGTGAAGAACGTGAGCTAGGGTTAGGTAGGCAAGAAATTTCGGCATAATCAAAGTAAACCGGGTGCTGAATGGATTCGTCCTCGGATGGAACCACGCAACATACGGATTACAAAATCAAAACAAAATTGCTAGAATTAGAATCTTTCGGACTCTTCGATGGGACTATGGAGGGATGCAACCCGGATGACTGATCGAGTTCGTCCTCGGACGGACACAGTCACCATACGGGCTACCTAATCAATCAAAATCAAACAAGTGCGCGCTGGTGCCTGCTCGTATGATGGCCAGAAGAGCAAATGGGTCCCAGGACCCGAAAGACCCCACACCCCAACCACCCCCCCCCCCCCACTCCCCCCAAAGGGGCCTGGAGGTCTCTGACCTAAAGCCCCCCCCCCCCCGCCCTTGGGTACATCAGGTCATAACACCGTACGCCCCCCCCCCCCCGACCCCGCACCTACCCCATCCCTTCCCCACCCCGTTAGGTCCAGGTTAGGCCATCCCCATCACCCACCGCCAAGCATGAGGAGCAACAGAAAAGCCATGGACAAGAACAGCAATATGAGACAAAATCGAGAGACAACGATCAGCACACACACACAGAGAGACACAACCTAATGCACAAACCGACGTCACAAGAATTCACAAGAATTCAACAGAAACCATAAAGGCCAGGCGTGAGTCTAGACCATAGCATTGGGAACTAGCATATAAACGCCTTAAATATTACAACACACACACACCCTGAGACTTGGAGCTAACCAGCCCCCTCATTCGTCGTGCACGTATGATGTGACGGGCGGGTACTTCATGCCGGAATGATCCGATGATAGCCCGCGAGCTACACTTCCATGGAGTGTGTATTTCGTCTCTGTTACTCGTGTTGTCTTCCCAATTTGCATATGCTTACACTTGCCCGGATGAAATTTTAGCAGCCATGTCTTGTTCCAGTTTGCCATTTTATCCAGATCTCTTTGCAGGATATTGGGGTCCTCTTCTCTGGTAATTGCCCCAGAGATCTGTGTTTCGTCTGCAAATAAGTACATATCCGAGTCCACAATACTTGGGAGGTCATTTATGAATATTACAAAAAGTACTGGGCATAATACCGATCCTTGAGGGATTCCTGATGTAACCTCCATCCATCTTGACCATTCTCCATTTACTGCAATGTGTTATGTTTGAGTCTCTAGAAAGTTTGCTATCCAATCTACTACAGTGTCTTTTATGACATATGCTTTCAGGTTGTTCATTAAACGCCTATGGGGAACTGTATCAAATCCTTCTAGTAGTCCATGTAGACGCAGTCTGTACAATGGCCGTGGTCCAGTGTGTCTGTCCAGTTGTCGAGAACTGCCAGTAGCTGTAACTTTGTTGACGTGCCCAAGATAAATCGGTACTGTTTTGTTGAGAAGAATTGACTCCTTTTCATGTGCTCAATAATGTGCTGTCTAATTGGCCTTTCCATGACCTTGCATACTACAGAGGTTAAGCCCACTGGTCTGTAATTTCCTGCTTGGTGTCTGTCTCCTTTCTTAAATATTGCTGTAATACAAGCTTTTTCCAGTCATCTGGTACTTTTCATAAAAGAAATGATTGGTTAAACAGCATGGTCAATGGTAGTGCTATGGATTGTGCAGTTTCCTTCAGGAATCTAGGGTGGACTTCATTTAACCCCGGTGACTTGTCCATCTTCAAGTTTTCCAGCATTTTCTTGGTTTCCTCCACCAATATTTCTGTCAGGCATTTCATACTACACTGCCTTGCTTGGCAGAGTTGGAGTTTCACCTGCTGGCCCGTTCACGAATACACTGCTAAAATGACGCTAATATCTTTGCTTTGTCTTTATTATTTTCCAATTTCTCTGAGTTGGTGTCTGTTGGATATGTGTATAAATCCCCAATTTCCACTTTTGACTTTGATCTAGACTTTATGTATTGCCATACTGCTTTCTGGTTTGATTTTGTGTTTCTGGATAGCTGTCTTTCGAAATTCTTCTGAATATTCTGTGTGCTCTTCCTCACTTGATTACATGCTCTCCCGTATTCCTTCTGTATCTTTGGGTCTTTGATCAGATTGCTTTCCTTGATTGAGCAGTCCTTAGCTTTATCTTTTCTATGATATCTTTGTCCACCGGATATGCATGGCTTTACTTTCAGGATGATTTACAAAAATCTTTATCGGCACATGTTTGTCTTCTATTTCCTTAATTCTTGGTTGGAACAGTGACCAGTTTACGTTTATATCATTGTCACCCGTAAGGTATTGGGTCCAATTTACACCTTCCAGTTCTTCGTTGCCCTCTTTGTCGTTTGCTTTGTCATGGCACATTCTTTCCTTTATTCTGTTCTGTACTTTTGCATAACACTTATATTGGATGCAGAGTACACTGATCGCTTTTATATAAACAACTAATACCATCCATAACCGTAGATTTATTTACACTATTTACATTATCCTTAGTTTGGACTTTACCCTGGTAAGGGTCCTGCAGGAACCTTTATCATGGGAACCGTTACTAATTTCCTTGCCCAAGGCGGCCCCCGAACCTTGTAGTGGTATGCCCCTGGGCTGTTTCTTCTTTCTGCTTTGTTTCCATGCATAGTCTTTTCTCTTGTTCTCTCTTTGCTCATGTTCAAGTCATTTCCAATTTTTACATTATCGTATACTTGGTTCCGGTGCAGATGGTGTATATTCCTAAATAAGTCCACTTTCAATTCTTGTCTGTCAAAATTCACTGGGAGGGGGGGGGGGGTGGGGGTGGAGTGGGTGGGGGTTGGGGGTGGGGTGGGGGTGGGGGGTGGGGGGTGGTGGGGATCTTCCTGTCCTACTTGTAGCATCACCTTCATTACTTTCTTTAGTCTTATCAAATTTCCGTAAGCGTATCACCTTACTTATGCAACTTTCATTCACTTTTACTTTACAAGGTTTCATTGCACTTGAAACTGTATCCATATCTTCTTTCTTTCACCCCTGCGCCAATTTGGAGTCCACTTCTTTCACACCATAAATAATTATATTGTCTTTCCTAGATTTCCTTTCGTTCATCTCCGAAATTACTATTTCAAAGGATTTGGTGGTTTCTTTTGTGGTTGCCTGGTCTTCTATGTCTGTTTGTTTGCGGCTACTCAAGTTATCGCTCTCTTTTAGGACGATCTCTTTTACCTTGCATCGTTACATTTAGTTTCAATCCTTTCCTCTAATGCTACTATCCTACTTTCATATGTCGCCATGATAGCCTTACATCTCTATCTATTTTCAGATCTGTGATAATATTTTTCTCTTTTGTCTCTCTACAGCAAACACAGAACGACATTAAGTCTGAGCTTTCCAGAATTCTGTTCTCGTCTTCACTTTTATTTAAACGTTTTATGCAGTAGCGTTTCTTAGACTTTATCGGGCTATGAATTCCAGTGATAACTCCTTATACATGCTCCTGGCATGCAAGTGGATATGCATCAGGACAGCTGCGGAGGCACGTTTTGGCTGGCTTGACCATCGAAATGTTGAGATGAGAGTCTATATGCTCACGTATTTGTAACGCTTGTTTTTAAATTGGCCTTATTTATTTTCTTTTGGTGACCTACATCTGATTAAAAAGTTTATGTTGTTAACCCTTTCATCAATGAATTGACCATATCTCAATTTCAAGACAAGAACAAAGGAAAGGTGTCGAGTACTTTGGGTTTAATGTGACTAGAAGTTGTTGCTGCCTTCGGCAGCGACGGTTTACAGTCACATTGATATCAAAATATTCAACAGAATACGCTATGCATCAGTAACAATCGACATTTTTAAGGGGTTTGTTGGTAAATAGATTAAGTTTATTGTTTTATCTATCTATTTTTTGGGTTGTCTGTGCTCCAGTCTCTAAAATATCATTTTGCGTTTAACCTTGTTACTATGTTGTGTGACTGCTTGTATTTTATAGATAGACTGTTTACTGTCTTATGTGTCACTAATTTAATGATCAATCGTTACAGCCCTAGTATCAACCAGTGCTCCTTTTCCTATATGTTGACTCTGATATTGCCTGCATGATATTGTTCCACATTTATGCTGTTATATGTATATTTATTTCTATTTTATTGACGCACTGGCAACGTGCGGCTTCAATTTCCATGTGCTAAATTAGCCCACAGTCATGCACCCATTAGTTTAATTTGTTGATCACCATCTCCCAGTCGGGGGATCGAACCGCTATTCTGCAACTCCGCATAGCATCAGCAACCAGACATCTTTCCACTGGACCACCGTACCAAGACTAAAGGTCAAGGTTTGGCCGACGAGCTTTCACATGTCTGATATACTGACACACTGACGATTCAGATGGGACTATCTGTGGATGCATATGCCACGATTCAATCCTATGCTTTTTACGCCTACTGTATTCTGACTCCAGCACGGCTCTGGCAGTAGATGTATTTTTCTTTTATTGATGCACTGGCAACATGCGGCTTCAATTTCCATATGCTAACTTAGCCGACAGTCATGCACCCATTAGTTTAATTTGTTGATCACCATCTCCCAGTCGGGGGATCGAACCGCCATTCTGCAACTCCGCATAGCATCAGCAACCAGACATCTTTCCACTGGACCACCGCACCAAGACTAAAAGTCAAGGTTTGGCCGACCAGTTTTCACATGTCTGATATACTGACACACTGATGATTCAGATGGGACTATCTGTGGATGCACCTGCCACGATTCAATCCTAGGCTTTTTACGCCTATTGTACTCTGACTCCAGCACGGCTCTGGCAGTATATGTATTTTTATTTTTTTATTGCCACAATGGCAACTTACCCTCCTCTTTAACCAGTCAATACACAAATGCACTCTCACAACACAAGAACATGAAATAACATGCACACAAGACACCACCAAACAAAAGCAGCACAACAAAAACCCTCATATAAAGCAATACAAATACGGAATAACACAGATACAAAGACACGCACAGACAATATTACTCTACAGTCATTTAAACAGAAGATTAAAAATATGATTATAAAAAACTACTAGGCCCTAAAAAAACCCAAAAACAAAAAAGAAATCCACGAAAAAACACACCACCATACCATTATCACACCAGCACCCAGTCACCCGGACAAATAATAATAATAATAATAATAATAATAATAATAATAATAATAATAATAATAATAATAATAATAATAATAAATCATGATGTTAATAATAATAATAATAATAATAATAATAATAATAATAATAATCGTAATAGTAATCATCAGATTACTAATGCCTTTACCACCACCTTTACCACATAACACCACCAACAATATTTTTATTGATTGCAACCACCATCAGCACTACATGACAAAAAAACTAAATTAAAACTCAGATGATCTTATAATGAATTTTAATTAACAAGATAAGCACACCTCTCACTGTACCTGTAAATATGTTGTCTGTCTGTCCCATGTCCCATGTCTCTTGTTTATATTTTTTAGGACTAATTTAATCCTGAGCTAATTATGTCATATTTTATAGTATCAGTTCTTCATATATAATTTATTTATTTATTTTTTGCTCTATGTAGGTGTCCACCGTCTATATAGCTCTGCCTTTGGTGGGCCACTTATTGTGTAATTATAAATTATATATTTTTAGATGAAAATAAATGAATTTGAACTTGAACTTGAACTTTAACACCTCTGACATTCTAGCATCTTATCCATACACCATGTTTAGTTCCAGTATGCCAAAAACTGTTGAAATTATAGCCCAGACTAACATGTTCTGTAATGTTCAATGAACCATGATTAGTAGGTCAATAGTAGGTCAAACTGACCTACTCTTCATAGACTGTACACCGCCTCCCTAAGAAGCATCCACATATCAAAATTTAATTCCCGTATACCAAAAACTCTTGAAGTTGCAGCCCAGAAAAAAATGTGTGTAATATTCAATGAACAGTGATAAGTAGGTCAAATATATATATATATATATATATATATATATATATATATATATATATATATATATATATATATATATATATATATATATATATATATATATATATATATATATATATATATATTGTTTGACCTACTATTGACCTACTTATCATGGTTCATTGAACATTACAGAACATGTTAGTCTGGGCTATAATCTCAACAGTTTTTGGCATACTGGAACTAAACATGGTGTATATATATATAATTTCTGTAATATTCAATGAACCGTGATAAGTAGGTCAAATATATATATATATATATATATTTGACCTACTTATCACGGTTCATTGAATATTACACAAATTATATATATATATATATATATATATATATATATATATATATATATATATATATATATATATATATATATATATATATATATCACTACCACTGTGGCAGTGGTAATGATTTGGAATACTATTTAACTCCGATCGAAATGTTGTTAGTTGTGTATGCATGGACGGATATAATAGATTACCCCTTTGTCAACATATAAATACGGGTACCAGAAGAGCGACTGTAGTACATATCACAGGTATGTGACCCTGAAAATGTTGGCACCACTCAGAATAGACCTTTCTACTTTACCATTCCATTATATGACTTCATAATTAATTACGTGACGTGTAGCATGAGATCTTAATCAATGATCTCATTATGACGTCACGAATGACGTAGATAAGTGCATCACGGACGCATAATTGAAGACGGACTATGTGTTGTTGTACGAATTGTATGTCTTTACTATTTAATAAATATCCGTTTGAATATTTTGAAACTAATTTGACTGGGCGCTGTTGGCACCAAGTCATATTAGTTACAAAGTATCCAACAGCTTACCTGTAGTGTTTTCAGGAAATTGATAGTTAGGGCATTCGGGGATCGATCAATTCCATCACAGCGAAGTGTGGGTGGAGCTTAGCTGGAAGTGGGCGAGGCATAGCTAAAACAGGATAGGTCCATTCAGGTGAATAAACAGAATTGTCTAGTGTACACCAAAACTCCGTCGGGCATTTCCCATTGTACCTATAAAATAGGCTATGCCATATGCATAGGCATGCTAAAAATGCAAATGCCCAATTTTTGTCTGCTATTTGATGGCAAAAACATTTTCCCGCACATTTTAACCCCAAAATCTCCAACAAAAGGTCTCTCTTCAGTAGTTCAGTGAAAACGGACAAAGGGGTGGGGTGGTGGGGTGGAATTAGTTCGTATGTTGACATCGTTGGTATCTGGGTCTGAAGAATAAGTGTGCGGTCTAACTCCTCTTTATAATGGGCTCGATCACCCTTATCCCAGTGGAGTCTCCCTAGCTGTATTATGTTGGCATTGCATGGAGAATGGCCATCGCATCTTCCCCTGAGCGGTATGTGGTCTGAACATTTATTGTAATGACATGATGTATGTCTCCCTATCTCCGGTTTCGCGGCTCTGGTGGTCGTTAGAATGTAATCAATCTGTGAGGACCAGTCCATGTCTTGAAAGGCTTTTCTGAAGAGATAATTTGCAGACAGGTGAAAATAATTTCTTGAGCAAAATTCGACTAGCTACTTATCTCTTGGTTTTGGGGGAGTGCGGTGAAGAGCTTAAATCGTCACACATTACGACGTCACACGTGGTTCTTTTTTGTGATGATCTCTTGCCAGTCAGCCAAACTTCAAGGTATTCAGCAGCATACAGACTGGTTCCTTTGTTGGGTGCATAGGGTCCACCTAGGATAATCTGTAGTGAGGCAGATCATTTTATGCAAGCCATCTGGTAAGACTGAAATCATACTGTCCATTCTGTTTGACTAACGCAGGGTCACTCCAGTGTAATTGGATAGGTGGTAGTGGTTTGGTTTCATCCACTGATTTTGCTGCCCGTTGATACATAGGGAATAGTTCGCTCAAGAGCTCATTCGCACTGTCGAACATCCGGTGTTCTTGCATGTTTGGCTTCTTGTATTTCCTGAGTATTTATGCGACACATGTGATATAATTGTGAAAAGTATGTAATTAGTTTTATCAACGTTTAGGGATAATTTATTCACTTTAGAGCAATCTGTTATTTTTTTCATTTAATTATTTACATTTTTGTATCGTGCGCCTGTATCTTTGTGGCTGCGGAAAACATTGGTCTCATCTGTAAATAGTATTAGTGATAGATGGGGCCCAGGGTTTAAGTACCGGCAGGCCATTCCATTTTCAGATATGACACAATTAGATTGTGTGCATCGTACCATATCAGCCAAATAACTTTGTATCCAGGGATTTCCTGCACATTCATTACGTTTCACAGATTCAGATTCAGATTTATTTATTACTCCCAGATCATACATGTAATACATGGGGTAGCTATAAACATTATACAATTTATATAGTGGCAAGACAGTTTACATATTATTTATATATTTCTTAACTGCTAACATTAAAACGAATAATCTAGGTTTACTACAGTAACGTGATTGCTTCTTTTCAGGCAAGCTATTTTCATATTAACCATTTTCTCGTTCACAATTTCACTTTGTTTTCAGGTATTATCTGTACGGGTTATGTTTGTTGGCCGTGTTTGCGCGACAATTTCACCCTTTTTGGAAATGCGTAATAATTGAATTTATTAGTCGGCAAACCTTATATAGCGGGTTTTTTGTTATTGTTAGTGAATAACTGGAAGAATTAAACATAATTTGGTCGTTTACGGTAGTATTTAAGCATTGTTTCTACGATTCTAACGTGAATATCGTTAACGGTTCTCATTTTAAATTTACGAGTATCGTTCACAACAATTAAAAAACTCTGTATCGTTGACTTAGCAATACTGGTGTGAGAATAGCTGGAAGCGTATTTTTCAAAAAATTTACCGGTTCCGGTAACCCGTATTGTTCTGTGTGAACAATACTCGCCCAATATTTGAAAACTGTATTGCTTGGATGGATGTTCTATAAAGACTAAACACTATATTGTTCTACAACATCTATTTATTTGATAAATTTGATTGATTCTTGTGAACTCGAAGGAGTTACAGAAAATTATAGAAAAATTAAATATGTACATTATTTACAAATAAGAACAAGTGTTTGTTGGCATGAGTGCCCGCGCTCGTGTGCATAGCTCAAGCACTTAAATACCCGTGCGATTGCGTGTTGCTGTCGTTATCACTATCATTGCTGTTTTCTATCGCAACCGATTGTCATTTTCATTGATTGGCAGGACTATCGTTGGCTTTATTATCATTAGCGTTGTCATCATTCATCAACATTTGCATCAGCATTGACAGAAAGCCTCCCCATTCTCAAAACTCATATCATCATTGCTATTGACGTGCACACGCTATTCATAATCAGATGTATTCAGATTAATCGTGTTATCATTATATTGTGACAAAATCTTCATAGTTAGATTATGATTAATTAAACAATTATATCACATTTTTCAATTATAGTCTGTTTATTTACAGCCATGTGTACTCATCATAGACAGGGCTCATTAGTCCCTGTTTCTCTGATAAAGCAGGTTACTGGGCTAATGCTAGGCCATATTTTCCCGGTATTTGTCGAGTACCGGCCAAGTAATATGGGTTATCAGAGGCTAGGTATATTTGTCTATTCTGGTTATAGCGCCGGCTGTTTTACTGTGTTACCCATTGCCCTTTTAGGAATTGACTTTACTTAGTCCAGGATCCCAGTGTCCGTTTTTGGATCCGCAATTTATATAGGCTCGCGCATGGGTTTTCTACATGGAGTTATCTAATATAACTACCTCTATGGTTTTCTAGTTTCCATGTCAATATAAAATATAAAAAAATCGTACGAGGTAAGATCCGGAACGTTCCCCAATTTGTAAATAGATTTTAAAATTTAACGGCGGGTGCCATTCTAAATCATATTATGTGGTGAATCTAAAGTCGGCTCCATTACGAGGTAAATATTTATCGTAAGAATGCATCCTCAAGTGTTATCCAGATCCAGTCTTCAATAACGGAGGGGTCACGATTAAAAAAATATGAGTGGGACGGGATGGATGACCTTATAACACCCATCAGTTTGAGGAATCGAAAATTGGCCTCCGTAATGATGTCGATAGTTAGCCCTATATTATCCCACTGATGCTCTGGTAAGTTATACTGGCGATTAAAAGGTTTAAGGGTGGAGTTCCCTGACTATACTAAAACCCATTCAGTTTAGTGAATTGAAAATCGAGCCCCGTACTGGTGTTGCTACTTAGTACCTATCCCTCGGATAGGTGTGTGAAGTGTGAGCTAGATTGGATGAAAACTGAATAAGGAGTAGTAAAAAGAAACAAAATGGCTTTAAGCCCAGAAGGCGCTTCTAACGCAATACCAGATCATCTTGGTACTCATCAAGGTCATGTAATTACCTCTTTCAAAAGCTATAAAATACTACTGCAGACCCTATTTCCGATAATACACCACTGATTGGTCGACGCGGCATTCTCATATACAAGTGCCATTAGAAAACAAAATCCACTACCAACTCTGATCTCTCAAAACAAAACTAATGTCAATGCCACAGAGACGTCGAATAGTATGCAGATGATGTTGATTTTATCAACGGAAGGGACACTGAATGAACTGCTTCAAATAGCTGCAAAACAACAAAGAGCCGCTAAACTCATAATAAATGAAGCCATAACTTATTTCACACACGCATCTAGAAGCGAGTTAAGAGTATTACCCTATTAATATGCCAGTTTCAATGCAACTATGCCATACATGTACTTTTTCTGGTTATTTTGAAAGTAATCTAACTGGAAGCTGTTGCTTCTGTAGCAGTACTGTAAGTGTCGTTGCCATGGGAAGGTTCGGCCTTTCACCGATATAAATTTAAAGAATACACTTTTTAATTCCAAAATATTCAATAGCTTTCCTGTTGCTTTTACCCCGAGATTCAGATACCGGGAATTCATATTCAATACATTCTAAACGTTGAACCTGTAGTCCTAGTATGCCAGTTTTACACCAGCCATACATGTAATCTGTTGGTTATTTTGAAAGTAATGTGACTGGAAGCTCTTCCTGTCTTAGCAATACATTTTGTGGAAATATATTGATTGTGTGGTAAGAATAATACTCATGATGAGCAGTACTGAGTTAGACAATACTATCGGTATTGGTGGACAGTAATGATAATCCTCACTAGTGTTGTTAACGGGAATATGTATCGGTAGTTGTGTTTGCGGCTTCTGTAATGAATTTCATAATACTTGTCAGCAGTATTGCTGATTAGATAGATAGATAATTTATTTCCACAATAGGCCATCGACCCTTAAGTGTACAGATTATATAATTCGATGGCGCACTATGTGTCAGATAGTAGTAAAACTAAATCTATAATTAAATATTAACCTATCTGCAATCTTACCCTAATCAATATCGTCATTTATTCAACATTAATCCCCATATCATCATCATTTACCACCTCTACCCAGGGACGGATTAACCACTAGGCTAACTAGGCTGCAGCCTAGGGCCTCGCTCCTAAGGGGGCCTCGCTCTTTAACCATTTGCTGCCTAAGCCAGCCGAGAACAGCCTTTATATTTGTCTTGAGAAATGCCCATTTGCAGACCACGAGAAGACTGGAATAACTGCCTCGGTAACCGAGCCAGTCATTCCTGTGGTAAATTTCCAAAAATAATCTCTTGATCTGCAAATGGACATTCTTATAAGAAATTTGTTTAGTTTTTTTGCCACATTTAGACATTAAAGGGTTAAACCAAAAGGCATTTTAGACTTTTTTCTATATACTACGTAACGGCAAGCTGTTAAAACCACATTTTGTCCTCAATAATAATTACTAATATTATGCCAAATTACGCGTCTGAATGCACCTCATAGCATCTACATTTACACATTTTTCAGGGGGCCTCCCGTACTTCCCCGACGAGAGCGTACATGTCTTATGCTCTCTCCCCCACCTTTGGGTATCCAGCCTAGGGCCTCGCGACAGCTTAATCCGCACAGCCGCCGGATCATCTCTCCTCGTTTCTTAATACGAAAAATACCCACGAAGGTGAAAAGAGGGGTATAACCAGGTCGTTAAAATGAAGGTTTAAAGCCCTCCTCTCATCACCCATAACCATTCCTCAAGATCATCTCTCCTCATTTCCTAACACGAAAAGAAACAAAAGGGAAACAAGGAGTGAGACAAGGTCACTGAAAAATAATCGTTATTTTCCAATGTCTACTTTCTCAACGGTACACATTCGCACCAGAATGCTCAGATAAAAATTGTTAATCCAACGCGCCTCGGCCGCTCAAATCGCGCACCTCTATATAATTAAATAACTTCTACATTCGATAACATGCAGTAGATTCATTTGTGAGGATATGATCTTTCTTCTTTTCATTCGCTGATCATACCGCCAGTCCTGTAAGTGACTATCGACATGATCATAAGCGCTAGGTGCGTGGATCCATGGTTTATTAGAGTGCTCCGTGCGGCCTGGAACCTCCGTCTTCAGCACTCGAGGTTTCTGACAGGGTTACCGCACCCTTACCCCCTTTAGTCGCCTCTTACGACACGCAGAGGATACGGAAGGTATATTCTAAACCCCACCTACAGGGCTAAGAGGATATGTACTTAGGTGCACCAGTCAAGCATCATCATCATCATCATCATCGTCGTCGTCGTCGTCGTCGTCGTCGTCGTCGTCGTCGTCGTCGTCGTAGTCTATGCCCAATGAGAAGTGATTTCACCAAAGGAAATAGGTTGCCACTTCAGGTCCCATCCACAACCCTAGTTTAGCAATGCAATCTGTACTAAACGGCCCGAAGCAGCAAAAATCATAATTTTTTATTCTGAAAAACATCATAACTTCTTTTGGATTTATTGCTAACTGTGATAATACAGTTTGCCACATACTTCCCTCTCTCCGTGAACTATATAATGCACCCATCTCCTATGACCCCATCACCCATCCCCACCTAATACATCTTCTTCAATGGCTGTGGCTGGAAATGCTTAGACCATATTTTCATTGCATGCGTTAAAGGCATGGCATATAGACGCTAGATTTCTTCGGTGAATTTAAACATGCTGGGTATTGTATAAAAATATGGTCTTGTGTGTTTTCCCGTAGTTCCCGATACATAGGACAGAGTATTATAAAGTGCTATTCTTCTTCTACATCATCGTTGCAAAATGTGCAGATTCTATCAGACATGGGTGTAGGTGTTGACTTGTGCCATCTCTCCGCTTCCACGTGTAACCTATGAAATCCAGTACAGAGTCTCGACAGTGCATATCCATGCTTAGTTATTTTTACCTTGTCTAAATCACATTGACAAATTAGTTTCCCACCAAAATGCTTATATAACCGTGTTTTACTGTTTATTTCCAATTGGGTCCTCCACTCCTGCAAATAATTATCAAATGCCCTTTGTTTGTATTGTATGATAAATCCGTTTCTAGTTATTTGCTCGCCCTGTTGCGTCCATACCCGCTCAAACCCTCTTCTGCATAACACATCTCTTAATTTGCCTACCCAATTGTTACAATGATTATTACCCAGCAAATCATTATGTAATACAATATAAATAATTTAATCCAATGGACCTTTCCATTTTTAGCTATCACTAGCTAAGCTCCACCCACACCTCGCCGTGTTGGGATTGATCGATCCCCGAATGCCCTAGCTATCAATTTCCTGAAAACTATACAGGGAAGCTGTTGAATATTTTGTAACTAATTTGACTGGGTGCTGTTGCTGCCTATGGCAGCAACAGCGCCCGGTCAAATTAGTTTCAAAATATTCAACAGAATATTTATTTATTAAATAGTAAAAGCAAACAATTTGTACAACAGCCCATAGACCGTCATCAAATATGCGTTCGTGACGTACTTATCGACGTCATTCATTATGATATCATTGTACACACCACGCAGTTCATTATGACGTCATATGATGGGTGGGTACTCTGGAAAGGTGAATTGTTACAATGATTATTACCCAGCAAATCATTAAGTAATACATTATAAATAATTTAATCCAATTTGTCGAACCGGGTGTCTAAAATCTTAAACCTGTAATTTTAATACTCCAATTCCCCCTAGTTAACGATAATGGGACTCTGCCTAGTTTAGATGAGAACACTACTCATGACCCGTATTGCCATATTATTATCACGTGTGTGATTTACTCTCTGGTTTTACTGTTAATTGTTAAATTAGTGCTTTGCTAATAATTGATGTTGAATTGTTGGTTTTTGCTTATTGTATTACACGCTTGTTGTGTGATAGGAATCCTGCTGATTATTTTGAGACCATTTTGACTGATGGCCACTGTTCTCTTAGACAGCAGTGCCGTTCCGTCAATATATCCTCTAAATATTCACCAGCTTGACGAATGCGACGTGCGTGCGTTTGTGGTTGTTTTTGTGTGATAAACTGTTTTCCTGTTTGCTAAAGTTAAATACAGTTTTGAATAAAACATTTGATTGGTTGTCATGACTATTGATGCCTTTGTGGATGTCCCATCCCATCTCTTATCCTTCCATAAAGCCCATCATATATGCAACCTCACTTGATTATGAACATTTCCTTTTCTAGCTATGTCCCGCCCATCTATAGCTAAGCTCCATCCACACCTCGCTCGTGGTGGGATCGATCGATCGGCAGCAACAGCGCCCAGTCAAATTAGTTTGAAAATATTCAACAGCATGTTTATTAAATAGTACAGATATACAATTCGTACAACGTGTCGTACTACTAAGAGGTAAAGACGGGTCTAATAGACTCATTTATGATGTAATGATTATGACGTCATCTTACACGCCGTTTAGCTGATTATGACGTCATATGATGCCATTACTCTGGAAAGGTCCATTGACGATACTGGTTACGAGAATCCTTGAAACCACAACAATACTCGTTACAAGCATCGTGACTGAGTCAACTGCAAAAAAATATTTTCAACAACACTTCCTTCAAGATACTGGAAACGAGAATTGTTTAAAGAAAACTTTATAAACATCAGCGATACTAGACCCCAGTATCGGCGTCCAGAACAATAATCGACAATACGCAACGATTCTCGTACAGGGAAGTATTGCTGACAATCCTCGCGCGAGAATTATGGATTGTAGTATACCGGAAACACGTATCCAGTGTAATGCGCTTTTCTCTAGTACCATAGATATAATTTTTGCAGTACTATTGTATGGTCAATGGTATCGAATGCTTTGGAAAGGTGAAAAATACACATACAGTGCACAGACAGTGTGTTAATTTGTGTAGGGGCTCAGATATTTCTACCATTGTGGAGTGCGTTTCTATGAAACCATACTGAGATTGGAAGAAAATAAAGGTTTTTTTTAGATACATTTAATTATATTTAATTATTCTATTACAGTGTAGTCTGTCAAGAAGCTTTGAGAAAAGGGGAAGTACCGAACCTGGCCTATAGCTAGAACAGTTAGACGAGTATGTAGCTTTGTGTATAGGGGTTACCCACGCCCTCCTTAGTCTGCATGGAAATTTACCGTGTGTTATTGATATGATAAAATCCAGATATGATTTAGTGGGGACTGGGAAGTTAGTATTTCAGCAACACAGTTTTTCTGATTTTCCAATTAAAGTTGTCAATACCCGCACTTTTAGAAGAGTTAATTTGTATCAAGCTCATGTAGATATCTTCAGTATCTGTTGGGAATAGAAAAACTGAGCATTGGTAACTGCTTGTTAGACACCGATAGTGTTGTATACGGATTTCTTGTACATTACAATCCATGATTCTCGCGTGAGTATTATTGTCTATTCTAGATTTAAATTTAACAGTATCGCTCACAACAATTAAAACATCACAGTATCGTTGACCTAACATATACTGATACTGGTACATTTATTACACCCAGACTTTGTACAAACTATATGGGGTTATATGGGGTTATATATAAATTTTATCCATTAACCATTTCATGCCGAATCCGGCCATAACAGGCCTCAAACTATGTTCATTTTGCATGCACATTTGCTGGAAAAGTGAAGAAAATTGTTGAAAACTTACCACTGGAATGACTGGCTCGGTAACCAATCGAGCCATTCTAGTGACAAATCCTAAAAAACACTCCTCTCGTGGCCTGTCAATGGACATTCAATAAGGAAATATCTCGATTTTCTTGACCAAATTTAGACATTAAAGAGTTAAGCTGTGCACAGGCATCAACTCTTTTATAATCATTATTATTATAAAACATACTTATTAACAGTATTATTATCATTAACGTCATCAGGTTCCATTCTTGTGTCAACCGCACCTCGGAGCATTAAATGTTGTATTCCTACAAACATTCTCCATTAATTGCTTAGTGGTCAGGGAAATCTCTTCCCAGCCAACATGCAGGCCACGAGAAGACAACTCCCGAAAATTCATCACCCAACCAGTGCCTCTATTATCGAGCCAGCCAAGTGCTAAATCTTCAAAGACTGACCTCCCATGTCCCACAAATGGACATGGTGTGAGAATCATGGGAAGCGTATTTTTCAGAAAATTTACGGATGGTCGTAAACTGTGTGAACAATACTCGCTCAACGTTTGAAAACAGATGAATGAACAGTAAACACTAAGCACTATATTGTTCTGCAATGTCTATGAGAAAGCTACGATTATTATCCCAGTATGTCAGTTTTAAAGCGGCCATGTATGTAATTGTTTGGTTATTTTGAAAGTAAGCTGACTGGAAGCTGTTACTGCCTTAGCAGTACTTTTCCGGAAATATCTTGATTACGTGGTGCAAAAATACTGATGATGAGTGTTGTTGATCTAGACAATACTAGTGGTCAGTACTTGGCGCGAGAATCGTGGATTGTAATTTACAGAAAATCCAATTCCTCGGCTATTTCTCCATATGGACAGGGTCAAAGAATACAGAAGATGAATAGCAGATCATCTTGACCGAGGTAAACAAGATATTGGAGCAATGGAGACACACATGTAGGTATCTTTATTTCTGGAGACTTCAATGCATCAATAAATAAGGACATCCCCAATATCAGAGCCAAACTATTTCGGAACTTCATGGAATTATATCCTCCATCAGGATTTAAGAAAATTCACATATAGTTTCATCCCAATGGGGCAGACAAAATATAAATTTGCTAAATTATCCAAAGTAGTACTGATATTCTTGCTGAATACAGAACATATGAAAGGGAAGGTATCAGCACGTCGCAACACGATCCTCTTGCAGCTATCATTATGATTATCAGTATTGAAACTTGTCGTAATATCCAGAATACTGCACACATAGCTAAACAGGGGAGAATAAAATGGTACCTGCTGAACAAAGATGGACACTAATAGTTTATGAAAACATGCTTTGCTGGTATAAATTGTACCGAACAACAGTCTGTAAGCAATGTAGAGCTACCAAAATACTAGTTTTGTGACATGAAACCTACAGCTAGAGAATGATTTATACATAACCCACCCCAAAACGCATTGACAGAATAAATGGCCATCCGACATCAAGACCTTATGCCAAGATAGCAAGCGGGGTAAGTGGAAATGAAAATAGGCACCCAGCACGTACACGATTTAGAGACATGATGTTTGCAAAGAAAGGACTGTGGTTAGCACAATGCCAACTAGAAGCTGATGTGAAAAAAAATCAAATATGAAGAAATAATGATGAGCAGATGAGCATGACAAGATCTTATTCTTTAACGTCATCAACTAGCAAAGGAAAGGAGCACGTACAAAGTCCATGGATTAGCTTTGTGTAGATGTAGTATTGTATACCATTCCTGATGAAATTAGAGAAAAAGCTGGGCTTGCTACTTCAATCTGTTGGCAGCCGCGCCCGCCCACTCACCTTGAAAATAATCCCAGCAAGTTTGATGGAAACTACAAATCCTAAGATGAACTTGACCTCTTACTTCTTGAAGACATCTACAGAAAATTTGAGCCACCGTCATAAAATCTGATTAACCAAATCTTCACTCAAAACACAGATCCGGAGATCTTCAAGCAAATGCCATGTTACTCCACTATATATATATACCTGGCTTCTGCAATCAACTCCATGCGTATAATTGCTGCACTCGTAAATAGTATACCTTTCGCATAGCATCTTTGCGATGGGTGCGATTGGTTGTCCTGATAGTTGTAGGTAGCCCTTTTCCACAATGTTATCGATAATGCTTGTGATCATTATTTTTTTTACATAGGAATCTGTGTCATATTTGGATTTAACTTTCTTCTTATATATATAAGAAGAAAGCAAAATCGAAATATGACCCAGATTCCTATGTAAAAAAAAGAAAAAATGTAAAAAAAAAAAGAAGATCACTAGCATTATCGGTAACATTACGGAAAAGGGCCACTACAATTATCAGAACAACCAATCACACAGCTCAGAACTCATTGCAAAGATGGTTTACCAAAGGTATACTATATACGAATGCAGCAATTATACGCACACCGCTAATTACGGAAGCAAGTACAGTACACTTATTAATTGCTTTTTTATGCACAAAAGACATTCAATATTGTATGGTTTGATTCGATGCATCGCAAACCTCAGCATGCCCAGGTTGAAACAGCAACTGGCTAATAACAAGTGAGGCATACACTATTATGTCCTCACAAGTAAGGTGGGAAGGTGAATTTTGAAATTGCAACAAGGAATACGACAGGGGGTGGGGAGTATGGTCACTGACAGATTTTAAGCTGGTCATCAATTTTCTGATTGATCTTATTATGAGCCAACGAGTTGGCAGCACTATCAGCACAATCCCATGCAGTACACATACTGCCACAGATGATGAATGCTCGACTGCCTCCAGTGTCGAAGAAATTGAAGTGCTCTTTAGTATCAAGGAATATTATGTCTACCGTGAACATTATCTGATATAAGTCTTCTCTTGTTTCCTTTAACTATCACGATATGGAACCAGACATACAGCTAAACTGAATACAACTACAAGTTTCATATACAGCCACTCATTTTAGGATAGAAAGTGATAATCACACTATTCATGGTACAGATGACAGTCTACAACCGCATTAACATTGCCAAGGGGACAGCTTATACTCTGATTGGTACTGGGCTTCACAGTGTGAATTGCTTAAATCCTAATTTCTGCATATCTCCCCAGTATGTATGTAATCCCACGACACACATATGGCTTTCAGGCTATTCGTCTAACGAGTAAAGATATAAAGAAAGCTGATATGTCTCATAAAGAACTACTACCGCAGATACAACACCTTCCATAGAGAACTGCAGATGTAACTGTCTACACAATGCTCGGTCAAATCACTCTAATATTCATAAATGGATATTAACAGACTTTGTGAATATTGTTATGGACATTGGATCATCTATAGAGCGTAGTATTGCTAAGAGACAGCTCAGAGTAAAATCCAAGACTTCACATAGTTGGCTTAAGATGACATCAGAAGTTCTCCAGCAATACGAGTTAATTTGAGTGCAGACTATGCCATCTTCATCACATGGCCGGCTTAGGAACTCTCTTAAGAAGGAAGTTTGGAAGGCTGTTGCCACCAATGCCCTACATAGATTCTGGGAAGATAACCTAAAATTAGAGGTACAACCCAAGATTTCACAAAAATTTCTAAATGTTGATAAACTAGAACAAAGAAGCGTATACATGGTATGGGAATATGATGGCTCCAAATGCTTTATGCTAAAAGCAAGGCATCAGTTACATTTAGGACCCTACACAGACCGTACTTCTTGCAAACTAATAGGTGCAGGTTCAATCAATACTTTGTAAAGACAGGTAGCCCATTGTGTGATGTGGTGCATATGGTCAGATTAATTTTATCTCTATATGTCTGCACCTTGATGTCACAAGAAAACCGTTCATCCTTAAACGCCAGAAGCTCCTCATAGAGGCAGGCCTCGTCACAATTGAAACTACATTGACTAATGCATCTTCAATGACCAAGTTATTGCTTGATTGCTCAAATAACAGCGATGTCCATTTAGTTTCCAAAAGCGTACATCGTACACTCAGCAGAGGTGTGTAGTGTGCCCTAAACAGAGAACGTACATCCATTATAAGGCAGCAAGAGAACCAGAAGGCCGTGGAAATGGTAAAACTCATTTTAACACTCTAGTAAACAGAGAAATATAGTTAGTTGATCTTCGGATTAGGCCAGCCCTCCACAGGTGTACTTCTACAATATAGTCCTTGAGCATAAATAACCATTGTCGCAAGGAGAAACACACCGGATGACACGATGGAGTTCAACAATTGCAAGTACCTAAACATTGCATTACCTATACGTTAGACCACCGTGATTCGTGACCCTAACAGAAATGTTACTTAAAAACACAAACAAACAAACAAACAAACAAACAGATTGTGACACTTCGCGCTGTCTACAGCAGTTCTCCGGATATCAGAGGAATCTACTAACTGAGCTGAACTGAACGTAGCTGCTCAATGTGGTCCACTATGCATGATACAGTGTGCTATTTACATCATCATCGCCATCGCCACCGCCGCCGCCACCACCACCACGACTACCATCGTCATCCAATGCTATTTAGAAAAGCAATGCCTATCAGGAGGACGAAGCAAGAAGATGCAGTAGAAAGCCATATCCATTCACCAAACACCGAGGGTTCTGTGATCGTGCTACTTCGGGAGCTTCAGAGGGCTGAATACGTGTTGATGAAAGGCATGCTTGATAATGCAGAATATCTACAGCAACGTAGTTTTGCAACCCGTCTATGTAGAATGTCTCATACAAATAAATAAAAACAAACTGGTTAAACTTCAGTGAAAATCCTGAAATATTATAGCTATATAAGAAACACACAAGCAGTTAAAATCAATGTCACATATCTAGTGAAGGAAGAAGGCAGCATGGAAACACATGACAAGGGAAACGCTAACATACTAAAGATTCATTCGTTTTTTAACAGAACACAAAGGTCACTAAATCAGACAATGGTACAGGTGTATATGTAAATACGGATTTATCTCATGACTAACTATGTGAAAGCCAGGGTACAGTTTGACCATGAGGGATCGTATGTCTAAGGCTGTGTGGAAGGCTAACAAGCTGGATCAATACATGCCATGATGCATAGGCTATGATCTATGCTTTCATTTCATGCTTTGCTAGGTGGACATATTAATATTCTGTTCATATCGCACACAGCTCCACATTGCAGCTGGCATAGGGTAGAGTTATTTGTTGAAGAAGATCCCAGGCGATACAATGGCAACGCATGGCTTACGAGTTACAGTCACAATCACTGTATACTGTCCTGATTTATTTACTTCACCTTCACGTTACAGCTATAGTAAGCAGGGAGAATTTTTGCTACATACAGACCTAGTGGTGAATAGGTAAATATATATGGCGAATATGAATATCAGAAAACAAGTCTAACCTCGGGTAAGAAGACCTCTTAACGTGCATCGTGCGGTTCATGACAATTTAGCAGAAGAGATTCACGTCAAGCTTAAAATAAAAGTGGTAGTCATATTAAGCATCAGTCGAATTGGTTTCTGAGTTCTCATTATGAGCTTACATTGATAACGTAGTTCAGTGGGACGGTAGGCTACTTGACGAATATCAGACCATATTGACCAGTATTGGCCGAGTACCGTCCCAGTACCTACAGCAGCTAGAAACACATCGTCTTCGAGAATGGTAATGGATAATTGGTCAAGTCACATCTAACTGCATGATAGGGGTGTGCAGCACGAGGCATTAGAAGATACTAAATATATCGCCTTCTTATGTAGTTGCAGGACCCGCCCTACCCTGGACTAAATATTCTGTGAAAAAATAACGTCCAAGCCATGTACATATATAGAACCAGAGCTATGAGAAGATAGCAAATAGTTTACCCGCATATTAACTGCACATCAGAGGATATGATGGAACACCGGATGCAGTATCATTTAGAAATTTGACAATCCACTTGTCGAATCAAAATACCCATGGACGGTGTTAACCAACGGGCAAGCATGGCTCCGTGGAAGCATAGCTTGGAGACTGAACCATAAAACCTTGCTGCCTGGTAGTAACCTGCAGTACAATGACTACTGAGAAACCAAGACTGACCGAAAGACAAATGGTCCAAAGATAAGCAAAGTTCAAAGCCTGAAAAATGTAGAAACATTTTCAAAGTCATGTAAAGACCTCATTATATGATAAAGACTACGTTTAAGCAGCCAATAGGAGCAAATCAAAACATTTGATCTAAATTGGAGAAGTCTTTGCTGATTAAATTTTAAGTTGAAAAAACCTTAACCACAGGATAACAAGCATAACCTTTATGCAAATCAGCCCTAAAATAATCAAAGTACAAATGGTCCCCAAAAATATGGAAATCATGCTTTTTCATGTGGACCCATCCGAAGCAAAGGATAGAACAAATCTTGTGATTTAACAGTAGCGAGGTAATCGCTCTACATCGGCGCCTATAGAGAATAGTATTCACACCGCTTACAAAACTATATTCAGATTTGCTTTGTTATATTTGAGTACTCGTTATACCTGTATACACAGTTTTGACACACGGCGGAGTGCGAAGCACCAGCTACGTCACTAATTGGTTACAAGCTAAGCGCGCCTAGATTTAGTAAATGCTTTTTCTCAAATAATCCCGATTCATTCCCATTTTTTAATTTGCATCATTTGTTCATTCCATTTTCCCTAAAGTGGACGCCAACGCCGACACTGACTCCGCCACCCCCCCCTCCCAAAATCTCGTCTCATTTCGTGAATATGAGATAAAAAACAACCTACAACCATACTCAGAAGCGTCACCGCTGACATCACAGTTATAGTCAGGGAGCACAACCCTGATATTTAGGCTTCGTGGACACCTCGCGCTATCTTTGGTTGTCCTGTGTTTTATTAAATTTCAGCACTTCTTGAATAAGAATCCAGAGGGTAACCTTCTGAGATCAGTGTACCTCCCTCTGAAAATTGCAATTTATATTCGTTCCTATGCGAATTCCAGCAGCGAGTTTGGCAACTTCTTGAAATACGTAATTTTGTGATATACATGTGAAAAATAATGGCACGTGGATAAATATGGTATCAAAATGTGCAGAATAGTGATACCTTCTTGACTGAAAAGGAGATTATACCAATATCCTAACTGGTTTCAGTGGAAAAGTTATTCCAATAAATCGACTTTGGTTTAGCCTATCGCAGCTGTAAACATTAGATATAAGTTCTGACATACTCACTTGATATAAAAGTTTCATCACATCAAATTAATCCCCATTCTCATACACCTATCACATTATGCCAACACTATCATAGAATGACTGGTTATCATATAGATATTGGCCAAAGCGCACGCTAGCATTACATTTAATGTATGTGGCTATGAAGGGACCCCTGCTGATAATGCACCATCTGATGTTCAGAAGGATGATCAGACTTAGGTAGGGAGGTTGTAGACAATGTTGACTATCAGACTGAGAAGGATAAGGCACCACTGATAAGCAAAGGTATCCATGGTATTAACGTGCCTATTAGCAACATTGGATGGTATTGTTATTGAATCTCCGCATACACCATCTTTAAATTCCTGCCAATTTAATGACGTGAGTACAGGTCATTTTGGAAATAAACAAAATATCATAACACCTCTTGAAAAGTAGAAGATCATCATCAACTGCCAGTACTCCGTACATTTTGCCCCATTACATAACACTTGCTGAGAGACGGAAAACCAGGTCTCTTGGACAGCTCAGCAACAGAGATTTTCCATCAGCCAGTGATCCGTATCTACACCACATAAATATGGCCTGGTAATTATGTCGCTGTCTCCCAACGAAGTTGCTTGAACTTGACATTGATGTGTCAATGGGGTGGAATGATTGCTTTACCAAGTTATCTCCTGTCCAATTCGCCACCAATATTGGATATGGTCCAATGATTCCATCATCTCCAACTGATCCCAGTGTGGTCCACATTGGTTTGGAATATACAGCAAAGCGAGCTATTAAGTTCGGCATGGAGCACACTATTGCCACGGCAGACCAGGCATTGTATGAAATAGCTTATTGGTTATGCGCACAGGCAGGTCCCAATGATTAAACTTACCACAACATGATTCTAATGTTAGAGCAGTTCCTTCTAGCAGCCAACAATATTGTGGCAGTTGGTAAGATTATGAAAAAAAGTGAAGCAGAAACAATCCTGGCACAGAGTGGTACATGTAAGTTGGGTACAGCCAACAACATATTTGGCCCATCTGTCGATTACTACCAGTCCATACGTGCCCATAGCCCATATCTTCCCATATCTTATGGGAAACCATGGCTATGTATCACTTAGAGGCGTTTGTAGATTGGCATCTGGCTGAGGACAGGGCTGGTTTGGTCGTGAAGGAGTTGACAGCAAATTTAAAGACTTTGTGTGCCTTCCTTGAAGATCATAACGAAGAACCAGATGAACAACCAATACCAGACTGGACCCTTCCATCAGATGCACTCACCATCCTGGTGACAGAAATAAACAAATTTGCGATGACGAGCGAAGAGACTCACAAACACATACATTATGAGAAACTACATTACTGAGATCGATATACTTCTACGGTTCACTGTTGCCTTAAGACTTGGACTATGGAAACAAAGTTTGGCAGAAGCCAACAACATGTTGTCATACATCATCGCAGCTGGACACCACATCTATAGTTACTCCTTGCCTCTCTACCTTTAGGAAATGATTAATCTGGAAACTATGGCTCTCAAGATCTACAACTACTTCTTGAATGGCTACTTTGTTGTCAGACGGAAAGGATGCTTCAATGGTGTACAAACCGATATGGCACTAGAACAGACTTATAATCGAGATGCCAAGTGGACTCACGGTAATCACAGTAGATGATAAGGCAAGGACAAAGTGGCTGTACACTAAACCTATTCTGGCAGAAGCTTCAGCAAACTTCAAGGACATGCTGAACATTCCAGATAGAGCGGGAGCTACTCAGAATCATAACGAAGGCAAGAAAGAAATGGTACATCGAATCATGCGATATGTTTCTGAGTTGATAAATCCATTCAAAGTGCAGTCATCAGACATGATGAACATAGTAGCAGGGCAAACAGCATCAGCTACGATTACATCAGATCTGGAAAACGTTGCCCTTATTGGATCTGCAACTGTTTGATGAATGAATTTCAAAAGATAAATAAAGTGAAACTGCATACATTCGAAGAGTTGAAAGCAAAATCATGCAAAAGCCTACCACAAAAGCAAAAAGAGAAACCACATAGTGAAGTCCTGATCTTGAAGAGAGCACTACAATTGAAGCCGTGGGAAAGGATGTTGACCTAGATGTAACAATAGAACAATTTGAGTGTTCTGCCGAGCCACCAAGTTTATTGGAGTTAGATGGGTCAATGTGAAATGGCAACGAGGCAACTTGGTTGAATTCCATGCTATAGGAAACTAAGATAAAAGTGGAAGAAAAACTACCGCAATCGAATAAGAGTACCGCTCTCATCATAGATTCTATGTATTTCAGTCAGGAGTACGCATTCACGAAAGGAGATACATTTGCTGCCTACCAGGGTCGGATCCTATTGAAAGTGATAAGCATAGTCCCTGAAAATTGTGATAATATACATTTTCCAGGTGACCGGTATGACTATAAGGACAGTCGGAAATGTGGGGAACGAGAATGCAGGAATTCTCAACAAGTACACAAGGGATGTGAGGTTGTTGGGTCCATAAAAAACCCTCAGTTCAAAGACTTCATGAAAGTGTCTCACAACAAAATGAAATTATAGGACTTTATTTGCACGTCTTGGAAAGTTGAAACATCAGATCATATGGTGGATGGTGTCTGCTTGTTTCTTTCTGGTGGATTCTTGGATGAACAGAAGAGCGTATGTGTGTCATCGTCAGGTGTCCAGTCGATAGTTCAACTCATTTCAAACCATGAAGCATGTGACACTCGAATAGTCCTTCGTGCGATATATGCAGCACACCGCATGAACACTAAGCATATCGTCATATATGCCAATGACTATATAAGCCCCCCATAGGGTACATCAGGTCATATGACCGCACGCACCTACCATCCCCCCACCCTGCACCTACCCCATCCCCTTCCCCATCCCCGTTAGGCCCATGTTAGGCCCTCAACATCACCTACGCCCAAGCATAAGGAGCAAAATGAACAGCCACGGACAAGAACAGTACGTGCCATCTTCAACATGAGACAAAATCGAGAGACAACGATCAACGCACGCACGCACGCACGCACGCACGCAGGCAGGCAGGCAGGCAGGCAGGCAGGCAGGCAGGCAGGCAGGCAGGCAGGCACGCACGCACGCACGCACGCACGCACGCACGCACGCACGCACGCACGCACACACACACACACACACACACACACGCTAATGCACAAACTTATGTCACAAGAATTCACAATTCAACAGAAACCACAAAGGCTAGGCGTGAGTCTAGACCCTACCATTGGGAACTAGCAAATAAACGCCTTAAAGATTACAACACACACACGCTATCAGGGGAAAATATAGCCATCTATGGAGTCTATTGATCACGGTCTCACTCGCACACGCGTTTAACGTTTTGGATAGAGAGCGAATATGGATCATGTTGAGGTCTTAATGATGACTGGCGGTGTCTGAAAAATAGTCCTGTCATTTTGATTGTTTTAATTATATGTATGTAGTTGCTGGGCAAAGTGTCAAATCTGACACCTGCTGACTTTAGTTGCCCTGTACATTGACCAATTTCACACCTCCGTGAATAATAAATAAGTCAGCCACGCTAAATCATGTAGTAGTGATGTAGACAGTTTCTTCAGAAATGTAAAAAATATACTTGACAGACTTATGAAGAGACAAAGTTATACTAGGTGTGTCGGAAACATAGCTTATATGTATGGTCTGGCAAAATGGAATGTACCAACTAATTCTCAGTAAATTCCAAATTTTATAATCTAAATGGTATACTTTATACAAATTCATATATTAATTCACGAGGCACAACACAACACATTTTCTGTGTGACAAATTGATAATTTTCAAACGCTATTAATTTTCACAGTAAATATTGTCAGTTTCGCTGTGTTGGGATCGATCGGTCCCTGAATTTCCTGATAACTATACCGGTAAGCCGTTGAATATTTTAAAACTGATTAGTTTCAGAATATTCAACAGCATCTTTATTAAATAGTAAAAGCATACAATTTGTGCAACAAAGTTTAGTCCATCATCAATTAGACGTTCATGGCGAACTCATCTACGCCATTGTACACCAGAGAGAGAGACAGCGAGAGAGAGAGAGAGAGAGAGAGAGAGAGAGAGAGAGAGAGAGAGAGAGAGAGAGAGAGAGAGAGTGAGAGAGAGAGGGAGGGCTGTGTGCGTGCGCATGCGTGCGTGCGTGCGTGTGTGCGAGGGGGGGGGGCAGGGGGGGGGAGGAGGGGGGGGGGGGGAGTTACAATCAATAAACCTGGCTGATCTCAGCGAAGCGAGAGGGTTACATTCAATCAACTTTGTTGATAGCAGTGCGTGAGGGGTTGGGTGGGTGGGAGTGGAGCATGGAAAGTTACAGCCGATCAACCTGGTCAATCTCAGAGAGATTGAATCTCACTGTTATGTACATTTGTATTGCTGATCTATGTCTCCATACTGAGAAGTAATCATTTAGTAGGATAATATGACCACTAAGCAGACAGACGCACGTACGGACGCACGCACTCACGCATACATTTACCAATAGCTTGCATCTGACCACACAGGCATTGTTCAAAGGGTTGTCCATTTAGTCACCACCCACCCACGCATACTTATTAGTCGCAATACCTAGGCGTTTGCTTGGTACTAATGCGACGATATCGTCGCATGGTCATGGCCCAATTAACCAGGTTTAGCTATTCAAGGGTCTGTACAATTTAGGACGACATATTTAGCACCTCTCTAAGTCATATATGCAGATAAAAAACACAGATCATATAATTCTCAACATCTTTGGCGTGGGATGGGGTGGGGCATGCCTATGAACTACATCTGATAGTTCAGTGATGGGGTGGGTGGTGGTGACGCTTCTCACGTCCTCATCTCACGTCTATATCGTCACATCACTTTCAGCTCACGTGCCGCCTTTGTGTGCAATGAAAATACAGGGCTTAGTAATGTTTTATCATTTCTGCAAACCGGTTAGCTGTCCAGAAAGAATTATTAAAAACTTGGCTCAATACGCCTATTGCTGGGATTTCAGACAAACAGACCCGAGTAGTGTGTATGCAGGGTCAAACCGATCAGAACGAAATAAGGTTTCAAGCTATATACAGTATAATTTCAATCGGCAGATTTACAGCACATCAACGTAAGTAGCACCAAGCCAACGTTAATGACGTGGTATCTAAAAGAGGGACCCGACCTGCTACTCAAGTATCTGACGTCATAATCAAACGTCACAGGGTAACTGACGAAAAGCTCTGTCACGAAAATCGAATTGTATGTCTTTGTTAAATTTGCAATTTAATAACCATTCTCTTGAGTATTTTGAAACTAAGTTGATTGGGACATGTAGCAACAGCCTTAGTCAAAATAGATTAAAATTATTTAACAATTTACCTGTACATCGATTCATAATTAAAATTATAAATGACCACTCGAGTTTGACCATCAAATGTCTTGATCTGTCTGTTTTATTGATATTGAGGCTCGGTCCATTAACAGGTATGCAATGCCTAAACTAACAAGCGCTAACGGACAACCGAACCGACCGATCGACCGCCTGACGGACAGACCAACTGACTTAGCGATCATGGGTTATGGGAGTTGAATTGCTACTACTACTGCTACTGCTACTGTTACTGCTGATTCTGCTACTACTACTACTACTACTACTACTACTACTACTACTACTACTACTACTACTACTACTACTACTACTACTACTACTACTACTACTACTACTACTACTACTAATACTACTACTACTACTACTACTACTACTACTACTACTACTACTACTACTACTACTACTACTACTACTACTACTACTACTACTCTTACTACTACCACTACTACTGCTACCTTGTCTGCTACTACTACTACTACTACTACTACTACTACTACTACTACTACTACTACTACTACTACTACTACTACTACTACTACTACTACTACTAGCTTAGAGCACGCAATATTTGCGTGGAATTATAGCGCACTATAAATATCCTATTATTATTACTACTACTACTACTACTACCGCTATGTTGCTTGTTTTAGATTTTTGCCAATTTCGTCGCTACTGGCTGATGATGATGATGATGATAATTATATAATTATGATGATGATGATGATGATGATGATATATTGTATGATTACTGTATTTTGCGGCTGTAGTAGTGGAAACATCCTACAGCTGCAATCAGTCCTTGGGCTTTTGCCCACTGTGTCTTGTCCTTAGCCGAAATCCTTAGCTTCATCAGGTCGATTCTTGACTTGAGTGTACCGAGTCCTGCTTTCTTGATGTCACCACGTAGCATGCTTAGCAGATCTATGCAATGACGTCCTCTCCTGGCTTTGTATTTGCTGGCTCCGAGTAGGGCGAATTCCAAGGCGCTCTGTGCTGGTGTCTCTGTTGGCATCCTTAGCACATGGCCACATGGCCAAACATGGATCATCTTTGCTGGGCGACTTTTAGAGACAGCGGCGACGTATTGCACATCTTGTATAGTGCATCGTTGGAAATTATGCTGTCTGGCCATCGGTGTTCAGTGATGGTGCGTAGGTATTTACGGTGGCAGGCATCGAGTTTGTCTAGAGCTGCCTTTGGAGCTGTTCAGCTGTTACAGCTATGCAGCATCAAGGATGCGCAGGTTGCATTGTATAAACGTAGCCTCTTTATCAAGGGCATCTTTGATCTACGAATCCAGAGCTTCCAGAAGATCTGGAAAGCTATGTTCCCCATGATGCAGCATGTACTGCAAAGCAGTGAGCCCAGGATTTTACTTTTCCTCCATGGTTCGCCGACACGAAGTGGATCGTCATTGTCTTTAGTTTCATGCTTTGTAGATAGGTATATGTGGGTGAACTCTGTTTTGGATTCATTCATAAAGAGTTTCTCAATTTTTAGTTTGCTTGTAGCTATTGGGAGAAGTTCGTCAAGGGGTTTCTTTTCCTCGTCTATGAAGTCCACATCGTCGGCATATTCCATCTTTAGTGGCATACCCAGTAGTGACATTGGGGGTGGGGGTGGTGGGTTTGGTCTTGCGGAACTTTCCCACACAGATTTCAATGCAGCAGCAGGGTAACAGGTGAAAATCACCGGAAACAGACCATCTCCCTGTGGGGAGCTGATTGATGTCTCAAACTCTACAGACTTCGCTGATTTGACTCGTACTCCCAGCTTGGTGTCTCACTAGTCGTAGCTCATCTTCATTGCAACTGTTCTGACGTAGTACATCTAGGATCTTTGAGCGCTTAATTGTGTCGAAGGCTCGTGACATGTCAATGCCCATTTTGTGGAAGTCCCAGTGTTTGGACATGATTACCGACACATGCATGCGTTGAGCCCATGCAATGTCTGCGCAGCTGCGTCCACGTTTGAAACCACCTTGACGTGATCCGGTGACGACATCGATCTTGTCTCGGATGCGGCATAGAGTAACATTGGATAGGAATTTCCGCATGCTGTTCAGGAGCACAATGGGCCACAGATTGGCGGGGGGGGGGGGTTAGCAGGTGGCTTCTTGGGCGTGAGTAGTGCGATAAGGGTGCCTTGGCCTACAGCCTCGATGATAAAAGCTGAATTGATTAGGTGCGTGATCGGTTTTGGGAGATAATGTCACTTGCATATTTGAATAGTTCATTGCTCATGCCACCAGGTCCAGATGCACGTCCATTTTTCACGGCTTTAAGTGCCTTCTCAACTTCTGCTGTTTAATTAGTGTTGGTAATGGCCTGGTGTCTCCTGCGAACGGGCGCAAGGGCTCATCATCGTTGTCAGTGAACTGTTCCTTGAACCATTCTCGAATCGCCTCGGCTTTTCCCTGGCCAGTCCCGATAAAGTGTCCTTCAGAGTTATGTACAGTGAATTTTGGTGTGTAGTCAGTAACTCTCAGGGCTCGGGCTGTCCGAAACATTTTGTGACAGTCATCCGTGGCAGTGATTTCATCTGCTAGGGAGTCTGCTTGTTGAATAGCAGGATCTTTTAAGCGTTTGCTAATGTGGCGCATAATGTTATTGCGCTCCCGGCGTAGTTTGGTGCGATCTTCACGTTGGCCACTTTGATAGATGCGCAGACGTAACACTTTCTGCTCTGCTGACAGTTTTACTACTAGAGGGTCGTCAGTATACCTAGTTTGGTTGTTTGTATGAACACCTATGGTGCTAGTAGCTGATGATTCCATAGATATCAGTATTTTGGTTACGGCTTCGTTAGGATCGGAGCTGACGTCGATGTTAGCTATTTGCTCCCCGAGGGCTCTTTTTGTATGAAATTTGAGTGTAAGTGTCGCTAATGATCTTGGGTAGGTTTTAGGATACTCTACCCTTTTGCCTGGTATGGTGTTTATATATTAGGTAGAGATCGTTCATCTGAAGGCGTGTAATGACTGGCCTATGGTCAGAATTGAGATCTGTGATTCCATACAAACAAGCGTTCAGGAGTAAGGGGTTTGCGTCTGTCTTGCATAATATGAAGTCCATTTGGTTGAAGTCAGCTGTTGTAGCCTTAGAACCTCTTGGGGCTTTGCGATCAGCAATGTATCCGGTCCATGTTGTTGATAGAATAATGATTATAGAACTTATTGTGTATATTTATATCAAGTATAACAATGTACATATATATCTCTACCGTCAAAGGTAGGCTATAAGTTTATAGCACACCTCACATGCTACAGTTGTAGGTTGAAAGAATAAAGATTGCTCGACTTACTTGACTTATAGGCCCGGCCTGGGCCAATACCGGGCCAATACGACCAGCTATTGACCCAGGCCGGACCCAGTCCCCTGCGTTATCAGGCTACGTGTAACCGTTACACAAACAACATGTATTTTTGAACTGAACTCCATATCGTTTACGCTGCTTGTACACCTCACATTGACTGTCGATGGCATATGAGATTTTTCTTAGCGATTTATTGAAAAACAAATATTGAAAATTGGCTAACCTGTTCGCGTGTTTGCGCTTGAGCATTTTATTTCTTATAGATATTGTCATTCGTCCAAAGAGCTCATTATTTTGCTTTTAGAAAGCTTAAAAGACGTTCTATTTCACCAGGCCTACACAGTGAAGATAAGTAAAAATGAGAAAGGACTAGAAGTTCTCCCTGACGGCCTGATGACGCGCATCCAAAAATGTTATCACCAGAACCGTTGCAAGAGAGTATGCTCCCTAGGCTGAAAGAGCTGGCGGGCTGCAAACGGACAATTTTGAAGATTAGATGCTCTGAAAAACCATCTCTCGTATTCTGAATGATTAACAACACAGTTATTTTGATTCCTAAATTGCCTATACTTTACACATCAGTTTATAGAAATATAAGTTTAAGAGCTATTTTGGTTAATTCAACCCACTCTCAATGGATCTTTACATTTTTAGCTATGCCACGACCATCACTAGCTAAGCTCCACCCACACCTCGCCGTGTTGGGATTGATCGATCCCCAAATGCTCAAGCTATCAATTTCCTGAAAACTGTACAAGGAAGCTGTTGAATATTTTGTAACTAATTTGACTGGGCGCTGTTGCTGCCTATGGCAGCAACAGCGTCCAGTCAAATTAGTTTCAAAATATTCAACAGAATATTTATTAAATAGTAAAAGCAAACAATTTGTACAACAACGCATAGACCGTCTTCAAATATGCGTTCGTGACGTACTTATCGACGTCATTCATTATGATGTCATTGTACACATCACGCAGTTCATTATGACGTCATAATAGGCAGCAACAGCACCCAGTCAAATTAGTTACAAAATATTCAACAGCTTCCCCGTATAGTTTTCAGGAAATTGATAGCGAGGGCATTCGGGGATGGATCAATCCCAACACGGCGAGGTGTGGGTGGAGCTTAGCTAGTGATGGGCGGGGCATAGCTAAAAATGGAACGCTCCATTATGCTAACGATTAGTGAACTCGAGTCTCTGCCTGCCAAGCTTTGCTTTGCTGTATTTGATAGACGTAGCTTTTCAGTTTCACGGTGTAGTACATTCGTGTCTCGCGAAATCTCTTTCGATACAAGATAGAAAAAAGTATGATTATTCTCAGCATGAAGCCAAGGCTCTATTTGCTATTTTTAGATTGAGTATAGTACAGTCTATTTTTCTCAAATGCTAGGGCTAGAGGACATGATGGATATTGATCAGACATTATAATAAATAACAAACTCTGAACAGAGACACCATGACGTGTGCTGAAATCAATTTGTATACTTTGACTCCTGGATTCCCATAATCCCAATTTTAAGGTAACAGTTGTTGTAGCAACAACGCCCAGTGAAATTATTTTTAAAATATTAAACATGTATGTATGGTTATTTGTATTCTATGGCTGTAGTAGTAGAAACATCCTGCAGCTGCAATCCGTCCTTCTTCGCTTTTGCCCACTGTGTCTTATCCCCAGACGAAATCCTTAGCTTCCTCAGGTCCATTCTTGACCGAGTCCTGCTTTATTGCGTTTACCTTGCAGCACGCTTAGCAGATTTATGCAATGCCGTACTTTCCTGTCTTTGTATGTGCTGGCTCCGAGTAGGGCGTGTAGGACGAATTCCAAGGCTCTCTGTGCTGGTGTCTCTTCTGGCATCCTTAGCATATGGCCAGACATGGACCATCTTTGCTGGACGACTTTTACAGACAGCGGCCACGTATTACACATCTTGTATAGTGCATCGTTGGAAATTATGCTCTCTGGCCGTCGGTGTCCAGTGATGGCGCGTAGGTGTTTGCGGTGGCAGGCATCTAGTTAGTCTAGAGCTGCCTCTGGAGCTGTCCAACTGTTATAGTTATACATCACCAAGGATACGCAGGTTGCATTGCATAAACGTAGCCTTTTTATCAAGGACATCTTTGATTTACGAATCCATACCTTCCAGAAAAATGGTTGCCTTTGTGTGTTCTATTAAGCCTGGTGCATCTCATGTCAGCTAAAGATACCGTGGACCTTTCGAGTTTATCCATCCATCATATGACTTCATAACCAACTACTTGACGTGCATGAAGACGTCATAATCAGTAACGTCATGAATGACGTAGATGGATTCGTCACGAACGCTTAATTAATGACGGGTTAAGCATTGTTGTACGAATTGTATGTCTTTACTAGTTAATAAAAATGCTGTTGAATATTTTGCAGCAGCAGCGCCCAATCAGATTAGGTTCAAAATATTTCACAGCTGACATGCATAGTTTTCTGGAAATTGATAGTCATGGTATGCAGTGATCGATCGATCCCAACACATAGTGTGGGTGGAGCTTAGCTAAAGATAGGTGAGGCATAGCTAAAACAGGATTTATTCACTGTTGATGAAGGTCAACTGTTGTCTTGTAAGTGTTGCTTAAAGAGACATGAAACTTGAAATGAAGGAGCTCTTTGCATGCGAACGAACATTGTCGATCGTTCAATCTGATGGTGCAGGGCCTATAAGGATTCACAAATCGATCTTGTTACATAAGTTTGAGGACGTGGCAAATGTGCCTGTTACTGTTAATGGGACAGGTACAATACCCAGCCCATGCTGATGTAAGGGCTGTGTTTCTTGCTACAACCGATCACCATTATACATAGTACACGAATGGCTGGTTGCAGACATATGACTCTGGCAAGCCTGAGTTACGAGGTGAGCGAGAGATCAGGTAATCGCGGCTTAAACCTGATTTGAGTGGAGATCTACTGTGAAAGACTTCGCTTGCAGACTGGCAAAATGTAGTAGTAGTAGTAGTAGTAGTAGATAGTAGTAGTAGTAGTAGTAGTAGTAGTAGTAGTAGTAGTAGTAGTAGTAGTAGTAGTAGTAGTAGTAGTGGTAGTAGTAGTAGTAGTAGTAGTAGTAGTAGTAGTAGTAGTAGTAGTAGTAGTAGTAGTAGTAGTAGTAGTAGTAGTAGTAGTAGTAGTAGTAGTACGAAAATGGAGCAGCGCTTAAACCCGGAATCATATTGAGTGGGACTTGAGCTACACGTACGCAATCGGCCAGCAGATTCGCCAATTAAAACATGAACCTACATTTGCAGATAAATTAAAGTCAGCGACCAGAAGTGATGTTGTTGGTGTCAAGGTTGCATCACCAGAACACCAAATTGGATCGTAATAACCATAAAAAGGAATGAATCATCGTCGTCGTCGTCGTCGTCGTCGTCGTCGTCGTCGTTATTATTATTATTATTATTATTATTATTATTATTATTATTATTATTATTATTATTATTATTATTATTATTATTATTATTATTGTTGAAAGATGCTGAGAGCTATATGCTTTATGCTGTTTGTCGGTATCCTGGGCTATGTCTGCGCTGACATCCCGTATCCTAAAGACGGTAAGTAACACGTAGGTACCAGGTTAATTATACAAGTGTAGCCGAGATAGAAAGGTAAATGTAGTCATTATTCGATTGCACTGGACAAGGAAGAGTTGGATCCTTTAGATTTTTTTTGTCATTGCATATGATCAACGCACACTTGAGAAAAACAATGAGACGGGCCCCAAGACAATATAATAATATATGTGAGATATTCCACTTTAGATTCACAAAAGAATGAGATATACGGAAGGTCTCGCGGAGAAC
This sequence comes from Chaetoderma sp. LZ-2023a, assembly GCA_034401795.1. NCBI lineage: Eukaryota > Metazoa > Mollusca > Caudofoveata > Chaetodermatida > Chaetodermatidae > Chaetoderma > Chaetoderma sp. LZ-2023a. Next base: position 256,957,603 of record CM067369.1, read on the forward strand.
GTATGCTAGATGGTGGCGGCTGCTAGAAAGATTGGCCGCTGGAGGGAAGATAGGCTGCTCGATAAAATTCTCTATATTATGTTATGAATAATACCATTTTGATCTAGGCATATATAACATTAAGTAGATGTTGATTCGGAAAAAGAAATCGTCCACAATGGTCAATGGTCCCTGGGAAAAGAAAAACTTGACGGAAGTCCAATTTGTCTATAGTAAAACACTATAGATTTTAATAATAAATCTTGATGAGAGCCAGAGTATTTAGGCCTACTGAATGAATTAATGAAGGAATCCAGTTTTTAGATCAATCATATGATGTCATAATCAACTACGTCATATGTAGGCCGAAGTCAAAATTAATTACGTCATGAATGACTTGATTTAGTCCGTTTTAAACGCTTAATAGTCCGCCAGGTTGTACGAATTGTATGTCTACTATTTAATAAAGATGCTGTTGAATATTTTGAAACTAATTTGACTGGGCGCTGTTGCTGCAATTGGTATATTCAAAGGTTTACCCGTATAGTTTTCTGGAAATTGAGACTCAGAGAGTGCAGGGATCGATTGAGCCCAACCCGGGCATGACGTGGGTAGACCTTAGCTAGAGATGGACGGGGAATAGCTAACATTGGTTTCCTCTATTGAGTTTCCTCTCTAAGGAGGTCAATATTTGAACCAGACCTAATATCAGTTGAGCAAAAATAAAAATACTATCATATTGTTCATGATGTTTTTAGATATTTCAACGAAACAGAGGACTGAGTTGGATACGACGGATAAAGTGGTCTTGGGAATTAATGTCGGAGCAATCGGTCTCGTCATAATTGCTGGGGCCGTCTATCATTTCTTAAATAGGAAACGGGGAGATTAATCACACTTATCTCAGTGCAATAAGGTAAGTTATGACGTCACAAATCTAAGGTAATACTATGTCAGATGCAGAGGGGTGGGTTGGGTGGGCGGGTGGGGGTGGAGGGTGTGTGCAGTGGGCCCTCCCCTACCCACATCCACCCCACCCCAACCCACAGCCTGACGTGCCCTTTCCACTCCCAACACAGTTCAACTAATGCACTAGCAGCATCACTGTCTAATACATTCTACGTCCATAGTTAGTCTCTAATTAGTTTATAGGTAACTGTCTATTAGTTGAGAGATTAATGGAAGGAAAGTTGTTGCTGTCTTATATAGGAAGCCATACATATAGCCGCCTATGGAAGCAATACTTTTAAATTATCGTTGCCCTTGGTAGTTATGCACCAATAGCTTCCAGCATAAGGCAGCAAGAACCCTGATCCAAGTGAGGAGAAAGAATAATCTGTGAATGTTGGAAATTAAGTGTTCTCAGATGTTGAATTCTATGAGTAATTAGGCCCATTCGTAATATCGTCACGACCATGATGTGATACACCATTGACAAACGCATCATCCTCACCCACCGAAAATTTAAATTATAATTAAATAGGTAGGAATTAAACTATTTAGCAGCTAACTGAGGGGACATACTTACGTGTAAAAACACAGCAGTGGCCCTCTGAGAGCAGCTGGAGTTCAAAATCTCCCGGGGAGGCCCCCCCACCCGCCCAGGACGCCCCGTCTAGTTTGCCTATCACTGATGCCCCTGTTTGAGAGGTGCCATTTCTTTATGTACATCTGCCCCGTAATTCCTGCATCAGCCCCTGGGTTGATCAAGGGGAATAATTCATCATCACAGATCATAATACTGTGGACCCTACATGTAGATCGAGGCATATGCTATGTAATGCCAACTAATTCGTTTACAGGGCATACGCCCCATTATATGTTAAACCTGCGGGGAGAATATGCTTGACTCGTCAGGGGATGAATAAGAGCATACTTATCACTGACAAATATAGTCTTGTAATAACAGATCATATTATAACAAACATTACATTAACATATGTAGCAACCGTATGATTGACAGTTCTAGCTGCCTTATAATAGAAAGCTACAACTTACCCATACATGATTGACAGATATAACAACCGTATGATTGACAGTTCTAGCTGCCTTATAATAGAAAGCTACAACTTACCCATACATGATTGACAGATATAACAACCGTATGATTGACAGTTCTAGCTGCCTTATAATAGAAAGCTACAACTTACCCATACATGATTGACAGATATAACAACCGTATGATTGACAGTTCTAGCTGCCTTATAATAGAAAGCTACAACTTACCCATACATGATTGACAGATATAACAACCGTATGATTGACAGTTCTAGCCGCCTTATAATAGAAAGCTACAACTTACCCATACATGATTGACAGATATAACAACCGTATGATTGACAGTTCTAGCCGCTTTATAATAGAAAGCTACAACTTACCCATACATGATTGACAGATATAACAACCGTACGATTGACAGCGATAACAACAGTATGATTGACTGATATAGCAAGCTAATCGCTGATAGCTATAACAACATTATGATTAAAAAGTATAACAACATTATCGTTGATGGATATAGTACGCATATGATTGATTACCATACCAAATTTATTATTGAATGCTATAGCAACGTTTTGATTGATTGCCTTAGCAACGGTATCATTGCCTGCTATAGCACACTAATGCTTGACTGATATGGAAAACTTATGATTGACAGCTATAACAACTTTATGAATGATTGACGGATATAACAACTTTACAATTGACAGATATAACAGTCTTATAATTGACATTTATAATAACCTTATGATTGACAACCATAGCAACCTTATGACTGACATCTGTAACAGTCCTGTTCTCACCTTAAATTAAACCGTATGACATCTATTCTCACGTTAAATATGACTGGATGCTATAATTGCTTTAACCCTTACCACACCGATATTAAAATTAAAAATTTTTAAATTAAATTAAAACATGAACTGGTGTTCATTTTTCAATAAATTTGGTGGAAGATGTTGCTGTCGTAGACAGTCGTAGAGGTGCTGTCGTAGACAGTCGTAGAGGTGCTGTCGTAGACAGTCGTAGAGGTGCTGTCGTAGACAGTCGTAGAGGTGCTGTCGTAGACAGTCGTAGAGGTGCTGTCGTAGACAGTCGTAGAGGTGCTGTCGTAGACAGTCGTAGAGGTGCTGTCGTAGACAGTCGTAGAGGTGCTGTCGTAGACAGTCGTAGACAGCAACATCGTCCACCAAAATTATTGAAAAATGTACACCAGTCTCTTTGCTATTGACACAGTAAAAGATAGAATAATTACATCAGAGTGGCAAAGGTCAAAGCATGCTTACTTAGCATATTGATGCGACTGGAACTACGCCGTGTTTCGCGCAACGTCACGTAAGGACTAAAATAGCACAAAGTGGCGTGGTCAACATCAAAGGGAATTTGCTCAGAAAACGTACACAACAAAAGTTTTACAGTAAGTCCACGAACGTAGTCGTCGACATGGCATTGGTGCATTTAGTCCGAGTTCTCTGACTCCATCCTATTCCGATTCTGATATGCCGGGTTCCCTATAAAGTATAATTTACAATTTCCCATTGTTCTTTTTTCACAGAATCAAATACGTGGCATTGTCCGCAATTACATTGAGCGCAATCATGATCCGGCTGTTACTAGCATACAGTTGACAAGGCGACGATAGGCCGACATGTTCATGCGCATATTAAATGTATATAATTTCCTTAGCTCTATACGATGTAAATATTGGAGAGAGATTTATAATAGAATGTATCTTATGTGTATGTTTAATCGATGTTGTGTCAACGACGCCTGAAAGAGCCCCAAAAAGCTACTCATATCAATTAGGGGCAAGATTTTTTTAAAAGATATTTTAATTTTAAATTATTGTGTAAATTTACCAAATTATCTTTCTATTGTCCTTCAAATGAACATTCATCATTACCACTGCAGGGACCATTTTTGACCGGCCTGACCATCAAAGGGGTAATTGGAAAGATAATTCAAGTTTTTGCGTAGCCGGTGTCAATTTGCTGGCCAAGAGAAGAGTAAGTATGTATGATTACTGTATTCCGCGGCTCTAGTAGTAGAAACGCCATACAACTGCAGTCAGTCCTTCACTTTAACCCACTGTGTCTTGCCCTCACTCAAAATCGTTAGCTTCCTCAGGTCCATTCTTGACTTGAGTGTACCTAATCCTGCTTTCCTGAGGTCATCTCGTGGCACGCTTAGAGAACAGTAGTTCTGATTATTTATCACCGGCATAACTTGTTCGGTTACCAAGACAGTTATTCCAGTGATCAATATTCAAAAATACTATTATCATTTCCAGCGAATTGTCATTGCTCAAGACCTCAAGTGCAGAGGTGGGTTTTTTGGGGTTTTTTTACCAACTTGATCATTAACCCTTTAATGACTAAATTTGTTCAAAAAATTCAAATATTTACTTATTGAATGTTCATTTGAGGGCCAAGAGAAGACTATTTTTGAAAATTTACCACTGGATTGACTGGCTCGGTTATCGAGCCAGTCATTCCAGTGGTAAATTTTCAAAAATAGTTTTCTCTTTGCCTACAAATAGATATTCCTCAAGACCCCTACAGAGGCCGGTCTTGGCCGGCTTCGTCGTGAAAGGGTTAAAGTGTTAAGTTGACACGCGGGGTGGGGTGGGGGGGGGGCGGGGGGGGGGGGGTTAACTGTATATAATTACCTTAATAACCCTATATGATGTAAATATTGAACAGAGATGTATAATCCAATGTCTCTTATATTTAACTCTCTATATAGCTTACATATACCTAATACTTTGTAAGCGATGCTTATTTAATCATTAACTCTAAAAGACCAGGAACAAGGATTGACAAATTTGCTATGATGTAATGAAGATTATGTTGACTATTTTAGCCCAATTTGACTGACTGCAGCAGCAACAACAGATTCCAGTCTAATTAGGCCAAAATATTCAACAACTTTCCCGTATAGTGTCTAAATATTGACATGCATGAATCTCAGGGGTTAAAGGGTTCGACAGATATATGTTCATTTTGAAAACAAATTTGCTGTACGATGTTATTGATGTAGAATGCAACAATAGTGCAACCATTCTTTCAAAATCAACACGAGCTGGCAAGAAAACGTTCACACTACGATGTAGCTCTGGCTAAGATCTGATATGTTATCGAGGTGCTCCGATCAACGGTATCACTTGATTGGTTTACCTGTCTGCGCACGCGCGAACTTGTACTCTTGATTGAATCAGGACTAATGGAGTAGAATTTGTACCACGTGATACCGTTATCCGATGAATACTCTCGGCCGTTCGGATAATCCAATCGGGGTAAGTGGAGTACCTCGATACGAACATATCATACGAACGAGGCTATGAGTAAAAAGGATTTGAGTCAGGTCTGTTTATAGCTGCTCCGACAAATTTATAATTAAATAAATTTTATTTTTAATTTATGCATGTTACGCCACTACCCTAATATGAACCAATAACCCTTGCAATTCCAGTATCTTAAATTCAAGTCAACCCTCCAGGAAGGATGTTGAATATTGTGAAACTAATCTGACTGGAACAAGTCCTGTTGTTGCCGTGCATCCAAGTTAGATTCAATCTTAAAGAATGCGTCATTTCGTGTCTGTGAGGGTTAAAAGTTTAACACGAATATTTGCATAATAATAGACGGACATCCGGGCAACCTACCTCTTGTACGTACGGTCTTCAGCCAGCTTCCCATAATTCTTTGCGCTTCTTTACTGTTTAACGTTAACCGGAGCCTGTACCCGTGACAGGTGCATGTTCCAATTCACATTAAACAGTAACAAGAGCAAGGAATCATGGGAAGTTGGCTGAAGACAGAATACGCATCTAAAATAATCAGAAGAATTGCGATCAATATTAATCGATTGAATCAAATCAATTGTGGTATTGAACTGCTCATGAACTAAAGTAAGACATGCTCAATGGACAATCTGCATTTTTGAGACAGAATCTGGTGGTGTGCTTTTTAAACACAAGCCTTCAAAGGAGCACCCGTCTTAAAGAACTACCATCGTTTGACTACACGTGACATCATATAGCAAGTCACGTACATTAGAAGACCACTTGTCTATAACGACGCATTGTGTGTGCACCACGAGGTGGCCTCATAAGACAGGTTTTACTGTAAGCCAAGGGGTGAATGCTTTATTTGTCTCCCATACTAGTTATATAATTATAACATATTTATATATTAATATATAAGACGTTTGTAACAATTAATGAAGAAATGTGGCTTTTTTCCAAACTGTTGAGCTGCAATTCTAATTATTCAGGGAATATTTATACATAGAACATTAGAATCTCGTAAATGTAATAACATTATATATTTAACCCTCATCGCCCTGAAATTCTAAAAAAACTCAATTTCAAAACAACCACATATGCTGAATATTTTGAAATTAATTTGACTGAAACGTATTGTTGTCTTTTGGCAGCGACAGATTACAATTAAATATGTTTTAAAATAATAATGGTTCTTATTATGTAAAGAAATTTGAATTTTGGAATGTGAGGTTGAAAGGGTTAAACCGTGAACTTGTAGCCATATACCACTACTGTCAGTCTTATTCAGTAAAATACAGTTATTTCCATACATGGTGTTCTGTTGTGCGGGCGAGGGGCGCGTGTATACCTGTGGATTTAACATTAGCTGATAGCGCGCGTCTTACTGGCCAGATACTGGACCAATACTGGGCCAGTGCGTATTTTAATAGCATGAGTGTATTTAGATTTCTAAAAGAGACACATAAATGGCATTTTATTTATATCGTACCATGGGGTTCCCATGGTAATGAGTAGCTTACCCTTCTAACCCTCGAACTTGTTCAAGAAAATATAATTTTTTCTCATAGAAAATGTTGATTTGGAGATCAAGGGAAGACCATTTTTGAAAATTTACATCTGGAACGACTGTCTCGGTTATCTAGCCAGACATTCCAGTGGTAAACTTTTAAAAAATGGCCTTATCTTGCTCTGCAAATGGACATTTCTCAAGACCACTACAGAAGCCGTTTTCGGCTGATACGAGTGTTAAAGGGTTAATGGCTAACGAGCAGTCGCGGTGGCTTATGGGTATTCGCCCGATATTTCCAAATCATAGATGTTCTGGAAGGAAATAACTTTTGTCGGACAGGGACTGCATTAAAGTTGTATGTGAAAGTCAGAGAAAATATTCAACGTGTACAGTTCCCTGGGGAAACCCCATACATACCCGGTGTCAGGTAACCCGAGTAGGCAACAAGAACACTACACCACCTACAGACAATAACCATGAAATCTATGACTAGGTGGTGGTGGCGGCGGCGGCAGCGGCGTGGTGGTGGAGGAGGAGGTGGTGGTACTAATTTGATTGGGAATTATTGATGCCTCTAGCAACAACTAGCTGCCCTTCAATGGATAAAGTGTTACGCCCCCAGATGGTTATATCTATTGTTATACTAGGATTTCATTATTAATAGCTATATGCCTACTATATGATAGAGGAAACAAATATTTCCAGTCAAATTGCTTTCAAAATATTCTCATTTTAATTTCCTTGATATAGTGTTGGTGATAATTCAAAAATAGGTGAGATAAGGTACGACCTGCTTCCACGTACATCGAGAGCTTAACCCTTTCAAAGCTACACGCCACGTCCGCTAATTCCTTCATGAATAAAAGGTATTATCTTAAATGCTTTGAAACTACATTGTCTGAATGGTGTTGTGGTCTGAGGGAGCAAAATCTTAGTCATATTGGTATCAACATATTCAACATCTCACCTTATATGATTCCTCCGAAAATACATTGATTCTAGAGGTGAAAAGAGTAGGTGTGACTAAGCCTAAGAGTTTACATTCGTACATGTACATGTATACCAGCCCGGCCATCATTGAAAACCTTTCATTTAAAGTCCAAACACGTTTCACGAAAGTAAATATTTCTGTGTAAATACAGATCTCCTGTCGTGGAGCGTTATACTGCGCTGTAATGATGTCTTTATTACAGCAACTGCAAGACTGATGCCAATACGGCTACACAGGGGGGGGGGGGGGGGGTTGGGCGTGTGATGGCTAGGTTCAGCATTGTCCTTAACTGTATGCATATGCACCTGTGCGCGCGTTATATGCAATATGTCAGTGTGTGCGAGCGTGCGTGCCCATGCATGTGTAATGTTCTATTTATACACGCATCCCATTTGCTTGTATTTGTATCGTCTCTAACCTAAGCTAGCGAACTGTTTATTACCTGTCCTTTGTTAGACAAAATCTAGTGCTCTATTTGGATTTAACAAGAGAGAAACATTATATGTGAGAATGTGACCGCGAATACGGGATCGCATCCGACCAATACTCGCTGTCTATAGATCTACACCCGCGGGGCAAATCAAGAAGAACGCAGGTACGCAGTTTATGTATTATATGATCCACTTGGGAAATATCCATAAATATTTCATACAGCCATATGAATAGGACAATATTATATACGGTTCCAGTTGGATAGCGCCTTTCTATGCGTTTATTATTAGACATAAAAACTTGTATTATACATAGGTCCTATTTTTATATCAATTGTGCAGGGAAATTGGTACCGATCTTAATGGAAACAAGGTTGCTGTAATCTGTCAAAGACTGCGACAGCTTACGGCAACAGTGTGTCCATTAATCAATAATTCAATTGTTCAATACTAGCTTTTGCTAATGTTTTTACTTTGGCCGTCGTGATGTGATGGTTAAACTAAAAACTCATTTTGTGTATTACCCGCTATTGAATATAACGTATTCAAATAGTTTGACATGGATTCACATGGATGGTTCTAGGATGGTGTGATGGGTGTTATGCGTCGGTCATTGTATATTAGTTTACAGATTAGGTGGGTGGGTAGGGTGTGTGGGGTGTGGTGACTTCATGTATTATATATATACATTCAAAAGACATGATTATAAGCAGGTTTTGTACACACATAGCTGCCTGGAGTATAAGAAGAATAAGTACTCCACACCGACTTTACAAACTCGAGTTTAACAGTTATATAACAGGAGATTTACAATATCCTTTAACAGGTACGTTTTGTTTTAACCCTTTCAAACTTACAGCAAAACAACAAACGATACAACAAAAGTCGTTTCGATATAATTCATAGACCTAGTGCACGATTCCATTGAAATTCTGTTACAGCAACGAAAAGGTTAAACCACAAAAATTAGATTTAGCCTAGATATTAAGTTTAAAGTTAAGTTTGTTGCGCGTGTGTGCGCGTGTGTGTGTGCGTGTGCGCGCGTGTGCGCATCCGCTCGCTTTTTCTGGTTTAATCTGCTATCATTATTTCTTAACCCGTCTTGTGTCAACAGCGCCTCAAAGCGCTCAAAATACTACTTTATATTCAATTAAACATTTTGATGGTCAATATTTTTCAAGATATTTTAATTTTAGAAGACTACTTTTTGTAAATTTACCACTGAATTTCTTTCACCGGCTTGACCATTAAAGGGGTAATGGTAAAGAATATTAAATCTATTAGTTATATCACAATGGCCAACCTCCTGGTTAGTTGAATTTAACGCTTCAAAAACTACCTCCGTGCTCGTCTCATTGCGCCCAAATCCTTCCATCTTCCCAGCCACTTTTAAAACCTCTCAAATCTCTCCCTCAACTAATGCCAAGCACCTTGGAGTTACATTTAGTTGTAGAACCCAATGGCTAGCTCATGCGGAATCCATCATATCCAATGCCCAACGCAAACTGTCCATACTTAAATGCCTAAAATATATACTTGACCGGGAATGCCTCTAAATCATGTATACACGTTTCGTTAGGCCATCCCTAGAATATGCAGGCGTGGCTTGGGATAATTTACCGCAATATCGTGTGGATAGACTGGAAAACATTCAAGAGGACGCACTCAGCACAATAAGCGGACTTACACTAAGTGCTAGTACTAGTGATTTGTATACGGAAACCGGATTTGAAACACGGGCGCATAGAGGCAAAACACACCGACTAATTATGCTCTATACGTTTATAAATGGAATGACTCCCGAACCACTGAATGAGTATCTTCCTTCACTATCCCAAACACGGAATCCATACAATATCCGTCATCCAAACCTCATCATACCATACAGATGCCGAACCGAGATCTATAATAGACCATTCTTTCCAGAAACAATCCGTTTCTGGAATGCTTTACCACAACCCGTTAGGATGGCTACCACATTATCAGAATTTAAAAGCAAGCTAAAAGCCATGAACCGCAGACAACCCCCTCCACTGTGGTACTATACAGGACCAAGGCCAACGAATATTGCCTTAGGCAGACTCCGAAACGGGTGTAGCAACTTAAACAGTCATTTAGTCGATAACTTTCTGTCGGATTCCCGTCGGTGCAACTATGGGCATGCTGACGAATCCATTCAATATTATTTGTTTCACAGCCCCCCCCCCCCCCCCCCCTTACGCAGATCACAGAGACGCTTTCTCAAATAATCCTATCTCAAAGCATATCTTTCCCACACCTCTAACCGTTCAACACTTTTTATTCGGTAACACCAATGCGAGTGAAGAGACTAATCAGAACTTCTCTGTCAGTACATCAACTCAACTAGTCGCTTTAAATGACACTTCAGCTCTTCTCTAAAATAGTCTGATTACTAAGCACCATTAGTACACTGGCACTCCATGGACTGCTCTTCGATATTGCTCCATGCATTACCCTCTCAATCGGGTTCGCTTCTATATTTTGGCTAGCTAGTGTGCTTAAGAATTAAGGGTCATGGAGATTGAAAACGGCTCCTGCAGATGGTTTGGGAAAAACTCTTTGAAAATTTTGCCACTAGACTGACTGTCTTGCTAAGCGAGTTGGTCACGCTAATGGTAAATGATTTTTATAAATTTTCTCCTCTGGGCTGCTGGTGGACGTCTTCGGTGAGAGGACCGAGATCTCCATGACCAATCTTGACCACTAACTGTTTAATAGTAAGGACACTTCCTGAGGACCCCTTGACTAGTGACAATCTTTTGTCAACCGTGATCACATGCTATCAACAACCGGTGCATAAGCACCTCGGGGTGGCCACTCTGTCGTGTAATTGATGAATCCACCTTTGGCTATACGCCCCGCCCAACTATGGACAGTTTCCTCCCATGCTTTGCGAGTGTTGGGGTCGATCTGTATGCTCTAAATAATGGATTCCCAGAATCCCAATTGTATGGCACTATAGATGACTATGCCAGCGACAGCGACCAGTCAAGCTAGTTCCAAAATATTCAACAGAACATCTATTAAATAGCGAGAACATACAATTCGTACAGCTTGACGGACTCTTCCTAGGATTTATGACGGAATATTTCCGTCAATTAAGACTGCCACGCCAACCTATAGGCGACGTAGTTGATTATGACGTCAATACCTTAGTGGATTCATCCAGTTTGAAATAACACTAGCTATCAACCAACACCAATACACATGTACCTCTACTAGCGATAGCGACTGATTTAAGATTATGAAGTAGTTCTTTCATCCCGTCTCACAAGTTTTAAGGATGCATACTCGCGGCGGAGTGCTTGGAGATGGAATTGTTAGAATTTTATACTCGTGGAGTCGCAAATTGTGGGCCTTGACGAAGTGAGGTAGGATTTAGCTTGTGATGGTTTTATTACAGATAGACTGATATGATTTTTTGTGTTCTGAAGTTGAACTAGAGATACTAGTCCCTAGTTCAGCTAAGTAACTGAAAATTATGATGTTTGTGCGGGGCGAAATCATCATGTTCTGAACTCTGTTTCGTTTTCATAGCGTTGGGGTACCCACATTGGGCTTCCGAGGGTGCGCCGATAGTTTTGTTATCTGGCATTCAACTGTGGATGCGCACCTTTATTAGTCTCACTATTATGTATCATAAGTATAGTTGTATAATTTAATGCCACCAAGTAATTAGATATAGTAGAGTAACATGTATGTTTTCATTCTTGTTACACCATGAGACATTTACATTTTAATATAATTGTATGGGAGACGCGATTATAAGACCTGTCTTATCGCGCTCACTCTAAGACAAGAATATTAAAGTTTTTTTATTTAGCCACTGTCTATCTGCATGCCGAGAGAAGAGAGAAGAGTATTTTTGAAAATTTACCACTAGAATGACTGGCTCGGTTACCGAGCCAGTCATTCTAGTGGTAAATATAAAAAATACCCTTCTCTAGGCCTTTAAAATAGCCATGTCTGAAAACCACTGAAAACTTGTTTTTGGACAGTTTGACCATCAAAGGGTTAAGTTGACACACGACGGGTTAATGAATCTAACATACATTACCGATTTCTGAATATAGGTCTAAGTCAAAGATGTGCTAATCATACATCTGTACAGCTACAGTAATTACAAAACAAATGTAAATAGTAAATATCCAAATGTCAAAGACACACATTCTCACCAAAATGCTTGAAATTAACAGTTTTAAAATATATATCTTAGAGGCTTAAATTATGTACCTCAATCTAATCAAACGAAAAAAATCTTAGCTTGCGATGATTTCATTCTGTATACATTTATATATACACCTGTGCAAAAGTTAAGCACCACCCTATTTTTACGCACATGCGAGGGTATATTCATGTGCTATGAAGAAAGCAATAGCATAAACATTTGTGTACCCATCCATCTTAGTGCAAGAGGTAATAATGCAACTAGAGGAATGCTGATTATGATGGTAGGGAAACACTGTATGTTTTTGTTTGAACTTGAAAACGAGGCCTGAATATGGTTACGTTGACACAACTGACAACTATTGCCCTACAGTTGACACACGTGGCTAGATTGTCATTAATGGTGTCTGAAAACGAAGTTTAACATCTGTGCACGAGTTTGAGACTGTCATTATTAATACCGGGTATATCCACCTTGTGCCTGGATGACGGCCTGGACACGACGTCTCATGCTGGTCACCAACCGACTGATACGCCATTGTGGTATTCGTTGCCATTCAAGATGGAGTGCGTCTGTTAATTCCTGTAGGTTCTGCACAGGAGGATCCCTCCTTCTCACCATGTTTCCCAGAATGTCCCAGATATGCTCAATAGGGTTCATGTCAGGGCTCCTTGCTGGCCATGGTAGGGTTTCGATGGCATTCTGGCGGAGGTATTCATGCACAGCTCTAGCACGATGTGGTCGGGCGTTGTCATCCATGAATATAGGGTGGGTTCCAGGTGCATGATTTACAAAATGAGGGACCACAACTCTATCCAGTATGGAATCTTGATATCTTTGTCCATTTAGTGTTCCAGGTACAGTCAACAGATCCAGCTTACAATCAAATGAGATGCAGTATGGTTAATGTTCAGCTGTCTGCCAATCTCTCTGCATGACATACCAGTGGTATGCATGCCTATGATTTGCCATTTCACACGATCACTTAACCTTCGTCTTGCCATAGCGGTTCACAATCAAGAGCTAATTCTCTCTGTACAAATAAACCACGGTCATGAACACAAAATTCCTAATCTTGTCGCCTAAATCTGTATGTAATGTTCTACACCTCAAACTGGACTTTTACATAACTGAACACGTGTGCTGTTTCCCGCCACGCACGGACATCAAGCGGCGTGAAGTCATGCATGCATGTGCATTTCGTACTTGGAATTATGTCAGCTAACGCGGGGACAAAAAGTATGGCAGCCTAGTTGTACCATCATGTTTCTACGTTCTATTGTTTTTGCTGGTGCTTAACTTTTGCACAGGTGTATACTTATTCTAGTTGTGAAGTTGAAACCTCACAATTAAAAATATATTAATTTAACGAAACGAATTAAAACGAAATCATCGTATGCTAAGAGTTCTTTCGTTTGATTACACCGATGTACATATTTTAAGGCTTAAGCCTTTAAATTATACAATTTTAACGATTTTATTTTCAAGAATCTTTCTGTTTTATGTGGGTGCGGGCCTTTAACTAATACAAATATACAATAAAACATTATTTTGTCTATATAGGCCTACCTCGTGCCATATTTGTTTTTCACTTAAGATACACTTTCAAAAGATTGATTATTTACAAAATAACTTATTTAGGCAACTACAAACATCTGTTTCCAAGCTTAAGGTGTGCCTTTCTTAACCCGTCCACATGCAAGTAGGATTCTTCTTCTTCTTCGTCTTTCTTTTTCTGCGTTCGACTTGCCGTATTTTATCTTCTGTCCGATGGATGTAGTGAATTGTGGAGTCCGGCAGTGGCTACTGGACCCCGCAGTTTGGTTTCGAGGTCCACCTGGTCTGGCTATTCCGCCTTCCTCCGCTCATCAAAACGTGGACAGGGATGGAGAACATGATCTGGCGTTTGGTTATGATTAGCAGGCTGGCAGCTTGCTGTATCCGCTAGTCCAATACGCTTTAGGTGGATCCGCAGGCCGCTATGACCCGTTTTTCAGGCGGAAAATGACTTGCTGTTGTTTCTGTCAACTTCATGTAGCGCATGGTAGCCTGGTCTATGGCCTCTGTTCAGAGTAGTCCCATCCTATCTTGAATGTGCTATGCAATAGAGTCTTCTTAGCTTTTCTTACGAAGACTGTGGTCAAGTTCGACTCATAACCATAGTTAGCAGTTAGGTTCCTAGCCGAACTTCAAATAGTTAACTAGCTAGTCAGCTATAGCTGACTGAGCACCCGAGCTCGGTTCAGATGGTTAGTGCGATATTTGCGTACATTTCAAAATGGCGGACACCGATCGCTTGCCACGAATTAGTGCATATAAAAGTGTAAATATTTCAATAAATAACTTAGGTTTGTTGAAATTATACCTTCCCGTTGTATATCAATTTTCCCAAGCCCCTATTCCTTCCCAATTTATGTCTTATGGACGCTTTTTGACGTCTTAGCCTACCCGGCTCAAAACCTTCTGCAATAGCAATTCAATGGGGGAACCGGGTACCAACGAACTAAAGTTAACTATTTAGCGTCCGAATGGGCATAGCAACTAGGCATGTTAAGTAAACCAGCAAATTGACTATAGTAAGTGCGTCGAACATGACCTAATTTGCTGGTCTGTGGTTGGGTGCTACCTTCCTTTGCCAGTTGGTATGTTTTCTCGTTTGTGGATATTCCTACATGGGCTGAATTCATTGTGCCTTTCCAGTTTTAGTTATGCCCCGCCCACCTCTAGCTAGGCTCCACCCACACTTCGCCGTGTTGGGATTGATCGATCCCCGAATTCCCTAACTATCAATTTCCTGAAAACTTTACAGGTAAGCTGTTGAATATTTTGCAACCAATTTGACTGGGTGCTGTTGCTCCGCCCAGTCAAATTAGTTTCAAAATATTCAACAGGATATTTATAAAATAGTAAAGACATACAATTCGTACAACAACGCATAGTTCGTCTTCAACTATGCGTTCGTGACGTAGTTGCCATCGTCATTCATGACGCCATGTCATTCATGATGTCATAATGACGTCGCTGATTGCGATGCCATTCTATACGTCACGTAGTTGATTATGACGCCATGCGATGGGTGGATACACTGGAAATGTCCATTGCAGTACTGTTCCAGGTTTGTCAGCGAGCAAGGTATTAGTTCCAGCTTCAAACATTTGATGCGCTCGTCATAACTATAACAGTACAATCTCTGCCGTGTTTACAGAGAATCAGTTTAAAAATCCTCATTCTTAGCTCTCTTGCTGAAGTGTTCATAACTCTGCCGACTTCAAAGAGTGCTTTGATGTTTGCTCTGAAGTTTGAACATAATCTCTCTGTAGGTCCTGAACTGGAGTCGGTTGTACTATCTAGAAACACGAAGAGACTCCCGCTTCCACTATTCGTGACTGCTTCCTCTGCTGAACCGCCTCTAAATACATGTGTCCATGAAGTGGTAGGTTAGGCTTCATGAATCATCTCCAGTGTGTGCACTTTATGCTTAGTGGGAGTATGATCCCATTTGAAGTAGATCCCTGGCACACTTGTTTTGATTTCTGCCTTAAATGTATCTCAGTCACCCCCACATGTATTTAACATTTATCGAAATCTGTTTCCGGTATAACTTGGTGCATTTGACTAGATGATTCTGGTCTTTTCTCAGTCTGTTGTTTGTCTTACTTTGTAGTTTACTGGGAAGTGAATGAGAAGGAAGCCGCTTCATTTACTCACTCAGGCAAATGGTGTTGACGTTTCACGGGATATCAAGTGGCTGTAGATCTGCAATTTTATCCATTTCTTTCACTAATGCTGTTTTAATTGCACCAAGTACAATCCTCAGTCCCATGTTCTGGACTTTGTCAAGTCTAAACTTGTTTGTTCTTGAAGCCGTGTCCCAGCCAGCTAACGCATATCCCAGCTCTGGTCTTATTGCTCCAGTGTAGATGTGTTTTTGGGTTATGGAGCTCGCTTCCCTGGATGTGTCAGCCAGCCCTTCTTTCTTATAGCATTGTCTTCTGTGTCCTGGATGCGTGGTTTTTCCGCAAGTCTCGTGCCCAGCTTCATTCCTAGAAAGGTTGGTGTGTCCACTTGTGGCTAAACTTCGTTCCCAAGAGTTAACTTTATGTGTTCCTCTTACGGAGAACAGCGCGAAAAGTGGTTCTGCCTATGCTGCGCCACAGCCATCTACGCAGCCATGAGCATAGGGAGTGTCTGTTGACCTCGCTGGACGGATGTGCCTGCGCAAATTAGCTAAAACGGCGTCTTCAGTGATATTGGGAAATGTTTATTTGTAGAACAATAGAAAACAACATTTGAAAATTTTCCACTGGAGTGACTGGTTTGAGCCTGTCATTCCAGTGGAAATTAAAACGAAATTCTGTTTGTCTGTGAATAGACAATTTCTCTCTCTCATTCTGATTTATGTAAATATAAATCTTAATTTTGTATATAAATTTAATTATCTGCTAACATCTAATAATTCTGTAGGGAGCGGGCTAAAATAAGTTGCTAGAACTTATGCCCAATCCCATTGCCCAATCCCAAGCACGCAATCGCACAGTATTTCTTTCCAACACCTTCCTTTAACACCTTAACCGGGAATTACCCGTCGTTTCTTCTACTTAGACATTTCCCACGCTTTAAATAAGGAGCATATTATTAGGATAGCCCGCGTGAGTCAGTTTGTACAATGGCGATTTGTGTGCCGCATGTGGTTAATAATACTCGTGCCCTGGTTGGATATCTATTGACGGATTTAGAAGATATATGCCCGACGTGTGGCTTTTGTGTAGGCCATATATTTATTACTCCCACGTTTTTGGAAGAAAAGTGGTAGTGCCCGTGCGTGCGGGAGCGAGCGTGCGTGCGTCTGTCTGTCTGTCTGTCTGTCTGTCTGTCTGTCTGTCTGTCTGTCTGTCTGTCTGTCTGTCTGTCTGTCTGTCTGTCTGTCTGTCTGTCTGTCTGCCTGCCTGCCTGCCTACCTGCATGTCTGCCTGTCTGTCCACCTGCCTGCCTGCCCGCCCGCCAACCCGCTTGCCCGAACCAGCCATCCCGCCGCCCGTCAGTCCGTCCGTCTGTCTGTCTGTCTGTCGGTCCCTCTGCAGAAATTGACTGTAATGTAACTTCTCCGAAACCGATGAACGGAATTAACGCTGCAAATTTGCTATGCGAATTACCCATATGATTGCGGAATGCAAGGACGTTTAGATTCGGCTCTGTCACCAAAGGGGGTTGGGGTGGGGGTGGGGTGGTGGGGGGGGGGGTGTCAAAAGGTCAAAGTGATGGAAATGCAACTTCTCTGAAACCGGTCGACGGAACTCATGAAAATTTGTCATGTGACTTATGCATATGATTGCAGAGTGCACAACGAAATTTACATTTGACTCTCCCCCACCCCCACTCCCAACCCAACGCCACCCACTCACCCCCTCCTCTCAGAGGTAGTGGTGTTGTTCAAAACGTCAAGAGATTGATTGTAACGCAACTCCCCCAAACCCGTTGGACTGGATTCAACAAAATTTAGTATGTCAGTCAAGCATATAATAGTGCAGGAGGTCATTTACACTCCGCTACTCCTCACGGATGTACGTGCGTGCGTGTATGCGTGCGTGCGTGCGTGCGTGCGTGCGTGTGTGATTTACGATGGTGTATCATCGACCGAGCAATCTAGTTAGAGATATCAATAGCTGTATTCGTTAGAAATATAATGCCTTTATTAGATTGTCAAAGTATTGGAGTCTATCGGTCTTTAGAGTCTACGGATGCAGATTAAAAAAAATTTCGTGTCCTATAAGGGTGACTTGCACGCCATCAATGCATGGGTTTCTTTTACCGTGGACCGCGTGTCAACCAGTACAGTCTAAGCTGGGCATCGATTTTGCTGAGTTGCCTCCAGGTACTTAGAGTACCGGTTTGGTCTATGTTAATTATAATTTAGTTTATTACAGACCCTATGTCAGTTACAGAGAATACACCTATTTTTCCGGAAAGTTAGTCTAACCCAGTTTATTAGTTCACGATCAACAGTGCTTAATTTAAGGAATGGAAAAAGAGACCGTATCTTTCTAAGAATATGTGTTCCCGGTATTTATAAGCAGCATTGCATTGAATAGTAGCTTTAGCGTGAGTCTAGACCCTAGCATTGGGAACTAGCAAATAAACGCCTTAAATATTACAACACAATAGTAGCTTTACAAATTAATCTCCGTTTACTTTGCTTGTTTCGTTAGTCCTTGAACCAGTATTACACCGAAGTGGTGTTAATTTACATTTGCTCAAGATTGTGGCGGTTCGGGGAGAACTCCCTTCCATACTCCCGTGACCACGTATCACAAGAGAATCGATAGACAACCCGGCCCGCCATCTGTTTCACTTCACAGCGATTAGCGCTGGTCCAATAGACTATTTGTTCGTCGATACTAGCCGTCAGAACCGTTGAAGGACCTGTTGTGTCCTATAGGGCGTGGTTGCCCCATGCCAAGATTTGGGTTCACATCGCGTTAGTGGACCATCGTTCAGTCCCGCAAATAGGGGTGTGAACCGAGCCATATCGGTTTAACCGCATCTCTGACTTATCAACGAACACCGGGCACATAGATATTACATTTAGCGTAGCCCAGTATCGCTTGAATGGAAGACGGATAGTCCTGGGATAGCTCAAAAGCCGGCTAGAACATACCTGTAGCGCTAATGGCATTTCGCGGACTCTTGGGATCGCCGATTGCCCATATGCTTCGCTTTCTCAACCACTGTTTGGCAACATTTCGGCCATTGAGCTAAATTGATCATGAGTTAAAATGTCTATAAGTAGTAGAACCTTAGTTTGGCTACGGTATCATGACCTTTGCGTTAAATAAAGTGACGTCAAGTTAACAATGTTGACATTGTGATGAAAATGAAATTAATTTGTTTAAATTTTAAAATGCTTAATGCTTAATCAATGAAATGATGCGTCTACATAAAGTCTAGATTTCACGAGATTTAATTTATTTCGTTATTTGTACCTAACCAAATTACTAAATTATGTTTGCTCAGAGTATATAAGGCTTTACAGTCATCACTATGATGCCACCTGCCAATAACGTCGGAAATGATAGCCCAGACAACACCCTCTCCTGGTATACACGAGCGCGCAAATGGATGTGAAAACTATTAACGGTTTGACGAACAAGTTGTGTAAGATCGTGGCATCACTTCAAGATAGTGATCATGTGTCTTTACTTCGGGATGGACGTCGAATACCATATTACCCATGTGGTTGTCTGAGCCTCCGAATCCCCCCACACTACTGTCTATTGCCATGGCAGAGGATAGTCCTCCGTCAATGTGACCGGGAACATAGTCAAATCGTGAGCAAGCCCGTTCTACACTCTCTAGATTCCCGGACATTGGGGGATAATCAAAGGTTACCTTAATTGATAATAAAATACCGAGATGATCATTTTTGAAAGATTCTTGAAAGAAAGCAGGACAGAGCAAGATATATCATGCCGAGTTAAACAGTTGGACCTTTTGTTTTGTCGTCTTTCCTATACCCGGTTGGATTCTGAACTGCTCTATAGTTGGTGTCTATAGAGAGTAGTAGCCCATGCAAAACTCAGTGTCATAGTACCATAGACCGTGGGGAAATCATCAAAACACCGACCTAATAGATGAATCATTTAGCATTAATTCCCGCATGTAATTCAACAGAAGAACTATCTGATATCTGACCACAGATAGAGGGCTTTATTTCTAACTATGCTCCGCCCATTTCTAGCTATGACCCGCACATTTCTAGCTATGTCCACCAATTTCTAGCTATGACCCGCTCATTTCTAGCTATGACCCGCCCATTTCTAGCTATGACCACCCATCTCTAGCTATGACCCGCTCATTTCCAGCTATGACCCGCCCATTTCTAGCTTTGACTCGCCCATTTCTAGCTATGGCCACCCATTTCTAGCGATGTCCCACCTATTTCTAGCTAAGCTCTATCCACTTTTTATGCGTGCTAGAATCGATTTGTATAACGATTTGCATAACAAACCATTTGTAATGGAGGTACCCCTGAATTCACAGAATCCCATTTTCAAGGTAATTACACAGGAAAGCTGATGACAATTTTGAATCTAATTTGACTGTAACCTAGGCAGCAACAGATCCTAATTAAATTAGTTTCAAAATAGTCAACAAAATGTTTATTAAATTGTAAATCCACCAAGGACATAGAATTCGTACACTTTCATGACAGACGACTCGAGTGTCGTGACATAGTTACGTCAATTTGATCGTGACGTCAAATAACCAATGACGTAATTGGTTATGCCATCAGATACTGATTGGCCGATCGGACCCCTGCATGGTAGTGGAGAGTCCCCACTAGCTGGCGGTGATGTTTCCAATCAGATGACGAAAACACATCTTAGATTGTGCTGTCTCGATATAGTTGATCAATGAATTTAATACCTATTATTGGTAAAATGCTGATAACATCAATTATGTACATGCGGCTTGGTGAGAATCGTGTGAATATGGTATGATACTACAGAGCAATTACAGTAACTAGTCGGACACATGGGAACATGGGATACGTGCTACTACGAATCATTGTATTTCTATTGAAGCAATATACTAACCAGGTCAATTAGGCATAGATTGTGGTCAAAGTTAAATTTTCCCATTATAACCTGTAGTAAAATGTTCATTCAGGCAACACTTCTCATACTTGTGATGTTATCACTGCCCCCCACCCACCCACCCCTGTTTGAGACAATGTATTGTAGGCCCTAAATCAATTGGATGTGGTATGGGGAAGATCAGTTTTGAAATCGCTTGAAGAGCATGGACGACCAAGTTACAATGCATACAGATACTGCCCCATGAAAAGTGGTTACAGACTCAGTCGAAGTTTTGAAAGGGCGTCTTAGATTTGGGCAGTTCAATAAGTGTACCTTGAGCAACAGCATCGATATGAGCCGTTCCGTGAAGACAGAGTTTGTTATGTGTATGATTGGATTGGCCATGCTATCACCTGCATACTTAAACAATGGACATTTCCATTTGTAGCTATGCCCCGCCCATTTCTAGCTAAGCTCCACCCACACTTCGCTCGTGTTGGACTCGATCGATCTCTGAACTCACTGACTATCGATTTCCAGAAAACTATACAGGTAAGCTGTTGAATATTTTGAAATTAATTTGACTGGGTGCTGTTGCCTATGCCACCAACAACGCCCAGTAAAATTAATTTCAAAATATTCAACAGCACGTTTATTAAATGGTAGAAACATACAATTCTTACAACGTGTCGGACATCTATGAGTTAAAGACGGGTCCGTATAGAATCATTTATGACGCAATGATTATGACATGATCTTACATGCAGCTTAGCTGATTATGTCGTAATATGACGTCACTACTCTGGAAAGGTACATTTGTTGCCTATGCTGTCATGTTATGATGTATGTCCATTTCTAAGGGTCTCTGGTGCCTTCCCTACCTCATATTAGTGTTTGTTATGGCCTGTAATCACATATAAAAGGTTGTAGTGGCCCATCGTCTGAATCCATGCGTCGGTTCTTAAACCATTATCTGATCGTATCGACCTTTCCATGGCCCATCCCTCTGAAGTTACTTTTAGCGCTATGTACCGAATATGATGTCAATTTGGTTAAAGATAACTGTTGCACTTCAAAGGAAACACTAAGAAATGTTGTCAGCGCAAACAGAAGACCCAAACCACACACTTGATCCTCCACCCTGGGAAAACAAACTAGAGAGCATAGCTATTCTCACCACAGTACCTCATCTCACAACCAAAGATGAACACAGTGATGTGAGCAAGAAGCCCCTGATCCTAGCCATGCTGGAAGAAATGTACCCTCAGGAGACATGGATAAGGATCTACACAGATGGATCAGCCAAAGATGCAATTAGGAGCGGAGGTGCTGGACTGCACATACAGTATCCAAACGGACAACATGAGTCAGCTGCAATACCGACAGGCAAACCCTGCACAAACTACAGAGCTGAAGTCGAAGCACTGGTTCGTGCAGCTAATACCATCAGCAGAACAGCAGACCGTATTGCACAGATTGTCTTTTTATCTGATGCCCGCTCCGTCCTTGAGGCTATCACCAAAGGTAAGCTGCCACAACTTGAAGAAGCACTACAAACCATCAAATGCTTTCGGATGCCATTGCAGTGGATCCCCTCACAATGTGGAGTCCAAGGAAATGAGGAAGCAGACAAGATGGCAAAGGTGGGTGCAGAAGAGAATCAGACAGAAAACATGGTTACCCATACAGAGATGAAGCCTATCATCAAGTCACTCTATAGAACACCTCAATCAGAAGATGCCTACCATCATCTCTCGAGGCCAGAGCAAGTGACCATTTTTCGTCTCAGAACTGGACACAACAGACTAATCTATCACATGTACAGGCGGTTCCACCTTACGACATCACCCGCTTGTCCTTGTGGAGAAGCAGAACAGACCACAGAGCACATACTTCAATGTTGCAGTACGTATCAGCTGCTGAGAGAAGAGATCTGGCCTTTGTCAACCTCTTTTCTTGAAAAGCTGTATGGGCCTGTGGAAGAACTGCCGAAAACCACAGATTTCATCTTGCACGGCTCTCCAAGTGTGATACCAGCGATCGAAAAGAAGAAGAAGAAGAAGAAGCTGTTGTCGCCTTGATGCCTGTTTCTGCTAGCTGGCCTGTGATATGCCCATGGCGTTCAACGGTGGCATGGGTGTTTGAACGCTGTGTATGTTGCAAAGAGTGTATAAGTACTAATGAATGTTTCTATTGCATCAACATTGCTAGGTTTTCATGCACATACAGGCCTGCGTCCATCTTTCCTTTGCTCAGTCTGCCTCGTTTGGAGGTAGAATCCTTGTGTATGTGGCCGTCTGTCTGTCTGTCCGTCTGTCTGTGTATCCGGAGTTGTATCTAAAAAAACGTATTATCCGATTGGCACACAATTTAACACAATAAAGGAACTTAACATGCAATTTAATTTTCATACATTGGCCATGATCTGAATAAAATAATCCGGATCCATATCGAATCAAATTCTGGATCCATGGATATCACGGAAATTAGGCTACTGGACCTGTTTGGCTCAATTTCAATGCAAGATATGGTGCTATAGTACTAAAAGATTCTACAACTTTGGGCGTGAAAATTATTATTATTATTATTATTATTATTATTATTATTATTATTATTATTATTATTATTATTATTATTTAGAAGCATGCTGAATGCCATGTGGTGTGCGCTGGTTTCAGCTATACTTGGTCTTGCGATGGCGGGTCTCCCGTATGAAAAAGAGGGTAAGTTCTCATTCCACGTGCGTGTTAGTCTTATTTGTTGGTGATGTTGTTGTCATTGTTCTCGGCGATGTTGCAAGTTCAGTTGTTAGAAGTGCAAATCTAATGTACGCATAGTGGAGGTGGCCTGGGGTGGGAGTGTAACTTCTTACCTAATCTATAGTATCCATTGTTTGAAATAAGTAATATACTGGTTCATGAATGCTGGGTTTTTTTTTTACAGTGGTGGCAATTTTGGCACAGACAATGGACCTTTCAATTTTTAGCTATGCCCCACCCATCACTAGCTAAGCTCCACCCACACATCGCCGTGTTGGGATTGATCGATCCCCAAATGCCCTAGCTATCAATTTCATGAAAACTATACAGGGAAGCTGTTGAATATTTTGTAACTAATTTGACTGGGTGCTGTTTCTGCCTGTTCAACAGAATATTTATTAAATAGTAACAGCAAATATTTGTACAACAACGCATAGACCGTCTTCAAATATGCGTTCGTGATGTACTTATCGACGCCATTCATGACGTCATTCATTATGTTGTCATTGTACACGTCAAACAGTTCATTATGACGTCATATGATGGATGGGTACTCTGGAAAGGTGAATTAGTTTTCTGTGAACAAATTAAAAATGCAGCACATCATATCAATGTAAATCTAAATAACCGTATATACTTACTAATTCATGGTTTGACGTTTCATTTATAGGTCAGCGGGCCGCGAAATAGACAGTGGCAGTGACAAATGGCTCCGCCATAAGGCTGTTATGAAGTAAAACAGAAGCCATCTTTATTTGTGTTGATCATTTTTTTCCAGATGTAGCTGATAAGAGAACCGATTTGGATAGGACAAGTATTATCGTCCTGTCCGTTACCTTAGCAACTGTTGGCATTCTGGCCACCGTCGCTGCAGTGCTGTTTATTCGGAAAAGGCGTCATACATCTCACGCATTTTCATAATGGTAGGATATGTAGATTGCTTAAAAATATAATGACAAAATTCAGACCACGACTCATTATGGATAGTTACACGTGATACCTTTCCTCAGCTACTTTTTACAGCACTCCTAGTGACTGTACAACTGTTGATAGGCAATTCACCTTTCCCGAGTACCCACCCATCATATGACGTCATAATGAACTGCGTGATGTGTACAAGGACACCATAATGAATGACATCATGAATGACGTCGATAAGTACGTCACGAACGCATATTTAAAGACGGTCTATGTGTTGTTGTACAAATTCTTTGCTTTTACTATTTAATATTCTGTTGAATATTTTGAAACTAATTTGACTTTTAGTCAAATTAGTTACCAAATATTCAACCGCTTCCCTGTATAGTTTTCAGGAAATTGATAGCTAGGGCATTTGGGGATCGATCAATCCCAACACGGCGATGTGTGGGTG
This sequence comes from Chaetoderma sp. LZ-2023a, assembly GCA_034401795.1. Taxonomy (NCBI): domain Eukaryota; kingdom Metazoa; phylum Mollusca; class Caudofoveata; order Chaetodermatida; family Chaetodermatidae; genus Chaetoderma; species Chaetoderma sp. LZ-2023a. Next base: position 256,982,697 of record CM067369.1, read on the forward strand.
GAGCTTAGCTAGTGATGGGCGGGGCATAGCTAAAAATTGAAAGGTTCATTGGTAGCAAACCCTGTTATAGGATCCATGGTCAATGTTCGGGGAACTTGTTTTGAGCATGGTTTCCATATCCCCAGGAGTCACTGACAAAATGAGTCCGGGTATATCTCTCAAAAGTTTGGGGAACAGCCACTAGGGGGCGTGTTCCAGCATGGCCGACACTAACATCTATTCTCGTGCTGTAAACTTGGTAATTGTCAAACTATGGCATGCTTCATATCACGTTGAAGCTTATTAAAATACATTGTTGAAGAGTTCACTAAAAGTACGTTTTATCTATATTTGTTAATGTCATGTCATGGAAAAGTTGTGTTTATTTTACAGCAAATTTGACCATGTTGCATATCAAAATAATGCTTATAGAGATATATATTCGGAAAAATCATGTACTTTTACTTTATAGTTTTGGATGGCGTGTTATTCATTTGTAAATTTACTAGAAAATGTACAAAACGTATAATTTCGACACCGCCCACCCCCACCCCAGCCCCACCCTCAAGAAAAAAATATGTATATGTAATCACAGAACGTATTGCAGAGTCTTCTACTATATTTATTATAATTTTATATAAGAATATCAAACTAAATCAAAACACTCCTGATTGACATAAATCATAGGATATTTGACCAATTTTATATATAAAATTCTCAACTTATGCAAAGTTAGTCGATGATGTTCTCTCAAGACATCTAATATTAAAGCCATTTGAATTGCGATTGAAACTATCAGATGAACCAAGAGACATGTTTTGAATGTTGAGAAAACCTGATGAGAATGGACCTTTCCAGTTTTATCTATGCACCACCCATCTCTTGCTAAGCTCCACCCACATCTCGCTCGTGTTGAGATCGATCGATCCCTGAACTCCCTGACTATAATTTTTTAAATAAAACTATACAGGTAAGCTGTTGGCATGTATGCCTATGGCGGTAACAGCGCCCAGTCAAATTACTTTCAAAATATTCAACATAGTAAAAACATATGATTTGCACAACGTGCCGGACTATTGCGCGTTTAAGACGGGTTAAATCGACTCATTCATGAGGTAATGATTATGACGTCAGCCTACATGTCACGTGCCTAGTTGATTATGAAGTCATATGAAACTAGAAAGGAGAATTCGGAATAATATGGCATAGCAGCACTGAAGATATAGGCGTCACATCCAAACATGTTATTGTATGTTAATAAACTTGTTAAATCGTAGAACAGGAAAAGATCCCACTATTAAACATTCTGCTTCAGAATTATGTACATGATTGAAATCATCTTAGCCACTATTCAGGCTGCGAACCCAATGATTGAAATAGAATGGATTCACAGTCTCTTTCCAGTTAATGAAACAGAGTTTTCGCTAAAGAATAGAGATGTCTTAAGTCCCGGCCAAACTGATTTGCTCATGTCTGGTCTGATTTCACAGGCAGCGAATCCATATTCCAGTATGCCATTGGACTTATCGACTGAAAGTCGATAGTTCATCATGTACAAAGAACAAAGGATCCAAATTGACTGCTGGCTGGAAATAGAAAGGCATTGATTAATCACGTAAAGAATACAAGCAATGGAGACAAGATAGGAGATTATTTTCTTACTGCTACACATTCTAAAAGCATCAATTCAACATCTCAGAAGGAAAACACTAAATCTCGTCTGTATGCAGATTGAGCAAGCTGTACAAACATGGATTGCCGGATTAATGAATTTGCATGTGACCGATTTTATGTGAGGAATACAATTCTTCGGTCCATCAAATCTAGGTTGATTGCATCTGGCATTCTGGTTCAAGACCTCGAGACTGCAGCCACTGATGGGGAACAATTTGCTAAGACCTTTATGTAAGATATACGTCTTTCCAAAGAGAAATCTTTTAATGAAACGATACATAGAATATTACGCTGTTCCTTAAGCAAACCACAGAGAGTATGTTCAACAAGGACAAGGCAAAAAGTCAACATTGAACTGAACTACAAAATGAAGAGACTTTGTTATTCTACTTTCTTCTATTAGTGAGACACTTCCTGCTTCAGCAGCAACAATTCAGAATATTAGACTGTTCATAATCAAAGATGTGTACGGCGACAAATTTAGCACTACATTTACCGATGCCCATGTAAAAAATGCATGAGGATAAAATGAAAATCAAATAAGAGAATTCCTCTCAATAAAGATTCACATGGCCTCGGATCTCACAGAGTAATCTATCAAACCGATGTATGGCTTCATTTCGACAATGCGTAGCCTACACCATCTCCTCTTTTCTATGGATGGCAGATGTTAAATGTTATAAGTGTACGCGTGGATATCGATAGCCAGCACTCCCATTCACTCTGTGCACACTCCTTGACAGGCATGTATCACAGGTTAAGAACACATTTGCCAATTCAGATATTTCAAACACAATATGAGAGTGATGCTGGCGTGGCAAAAATGGGATTGTTTAATTTGGCAAGTAAAATGGGCCTTTTTTTGATTGATCGATCCCCGAATGCCCTAGCTATAAATTTCCTGAAAACTATACAGGGAAGCTGTTGAATATTTTGTAACTAATTTGACTGGGTGCTGTTGCTGCCTATGGCAGCAACAGCGCCTAGTCAAATTAGTTTCAAAATATTCAACAGAATATTTATTAAATAGTAAAAGCAAACAATTTGTACAACAGCCCATAGACCGTCTTCAAATATGCGTTCGTGACGTACTTATCGACATCATTCATGACGTCATTCATTATGATGTCATTGCACACATCACGCAGTTCATTATGCCGTCATATGATGGGTGGGTACTCTGGAATGGACCATTAACAAATCAAATTATCTTTAATTAGCTTATTCCTCAATCATTCCTAGATAAACCAACTGGGCTATTATGTAATGCATATTGGTTTGAATATTTGAGGTTAATCACGCTGGAAGTTATTACCGCTTAATATAGCAACGTCTTTCCAAACAAATTAAGTTCAAACTGTTCAGCAGCTTTCTTGAATGGATGTACGGAAATTGAGAAACGTGGAATTCATCTGTGTAATTGTTAAAGATTTAATGGGTTATAAATTGGTTAAATATCTTATGATTTATGTCAATCCAGACATGCCAGAGTGATTTACCTTAGATTTATATTCTTATGTAAAATAATAATAATAAATAGTAGAGGACCCTGCCACAGGTTCCGCGATCAATGTTTTGGGTCAATGCTTTTGGAATTACAAACTATGCATATTTACGTTTAGATTTAACAATGAATAACACGCAATCGCAAACTGAAAACTAAAATTAAATGCTGTTTCTAAATATGCATTTACAAAAGCTTTATTTTGAAATGCAGCACGATAAATTTTGCAGTAAAATAATAGCGACAGCCATATTTTAATAAGTTAAGCGCTTTGACATAATTTAAGCACCGGGTGACATTAACAACAATCGATAAAACATAATATTAGGGGATCTTTCAACAATGCATTTTAATCAGACATTATATGAAGCATGCCATGGTTTGTTTGGAAATTCACCTTTCCAGAGTATCTACCCATCATATGACGTCATAATCAACTACGTGACGTGTAGAATGGCATCATAATGAATGACGTCATGAATGACGTTGATAAGTATGTCACGAACGCATATTTGAAGACGGTCTATGCGTTGCTGTACAAATTGTATGTATTTACTATAAAATAAATATTCTGTTGAATATTTTGAAACTAATTTGACTGGGCGCTGTTGCTGCCATAGCAACAGCACCCAGTCAAATTAGTTACAAAATAGTTAACAGCTTCCCTGTATAGTTTTCAGGAAATTGACAGTTATAGTATTCGGGGATTGATCAATCCCAACACGGCGATGTGTGGGTGTAGCTTAGCTAGTGATGGGCGGGGCATAGCTATAAATGGAAAGGTCTATTACCTAATCTACAGCAGGGATACGGATATTACCCTCGGCCCTCTTGGAAAATGCCCCCTGGTGGCCGTGCCGAAAACATTTGACAGGTAGACCCCGACTAATTTTTTATAATTATCCCCTGAGGATTTGGAAACCATGTTCAAAACAAGTTCTCCAAACGTTGACCACGGATCTTATGGTTCTTCTGCAATGGGCTGCCGATCGTGGGGATGTTGCAGTAGTGACACGTGTCATTACTAATATTCTGAATGATGTATTGGCTGGGGCTGCTGCTACTACTGCTGCTACCTCTACCGCTGCTGCTGGTACTAACGCTGCTGCTACTGCTGCTGCTACTGCTGCTGCTACTGCTGCTGTTGCTGCTACGGGCTAGTACTACTACTACTACTACTACTACTACTACTACTACTACTACTACTACTACTACTACTACTACTACTACTACTACTACTACTACTGGTGATGCTGGTGCTGGTGGTGCTACTACTACTACTACTACTGCTGCTGCTGGTGTTACTACAACTGCTGCTTCTGCTGCTGCTTCTCCTGCCGACTACTACTACTACTACTACTACTACTCCTACTACTACTACTACTACTACTACTACTACTACTACTACTACTACTACCACTACCACTACCACTACTACTACTACTACTACTACTACTACTACTACTACTACTACTGCTACTACTACTACTACTACTAATACTACTACTACTACTACTACTACTACTACTACTACTACTACTACTACTACTACTACTACTGCTGCTGCTGCTGCTGCTGCTGCTGCTACTGCTACTGCTGCTAGAGGGATCCACATCAGTTTGAATCAATTATTACTCTTTGAACCCTGAATTCCCAGAATCGCAATTTCAAGCGCCACCGCCGCCAGATCGGTTCAGCTTCTAAATGAGTGGAGTATTTTCCTGTTGCTAGTGGGATTTGCACAAGCTATTCATTGTATCTTATGAAATGCGCCTGCATCTCGTGACGTCAGCTAACAAGTGGCGTGTTTTGATTGTAACGTCAGATATTTCATTAACACATTATATCACTCTATTGCTTAAAAGTGCCCTGATAGTATCGGCCCCGTATTTGCCCATCATCAGCCCAGTAAGCTGCCTTATCTGGGTGGTTTATTAAATTCAATCACTTTCTTGAGATTACCTATATTGGTGCCAAATAGCTACTGGTAGTAGGCCATAACCTTATTCATTGGCCAAGTTAGGCCATGAGAATCAAAATGTGTGCTTCGTAAATGTTCATTTGCATGCAGGCCATCAGATGGCTATAGTTTTAAAATTTACAATTTAGGCACAGCAAGGTGAAACAACTCTTGTGAGACTATATTTTACTCCAGAGTAATATTCAAAGCAGTGATCTCCCTTAGATTGTCTGATTTGCGTTTGCTACATCTGTTGCCTTCTTGTCTTAAAGAACTACACCTGTTTGCACTATTTGTAATGAAGTGGCCCCACCAATCTTAAAGAACCGCCATCACGTTGCTCCTTCAGTCTTATAGAACCATCACCTTGCGGCTCCAAGTGTCTTAAACAATCACACGAGTCCATCACATGGCTTCACCACTCTTACAGAGCCACATTCACATGGCTCCACCAGTCTACCAGAGCCACATTCATATGACTCGGCCACCATTACAGCGTCACCCTCATATGACTCCGCCATTCTTACAGAGCCACCGTCATATGACTTCAGCACTCTTACAGAGCCACCTTCATATCACTCCACCACTCTTGGAGAGCAACGTTCATATTACTTCACCACGCTTAAAGAACCACGTTCATATGATTCCACCAATCTTACAGTGCCACCTTCATATGATGCGACCACTCTTACAGAGCCACCTTCATATGACTACATCACTCTTACAGAGCCACCTTCATATGACTTCCCCACACTTAAAGAGACACTTTCATATGGCTCCACCTCTCTTACAGAGCCACCTTCATATGACTGCGCCACTCTTACAGAGCGACCGTCACATGACTCTACCACTCTTACAGAGCCACCTTCATATGACTGCGCTACTTTTACAGAGCGGCCGTCACAAGACGTCACTAGTCTTACAGAGCCACATTCATATGACTCCACTAGTCTTACAGAGCCACCTTCAAATCACTTCACAACTCTTGCAGAGCCACATTCATATGACTTCACCACTCTTACAGAGTCACCTTCCTATGACTCTACCACTCTTACAAAGCCACCTTCATATGACTCCACCACTTTTACAGAGCCACCTTCCTGTGACTCCACCACTCTTACAGAGTCACATTGATATGCCTTCAGCACACTTACAGAGCCACCTTGATATGACTTCAGCACTCTTACAGAGCCACCTTCATATGACTCCACCACTCTTACAGAGCCACCTTGATATGACTTCAGCACTCTTATGGAGCCACCTTGATATGACTTCACCACTAATACAGAGCCACCTTGATATGACTTCACCACTCTTACTGAGCCACATTCATACGACTCCACCACTATTACAGAGCTACTTTCATATGACTTCACCACTCTTACAGAGCCACCTTGATATGACATCACAACTCTTACTGAACCACCTTCATATGACTTCACCACTCTTACAGAGCCACCTTCCTATGACTTCACCACTCTTACAGAGCCACCTTGATATGACTTCACCACTCTTACAGCGCCACCTTGATATGACTTCACCACTCTTACAGAGCCACCTTGATATGACATCACAACTCTTACTGAACCACCTTCATATGACTTCACCACTCTTACAGAGCCACCTTCCTATGACTTCACCACTCTTACAGAGCCACCTTGATATGACTTCACCACTCTTACAGCGCCACCTTGATATGACTTCACAACTCTTCCTGAACCACCTTCATATGACTTCACCACTCTTACAGAGCCACTTTTATATGACTCCACCACTCTTACAGAGCCACCCCATATGACTCCACCACTCTTACAGAGCCACCTTGATATGACTCCACCACTCTTACAGAGCCACCTTGATATGACTTCACCACTCTTACAGAGCCACCTTCATATGACTTCACCACTTACAGAGCCATCTTCATACGACTCCACCACTCTTATACGACTACCTTGATATGACTTCAGCACTCTTACCGATGCACCTTCATATGCCTTTACCACTCTTACAGAGCCACCTTGATATGACTTCTGCACTCTTAGTGAGCCTTCATATGACCCTACCACTCTTACAAAGCCGCGTTCATATGACTCTACCACCATTACAGAGCCACGTTCGTATGACTTCACCACTCTTACAGAGCCACGTTAGTATGACGCCACCACTCTTACAGAGCCACACCACTCTTACAGAACCACCTTGATATGTCTTCACCACTCTTACAGAGACACCTTGATATGACTCCACTAGTCTTACAGAGCTACCTTCATATGACTTCAGCACTCTTACAGAGCCACCTTGATATGACTCCACTAATCTTACAGGGTCACGTTCCTATGAGGCCACCACTATTACAGAGCCACCTTCATATAACTACACCATTCTTACAGAACCACATTCATTTGTCTCCACCACTCTTACAGAGCCACCTTGATATGCCTTCACCGCACTTACATAGCCACCTTGATATGACTTCAGCCCTCTTACATAGCCGCGTTCATATGACTTCACCACTCTTGGAGAGCCACCCTCATGTGACTTCACAACTCTTACAGAGCCGCCTCCATATGACTTCACCACTCTTACAGAGCCACCTTGATATGACTTCACCACTCCTACAGCGCCACCTTGATATGACTTCACAACTCTTCCTGAACCACCTTCATATGACTTCACCACTCTTACAGAGCCACCTTTATATGACTCCACCACTCTTACAGAGTCACCCCAGATGACTCCACCACTCTTACAGAGCCACCTTGATATGACTCCACCACTCTTACAGAGCCACCTTGATATGACTTCACCACTCTTACAGAGCCACCTTCATATGACTTCACCACTTACAGAGCCATCTTCATACGACTCCACCACTCTTATACGACTACCTTGATATGACTTCAGCACTCTTACCGATGCACCTTCATATGCCTTTACCACTCTTACAGAGCCACCTTGATATGACTTCTGCACTCTTAGTGAGCCTTCATATGACCCTACCACTCTTACAAAGCCGCGTTCATATGACTCTACCACCATTACAGAGCCACGTTCGTATGACTTCACCACTCTTACAGAGCCACGTTAGTATGACGCCACCACTCTTACAGAGCCACACCACTCTTACATAACCACCTTGATATGTCTTCACCACTCTTACAGAGACACCTTGATATGACTCCACTAGTCTTACAGAGACACCTTCATATGACTTCACCACTCTTGCAGAGCCACGTTCGTATGGCTCCACCACTCTTACAGAGCTACCTTCATATGACTTCAGCACTCTTACAGAGTCACCTTGATATGACTCCACTAATCTTACAGGGTCACGTTCCTATGAGGCCACCACTATTACAGAGCCACCTTCATATAACTACACCATTCTTACAGAACCACATTCATTTGTCTCCACCACTCTTACAGAGCCACCTTGATATGCCTTCACCACACTTACATAGCCACCTTGATATGACTTCAGCCCTCTTACATAGCCGCGTTCATATGACTTCACCACTCTTGGAGAGCCACCCTCATGTGACTTCACAACTCTTACAGAGCCACCTCCATATGACTTTACCACTCTTACAGAGCCACCTTCATATGACTTCAGCACTCTTACAGAGCCACTTTCATATGACTTCCCCGCTCTTACAGAGCCACGTTCGTATGACTTCACCATTCTTACAGAACCACATTCATATGGCTCCACCACTTTTACAGTCACCTTCATATGACTTCACTATTCTTACAGAGCCACCTACATATGACTCCACCACTCTTACAGAGCCACCTTCATATGACTTCAGCACTCTTACAGAGGCACATTCATATGACTCCGCCACCGTTACAGAGTCACCTTCATCGGACGCCACTAGACTTACAGAGCCACATTCATATGACTCCACTGGTCTTACAGAGCCACCTTCATATCGCTTCAACACTCTTACAGAGCCACGTTCACATGACGCCACTAGACTTACAGAGCCACACTCATATGACTCCACTATTCTTACAGAACCACCTCCATATGACTTCACCACTCTTGCAGAGCCATCTTCATATGACTTCACCACTCTTACAGAGCCACCCTCATATGACTTCACCACTCTTACAGAGCCACATTCATATGGCTCCAACACTCTTACAGATCCACCTTCATATAGCTTCAGCACTCTTACCGAGTCACATTTATATGACGCCTCCACTCTTACAGAGCCACCTTGATATGCCTTCACAACTCTTACAGAGCCACCTTGATGTGACTTCAGCATTCTTACATAGCCGCGTTCATATGACTTCACCACTATTAGAGAGCCACCTTCATGTGACTTCACCACACTTACAGAGCCACCTCGATATGACTTCACCGCTCTTACAGAGCCACATTCATATGACTTCACCGCTCTTACAGAGCCACAATCGTATGACTTCACAACTCTTACAGAGCCACATTCATATGGCTCCACTACTCTTACAGAGTCACCTTCATATGACTTCACCACTCTTACAGAGCCACCTTCATATGAGTTCACCACTCTTACAGAGCCACCTTGATATGACTTCACCACTCTTACAGAGCCACCTTGATATGACTTCACCACTCTTACAGAGCCACCTCCATATGGCTACATCACTCTTACATAGTCACGTTCATATGTCTTCACCACTCTTAGAGAGCCACCCTCATGTGTCATCACCACTCTTACAGAGCCACCCTCATATGACTTCACCACTCTTACAGAGCGACTTTCATATGGCTCCAACACCCTTACAGAGCCACCTTCATATAACTTCAGCACTCTTACCGAGTCACCTTCATATGACGCCACCACTCTTACAGAGCCACCTTCATATAACTCCACCATTCTCACAGGGCCACCTTGATATGCCTTCACCACTCTTACAGAGCCACCTTGATGTGACTTCAGCACTCTTACATAGCCGCGTTCATATGACTTCACCACTATTAGAGAGCCACCTTCATGTGACTTCACCACTCTTTCAGAGTCACCTCGATATGACTTCACCGCTCTTACAGAGCCACATTCATATGACTTCACCGCTCTTACAGAGCCACGATTGTATGACTTCATCACTCTTACAGAGCCACATTCATATGGCTCCACTACTCTCACAGGGCCACCTTGATATGCCTTCACCACTCTTACAGAGCCACCTTGATGTGACTTCAGCACTCTTACATAGCCGCGTTCATATGACTTCACCACTATTAGAGAGCCACCTTCATGTGACTTCACCACTCTTACAGAGTTACCTTCATATGACTTCACCACTCTTACAGAGCCACCTTCATATGAGTTCACCACTCTTACAGAGCCAGCTTGATATGACTTCACCACTCTTATAGATCCACCTTGATATGACTTCACCACTCTTACAGAGCCACCTCCATACGACTACATCACTCTTACATAGTCACGTTCATATGTCTTCACCACTCTTGGAGAGCCCCCCTCATGTGTCATCACCACTCTTACAGAGCCACCTTTATATGACTCCACCGCTCTTCCAGAGCCACGGATATATGACTTCACCACTCTTACAGAGCCATATTCATATGGCTCCACCACTCTTACAGAGTCACCGTCATATGACTTCACCACTCTTACAGAGCCACCTCCATATGACTCCACCACTCTTACAGAGCCACCTTTATATGGCATCACCACTCTTACAGAGCCACCTTGATATGGCTTCACCACAGTTACAGAGCCACCTTCATATGACTTCACCACTTACAGAGCCACCTTGATATGACTCCACTACTCTTACAGAGCCACCTTCATACGACTCCACCACTCTTACACGGCTACCTTGATATGACTTCAGCACTCTTACAGAG